>CM064548.1:8266529-8401529 GCA_032716605.1 Paralithodes platypus | reverse complement strand
AGCTATTGGAGGTGCTACGGTATGCTAGATTTATGTGTTGGTTTTATGCTATGCTGTGACACACACACACACACACACACACACACACACACACACACACACACACACACACACACACACACACACACACACACACACACACACACGGACATAGAAGTGGTGTTCTGGTGTAGAATATTTAGCTCAGCTGCTGGCATTATTCGCGCGTAAATTATAATAACTCCCTGGAATATCGTCGTCGTTTTTATAATTGTTATGCCTTAAGCCTTAAGGGGTAATGTTTTTTTTGTTTCTATATATTTATTTATTAATTCATTTTTTAGTTTCCTCGCTAGACCTCCATCAAGCTTAGAAAAACACCCCTAGACCCCCTTTCAAAATAAATGTTCCGGGTTTCTTCTAAAATTAGAGGCTCGCTGTCGCTCGTCAGGAAAAAATCGACACCTAAAAGGAGCGAAAGGTCTTAAAATTTACAACAAAATGAGACAAAAGGCATTAAAATCGCCAAACTAATGGAATGAACGTCTTAAAACCTCAAAACGCATATGCTAAACATGAGGGAGAAGGGGTTCCATAAAAAGCGAGTGCTACCCCCTAATGTACAGTTTGGTTATTGTTTCGTCATATTCCGTGGATTTCTCTTGATTAATTATTTTGGCATTTGAAGTAATTTGGTGCGTCTTATTGGGCAGACGTTATAACCTTAATTACAAGAATACTGACAAATCTAAGGCCTAAAGGTTTGGAGAGAGAGAGAGAGAGAGAGAGAGAGAGAGAGAGAGAGAGAGAGAGAGAGAGAGAGAGAGAGAGAGAGAGAGAGAGAGAGAGAGAGAGAGAGAGAGAGAGAGAGAGAGAGAGAGAGAGAGAGAGAGAGAGAGAGAGAGAGAGAGAGAGAGAGTGTGCAGTGAGTGAGTGTGTATATGTGAGATAGTGAACAATAAAGGAAGAACGAGTGATACAAAAACTTACCATCAGCGGCTGAGAGGGAGGTCATGAACAAGAGCAACAACAACAGCTGAGAGGTCATGGTCACAGGTCACTGCTGGGTAACTTGACCTCGGAAGCCACCTTGTTTGGTTGTTTGTTTTTGTTTATCCTAATTGTTCATTTTAGGGTTTTATTGATTATTTTCTTTCTTTTCTCCTAATTTTTCATTTTATTTTATCGTTTTTTCTCTTTTTTCATTATAATTTTTCATTGATTACCTTGCTTTCTTTCTTTCTTTCTTTGTTCCTAACTGTTCATCCTATTGTCTTGTTCTGTTGTCTTATCTCATAATTGTTCTTCAGCCTAGAGCTTTCTAATTTGTTTCTTCATGTTCTCACAGTTGTTCATCTTATTGCTTTGTTTCTTTCTCATCTTTTATATGTTTTCATCTAATTGTTCATCTTAATATCTTCTTTGTTTGTTTGTATTCTTATTGTTCATCCTATAGCTTTCTCGTTCATCCTATAGCTTTATTGTTCATCCTATAGCTTTATTGTTCATCCTATAGCTTTATTGTTCATCCTATAGCTTTCTCGTTCATCCTATAGCTTTATTGTTCATCCTATAGCTTTCTCGTTCATCCTATAGCTTTATTGTTCATCCTATAGCTTTATTGTTCATCCTATAGCTTTATTGTTCATCCTATAGCTTTCTCGTTCATCCTATAGCTTTATTGTTCATCCTATAGCTTTCTCGTTCATCCTATAGCTTTATTGTTCATCCTATAGCTTTATTGTTCATCCTATAGCTTTATCGTTCATCCTATAGCTTTATTGTTCATCCTATAGCTTTATCGTTCATCCTATAGCTTTATCGTTCATCCTATAGCTTTATCGTTCATCCTATAGCTTTATCGTTCATCCTATAGCTTTATCGTTTGAAATCTTTATTTACTTGTTCATCTTGTTGCCTTTTGGTTTGCTGTTCATCTTTTCTCATATCTGTTCATCTTTTCTTTTTCTTTTCTCATAATTATTCATCCTTTAGCTTTCTCGTTTGGTGTATGTTTTACTTGTTCATCGTAGTGCCTTTTGTTAGCTTTTTACTTTTCTCATATAGGTTCATCTTTTGTTTTACTCTTCTGATAATTGTTCATATATTTTGTGTAATGTTTCCTAGTGTTCTCGTTTGGAATCAGTCCTGCTTGTTCTCAGCATATTATCTTTGCTTTTATGTCAGTCAATTCTGGTGTCAATCTTGTTCGTGTTTTTGTATTATTTTATTTATACACTTTTGTTTATTACTATACCTTCCTATTTACCGATATTATATTCTTTACTGATTATTTTGTTTTTAATGTATGTACTTGTTTTCATTATTATATCTTCCTTTGTTAGCGATATTCTCTTTCAACCATATTTCCTGTTTGAGGGGAGATGGGTGATTTTGCTGGACCCCCTTCTCCCTCATGTTTAGTCCCATTAGTTTTCAGATTTTAAGAAGTTCGACCCATCAGTTTGGCGATTTTAAGACCTTTCACTCCATTTCTTTGTCAGTATTAGGAGCTTTCGTGGCATTTAGGTGTCTATTTTTTCCTGACGAGCGATAGCGAGCCTTTAATTGTAGGAGGAATTGGCCTTCTACCGAAAATGTTAAAAATTTCTTTCGAAAGGGGTCTAGTGGATGTATTTTGAAGCTTAATTGATGTTTGGGGAGGAAACTACAAAATAATAAAAAGATAAATACATCAGCAAATGTGGATGTTTCATACCGACAGGTAGATGGATTGGGTGGGGGAAAACACAGGAAAGAGCTTTAATTATTTACTTTTTACTCTCTAACGTTTCGGGCTGTGGACAACCTATCTTCAGAGAGACTTAACACAGATTGGGTTTGCTCACATATATGTACAAAAGTGTGGAAATATCAGCAAGCAAACAGCCCATCATCCCTTAACTTACTTTGTCATATATTGTAGCTCGTTAGCGATATATATCCTCTTTCAACAATATACTGTATTCTGTCTCACTCAGTCTTTCTCGTGTTTTGCTATCTTTTCACCCAAGCAGTATTTTATTTACGTTTGCCTTTGTTTATTTCGCATTGTTAGTGTGTCTTTGTTCATTAAGGGGGGGATGGTTCATTGTTAGTGTGTCTTTGTTCATTAAGGGGGGGATGGTTCATTGTTAGTGTGTCTTTGTTCATTAAGGGGCGGGTGGTTCATTGTTGGTGTGTCTTTTTTCATTAAGGGGGGATGGTTCATTGTTGGTGTGTCTTTGTTCATTAAGGTGGGGATGGTTCATTGTTAGTGTGTCTTTGTTCATTAAGGGGGGGGATGGTTCATTGTTGGTGTGTCTTTGTTCATTAAGGGGGGGGTGTTGGTTCATTGTTGGTGTGTCTTTGTTCATTAAGGGGGGGATGGTTCATTGTTGGTGTGTCTTTGTTCATTAAGGGGGAGATGGTTCATTGTTGGTGTGTCTTTGTTCATTAAGGGGGAGATGGTTCATTGTTGGTGTGTCTTTGTTCATTAAGGGGGAGATGGTTCATTGTTGGTGTGTCTTTGTTCATTAAGGGGGAGATGGTTCATTGTTGGTGTGTCTTTGTTCATTAAGAGGGGGATGGTTCATTGTTGGTGTGTCTTTGTTCATTAAGAGGGGGATGGTTCATTGTTGGTGTGTCTTTGTTCATTAAGAGGGGGATGGTTCATTGTTCGTGTGTCTTTGTTCATTAAGAGGGGGATGGTTCATTGTTGGTGTGTCTTTGTTCATTAAGAGGGGGGGATGGTTCATTGTTGGTGTGTCTTTGTTCATTAAGAGGGGGATGGTTCATTGTTGGTGTGTCTTTGTTCATTAAGAGGGGGATGGTTCATTGTTGGTGTGTCTTTGTTCATTAAGAGGGGGGGGGATGGTTCATTTTTTGGTAGATGTTTGTGTTTCATTTATTTATTATTTTTTGTTAGTTTCCTCCCTAGACCTCCATCAAACTTAAAGAAACAAATATATATATATATATATATATATATATATATATATATATATATATACCGGGTATATATATATATATATATATATATATATATATATATATATATATATATATATATATCTATACGGTATGTGATATAAAAGGCTCCTCCTTCAAGGTATGATTGTGCATTTTTCGGTAGAAAAAATTTCCGGCCGTAGGTCGGTTCCTCCTAAATTACATGCTCACTATCGCTCGCCAGGAAAAAAGTCGACACCTAAATGACACGAAAAGTCTTAATATTGACACGAAAAGTCTTAATATTGACACGAAAAGTCTTAATATTGGCAACGAAATGTGGCGAAAGGTTTTAAAATGGCCAAACAAATGGGCCGAACGTCTTAAAATCTGCTGCAAACTAATGTGGCCCAGCCTGAGGGAGAAGGGGGCCAGAAAAGCTACCCACCTCCCTATTAATTATTCCCTTTGTTATTCCCCTTCCACTCTTTATCCTGACTTGCTCTTCAGTTCTTCCTTTTTGTTATCATTCTTTGTCGTTTATTCTTCCCCCGTTTACTCTCTCTCTCTTTCTCTTTCTTTTCATTTCCTCATGTTTTTTTTTTCATTCCTTGTCGTTTATTCTTCCCCAGTTTACTCTCTCTCCCACTCTCACTTACTCTCTCTTTCTCTCTTATTCTCTCTCTCTCTCTCTCCCTCATTACCTCTCTCCCTCATATTCTCTCTCTCCCCCTCCCTCTCTCTCTCTCTCCCTCATTACCTCTCTCCCTCTCTCTCTCTCTCTTCGTTATTTCTTCCAGGTGGTCTGTGTTAAACTCTCACTTTCAGTCTGTTGTTTATGAAGGGGGGAGGGGGGGGGGATGGTTCACTTTTTGGTAGATTTTTGTAATTTATATATTATTATTCTAGTTTCCTCGCTAAACCTCCATCAAGCTTAAAAACACACCCCCTAGACCCACCTTCAGGATAAAATTGTACATTTTTCGGTAGAAAAATTTCCCGGCCGATGGCCGGTTCCTCCTAGAATTACATGCTCGTTATCTCTCGCCAGGATAAGATCGACACCTAAATAGCATGAACGGTCTTTATATTGACAAAGAAATGGGGTGAAAGGTATTAAAATCGCCAAACTAATGGGCCGAACGTCTTAAAATCTGAAAACGAGTGGGGCTAAACATGAGGGAGAAGGGGAAGGGGAGGGGGGTGGGGGTGGGGGTGCAGAAAAACCAACCAACTCCCCCTTAATTCACCAAACAATTCTCGGCGTTCATTTAACCCCTTCCGCACGATGACGTCATATTCATCCTATTCCGGTTGCCATTAGACGATTTTCTTCAGCTTAAAATCTACCACTAGGTCTCAATGGGGTAAATACCATCTCTATTGTTTAAAGTGCATACAATCGTCCACCGTTATCCAAAAACAAAAGGTAAACAGGCGTCATAGTGCTGAAGGGGTTAATCCGAAGAGCAGTAATTATCACATCCTTCACAAAACGGATCCACACGGGTCGTATTTGTGTTAACGGATTTGCGTTTACGGATATGCGATCATGAACACGGTATACACGTGGGTGAGTGCAAATTATGTTCACATACGCGATACGGTCACTACGGCGCCGGTATTGGGTACAGTATGAGGCTTCACATATACCGTAGTCTCCCTTCCATATATAAATCACGTATATATCTTCGCCGTGGTGTTATGAGGTATTATTGAAGGGGTGGGCTACGCAGGGGGCTACGCAGGGGGCTACCGTCCTCACTCGCCGGGCCGTCCAGCTACACTGACGGAGTGAGTGAGAGGCTGCATGGGGGCTTCGGACCCCTTCCGTTATTATAGCTTATTTCTCGTTTTCGTTTCTCGTTTTCTGTTTCCGCCACGTAAGCGAGAAGGGTTTACGAGCGTTCATCTGAGTAGTATGGTTGGTGGTGTTGTTGTTGTTGTTGTTGTTCCCCAAGCTGCCTGGCCGAACAGCCCCAAGGCCCCGAGCAAGGCCATAACCGAGCGCCCCCACAGAACCCTCCCTGCCTACCACAATAAAGCCTGGGTGACCGAAGCCACTCCATGGCGGGGAGCTGAGGAGAGTGCGGAAACGCCCGGGAAACCAAAGCCCCACCCAGGGCCCTGTGCCCCTCAGCAATTATGAAGAGAAAATTGAGGGGCAAAGGAAAAAATGTGACGCTTTGGCTTCCAATCTTGGTAGATTGGGAGGTCAATCCACGGAAAAGACGCCGTCACTTGAGATCTAGGAAATACATAAGTAAAAGGAACAGTCGGAATAAGCTATGGGTATGGCAGAGATCGCTCAGTTCTCACTCTGATAGACCAGCCCATCACCAGTGGTTGGTGGTGTTATTGTTGTTAGTTGGTGGTGGTGGTGGGGGTGGTATTGTTGTTGGTGGTGGTGGTATTGTTGTTGTTGTTGGTGTCATTGTTGTTGATAGTGAGAATATTATTGTTGTTGTCATTGGTGGTGGTATTATTGTTGTTTATGATGTTCTTCAAGACTCGGATACACACAGAGGATCATAAACTTACAACCGGGTGAGAGAGACATTACGACCTACTTACATTTTCTGTTCTCGACGACATAACTTCCCATACTTACAACAATTTACCACTTGCGAGTTTCAGGCTATAAGGAAGTTGGAGCCGTAAACATCGACATCAAACATAAATGCAATAATAATGTAGGTTTCTGATGGATAGACAGTGTGATGAATTTGGTTTTTAGGTATCTATAAATGTGATAAGACCATATTTAAGCTGGTCATTCTGCTAGATATTGATATACACAACTCCAACTTCCTTATAGCCTGAAACTCGCAAGTGGTAATTTAGGCAGTCGCAGGTTAGTATGCTCAGATATGACGGGTTGGGAGTATTTGTTGGCACCAGAATTACAACGTTGGTTGGCAAGGTGCGACGGTCGTAGGTAGTGTTTTGTGGGATTAACAACAACAATGTGAAGTCTCTCTCTCTCTCACACACACACACAAACACACACACACCCTCTTTCACACACACACACACACACACCTGTTGTTCCTGTGGTTGTAGTTGAGGGCTGTCAGTTAGCGCCCTGTGATCCACGCCGTTGCGGCGCCGCCACTGTACATCCCATCTACCCTCCTCTGTGCCAGCTGGTCAAGAATGCTGTTGCTGGCAGCACGGAGGTAGTAGTGGGGTAGGATTGGTTGGTCTGGCAGTGATGACAGGAAATTATCCAAGTCCTTTTTGAATTTTTCAACGGTTGGGTAGTTTTGGTTTCTTATTTCTTTTGGCAGTGCATTGTAGAGCTTCGGACCCCGTGTAGCGAAGGCATTTTCTTTAAGTGTCTTAACTCTTGTCAGTGCTCTTGAGTTAATTGACCTGATAATACACATACGGCCCAGTCGTTGGTTTTCTTTATCTCTATCAACTCCTTTTCTTCCTCTCCCAGCAGGTTTGGGGTTAAGTTGTTGAGAATTTTCCAGGTATAAATGATCAAGTATCTTTCTCGGCGTCGTTCTAGAGAGTACAAGTTTAGAGTCTTTGCCAGTAGTCTTCCTCCTTCACAGACACTATTTTACTAGTGAAGGAGCGCTGGATGCCTTCCAATGCTTGTTTCTCTCGTGACTTCCAGGGATTCCATAACTGGCAACAATATTCCAAGAGTGGTATTACCAAGGCCTTATACAGGGTTAACATAGGTTCGCTTTCACGAGTTCTGAAAGTACGCAATACCCAGCCAACCTGGGCTCGTGTCTTTTGTACTACTGCTAGGATATGGGTAGTGAAGGTGGCATCATCACTGATTGTTACCCCTAGGTCTAGCACTTTGTTGTTACACTTTATTCTTTGGCCATCATGTGCCGAATAGTGGACTTCTTCTATTTTGTTTGTACCACACACACACACTCACACACACACACACACACACACACACACACACACACACACACACACACACACACACACACACACACACACACACACACACACACACATACCGACACACACACACACACACACACACACACACACACCCACACACCACACCACACACACCCACCCTCCCACCCACCCACCCCCCCACACTCTCTCTCTTATTATTTTGCTCCCTAGACCTCTATAAGCTTAACAAAGTAATACCCCTATGGACCCTTTATGAGATGAAATTGCACGTTTTTCGGCAGAAGTGTTCAGGCCTAAGGCCGGTTCCTCCTAAATTATAGGCTCGCTATTGCTCACCAGAAAAAATAGACACCCAAATGGCACATATTGTGCATCGACAAATTCCCCATCATTTTATGATTGATTTACAGTAATTTGACATTATCTACCTTTTTATGCAAATGTTTCTAATACATTGTGTTTCTCTACTGTTCTACAGGTAAGCCTGGATGTTCTGGGGTGCACAGTGGGTTCCCCCATCATCTGGCCATCAGCCTCTAGTGTTTCAACTAGTTTGGTCAGTAATATTTGTTTTTATAAATTACTATATCAAGGTATTTTTTTAATATACACAATTTCACACCAAAGTGCTGCTAATTTTAATACTCATGGAAACTTGCTCAAATATGCTTCATATGGTGGCCAAAAAGCCAAATATTATTTTAATACCATTGAAGGCTTAATATAACTTGCACATATATTTTAATACCATTGAAGGCTTAATATAACTTGCACATATATTTTAATACCATTGAAGGCTTAATATAACTTGCACATATATTTTAATACCATTGAAGGCTTAATATAACTTGCACATATATTTTAATACCATTGAAGGCTTAATATAACTTGCACATATATTTTAATACCATTGAAGGCTTAATATAACTTGCACATATATTTTAATACCATTGAAGGCTTAATATAACTTGCACATATATTTTAATACCATTGAAGGCTTAATATAACTTGCACATATACTGTATTTATCCCACTTCTCGGTGTTTGTCACAGGAGCTTCTCGGTTCTAGGGTTAACCTCTACTCTACCGGCGACGTGTTTTACATTAGATGCTGACTATATTTAGACGGGTTTGTGCGGTTTAAGAAGGATGTGTGGTAGTTAAAATGGTTTAGTGAGATAGTTCGAAGCCTGTTTTATTGCAGGAGGACCTTTATAAACTGAATATAATCGTCTGATAGTAGCCAGAATAAGATTGAATTATTATGTAGCCTCTAATGTATCCGGTTACATTTATGTAAAGAAGTGTTCTCTGACATGAACGAACTATAATTATGCATTATACTGTAAAAGAACATACCATTGCTTTAGCTCGTCACCAAATAAAATAAATAGATGTATTTATTGCTATTTAAGTCATTCATAAATTGCACTCCATGCAATAATGCACGCTAATCATAATGGCCTTACCTGTATATACATATCAAAGACAAATAAAAACAACATACTTAATATACTTTATTATTTCGTCTGTTTTGTTATCAATATATATTTAATTCTTCTGGACAAGGACTACAAATAAAATATCTATAAGTCATCAGAGGGGACAACTATCCTACCTTATCCCAAACTAAGATTGATTAGGTGCTTCAATTTCCCTATGAATGACAAGAGTGGAATATAAACGAAACTCGGTATTCAGGGAAATGACAATCACCGACCCTTAGTTTAATGATTTCTTACTATTACTGTCGGAATAAGAAGATAAGCATAGGCCTATCCCAATATAAAATAGCGTAGGCTATGATATGGTTGGTTATGGCTTGCTTATTAAAGTTATTTAAAGAATAAAGTATTATTGCGAAAAGATCAGGGAAAGAGTTGATTTGTGTCCGGAGCCTGGGTAAATCACTATTTACCAGCCGATTTACTTGAAATTATCAATTAATATTGCATAGGTCACAGCAACAATGCTTTCAGACCATGCCAGTGGAAATATGGAAGATTGCCTTAGCACAAAAAAACCCGATTTGTCATTCACAAATCCAGTAGCTATCTCGTGTTGTTATGCAAGCTGATCACTAGTTCGACTTTTGAACTTATTCAGGACTTCCTGGTAAAATTAGACTTAATAAATACCACACAATTGAATACATAACCCTTCCCTCTGCTCCAACCTTTTATATACATGACTTTGCAATAGAAAGTCAATGGCAAACCCGATTGTCCTGGTCTGCCAAGGAACGAGAATGAAAGTTTATACTTGCTGTACCAGGATTCAATAAGTGGTCAGGAACCAGACTACATTAAATGCCCAAGGGCCTACTATACGCTAACGCCATCTGTTCCTATCAGTCAGAATTAAGTCAAAAAGTGGTAGCCCCAATTAAGACTATAACCGGCACTTTCAGAGAGTTGGTTCATACCCACTCAGTGATAAGAATAATGGGTTAAAAATATACATATTGATCGTATGAATTAACGACAAAAATTTCCGGTAACCTTCATTCAAAGTAAGAAATCCTTGAGGCCAATTAACTTATTAATTAAATGCCTGACATTATAGGGTTAAGTCTTTATCCCTTTCATATTGTAAGAGTCCTTCCCAAGCATACATAGGCTAGTTAAATTAAGTGGCATTGATATGGGAAATTTTGAAACGCTAAGCTTTTGTGAAGAGAGTAATCTAAATATTTCCGCTTTCATTATAAATAGCCCTTTCCAGTCTATGCGGCTCTGACAAACTACCATGCACGGATGTCAAGTTCTTATTTTCGCAATGCATATTTAAAGCAATTAGTTTCAAAGTTCACAATTTTATTTAGTCAAGGCGTCCAAGCCGAAAAATTGAAGTGAAAGTGAACCCTAGCAGTGTACTCCAGGATGGTTATAGTACTTCGACAAATGTTATCTAGTAATAAGAAATATTCTTCATATATGAAGATAAAGACACTTCACAGACCGATTTAATGTTTATTATAGTGATCATTTAACATTTTAGCTATGAATATCATGAACTAGGCAAAATAATTAATCAAGACTTGCAACTTTATATTTTATGTATTATTGTTTTTGTTTAGCATTAGTGTTCTGGCTGCAGTGGAAAAGTTTCTTTATAGCGTACATCAATTATGGTGAAGTCTTTAAATGGCTTTAAATTTAAGTGGAAGGATGGAGTGAGGAAGTACATGAACGAGGGCGGTGCTGGTTGGGGGGAGGGGCGTCGACTGACTGGGGACAGAGGTGCATGGGGGCGGTTCGTTCGTGGCCACCCCTTCGGGGATCATGGCGTCAGGCAATAGATAGATAGATTTAAATGGCTTAGTCATATGAAAGTTTAATTTAGCCACTGGATTAATTAATTTCTTTTATTTTATTGTGAAGATACAAATATACCATCTCAAATACACAAGGACATTAGAAAGTAGATTTAAATAATATATTTTATTTAAACATTTACATAATATGTAGGTTAGAGCAGAATATATTGCTTTTTGTGAAAGTTATTTATTCAAAGAGAAGACTATAGAATATATATATAATTCCAGGTATGGTACTATACTCAGTTTGCAGCTGACGGTAAATTGCCATGTAATCTTTATTTCTTACCAATTATAAAGTTTGTAGTGAATTTCTTATCAAGAAAGTTTTGTACCAATATGATAAAGACCGTAGTTACACACATTTCAATTAACTATCTGTATTTTTTTTTTAGGAAGTGATTGAATTCAGTCAGCCGAGAGTATAGCAACAATTTCAATGAGCTAGGTAACCTCCCAGGCCCGGGAATTGAACCCAGGTCCTTTGGTAACATTAAAAGTGCTGCGGTTATAGGCCTTGTGACACCGCTTCCTTAATGTTTCGATTCCAGATGCCATTTAGAAGTGTTGTGTAGCCAGGTGCAGATTCAAAGTCGCCGAGAAGTCTCCCAACACAAAATGGACAGTACCTTAGGAGAGAGAAGTCAATTAATACAGTTTTCTTAGAGATTTCAAAGCCAACTATCGAAACTAGAAATAATCCTGAAGTAAAGTGGTAGCCAGATTTAACAAATAGAAATCGGTAAGAATTTAGTTGCTCAAATAGTTTAAAATGTACCAGTAGCCAATTGTTAAAGTTTCATAAACAAAAAACAATAAATATGAGCAAAGTTTAGTGCAAAGAATCTAGAAAGACAAAACCGCGAGTCTACAGAGGATTACAAACTAAGGGGCATGCTTCGAAAACCCCAGCATTAGTTTATAAAGAAATAAACTTACATGGGGATAGTTTTAGGATACCCCTTCTCCCTCCAGTTTGGCTTGATTCAGATTTTAAGTTTGGGCCATTAATTTAGATAGACTTTTCGTCCCATTTCAGTCATTTTAAATTTTAAATATTTTTTTTCCCCGACGATCGATAGGGCCTATAATTTAATAGGAATCGGCCTTAGGCCGGGAAATTTTTCTATCTAAAAATTTAAAAATGTATCTGCGAGAGTCTTGGGTAGGCGTTTTATAAGCGTTGAAGTAGCGAAAGAAACTAAAAATATAAAACTCATAAATTTAGCAAATAAATAAGGTAAGATATGAGTAGTGGGCGTACCACTACCAACATACAACATAACTCATCTATAAAACATTAACCTAACCAAACAACCTAACCTAACCTAACCTAGTATTAATGTAGTACTAGGTTTGGTTAGGTTAATGTTTTATAGATGATTTATGCTGTATGTCGGTAGTGGTACGCCCACTACTCCTAATCTTACCATAAATAATCCCATCCCCCTTAAGCAACCTTGAATACTTAAACACTCACAGTACAATCAATCCTCTACACTATAAATGTTCACTATACCTTCAGAATACGACAGAGAGGTGGTGGCGGTCCTTCTTGTATGGTGGGCAAAGCTGAACTGAATAATTTCACAATCAATCAAAAATAGTAGTGAAAGGGAGTTAGAGGGAAGTGGGGATAGGGCCAGAATAAGTTGGATTAAAATAAATTTTAGTCAGAGAGAAAGGTTTCCAGGCTTGACTGGAACTGCCTGAGGGTTTTACTGATTTAGCTGCTAAACAGACTGGCCAGGGCAAGGTCGACAGGGGCGCGTTGGGGGAGACTCCTTGCTGGCATGGTATCATCTGCCATTTCCGACATTGTCTGGGGGGGGGGGGGTCATGGTTTTTTATATGTTTTCGTCATGTGAGTAGTTAATTTCACAGGTTTACCCCCCTTTTTATACCCCTTCCTGAACGGTAATTGTCGTCCCATACATTCTGGAAAACGAACGAATGCCAACGAATTCGTTATGCATTCTGAGTGTATCTATGTAAATCTATCTAACATGACGTGGATACAAATTTTGCCATGTTCCTAATCGTGACCCTTAACCTCTATAACTAAAAAGGGGCTAGAGCAAATGGGCTGTAAATGCCCTCACCTATTCCCTGGCCGACTCTTTTTAAATGGTAGAATATAGTCTGTTTCTTTTCAAATGACGGTAAATTGCAAAAGTTCCCATCAAGATTTCTCAGTTATTTTGAAGATTTTGTAGTGAAATATGGTGTTAATTATATATATTTGGTCTTATTATGATGCAGAGACAGTTTCACATATTTTCATTAAATATATATCAAGAAAGTAGCTGATACAGGATTCAATTTATCGCCAGATGAAAAGAAATAGAGTATAGTTCTATTGATTGTGAGTATTGCATAGAGGTATTATTTATTCCTGTCTCTCTTTAGTACAAGCCCCAACACACTGGGGAATGATGTAGTAGAAGAGTCACAGTCACCGTGTGTGTGTGTTAGAGAGAGAGAGAGAGAGAATCCGTGTACAGCAGGCCTATTATTTATGTTGTGTGTTGTATTATTTTTAGCAGCCTATAGCACAATCCCTCTCTAGGGAGCAATGGGGGGGGGGGGGGTAGGCCTATATTTGAGTGCAAGTATGTATTTGTGTGTGAGCTTATAATTATGTGTTAGTATCGAAAATAATACTGTATATTTAAATGGTATAGTCCCGTACATTTATAATAGTTTACGCTTAGTCGTTTTCTGTGGCATAATAACGGGAGCAGGTCTTTCCCGCCCTCAGACCATTCCGACTAGAAGATCCCGCCCGCTTAGCTAGGTCCATCCCGCCCGAATGTTGTGGGCGGGAAGAGCCAAGCAATCAATACTTCCTTGGCTGATTCCGCCCTCTAAGATTAGACCGTCCCGCCCATTTGTATGGTTGATTCCGCCCTCTAAGATTAGACCGTCCCGCCCATTTGTATGGTTCACACAACCTCAGTTGATCTTTTGTCTATTACGAGGTAATTTTATTCAGATTAGGAAGGATATATGGAAGACAGACGGTTGTTATTCGACAGTCTTAAGCATTTCAACTATCACGTCAGATCCTTCCTAAGCTGTATGAGATTGTCTAATGACAGCCGGAATTAATAAAAAGGCGACATAGCCTAAACCTCAAGGGGTAATGTCACGTTTTCATGATCACTCCATATTTCGCTACTCTATTTGCAAAATAACTGATTTCTATAAAAATGGGAAATATGCTAATGGATTACTGACTATTCTTCCCTCAGACCATTCCGACTAGAAGATCCCGCCCGCTTAGCTAGGTCGGGCGGGACGGTCTAATCTTAGAAGGCGGAATCAGCCAAGGAAGGATGATAGTTTGGCTCTTCCCGCCCACAACATTCGGGCGGGAAGGACCTAGCTAAGCGGGCGGGATCTTCTTGTCGGAATGGTCTGAGGGCGGAATAGTCAGTAATCCATAATAACGGAACAATATTTATTATTAGACATTGTATTGCATTAATTAGTATGCTTCTATGGTTCAACATATTTATGGAGTATTTATTTAATTTCTTTCATACAAAATACCACTAATTAAATCATTGTTTATGTGACACAAGCAGGAGGCCGCGGCCCCACGAGGTAAGATTACGAGGTAAGATTAGGCCTATGTAAATTCAAGGTTGACGTGAGGCTTACGAGTCGGTTTTTAAGACAAAGGGACCTCCATCCAATGTTGTTATTGTCACCGGCGAAGATAAAAACTCGAGCTAAAATGCTTAAACTCGGCCAAATACGACTTGGAAGAGGCACGTGAACGACCGCAAGTACTGGTACTGAGCTGGATACACAGGCCTAGTTTGCCATTTTCCAGAGGATCTACTGTAAGAAACTGTAAGAATATGATGTTCTTAGGTTTCTATGGGTATATTTCTTTCCTTACAGAGTAGGGGGACCTGAATATCAACACATGTCCCAGCATCCCGCATGTCCAATGTGGCCTATTTTTCTAGTTGCCTCCCTAGACCTCCATCAAACTTAATTTTAAAAATCCGTTCATTAGATCCCCTTTCTAGATATATTTGTAAATTTTTCGGTAGAAAAAGATGTTTCTTCCAAAATTAGCCTAGCCTAGGCCTAGAGGCTCAGGAATAATAATCGACACATAGGCTAGGCCTAGCATACTTAGCCTAGGCCTAGCATACTTAGCCTATTTCCAAAACTAAGCTAGCCTACCTCTAATTATTTCTCAATAGCCTACTGTAGGCCTATTTGAAGGCTAGGCTATTATAGAATAAGGATGTTGCAAAGATCATATTAGGCTAATATTTGTTTCGACCTCCGGAAAAATGCAGAAATACATTTTAGGCTAGGCTATGTGCATAGGCCTAAAGCACTGTAAGAAACAAAAAAAATCTCCCTATTGATGGCAGTGACAATCTTAAGCCCCTGGCCCTAACTAGCAAAATAGATGCTGATTTCAATAAGTCATGAGAGAGCGAGAGCGAGAGAGCCCATCCTTTATCCCTAGGCAAATCAAATCTGTAAATGGTAAATCTACAGTTATACTACCCCTCCCCCACTACCCCCCACCACCTGCCCCCTTCAAAACACGCCTTTTAGCGTGTTTTTGGATGGTTCAGCAGACGCGGAAACTGGAAAAAAACTTATTTTGATAAAAAATTATCACCAACCAGATAAGAGTTTTTCAGGTAATTTGTTATTGTTTTTATTTTTTTCTTTGATATACAGTGTTGTTTAATACCGAGGACCATCGCATTTTAGTATTTTTAACATTAGCCTAACCTAACCTAACTTAACTTAACCTAACCTAACCTAACCTAACCTAACCGAAAAGTAACCTGTTTCCGCGACGGTCTAAACTCCCCCTCACGTTCCCTGTTTATGGGTGCGCGACGGTCTAAACCCTGCTCACGTTCCCTGTTTATGGGTTTGCGAAGGTTTGTAATACTTCAATGTATCTATTTCAAGTCAAATATACATTTCCGCGCATCATCAAACCATACTAAGTCTACTACTAATAATATTAACCCATTAGTACCAACAGAATAGCGACAAAATAGGGGTAGTATAACTGTAGATTTATCCTGGAAATTTCTACAATTGCACCTAGCCTATACGAGCTAAAAAAAATATTGTATTTAACAGGAAGGTACAACGAGGTAAGTGATGTGGTATAGGTGGCAATATGCGGAAATGGATTATAAGGGCATTCCGCCGAATCCGCCGCCCTCTGACAAAAGTCTATCAATCTAGATGTGACACAGATTTACAAAGTTTCAGAGAGACATTAGCCTAACCTAACAACGTTACCTAACCTAACCTAGTATTATGGGTGGGGGCTGCCACCCCCACACCCCCGCTGGTTGGGTAAAACGGTAGAAATCCAGTTAGGGTGGTGTGAATAACTGTAGATTTTCGTAAGGGGGTAAGAGGGGGGGGCAGAATGCCCGGAAAAATGTTATTTTAATACCACAAATTTTCCGAGTGTTTTTTTATAAACAAAATTGGTCATTTGCATCAATATATAGTGTTTGTAATTAATTAGAAATCTCGGGAAAACCTATTTTCCCCATTAGGCCTATCGATCGATGTTGAGACACGCTCGCTCCCCGATAGTGATTTGAAAAGACATTAGCCTAACCTAACAACCTTACCTAACCTAACCTAGTATTATGGGTGGGGGCTGCCGCCCCCACACCCCTGCTGGTTGAGTACTAATCCCTTAATAAAAATTAAAAAAAAAATTGGCTGTCGATTATACGAAGGTGAAAGAAAAGTCGATGAAGTCTATGGTGTTTACTCTGCAATCTTCAGCTTGATTTTACATTGATAACGGGAAAGTACCGTATTGACGACCTTGTTACGAAAATTAAATTTTAGTACCATACTTTTAAATTAGGTTTTTCCGAGGGTTTAACACATTTTCATATGATCTTTAGAGCTATCGATGACTGAAAGTACCGTATTGACAACCTTGTTACGAAAAAGACATTTTAGTACCATACTTTTTTATTAGGTTTTGCCGAGGGTTAAAACAAATTTTCTTATGATCTTTAGAGCATATAGATTCATTATTTATCTTCAAATATATCAAAAAAAAATTGTGGTATTAAAATAACATTAAACCGAATGCCCTTATAATCCATTTCCGCATATTGCCACCTATACCACATCACTTACCTCGCCGTACCTTCCTGTTAAATACAATAATAATTTGTTTAGCTCGTATAGGTGCAATTATAGAATAATACCGTTGGATAATGGGAGAAATACAATTTTCAGGAGATTGTAACTAATTTCAACTACTGTATAGGCCTAATGATGAAAATTACCTAAAACCCAAAAGAAAAACCATGGGGAAATTATTGGTAGTTTCGGTAATATTTTCCGAAAGGTTTTGACACTTACGCTGCGGGCATATTTGCGCTATTTAGGGCATATTCAGGCACTCCTGAATGATTAACCCTTCAGACCCGGCTATTATATGTATTCCATACCGTTGGCCGAAAAACGTCTATGCCTAGGCTACCGTATCTTTGTTATTTTGACTGCTTCCGCATTCCCAAGCGTAGATGTGTTTCGTACCTGTAGAATGGCGTTAAGTAGAGCTCTAAGTCAACTGGTTCAGTTGTGATGACGATTTCCGTGGAGATAACCTTGTGGCGATATCAGCCACTTTACACTACTTTTCACTACTTAACAATAACATACAGGCACACACGAACAAGGACGCCTCTCCTTCTTGTGGTCGGAGATGCGCGGCGTCGGTCCAACCGGCTGTTGTTTACATGCGTCGGACGGATGCCTCGCACACCAAGCTAACAGGCTTTCAAGCTGCCGGAGCCTCAGAGCCCTTCCGGGTTCCGTGGGGGTGTTTTTTATGGATGCCTCAGAGCCCAACCGGGTCTGAGGGGTTAATCAAGTATCTGCATGAAATGAAATGTATTCTGCTGAAAATTAGACGAAAATAGCTTCAAAATTACACCAGAACGAGCTTCCTAACTCGATGGCTGCCATAGACATTTGGGAAAACTCGCTAATTATTAGCAATGTAGCGCTTGGCAACACTGCTGAGACCGCGGTCCGAGACCACAGTTTCCCTCAGTGCGCGGCTGCCGGCTGGCCGTGCTGACAGTCGGAGGTGGGCCCCTCACTGTCCCGCCCACTGACACAAGATTTTTTCGGCTTTTACAGGCTTTTAACCCGTACAGCCTCAGCGACGCGTCTGACGCGTCGGCGATGTATGTAACGCACAGCCCCAGTGACGCGCCTGACGCGTCACCCTAATTGCGCCGACCGTAACCTCAGGTGAAGCCACTCAAGAGGGCTCAGATTTATATGGGAACTGTGTACGTATCCCACGCAACCGTGCCGATGGTTGAAAACTCTCAAAGTCCACGTGCGTGCGCGTGAGCGCGCAATAACCTGTTTTTTGGGGGTAATTGCCTTCAATTTTTTCCTCTTGTAAAATAATTTTTCGTGGCTCTGTAGGACCATTTTTAAAGCTTTTTGAGCGGTTTTTCGTGGTTTTTCCTTCATTCCTAACCCATTCGCTATTGTTTCTGGAATAAAACCATTTTTTGAAAACCGGCCGGGTTCTGGTGAACAAACATTACAAAAATAGCCGGGGCTCCACGGGTTAAAGCCTGGAAATTGCTGTAAATTGCCTATGCGTTCTGGAACATCTCCCGCAGCCAATGGGTTAATATTGACAAGGAAATGGAACGGAAGGTCTTAAAATCGACAAAATAATGGGGCAAACATCTTAGAATTTGAAAACTAATGGGGCTAAGCATGAGGGAGAAGGGGATCTAGAAAAACGACCATCTCCCCTTAAAAAAAGTATTTAATTTCATCTGTTTATTTCCTTATTTACTGGTTTATGTTATTGTATTGGGTTAGGTTAGGTGGTAAGAGTTGTGTTATCGGGCGTACCACTACCGACATAGAGCATAACTCGACATTAACCTAGCCTAACCTAGTAGTATTCATGTAGTAATGAGAATACTAGGTTAGGTTAGGCTTTTTAGTTAGGTTAAGTATTTATAGATGATTAATATTGTATGTCGGTAGTGGTACGCCCGATAACACAAATCTTACTGGTTAGGTCAGGTCAGGTTGATATACAGTAAAGTTAAATTGCACCAATTCGTAGTAGGCAATAAAATAACGAGAAAATATGAAGAAGAACCAGGGAATAATAAAAAACACTATGCCTAGGCTAAAGCTAAAATCAATATATCGATAGTAATTATTTATAAGTTCGGCACTGGTGATGGTCCATCAGAGTGAGAACTGAGCGATCTCTGCCATACCCATAGCTTACTCTGACTGTTCCTATTACTTATATATTTTCTAGATCTCAAGTGAATTGACCTCCCAATCTACCAAGATTGGAAGCCAAAGTGTCACATTTTTCCTTTGCCCCTCAACTTTCTCTTCATAATTGCTGAGGGGCACAGGGCCCTGGGTGGGGCTTTGGTTTCCCGGGCGTTTCCGCACCCTCCTCAGCTCCCCGCCATGGAGTGGCTTCAGTCACCCAGGCTTTATTGTGGTCGGCAGGGAGGGTTCTGTGGGGGCACTCGGTTATAGACTTGCTCGGGGCCCTGGGGCTGTTCGGCCAGGCAGCTTGGGGAACAACAACAACAACTAGTTCGGCATCCGCTTTACAACCTTAAAAGCTGTCCTAGATTTAGAGATGTGACTGTAGGAATCCATAGAATAGTGAAAATGACAAAGGAAATGCTGAATTCAAGCCGGTGTCACACGAGCCCTTTTTCGAGCAATTTTTCCAGGCAGTTATGATCTGGAAGCTTTAAAAAATACACTTTGTCAGAATTCAGCTGCCCAACATAATCTACCTTCTACTAGGACCAATTATCTTTCTAATTTACATCAACGACATAGATGAGGGTCTCACCTGTACAATCTCAAAATTTGCTGACGATACAAAAATTGCAAATAGCGTACTCTCAAAAGAACATGTTGACGATATGCAACACAATCTAGATAAATTGTCATGTTGGGCCCAAATTTGGCAAATGAGTTTCAATGCGGATAAATGTAAAGTACTACATGTCGGATACCTAAATGAGAAAGCAAACTATTCGATGAATGGCACTCAGCTTAAGAATGTAAACAGAGAAACCGATCTGGGAGTAACAATATCGAGTAACCTAAAACCGAGTCAACAATGTTCAGAAGTTGTTGTTGTTCCCCAAGCTGTCTGGCCGAACAGCCCCAAGGCCCCGAGCAATTCCAAGGCCATAACCGAGTGCCCCCACAGAAGTTCAGAAGTTGTTAAGAAGGCAAACAAAATAATTGGCTTTATAGGCAGGTCATTTGAGCATAAATCCAAAGAAGTTATCCTAACCCTTTACAATTCCTTAGTCCGCCCTCTTCTGGAATACTGCGTTCAATCCTGGTGCCCTTATTACCAAAAAGATATAAACAAGCTAGAACGAGTTCAACGTAGAGTTACCAAAATGATACCTAGCCTAAAGAACAAACCATACGAAGAGCGTCTTAGAGAATTAAATCTATTTCCTTTAACCCAGCGCAGATTAAGAGGTGACTTAATTCAAGTGTTCAAAATCATCAAAGGCATCGACAATATGAACTGTAGTAAGTACTTCACTATCGACCAATCTAATTACACGCGGGGAAACGTTTGCAAAATTATTGGTAAATCTTTTAACTAGCACGAATCTAAGAATTTCTTCTTCAATCGAGTTGTCAACTTGTGGAATGGGCTTCCCCGAAACGTTATAGACTGCATCACCGTTGATTCATTTAAACTCCGCCTAGACAAATATCTCTTATCAAACCCGCGACTGACTGCGTTTGTAAATGAATAACTTTATTTTATCCCCCCCTCAGTTACTAACCCATCTGTCCTCTACTAACTTCCTAATCCTGCCACGGACATTAGTTCCAGGGCAGTAATTCCCTTTCCAATGTTCCCTTACCCACTCTAAACCACTGTTTGGACACTTGATCCTCAGTGTTTTGGAGGACAAGCAACCTAGAAGGGTCACTAGAACTGTTGTTGCTTGATTTCCTTTGTACTCCTTTGTACCTTCAGTCTAGTTGCCGATATCAGTGCAAAAAAAGTCCCAAAATAATATGAGAAAAAACTTTGCTCATGGAAAATTGACGGAAAAAGCGCTCGTGTGACAGCAACTTTATGATATAGGCTACCGTATGTTTTTTTGTGGACATTGACTTGACGAGGTTTTCCTTAAAACCTGTTATCTAATGTTACAACGCGCGATATCTAAGCTGTTTTTTTCACTCTCCCGAGTCCCGCAGTGCTTTCTAGAAATTTGACGTCTTCTGCATAATTTTTAAGCAGCGGGGCTCCGCCCCCAGGTTAGGTCAGGTTGGCTAATAGAGGTAAACCCTGAAAGCGTGCGTATGGCCTGTGACGAAGGTAGTTACTGTATATGCGAATTAATTACCCAATATTCTGACATAATTTGTTATACTGTATCTACCCGGTACCATATAAAGCATAATTTATTTTCCATGAGCATTTTTTTTTACTAATATGATGAACAAATGAACATTGAAGAGTGATGAAATAAGTGGGGAAAGCATTTGGGTGGTAATAAACTTAAAATATTCACCGCCCGGTCGTATCCTCAGGCGGGAGGCTGCGAGACATATATCCTCCCTCTCCAAGGTCTCTCTCTCTACTGAGACGAGCGGGTGGAATCTCAGAGTTATATAAGGTCTCTTATCATTCTTATGTAACTCACTTGTACTATGTAATTGCGGGAGAGAAATTCGCGCGAAAAATAACCAATAAATGATGAAACTCAGAGGAAAAATAGGTGATAATTGAGGAGAGGGGAGAGAAAGATGGATCAGTGGTAGGAAGTACTGTACTACAAAGGGATTATCTTGCCTAATAACATATTCCTTTGTTTTGAGAGTCCCTATGGCGTTTTTGAAAGATTTTTGCATGGTCTTGCTTCCGTTAGGCCTATTCCATTCGCTATACACATAATTCCGTGAGTTCTATAACTTCTATAACACTTCTCGGGTTAATGACAATACAGTATTATCGTCGGAAGAGGCGGGTGAGTTACGTGTTTGTTTACGTCCACTTCGCTAGGCGGCGTTTACGCACGATGGAGAAGACGGATTAGTAAATAAATACAAAATTGATTTAGAGCCATTTCAAGAATTTTACCAAAATCTCTATCCCAATTCCCAAGGACAACAGTATGTATGTATGTATAATCTCAGGCATATACCCCTTATGCTAAAAGCAGTAACAAGAAATAGGGTGGTCAGTATGGAAGTGAAGAAGTCCTTGCATGACAGTGTGGTAATCCCGACACTGACTTACGGAAGCGAAGCATGGACGTTGGTTGAGAGACGACTCAGACCAAGAGTGAGAGCAGTGGAAATGAATAACTTAAGGAGTGCGTGCAGAGTTACATGGAGGGATAGACAGACTAATGAGGAAGTAAGAAGGAGGTGTGGTGTGGAGGTAGATGTGCTGGAAAGTGTGAAAAGGAACAACTTGAGATGGTTCGGCCATATGGAACGTATGGAAAGCGAGAGAATGACTAAGAGGGTGTACGAGAGCGAGGTGGAGGGACAGAGAGGGAGAGGTAGACCGAATGAGAGGTGGAAGGATGGAGTGAGGAAGTACATAAACGAAGGCGGTGCTGGTTGGGGGGAGGGGCGTCGACTGACTGGGGACAGAGGTGCGTGGGGGCGGTTCGTTCGTGGCCACCCCTTCGGGGATCACGGCGTCAGGCAATAGATAGATAGATAGATAGATATACCCCTTAGCTGGGGATGGCCGACTCGAGACAGAGCCCGAACAGAAACAAAATTTAAAGTTTCAATTCTTAGGGTTCGGGACCACTTTCGCGTTCCCTCGCTCCTTTCTCTGTCTCGTCTAGTAGATAAATTGGTAAGATTAGGAGTAGTGGGCGTACCACTATTGACAGGACACATACGGGCGCACTATTTGGAGTTTTCACTAGTATTCCATTATTATTCTTTGTTACAAGTGTCTTTTAACTTCACATTATGTTGTTTGCCTAAACAATATTAAAATATTTACCCCGATAGGTGGGGAGGGCATGAAATATATCAGGAAAAGAGAGGGGTTGAAAAACTCTATGGATAGAAAAACCTGTGCTGGTCAAGGGTGGTGGTCGTGTGTATCCGAACACATTCACAGTCGAGAAAGCGTCTGTGATTGGCTGAAAGGAATGAGTATCGTGACGTCACGCCCACTATGAGTGGCGGGCGTATTTAAATAACCCTGATCACCTACCGAGTTTGATATTGTTGAGGCAAACAATAATGTGAAGGCAAAACCCACTTGTAACAAAGAAAATTAATGGGAAATGCTAGTGAAAACTCCAAATAGTGCATCCATTACTATATGTGTGCTGTCAATAGTGGTGCGACCGCTAGCCTATTTCAACTTTACTACCACTACTACGATTGTTGTTTCTGAGTCCTAGTATATTAACCTAACCTAGACCTAGTACGTGGGATATAAAACTAGCCCTTGCATGCCAGCTACTGCGAGTTGCTAGTACCTAGGTACGTGGGATATAATACTAGCCCTTGCATGCCAGCTACGGCAAGTTGCTAGTACTGTACCTAGGTACGTGGGATATAATACTAGCCCTTGCATGCCAGCTACGGCAAGTTGCTAGTACCTAGGTACGTGGGATATAATACTAGCCCTTGCATGCCAGCTACTGCAAGTTGCTAGTACCTAGGTACGTGGGATATAATACTAGCCCTTGCATGCCAGCTACTGCAAGTTGCTAGTACCTAAGTACGTGGGATATACTACTAGCCCTTGCATGCCAGCTACTGCAAGTTGCTAGTACCTAGGTACGTGGGATATAATACTAGCCCTTGCATGCCAGCTACTGCAAGTTGCTAGTACCTAGGTACGTGGGATATAATACTAGCCCTTGCATGCCAGCTAAGGGGTGGAGTGGGTAGGCCTACTAACTGTCTTGGTGGTGTAATGGTTAGTGTTTAATTTTATTCTGGCTATCAGACAATAGTACCGTATTCAGTTTAAAAAGGGCCTCCAGCAATTAACAGACTTTGAACTATCTTGCACAATGTTGAGTGGTACTTGAAAAGTAGACAGAATGGATAAAAAACACCATCTGAGGAAGAGCACTTTATTGACAACGTTTCGCAGATAGCTTCATCAGGTCACTAACAAATGCTGGTACATAGGAGACCTTATATATCCATCCAGACAGGTGGCGTGGGAGTTGGGAGGGAGGAAGGAGGCAGGACAGGGAGGGGGCAGAAGCATGGGGGGAGAGGAGGCGGAGCCTATATATGGGTCAAATACATCAGTAGGAACTAGCAAAATCAGACATACAAACATGCATACAGGGTAACAACTCTACTAGTACAAAATAATAAAATTAACTATAACAATAATAATAATAATAATAATAACTAATAACTAATCTATCTACTGTATCTATCTATTGCCTGACGCCGTGATCCCCGAAGGGGTGGCCACGAACGAACCGCCCCCATGCACCTCTGTCCCCAGTCAGTCGACGCCCCTCCCCCCAACCAGCACCGCCTTCGTTCATGTAGTTCCTCACTCCATCCTTCCACCTCATATTCGGTCTACCTCTCCCCCTCTGTCCCTCCACCTCGCTCTCGTACACCCTCTTAGTCATTCTCTCGCTTTCCATACGTTCCATATGGCCGAACCATCTCAAGTTGTTCCTTTTCACACTTTCCAGCACATCTACCTCCACACCACACATCCTTCTTACTTCCTCATTAGTCTGTCTATCCCTCCATGTAACTCCGCACGCACTCCTTAAGTAATTCATTTCCACTGCTCTCACTCTTGGTCTGAGTCTCTCAACCAACGTCCATGCTTCGCTTCCGTTAGTAATAACTAATCATAATAAAAATAAAAATAATAGTAATAATAATAACATTAATAATAATAATACAGATGATAATATTAATCGTAACAATTAAACAATGAAACAATGAAAACAGTGAAGATAGTGCTAATATAATTTATAGTGGTACAGTACTAGCAATAAAGAACATGGAACGATAGAGAGAGAGAGAGAGAGGAGCCGGGAGTAGGGAAGAGATTAGCTGAATTGTAAAGCGAAAGCGAGGGATTGGCGCATTTAGTGGGTAGGGTTGAAGGTGTGACAGGTACAGTATAAAGGAGAGGGGAGGGTGTTTTTTCCAATCCCCACTGTCTCTTTTGTGTTATTTTGAGGGGGGGGACCATTCTGTATCCCATGGTAACCATAATTTGATCCCTCCCCATTAGTGGTGGGCGTTAAGATTGCTGGATAATGGGTAAAAACTAGTGCGACTGTCCTTTGTATATAGAACCCGCTTATACTGTATCACGGGGCCTAAATTTTAATTGAACCGCCAGTACTGTATTGGGAAATTAGTTAGATGCACGAAGTAGCCTACTATAACTCGAGCGCGATGTCAACAAACGATCTACGTTACTCCCGCTAATGCAACTTTTCCACCGAGTTATCTTTATATTTTGTCTAATATTATTAATATTAAAGTGTCCCCCATTGGTTTTTTTAGTGTGTCTTACACTGGTCAGAAAAGGGTGTAGCTTGGTGTTGGATGTGTGGAAACCGAAAACAAATCTGTAATAAATCCTTAGTGGTACCTGTCAAATGCGCGGCCCTATAGTAAAATCGCACCTAATCCATAATCAATAATCACTAATAAATTGTTAAACGAATATAAACAGACCGTAGTTGCGGTCAGCAGTGCAACGCCGCGGCATTCGGACGCAGCTCGGAATTACCGCCTAACTCTGTGTTATTTCTCACCTCACACAATAACTACACAATTTAGAGTGTTCTAGTCTTCACCCATCGCAAAGCAACGGCCATATCTGCCTCTGGTATATATAATAACTTGGTTAGGCCATTTATTTGCCGAGATATGAGTATCGGTAAATGCCGATTATCGGGAATAAACGCCGAATCCTAGGCTTTCGTCCGGCATACTGACCTAATTAATTTCATCATCAAAACTGAACCACTTGGTCTAGAGACTTCTAGTTATCACCAAACGCAAGACAACAACGACAACTTCCGCTGGATATTTATATTTATAACCTCGGTTAGGCCATTTTTTGGCGTATTTATAAGCGTGGCAAAATCCCGAGAATTCAATATTTTACCCGGTACCAGAACACCCGCGAAAATACAAAAGTCGCGAGGGGCCGGATCCTGGGGGGTTGTGTTCTTTTATTTCAACATTTTATTTTATTAAGCGTTATTTCCATATAGCGATTTTGATAAGTTCCTTGCCTTTATCTTGTGTCGCCCCTGTTTTGGTTTGTTTATTTTGCAAGTTTTACATTATGATTTAAATTTTTATGTATGTATGTATGTATGTAATATATACCGGGTATGTACACTCGCTCCAAGAAGTATCTGCACCCCTATTATGCTGATCATCTGGTGTGTACAGCTTGGTAGGGTTGGCACCTCTGCCTGCAACTATATCCATGTGTCAGAGACGATCGTCTCTGACACATGGATATACTGTAGTTGCAGGCAGAGGTGCCAACCCTGTGCCAGACTGTTGTCTGCTAATAACACACACTGGGTGGCCCAAGAATCCAACCGTCAACATCACAAGATAATTGATTTTCCCCTTTTTAGCTGGTTCGTTGATATAATGTTTTTCAATTAATCCTATTTTCAAGTACTGTACTGTAGAGTATTTTATGAATGCATCAGTTTGCATTGTAGAGCACGCAACAAGTCCAACGCCAAACCAATTGTTTTTCTTGATTTTTCTAAGGCAGTAGATCACATGTTTGTGGCCATACGCTCGACGGCCCAGCTATTGCACTAAATTATAATGTAAAACTTGCAAAATAAAGTCACATATTCCATGATACTTTTTGTTAAGCTTATAGCAGCGTTCCAGGCAGCTCGGTCTTGGGCATTCTTCTTAGTCCTTTGGCTGCGATATCAGTTTGTAGTACAGGTCTCCCTCGATTTACGATTGGGTTACGTTCCTGAAAACCTGATCTTAAATAGAAAAATTGTATAGCGAACCCTCAAATTAATGGGGTAAATGGGGATGCGTTCTCGGCCCTACCCAAACCCAAACGCCTAAAAAACTATAATAATATCGTAAATTGGGGCATCGGTTAGTGAGGGAGACGTGTACCTGATCCCACATCTTTCTTGGTCAACTTCTTGCAACTCCCTCCACATTGATACTTTCTGAACCCAATTATTCTCGTTCACCCTTTCCACATGTCCATACCATCTAAGCCTATTTTAATGCATATCCTCACTAGTACTCCCAATGCTTAATTACCCTCCGAGTTGTACAGTAGCATTACGCTATCAAGACAGCATGTCAGACGATTAACTAGAATTGATTGTAGTTTTTCCTTTGGCTTTTTTATGAAGTGTTATTAAAAGTTTTTGTAATTTCAGGGGATGACTCTAGTGGAGCATGATGACAGCCCCCTCCAAAGGTGTCCAGAGTACAGAGCTGACCCCCCTGGTGCCCCCCTTGCCCAGCCACCACCACCACCACCACCATCACCAGGGTAAAGACCCCACTACCACCACCACCACAGGGGAATGGGCCCCAGTCACAAGTTCTGCTGGGATACCTACAGTAACTTCACACAGGTACATTAACTAGAAAATTGTTACAGTATCTTTTGCTAGGGACCCCAAATAGGCCTGGGTCTCTGGGTATTTCTCCTGGATGACCTAGATGTGTGTGATTTTGTGTTGTTTTCCTTTCCTGATATGTTGTGATGTCCCTGTTCGGGCTATGTCTCAAATCGGCCACCCCCATAAAAAAAAAAAAAAGGAAAATGGGGGCAAGTGCCAGAGTATATAAATACAGTACCGTACTGTACATACATTTCCTCACTTTAATTTGTTTTATTCTTGAAAAAACAAACAAAGGTACTGTCAGCGAATCAACCTTTATTATGTTTGTCTGTAAAATGTCTTGCTATTATGCAATTTATATTCTCAACTTGTTAATGAAGCATATACTGTATAGGCCTACTTAAGTACAGTACCATAGTTTTCCCCAATTATTGAACAGTGTAATAATGAAACAATAAAATTATATTGTACAACTTGCAAAATAAACCAAAACAGGAACGACACAATATATAGACAAAAGAACTTATTATAATGTAAAACTTGCAAAATAAACAAACCAAAACGTATACGAACACAGTAAAAAGACAAAACAACGAATCAAAATCGCTATGTTAATTAAAATGTAAAACTTGCAAACTAAACAAACCAAAATTGGGACAAGGACAATATAAAGTCAAATTAAATTATCAAAATCGCTATGTGGAAACAACGCTTACTAAATTAAAATGTAAAACTTGCAAACTAAACAAACCAAAATTGGGACAAGGACAATATAAAGTCAAATTAAATTATCAAAATCGCTATGTGGAAACAACGCTTACTAAAATGAAAATTATTAAATAAAAGAACACAATCCACCACATAGGGTGTAAATCACTACATGAGCAAGTTAATCTGTTTCCCAAGCAAACCAATCGCACATATAACAACGCACTATCGTCACGTTAAAGGAAGTAGTCAAGTTTGGGAAGTCCGGGACGTTCTGGCAAATTTTACTAAACTCTGCATGAATAAAGAAACTACATGTTAAATGTCAAAATATTATTTAAAATCAAATTTGCAACATGACAAGACATTAACAATAGTAAAAAATACAAATATTGATAAGATATCTATACTATTACAAAATATATAAAATACAGTACAGCACTCACTAACGATAGTGCTATCGGGTAGGTACCTGTAAGCATAGCATGCCTCAAGTGACCCCTATCAATAACTACCCTACAAATAACCTACATTTATAGCACAAATAAACTAAGGAAATCGCAAAAGTAAGCAATTGATACTATCGACAATGAATACATATAATATAGAGAAATAATTGCAAAATATGAAGTAACAACAGATTTAAACAAAGAGTACTCTTTTAACAAGAACAATAAATTTAAAAAATCATCAATATTAATAATAATAATAATAATAATAATAGAAAAAGAAAAGATAAACAATAAATACAGACAAAAAGTAAGCAGAGGTTATACAAGAAACTTCAAGTTAAAAATGCTTGATTAAAATTATTGATGTCAAATTTTAGAATACAGTCACAATAATTGACCCTAAAAAGATTAAATTTATGGAACAATTTACTTGCCTCAAAACCTCTGTCCACTAAGAGTCTGTATAGTAACCTAGCTCTAGCCCAAAAGTCATCTACTTTAGTGCAGATTTTACAAAATCTTATTAATTGGGAATAAAAACAATTATAAGTGATTTTACTATCGATATTACTACTAGGGAAAGGAAAGTTTATTACGTTAAAATTAAAATCATCAACTTTGTGATATACTTTAAGTATGCACTGTTCATTAACAATCTCTATATTTATATCAAGAAAATTTTCAACTTTATAATTTACGTTACATTGTGTGAGGGGAATAGAATTAGGGTAAATAAGTTTAGCAACTTGATTAAAATTTAACAAATTGCAAACAAGAATATCATCAATATATCTACTATTATTACTTAACAGTTTAGCAAGTGCTAATTTTTCTGGAATTTTATTTTTCTTGCTACTGTCAACTAAGTCTTTTATATATTTAAATTCTAAAGCAAGCAAGAATAAGTCTGCAATTAAAGGGCTAGCATTTCCACCCATAGGAATTCCTAATATTTGTTTGAAAATGTACGGCCCGAATCTAACATAAGTATTGAAAAGGAGGAATTTAAGGGCATCTTTAAGTTTAGTTCTATCAAAATATACAGAACTAGTGGGAGTAGAGCTAAGTGATGCATTATTAAAATATGTATAAACATTTATGAAATAATTACCATTCCTAACGAACCTGTCAAAGTGCAAATCTATAATAAAGCAAAGCTCTGAATATACTAAATCTAAAGGCAAATTGGTATACAAAATGAAAATTATTAAATAAAAGAACACAATCCACCACATAGGGTGTACATTACTACATGAGCAAGTTAATCTGTTTCCCAAGCAAACTAATCGCACATACTAACGCACTGTAGTCACGTTCAAGGAATTAGTCAATTTGGGAAGTCGGGGACGTTCTGGTAAATTTTACTAAACTCTGCATGAATAAAGAAATTAAGTGTCAAATGTTATATTAAAATCAAATTTACAACTTGACAAGATAATAACAATAGTACAAAATACAAATACTGTATATATAATATATAATAAATATATGAAAATCTATACATACATACATGCATACATACTGTACATACAAGTTTAAAGACCGTTTTGTCCATAGAGAATGTGCTTAGTCTCAAAATCTATCTATCTATCGATACAAATCGCTATATGGAAATAACGCTTTAGTAAAATATACATTTGAAATTGAATAACACAAAACCAGCACATAGAATGTACATCACTATAATTATGAGCAAGTGAATCTGTTTCTCAGGCAAATTAATTGTACATACAGTACAGTACTGTATTCATATTTGTTCACCAACCCACTTTACTTCTAAACAAATTTCCTTTGCCCCTCAACTTTCTCTTCATAATTGCTGAGGGGCACAGGGCCTTGGGTGGGGCTTTGGTTTCCCGGGCGTTTCCGCACCCTCCTCAGCTCCCCGCCATGGAGTGGCTTCGGTCACCCAGGCTTTAAATTGTGGTCCGCAGGGAGGGTTCTGTGGGGGCGCTTGGCTATGGCCTTGGCCTTGCTCGGGGCCTTGGGGCTGTTCGGCCAGGCAGCTTGGGGAACAACACCAACAACAACAACAAGATATGCTCCATCGTTGTGAGTGGGCGTTGCCGTTCACCTGCTGGAGGCTGCTGTCACCGAATACCAGAGGCCTAGATACTATTTGTGTAATAGTACTGTACTTCATTATTACTTCTATATACTTCTAATATGTTTAAGATAAAACATAGACACTATATAATTTTGTTGATTATAAAGTAAAACAAAGGACCAAAGACTATTCAAATGTACTATACTATATATGTAAACTTAGTAATACACGACTCGACAATAACCTGTGTTTATGACCCTAATTCGGAGAGTTCGACACAAATTTAATATTTCGTCCTTGCATGGAAGATCTGGCGGGCGATTTTCGGAGGTAAAAGTGTACTGTTTATAGCTCAAACATGTGTGTAAAGTGCTCAGTGCTTCTGTTAATCACATATATATATCGTCTGTGCCCTATTCTACCTACAGATATCCGATATACAGGTTAGCAGTGACAAATATTACGTAAACAAGCCGTTATATACCAGGGTACTTGTCACTCCTACTGAAAGTGGTTGCACACCTTGTTATTATACTGTATATACATATAGATACCTGTATAGACGCACGAGCATCTACTCAGGCGCCTGTGGTTTGTAGTGCACCAGCCATGTAGTGTGTTGAGATAGGGTTGAAGGAGATCTGTTGCTCTTTTTGGGTCATGGTGTGTGCATGTGAGTGTTATGTCATCTGCATAGGAGGCTAAGTTTATTTGGGGCGTATTGGGTGTAGTTATATCGTGCATGTACAGATTGAAGAGTGCGGGCGATAGGACGGATCCTTGTGGGACTCCGTTTGGAAAGTTTCTGATTTTAGATGACTGACCGGCAAAAGATACGTGTGCACATCTGCCTGCTAGGAAGTTGGCCAGCCACCTTTTTGTGTTGTGCATGTTTGTGTTGTAGATTTTGTTTGTTAGGTTGTGGCGGGGGGGGTTGTGTTCTTTTATTTCAACATTTTATTTTATTAAGCGTTATTTCCATATAGCAATTTTGATAAGTTCCTTTGCCTTTATCTTGTGTCACCCCTGATTTGGTTTGTTTATTTTGCAAGTTTTACATTATAATTTAAATTTGTATGTATGTATGTAATATATATGTACACTCGCTCCAAGAAGTATCTGCACCCCTATTATGCTGATCATCTGGTGTGTACAGCTTGGTAGGGTTGGCACCTCTGCCTGCAACTATATCCATGTGTCAGAGACGATCGTGTCTGACACATGGATATACTGTAGTTGCAGGCAGAGGTGCCAACCCTGTGCCAGACTGTTGTCTGCTAATAACACACACTGGGTGGCCCAAGAATCCAACCGTCAACATCACAAGATAATTGATTTTCCCCTTTTTAGCTGGTTCGTTGATATAATGTTTTTCAATTAATCCTATTTTCAAGTACTGTACTGTAGAGTATTTTATGAATGCATCAGTTTGCATTGTAGAGCACGCAACAAGTCCAACGCCAAACCAATTGTTTTTCTTGATTTTTCTAAGGCAATAGATCACATGTTTGTGGCCATACGCTCGACGGCCCAGTTATTGCATTAAATTATAATGTAAAACTTGCAAAATAAAGTCATATATTCCATGATACTTTTTGTTAAGCTTATAGCAGCGTTCCAGGCAGCTCGGTCTTGGGCATTCTTCTTAGTCCTTTGGCTGCGATATCAGTTTGTAGTACAGGTCTCCCTCGATTTACGATTGGGTTACGTTCCTGAAAACCTGATCTTAAATAGAAAAATTGTATAGCGAACCCTCAAATTAATGGGGTAAATGGGGATGCATTCTCGGCCCTACCCAAACCCAAACGCCTAAAAAACTATAATAATATCGTAAATTGGGGCATCGGATAGTGAGGGAGACGTGTACCTGATCCCACATCTTTCTTGGTCAACTTCTCCTTGCAACTCCCTCCACATTGATACTTTCTGAACCCAATTATTCTCGTTCACCCTTTCCACATGTCCATACCATCTAAGCCTATTTTAATGCATATCCTCACTAGTACTCCCAATGCTTAATTACCCTCCGATTGTACAGTAGCATTACGCTATCAAGACAGCATGTCAGACGATTAACTAGAATTGATTGTAGGTTTTCCTTTGGCTTTTTTATGAAGTGTTATTAAAAGTTTTTGTAATTTCAGGGGATGACTCTAGTGGAGCATGATGACAGCCCCCTCCAAAGGTGTCCAGAGTACAGAGCTGACCCCCCTGGTGCCCCCCTTGCCCAGCCACCACCACCACCACTACCACCATCACCAGGGTAAAGACCCCACTACCACCACCACCACCACCACCACCACAGGGGAATGGGCCCCAGTCACAAGTTCTGCTGGGATACCTACAGTAACTTCACACAGGTACATTAACTAGAAAATTGTTACAGTATCTTTTGCTAGGGACCCCAAATAGGCCTGGGTCTCTGGGTATTTCTCCTGGATGACCTTGATGTGTGTGATTTTGTGTTTTGTTTTGTTTTCCTTTCCTGATATGTTGTGATGTCCCTGTTCGGGCTATGTCTCAAGTCGGCCACCCCCATAAAAAAAAAAAATAGGAAAATGGGGGCAAGTGCCAGAGTATATAAATACAGTACCGTACTGTACATACATTTCCTCACTTTAATTTGTTTTATTCTTGAAAAAACAAACAAAGGTACTGTCAGCGAATCAACCTTTATTATGTTCGTCTGTAAAATGTCTTGCTATTATGCAATTTATATTCTCAACTTGTTAATGAAGCATATACTGTATACTTAAGTACAGTACCATAGTTTTCCCCAATTATTGAACAGTGTAATAATGAAACAAATAAAATTATATTGTAAAACTTGCAAAATAAACCAAAACAGGAACGACACAATATATAGACAAAAGAACTTATTATAATGTAAAACTTGCAAAATAAACAAACCAAAACGTATACGAACACAGTAAAAAGACAAAACAACGAATCAAAATCGCTATGTTAATTAAAATGTAAAACTTGCAAACTAAACAAACCAAAATTGGGACAAGGACAATATAAAGTCAAATTAAATTATCAAAATCGCTATGTGGAAACAACGCTTACTAAAATGAAAATTATTAAATAAAAGAACACAATCCACCACATAGGGTGTACATTACTACATGAGCAAGTTAATCTGTTTCCCAAGCAAACTAATCGCACATACTAACGCACTGTAGTCACGTTCAAGGAATTAGTCAATTTGGGAAGTCGGGGACGTTCTGGTAAATTTTACTAAACTCTGCATGAATAAAGAAATTAAGTGTTAAATGTTATATTAAAATCAAATTTGCAACTTGACAAGATAATAACAATAGTACAAAATACAAATATATATAATATATAATAAATATATGAAAATCTATACATACATACATGCATACATACTGTACATACAAGTTTAACCCTCTCACCACGGAAGGGCTCTTGAACGCCCATAAAAAAGCATATAACAGGTACCCGGAAGGCCTCTTGAACGCCCAGTGGTTGAAAGCCTGTGAGCTTCGTGTGCGAGGCGCCGGTCCGACGCATGTAAACAACAGCCGGCTGGACCAACGCCCCGCATCTCCGGCCACAAGAAGGAGAGCGTCGCTTGTTCGTGTGTGCCTGTATGTTGTTGTTAAGTATCGAAAAGTGGTGTAAAGTGGCTGTTTTGGCCATAAAGTTATCTCCAATGAAATCATCATCACAGCTCAACCAGTTGACTTAGAGAGCTCTACTTAATGCCATTCTACAGGTAAATAACACAGCTACGCTTGGGGATGCGCGGGAATGCGGGAAGCAGTCTGATTAACGAATATACGGTAGCCTAGCCTAGACGTTTTTCGGCCAAAACACCCGGGTTTCGAGGAATATATATATAATACATAGCCGGGGCTGGAGGGTTAAAGACCGTTTTGTCCATAGAGAATGTGCTTAGTCTCAAAATCTATCTATCTATCGATACAAATCGCTATATGGAAATAACGCTTTAGTAAAATATACATTTGAAATTGAATAACACAAAACCAGCACATAGAATGTACATCACTATAATTATGAGCAAGTGAATCTGTTTCTCAGGTAAATTAATTGTACATACAGTACAGTACTGTATTCATATTTGTTCACCAACCCACTTTACTTCTAAACAAATTTCCTTTGCCCCTCAACTTTCTCTTCATAATTGCTGAGGGGCACAGGGCCTTGGGTGGGGCTTTGGTTTCCCGGGCGTTTCCGCACCCTCCTCAGCTCCCCGCCATGGAGTGGCTTCGGTCACCCAGGCTTTAAATTGTGGTCCGCAGGGAGGGTTCTGTGGGGGCGCTTGGCTATGGCCTTGGCCTTGCTCGGGGCCTTGGGGCTGTTCGGCCAGGCAGCTTGGGGAACAACACCAACAACAACAACAAGATATGCTCCATCGTTGTGAGTGGGCGTTGCCGTTCACCTGCTGGAGGCTGCCGTCACCGAATACCAGAGGCCTAGATACTATTTGTGTAATAGTACTGTACTTCATTATTACTTCTATATACTTCTAATATGTTTAAGATAAAACATAGACACTATATAATTTTGTTGATTATAAAGTAAAACAAAGGACCAAAGACTATTCAAATGTACTATACTATATATTTAAACTTAGTAATACACGACTCGACAATAACCTGTGTTTATGACCCTAATTCGGAGAGTTCGACACAAATTTAATATTTCGTCCTTGCATGGAAGATCTGGCGGGCGATTTTCGGAGGTAAAAATGTACTGTTTATAGCTCAAACATGTGTGTAAAGTAGTCAGTGCTTCTGTTAATCACATATATATATCGTCTGTGCCCTATTCTACCTACAGATATCCGATATACAGGTTAGCAGTGACAAATATTACGTAAACAAGCCGTTATATACCAGGGTACTTGTCACTCCTACTGAAAGTGGTTGCACACCTTGTTATTATATATACATATAGATACCTGTATAGACGCACGAGCATCTACTCAGGCGCCTGTGGTTTGTAGTGCACCAGCCATGTAGTGTGTTGAGATAGGGTTGAAGGAGATCTGTTGCTCTTTTTGGGTCATGGTGTGTGCATGTGAGTGTTATGTCATCTGCATAGGAGGCTAAGTTTATTTGGGGCGTATTGGGTGTAGTTATATCGTGCATGTACAGATTGAAGAGTGCGGGCGATAGGACGGATCCTTGTGGGACTCCGTTTGGAAAGTTTCTGATTTTAGATGACTGACCGGCAAAAGATACGTGTGCACATCTGCCTGCTAGGAAGTTGGCCAGCCACCTTTTTGTGTTGTGCATGTTTGTGTTGTAGATTTTGTTTGTTAGGTTGTGGCGGGGGGGTTCTATCTATCTATCTATTGCCTGACGCCGTGATCCCCGAAGGGGTGGCCACGAACGAACCGCCCCCATGCACCTCTGTCCCCAGTCAGTCGACGCCCCTCCCCCCAACCAGCACCGCCTTCGTTCATGTAGTTCCTCACTCCATCCTTCCACCTCATATTCGGTCTACCTCTCCCCCTCTGTCCCTCCACCTCGCTCTCGTACACCCTCTTAGTCATTCTCTCGCTTTCCATACGTTCCATATGGCCGAACCATCTCAAGTTGTTCCTTTTCACACTTTCCAGCACATCTACCTCCACACCACACCTCCTTCTTACTTCCTCATTAGTCTGTCTATCCCTCCATGTAACTCCGCACGCACTCCTTAAGTAATTCATTTCCACTGCTCTCACTCTTGGTCTGAGTCTCTCAACCAACGTCCATGCTTCGCTTCCGTAAGTCAGTGTCGGGATTACCACACTGTCATGCAAGGACTTCTTCACTTCCATACTGACCACCCTATTTCTTGTTACTGCTTTTAGCGTTCCTACAACCCTCTTCCCCTGTTGTACCCTCTCCCGCACCTCTTCATCCATAGTCCCATCTTTACTCAACACACTGCCCAGATACTTAAAAGAGTTGACGATCTCCATAGCCTGACCGTTCAGCTTCACCTCACACTCTGTGACTTCACCCCTTTCGAAGACCATAACCTTGCTCTTCCCCGTATTTACCTTCAAATTCCGTTTTTCGCACACTGTTCCAAACTCATTTACCAGACCCTGCAACTCCCATTCATTATCACTCATCAGAACTGTATCATCCGCAAACAGCAGTATAGGTAGCTTCCACTCAATTCCCTCCCTTTTCAGCGATACACCAACATCCACTGCTCTTGATAGTATTTCTTTCATAACTCCATCCATATATACAGTAAACAACCACGGGGACATCCACACCCCTGTTTCAAACCAACATTCAGGTCAAAGAACTCGCTCTGCTCACTCTCCACACGTACTGCCGCCTTTGCACCCTCATACATGCTCTTCACTGCTTTCAGCAACTTGCCCTCTACTCCGTATATTCTAAGTACTTTCCACAAACCTTCTCTATCCACTCTGTCATAGGCCTTCTCCAAGTCCATAAAGGTAACATACACCTTTTGTTTCTTCTCCAGATACTTCTCCACAACACAATTCAGGGTAAAAATCTGATCTACACATCCTCTTCCCTTCCTAAAACCTCCCTGCTCATCGCCTATCCATTTCTCCGTTCTCACTCTCACTCTCTCAATAACTACCCTACTGTATACCTTCCCTACTACGCTTAGAAGACATATTCCTCGGTGGTTACCACACACTCCTCTTTCCCCTTTGCCCTTATATAGGGGGACTATTATTACATACATAATATTTTGGTTGTGGGGTTGTGTTCTTTTATTTCAAAATTTTATTTTATTAAGCGTTATTTCCATATAGCAATTTTGATAAGTTCCTTTGCCTTTATCTTGTGTCACCCCTGTTTTGGTTTGTTTATTTTGCAAGTTTTACATTATGATTTAAATTTGTATGTATGTATGTAATATATATGTACACTCGCTCCAAGAAGTATCTGCACCCCTATTATGCTGATCATCTGGTGTGTACAGCTTGGTAGGGTTGGCACCTCTGCCTGCAACTATATTCATGTGTCAGAGACGATCGTCTCTGACACATGGATATACTGTAGTTGCAGGCAGAGGTGCCAACCCTGTGCCAGACTGTTGTCTGCTAATAACACACACTGGGTGGCCCAAGAATCCAACCGTCAACATCACAAGATAATTGATTTTCCCCTTTTTAGCTGGTTCGTTGATATAATGTTTTTCAATTAATCCTATTTTCAAGTACTGTACTGTAGAGTATTTTATGAATGCATCAGTTTGCATTGTAGAGCACGCAACAAGTCCAACGCCAAACCAATTGTTTTTCTTGATTTTTCTAAGGCAATAGATCACATGTTTGTGGCCATACGCTCGACGGTCCAGCTATTGCACTAAATTATAATGAAAAACTTGCAAAATAAAGTCACATATTCCATGATACTTTTTGTTAAGCTTATAGCAGCGTTCCAGGCAGCTCGGTCTTGGGCATTCTTCTTAGTCCTTTGGCTGCGATATCAGTTTGTAGTACAGGTCTTATCTCCCTCGATTTACGATTGGGTTACGTTCCTGAAAACCTGATCTTAAATAGAAAAATTGTATAGCGAACCCTCAAATTAATGGGGTAAATGGGGATGCGTTCTCGGCCCTACCCAAACCCAAACGCCTAAAAAACTATAATAATATCGTAAATTGGGGCATCGGTTAGTGAGGGAGACGTGTACCTGATCCCACATCTTTCTTGGTCAACTTCTCCTTGCAACTCCCTCCACATTGATACTTTCTGAACCCAATTATTCTCGTTCACCCTTTCCACATGTCCATACCATCTAAGCCTATTTTAATGCATATCCTCACTAGTACTCCCAATGCTTAATTACCCTCCGAGTTGTACAGTAGCATTACGCTATCAAGACAGCATGTCAGACGATTAACTAGAATTGATTGTAGTTTTTCCTTTGGCTTTTTTATGAAGTGTTATTAAAAGTGTTTGTAATTTCAGGGGATGACTCTAGTGGAGCATGATGACAGCCCCCTCCAAAGGTGTCCAGGTACAGAGCTGACCCCCCTGGTGCCCCCCTTGCCCAGCCACCACCACCACCACCACCACCACCACCACCATCACCAGGGTAAAGACCCCACTACCACCACCACCACCACCACCACAGGGGAATGGGCCCCAGTCACAAGTTCTGCTGGGATACCTACAGTAACTTCACACAGGTACATTAACTAGAAAATTGTTACAGTATCTTTTGCTAGGGACCCCAAATAGGCCTGGGTCTCTGGGTATTTCTCCTGGATGACCTAGATGTGTGTGATTTTGTGTTTTGTTTTGTTTTCCTTTCCTGATATGTTGTGATGTCCCTGTTCGGGCTATGTCTCAAATCGGCCACCCCCATAAAAAAATAATATAGGAAAACGGGGGCAAGTGCCAGAGTATATAAATACAGTACCGTACTGTACATACATTTCCTCACTGTAATTTATTTTATTCTAGAAAAAAACAAACAAAGGTACTGTCAGCGAATCAACCTTTATTATGTTTGTCTGTAAAATGTCTTGCTATTATGCAATTTATATACTCAACTTGTTAATGAAGCATATACTGTATACTTAAGTATAGTACCATAGTTTTCCCCAATTATTGAACAGTGTAATAATGAAACAAATAAAATTATATTGTAAAACTTGCAAAATAAACCAAAACAGGAACGACACAATATATAGACAAAAGAACATATTATAATGTAAAACTTGCAAAATAAACAAACCAAAACGTGTACGAACACAGTAAAAAGACAAAACAACGAATCAAAAGCGCTATGTGGAAGCAACGCTTAAGCAAAATAATTATTTATAAATAAAAGAACACAATCCACCACATAGGGTGTACATCACTACATGAGCAAGTTAATCTGGTTCCCAAGCAAACTAATCGCACACATACTAACGCACTGTAGTCACGTTCAAGGAATTAGTCAATTTGGGAAGTCGGGGACGTTCTGGTAAATTTTTACTAAACTCTGCATGAATAAAGAAACTACATTAAGTGTCAAATGTTATATTAAAATCAAATTTGCAACTTGACAAGATAATAACAATAGTACAAAATACAAATATATATAATATATAATAAATATATCAAAATCTATACATACATACAGTCAGGACCCCCAATACACGGTTCCACAATTCGCGAAAACCCTAATACACGAGTTACCCCTCGAAAATAACATTAATTAATTAAGCATTAATTATGCGAGGTGGTACCACAATACACGAATCGAGAGCTAAGAAGGGGCCAAATCCGCTATTCCCGCTTGATACGCGAGCACGTCTACGTTTCGCGAGGCCCAGGAGTAGCTCTGAAAAAAGAAGAAGACGGGCATACGCCTGCCTTCCCTCCCGCTTATCCTCCCTCCCTCCCTCCCACAGTCCCGCTCAAGCGCTCATAGCCGTGCGGAGTGACCAAACGTTTGTAGTGCCTGCCACTTTTTTCGCCATGCCACGCCAATATAAGAAGATAACACACAAAATGAAGGTGGAATTGTTGTTTCGCAAGAAAAGAGGAGAAGGAAACTGTGCAATAGGCTTGTCAGAGTAAACTGTTCGTACGATTTGGTTAGGGAGGGAGAAGTTGGAGAAAATCGTGAAGTCCTACGGTCCTAGTCCTAGTCCTAGCCTATCTACTACTAATTTTAAGGATAGTTTCATATTTTTATTCATTGTTCTTCTTATATATAAGATATAGACTGTACTGTAGAGCCAAAAATGTCGAAAATAGGGCCAAAAATTTCGAAAATAGGCCATAATTGAGAGATGTCACCCAATCTAATTATTCCCATTTAAAGTTAGTTCCACAATACCCGAATTCACAATACGCGATGCCTCCTGTCACCCCTATTCTCGCGAATTGGGGGTCCTGACTGTACATGCATACATACTGTACATACAAGTTTAAAGACCGTTTTGTCCATAAAGAATGTGCTTACAGTCTCAAAATCTATCAATCTATCGATACAAATCGCTATATGGAATTAAAATGTAAAACTTGCAAACTAAACAAACCAAAATTGGGACAAGGACAATATAAAGTCAAATTAAATTATCAAAATCGCTATGTGGAAACATAACGCTTTAGTAAAATATACATTTGAAATTGAATAACACAAAACCAGCACATAGAATGTACATCACTATATGAGCAAGTGAATCTGTTTCTCAGGCAAATTAATTGTACATACAGTACAGTACTGTATTCATATTTGTTTACCAACCAACTTTACTTCTAAAAAATTTCCTTTGCCCCTCAACTTTCTCTTCATAATTGCTGAGGGGCACAGGGCCTTGGGTGGGGCTTTGGTTTCCCGGGCGTTTCCGCACCCTCCTCAGCTCCCCGCCATGGACTGGCTTCGTTCTGTGGGGGCGCTCGGTTATGGCCTTGGTCTTGCTTGGGGCCTTGGGGCTGTTCGGCCAGGCAGCTTGGGGAACAACAACAACAACAACAACTTCTAAACTCAATTAATGAAATCAACAAATACATGTGGCACTCCAAGGACCCGAACCTAGGATACTCACACCGAAATTCCCCGCATTTATGCATTACCGGTACCCTATCAAGACCATGCCCTCTCGTCATGTTCAAGGAATTAGTAAATTTGGGAAGTGAAGCACGTTCTGGTTAAATGTTTAATATTGTACATGAATAAAGAAACTGCTATTTGTCAAGATTATCTATTTACAAAAATTTGCAATTTGACAAGATATTGACCCTTTCAGGTCCAGGGGTTGCCGTTTAGTATTCAGAAATATAATTACCTGTATCTTAATGTCATAATTACCTCTCCAAAATTAGTGTTCTGGTCACAACTCGCTCAAACACAACTGCAGAGGTTGAAGTAATTTAACTAAACGTTTCTAAACACCCCTGATGGTCACAAGATTTGTAAGTATCCCTGTAAGGGCACAATCGCGTCCAGCAGTGCACGAAAGGTTTAATAATAGTACAAAATACAGTCAGCTCTCCTAATACGCGCCTTACTAATACACGAAAACCCTAATACGCGGCTGGGGGGTCGGAAAAAATACAAAATTCTCAATAAGTGTCTACAGTTCCTAATAAGCGTTTTGGGAGACCAAAAGTGGCCATATCCGCCCTTTTTACCTAATACACGTGGACACCCATCATTTCGCGTGGCACCAGATATCATATGTTGATATTACTTACCACATAGACTTTATTTGAAACCATAGTCATATTTAGCATACCCCCAGTAATACAAAAAATATACTGTACAGTATACACAAATATACTGTACAGTATACACAAATATACTGTACAGTATACACAAATATACTGTACAGTATACACAAATATACTGTACAGTATATACACTCTGAGTCAAAATATACTGTACAGTATATACACTCGGAGTCATATACACTCGGAGTCAAAATATACTGTACAGTATATACACTCTGAGTCAAAATATACTGTACAGTATATACACTCTGAGTCAAAATATACTGTACAGTATATACACTCTGAGTCAAAATATACTGTACAGTATATACACTCTGAGTCAAAATATACTGTACAGTATATACACTCGTAGTCAAAATATACTGTACAGTATATACACTCGTAGTCAAAATATACTGTACAGTATATACACTCGGAGTCATATACACTCGGAGTCAAAATATACTGTACAGTATATACACTCTGAGTCAAAATATACTGTACAGTATATACACTCGGAGTCAAAATTTGTGGCACGAGAGGGAGCACGCCACCTAATTTGGCTAAAATCGTTTAGCTCCGGTTATCCCATTATAATTTGCCAGGATCCCAGATTTTTTTATGGCTGGCAATATCTGGCACCCTTCCTTAGGCCTGCGAGCGTAATAAATCATCCTTCAGTGCCCGTGTGACTCCCTTAGGTGGAGGCTGTGTCGCACTTCTTTCTGACCCATCCGGCCCTCTACTGCCTTACCGCTGCCTACATTTTGCCCTCTTACACCACCATGCCTGGGACTAGCTGGCTCTCTGAATACAAGATTGCAGACATAGCTGAGCTAAGTAAGGCAGGCTTAAGCAACAAGGCTATCTCGCAGCAGACCGGAGTAGCACTGAGAAGTGTGCAGCGGTGGGCCAAGAAGGTTTGCGATGCCGGTACAGCTGATCTCCAACTTCAAAGAAGAGCTCTGGCCGCCCACTCAAGATCACCAAGCGCACTTTGAATCTTATCAAGCGTCAAGTGGAGGCTAACCCTAGGTTGACAGCAAGGGAAATCGAGCAAAACAACCCTGCTTTACTACGAGACGTCTCTGTTAGAACCATATCCCGGGCCCTGCTCAAGCGTTTTAAGTACAGGTGAAGAAGAGCTTAGTTAACTGCGGTAAAGTCGGACAGAAAAAGAGTGTAGATCTACATTGTGGCCATATGGAAAAAAAAGAAGAGATTTACCCATAGATAGATAGATAGAGAGAGAGAGAGAGAGAGAGAGAGAGAGAGAGATAGAGAGAGAGAGAGAGAGAGAGAGAGAGAGAGAGAGAGAGAGAGAGAGAGAGAGAGAGAGAGAGAGAGAGAGAGAGAGAGAGAGAGAGAGAGAGAGAGAATGTCAATTCAAGAGATAGAGAGTTACATATAGTTACATAGATATACAGACTCGTTTGAAGTACGGGTGGGGCCCAGGGGGAGCGCCACAAATTTTGACTCCGAGTGTATATACTATCTATCTATCTATTGCCGGACGCCTTACTCCCCTTACGAGAGTGGCCATACACAGAATGCCCCCAAGCGGACCCATTCCCTGTGAGAGGGACAACCCAAGCCAGTTTAGTGAAGGACTTACAGGATTGACCACTCAATTTAGGATCCGTCCGACTCCGAGGCCCTCTGTGTATCTTGTTAGCACTATTTTTCTACAGTGTGTTCGGCTAATCCATCCACTAACCTGCCTTACCCTTAGGTAAGCAGTACGGATTTGTATCAGGTTTACTCCCCTAGACAGGTTGCCAACCAAGGCTGACGAGTCCCATCCACCCGGATTTGTATAAGGTTGTCTCCCCTAGATGAGTTGCCTACCAAGGCTAACGAGTCCCATCCACCCGTATATATACTGTATATATAAAAAAAAAAAATAGAAAACATTGGGAATGAGCCTGAGCAAATAGATAGATAGAAATAGATAGAAACTCATCGTCATGTTTCCGCGGCTTTCGTCAGACACGGCACTTGCCTTGACTGTTTTGATAGTCCCGGGCATTCAATTCCTTCATCATTACTACCAGGCCCACCATCCCTATCACTGACTGCACTAGAGGCCATAAACATGAGAGATACAAGGTTCAGGATTGTGTTCTTTTATTTTATAACAAAAATTTTATTTTAGTAAGCGTTATTTCCACATAGCGATTTTGATAAGTTATTTTGCCTTTATATTGTGTTTTTCCAAGTTTTGGTTTGTTTAGTTTGCAAGTTTTACATTTTTATTAACAAATAAGCAAGTAAATGGCGGGTGTACTTAGAGAGCGTCTTGGCTAGTGTTGACGACATTAAAGCTGGCGGCCGTAACTTGCACTAAGTGACGCTGGGATTTGGGATTCACCTGAGTCACTCAGATTTGGCCTCCAAGCAAGAAACACCTTGACAACAATGGCAGTTTATATTATTATTAGTAATATATATATTTTTTTTTTCTGGGTCTTCTGGATGACCTAGATGTATGTGAATTTGTGTTTTGTTTTTGTGTGTTCGTTGTTTTCTGTTGTCCCTGTTCTTGCTCTATCTTAAGTGCCCCCCCCCCCAAAAAAAAAAAAATCAGAAAAGTGGGGATTGGGCCTGAGTAAATAGATAGATAGATATATTTTTTATTCCATACACAAAAAGATATATACAGTATAGGGCATACAGTACACCCTGATGGTCCATATCACATTCAAAATTAATTCACTTGTTTGTTTATGTTTTCTAGTTTGATGTTTTGAGTCTTCAATTATTTTTGCTCTCGTTTTCGGTGTATTTTCTGTCTTGATAGTGTAATGCATAAATGCGCGGAATTTTGGTGTGAGTATCCTAGCTTTGAGTCCTTGGAGTGCCACATGTATTTGTTGATTTCATTAATTGAGTTTAGAAGTAAAGTTTGTTAGTAAGAAAATATTAATTTTTGTCTGTCTTATTGTTCATGATTTTAATCCACTCTTGGTTGGTATTTAGGGCAAAAATTGTCAAAATTAGGATTTTGTTTTGTTTTCGAGGTGTCTACCGTAAGCTATTTTTCCCATAAGGTATGTTTGTATGAATAGGATTTACAGCATACCCGAAAGAGGAGTTATGGCGCTCCGATCTTACTTTCAACCATCTAGACAATTTTACCAACACACCTAAACTTCGTTTGATGCGAAAATATCCTCCCGAAAATATACCCTGGGCGGGAGTTGGAACCCGGGACCCTTGGGCTACGAGACAGTCACCCTACCAGTTAGACCAATAGAGAGATCTTACTTGGCCTGTTTGGCTCAAGTATATTTTCGCATGTTGTTCAGTTTAGGCTAACCTATTTTTTACATGTTGTTCCTAATACGCGCCATCATGTGTCGGCCATATAGGCGTGTATATAAGCTAACCACATTAAAACTTTTACAGATTGGTGTTGGGTTCCCTGATGTCAGAAGTATAGGACAACCGTTGGAGGACCAGAACAGGACACCTTCCACTACACGGGGCCATCGGATACAACTGTTTTGATCCTTAACGACATCCATCAACATACCCATATTCCTCACCAAGCCCTCTATAACCCATCATCTCCAGACATCACCTTTTGCTCCCAGAACTCGCCCCCACAACATCCTGGAGGGTGGTCAGAACCTTAGGCTCTGACCACCTCCCGATCATTATCACCACCAAAACCAGACTCACCCCAGCTAGCCACAAACACATACACCAATTATAAAAGAGCTAACTGGGAAGCATTCACAAATGAGACAGAACAACACTTCACAACTCTAAACAGTACACCCATCACTAACATCAACAATGCTGTACACATACTCAATAAAACTATCCAAAACGCTGACAAGAAACACATTCCAAGAGGTAACAGAAAAAGACACAACCCCAACTTCACACCAGAAATTCAAAACCTCATCAGACAATGCGACATACTGAAACACTCCCCAGCACCCCACACACAAGACATCACACAACAAATTCAAGCACTCAACACCCAAACTAACAACAAAATACAAGAACAACAAAAACTAAATTGGAATAACTTCCTACAACACTTGATCACAAAACAAACCCCAAAAAACTACAAAACACTAAACAGCATCACACTTTCCAACAGCAACACAACACAATCACATGCTGCAATCACAACAACACTCTACTCCTTCATGTAAACAACAAGCAAACACTCTCATCAATCACTTTTCACATGTCAGCCACCTAAAACCTCACAAAGACGACCGACGTGTCATCTGACGTAAGAGACAATTCCCCACAGACCCTGACTATACAGCCTTCACCAATCACCAGACAAAGCATATCATCAACAATCTCCAGCACTCACCTGCCTGTGGCCTAGACAACATAAGCAACATACACCTCAGACACCTGGGACCACAAGGCATACAAGCACTCACTAACATATCAAACTACAGCTATTCACACAACACAATACCAGACATTTGGAAGCATGGTATCATCATCACATTCCCCAAACCCAACAAAGACCCCACGCTACCCTCCTCGCACCGCCCCATCACAGCTAGACCACCACACAGATCACTATTAGCCACACTCGACATTAGTAAAGCCTTCGATGCCATCCTCCGCCACAACCTAACAAACAAAATCTACAACATAAACATGCACAACAACACAAAAAGGTGGCTGGCCAACTTCCTAGCAGGCAGATGTGCACACGTATCTTTTGCCGGTCAGTCATCTAAAATCAGAAACTTTCCAAACGGAGTCCCACAAGGATCCGTCCTATCGCCCGCACTCTTCAATCTGTACATGCACGATATAACTACACCCAATACGCCCCAAATAAACTTAGCCTCCTATGCAGATGACATAACACTCACATGCACACATCATGACCCAAAAAGAGCAACAGATCTCCTTCAACCCTATCCCAATACACTACATGGCTGGTGTACTACAAACAGACTTAATCTAGCCCCAGCCAAATCCACCGCAACCCTGCTCACAAGCTGGACAGGAGAACACGAATACATCCCTCAACTCACCATAAACAACACACCCTAACACATACACACACCCAAAATCCTAGGAGTAACATATGATACTCATATGACATTCAAACAGCACACCACAAACATTAAAAAGAAACTGACACCCAGACTTAACGCCCTCAGGTCACTTGCTCACACAAAATTTGGACACAACAAAGAAACTACCACCACAGTATATAAACAATACATAAGATCAGTGATGGAATACGCAAGCCCAGCCTGGGCTTCTAACCTAGCTGAAGCACATCATAAGACCTTACAGACTATTCAAAACAAAGCCCTGAAGATCATTACAGGCTGCACAGCTACTGCACCCACAGATCACCTACATCAAGAAACCAAAATCCTCAAAGTCAAAGACCATCTGGACATGAGAGGCACTCAATTCCTGGCAGCAGCCTCCACGAACCAAGACCACCCACTAAACTACATGGCAACACACCCACAGACACCAAGATATATCAAAACAACACCCAGCACACGGTATCACACACAATTATTGTCCTCTCTCCCTCCCTGGCCACCCCGAACCAACTTCCAGAAGCACATCCATACTCATATCTCTCACCGATCCATCCACTCACTCACAGACAACACGCAGCTGCATGCACGACCTCCCGAAATCCATCCTTCCGAATCCTCCCTTCCTCGCGAGGACAGAGTCCACCTGGTCAGGCTGAGATGCGGACACCATCCAGCTCTCCTGAGCTATCAGAAGAGACTGGATGACTCCGTTGTCGACGCCTGCCCGGGATGTAACACAGCACCCCATACCATTAAACACATCATAGAAGACTGCATTTCACACAATCACTTACGCCAACAACACAATCTACACTCAATGAGAGCTCTGTGGGAAAGCCCGATCGTGGCCATGGCCTTCCTCAGGGACTCGGGGCTGTTCGGCCAGGCAGCTTATGGAACAACAACAACAACTGTTTGACCAAGAACAACATCTCTGCCAAAATAATGTGAGTCTTTAAGAATTTAATCTACTGTATATTTTTACTGTTCTTTTGATGATAATGTATTGTTCATGTTTAATTCCTTGAACGTGACGATAGTGCGTTGTTATGTTTGCGATTATTTTGCTTTGGAAACAGATTAACTTGCTCATGTAGTAATGTAAACCCTATGTGGTGGATTGTGTCGTTATATTTTATTGTTTTATTTTGTTAGAGTGTTATTTCCACATCGATTTGGAATAGTTATTTTGCCTTTATATTGTCTTTGTCCAAGTTTGGTTTGTTTAGTTTGCAAGTTTGACATTTTAATTGCCTTCCTCGTTTTTGTTTGTTTATTTTGCAATTTTGACATAATATGGGGATAAATATATAGACTTGGTCTTACTATGATGCAGAGACATAGTAGTTTCATATTTTTTCATTAAATATTGAGAAATTAGCTACTAAGGGATTCAATTTATCGTCAGCACATACCCCATAGCTGTGGGTGGCCGACTCAAGACAGAGCCTGGTTAGTAATAGGACAAAACTATAGTAATTTCAACCAACAATAATGGGACTTGTCTGGGAATAGGACGTCTCGAAGTTCCAAAATTTACTAATTCCTTGAACATGACGATAGTGCGTTGCTATGTGTGTGATTAGTTTGCTTGGGAAACAGATTAACTTGCTCATGTAGTAATGTACATCCTATGTGGTGGATTGTGTTCTTTTATTCTTGGTAGCGTAATGCATAAATGCGCGGAATTTTGATGTGCGTGTACTAGGTTCGAGTCCTTGGAATGCCACATGTATTTGTTGATTTCATTAATTGAGTTTAGAAGTAAAGTTGGTTGGTGAAAAAATATAAGCTTTATTTGCACATAGCAATTTTTATTAGTTCTTTTGCATTTATCTTGTGTCGTCCCAGTTTTGGTTTGTTTATTTTGCAAGTTTTACATTTTAATATGATGTAAATACAGTAATGCAGTTATTAACACTGTATGATGTAAATACAGTAATGCAGTTATTAACACTGCTTACTCTCTTGATTGACAGGGCTATACTCTGTCTTGATAGCGTAATGCTTAGTGCGCGGAATTTTGGTGTGAGTATCCTATGTTCGAGTCCTTGGAGTACCACATGTATTCATTACTTTCATTGCTTAGATTTATTTGTAAATTAACTGATGAGTCGGTGAAAACTAATATGACTAGCCTAATGGTTAGTGTGCTAAATTTCGGTGTGAGTATCCTAGGTTCGAGTCGTTGGAGTACCATATGTATTCATTAGGCTACAGTACTTTCATTGATTTCATTAGTGGTGTTTGATTTGTGTTGGTGGTGTACCGGTAATGGTTTAGGTGCTTACGTTCTGGGTGTGGTGTCCGAGTTGGAATCCCGGGAGGACCATATGCTTTCATTAGTTTATTCAAGTGCATTGGGGTTTGTAGTTGTTGTTGTTGTTGTTGTTCCCTAAGCTGCCTGGCCGAACAGCCCCAAGGCCCCGAGCAATTCCAAGGCCATAACCGAGTGCCCCCACAGAACCCTCCCTGCCGACCACAATAAAGCCTGGGTGACCGAAGCCACTCCATGGCGGGGAGCTCAGGAGGGCGCGGAAACGCCCGGGAAACCAAAGCCCCACCCAGGGCCCCCCTGTGCCTCTCAGCAATTATGAAGAGAAAGTTGAGGGGCAAGGGAAAAATGTGACTCTTTGGCTTCCAATCTTGGTAGATTGGGAGGTCAATCCACGGAAGAGACGCCGTCACTTGAGATCTAGAAAATATATAAGGTAAAGGAACAGTCGAGTAAGCTATGGGTATGGCAGAGATTGCTCAGCTCTCACTCTGATAGACCAGCCCATCACCACATGACTAGAACCCAATCCTCTCAGCATCAGCTAGGAAAGGCCCTAGAAAGCCGCCTTTGGCGGGGGGATAGCTCCCCTATTTCAACCTCTTTCGGGGTTGGGCACCCGCCGGGGTTTGTAGTTGATGATTAATGTTAAGAACGGGGTGTTACTTAATTTGATAGCATAATGCTTAGTGCGCGGAATGTTGGTGCGAGGTTCCTATGTTCGAGTCCTTGGAGTACCACATGTATTGATTACTTTTATTTCATAAATTTTATTTTATTTAGCGTTGTTTCCACATAGCGATTTTGATAAGTTATATGCCTTTATATTGTCTTTGTCCAATTTTTGTTTTTGTTTAGTTTGCAAGTTTAACATTTTAATGTCATTGATTTCATTAGTTAGGTTTATTTGTAAATTTATTGGCGGGTTGGTGAAAACAAATATGAATGTTTTAATCTGATGGTAAATTGTTATCTCGCCATCCTGAATACTCGACTATTTCATGAGTTACACAAGGTCTTTTTCAAGCTGATTTTAATTTGGTATCTCGACATCCTGATTACTCGACTATTAGCAATATTTTGTAGCTAACTAGTTTATTATTTTCTTTCATGATTTTATTTTGCTAAAGCGTTTTTCCACATATAGATATTGTTTAGTGTGATGTCGTTTCGATAGTTTATAATTTGAATGAGTTTGTTATATGTGCGATTAGTTTGCTTGGGAAACAGATTAACTTGCTCATGTAGTAATGTACACCCTATGTGGTGGATTGTGTTCTTTTATTTAATAATTTTCATTTTAGTAAGCGTTGTTTCCACATAGCGATTTTGATAATTTAATTTGACTTTATATTGTCCTTGTCCCAATTTTGGTTTGTTTAGTTTGCAAGTTTTACATTTTAATTAATATTAATTTGAACAGTAACTTTTGAGCTCGTTTTCAAGCTTTATATTTTGATTAAGTTGCTCATTGCTCATGTAGTAATGTACACCCTATGTGGTGGATTGTGTTCTTTTATTTATAAAGAATTATTAATTTGCTTAAGCGTTGTTTCCACATAGCGATTTTGCTAAGTTGTTTTGTCTTTTTACTGTGTTCGTGCAAGTTTTGGTTTGTTTATTTTGCAAGTTTTACATTATAATTACCAAGATTTTGTGGCGAAATAGGTTGTTGTTTTCTTGCATACAGTAATTATACTTTCCTTAAGCGTTTTTCCACATTTTTGTTTAGTGTGATGTCGTTTCGATAGTTTATAATTTGATGAGTTCGTTATAGTAATTAGTTTATAATTTGATGAGTTTGTTATATTAATTAGTTTATAATTTGATGAGTTTGTTATATTAATTAGTTTATAATTTGATGAGTTCGTTATAGTAATTAGTTTATAATTTGATGAGTTTGTTATATTAATTAGTTTATAATTTGATGAGTTTGTTGTATTAATTAGTTTATAATTTGATGAGTTCGTTATAGTAATTAGTTTATAATTTGATGAGTTTGTTATATTAATTAGTTTATTATAATTTGATGAGTTTGTTATATTAATTAGTTTATAATTTGATGAGTTTGTTATATTAATTTGAACATTAACTTTTGAGTTGGTTTTCAAGTTTTGTATTTTTATTATTTCCACATGCGATTTTGATTAGTTCTTTTGCCTTTATATTGTCTCGTCCCAGTTTTTGTTTGTTTATTTTGCAAGTTTAGCATTTTAATAACTATGTTGGTGGTATAATGGTTTAGATGCTTATGTTCTGGGTGTGTTGTCCCGAGTTGGAATCCCGGGAGGACCATAATGCTTTCATTAGTTTATTCAAGTGCACTGGGGTTTGTATTTGATGATTAATGTTAAGAACGGGGTGTTAGTTATTACCACATAGCGATCTTGATTAGTTCTTTTGTCTTTTAGTTCATAAATTTTATTTTAGTAAGCGTTATTTCCACATAGCGATTTTGATAAGTTATTTTGCCTTTATATTGTCTTTGTCCAAGTTTTGGTTTGCTTAGTTTGCAAGTTTTACATTTTAATTTATACTGTCTGGTCCCAGTGTTGGTTTGTTTAATTTTGCAAGCGTTAACATTATAATTATGAAAAGTTGTCCATAACATGACGCAGACACATAGCACTATCATAACATGACGCAGACACATAGCACTATCATATTTTTGCATCAAGAATCGATAAATCAAACGATAAAGGAATCAATTTACCATCAGCTGGAAGAAAAGTGATTATATGTAGCCCCAGCGACGCGTCTGACGAGTCACCTATGTATGTGACGCCAAACCCCAGCAACTCGCCTGACGCGTCACCCTTATAGCTCAGTCGTAAGGCTCAGAGTGGCTCTACCTAGAGGGCTCAGATTTGTATGGGAACTGTGTAAGTATCCCACGCACCCATGCCAATGGTTGAAAACTCTCAAAGTCCAACCGCGTGCACGTGAGCGCGCAAAAACATGTTTTTTTGGGGGGAAATTGCCTTAAATTTTTTACTCTTGTAAAATCCGTTTTCGGGGGCTCTGTAGGACCTTTTTTTGATCGGTTTTTCGTGGTTTTTCCTTCATTCCTAACCCATTCGCTATTGTTTCTGGATTTTTATTTTTTTTTTTCAAAACCGGCTGGTTTCTGGTGGTACATTTATTAATAACTAGCTGGGGCTCACCGGGTTAACTGTCTTGATAGCGTAATGGTTAGTGCGGCGAATGTGGGTGCGAGTATCCTAGGTTCGAGTCCTTGGAGTACCACGTGTATTCATTAGTTTCATTGATTTCATTAGTTGGGTTTATAACTGTCTCGATAGCGTAATGCGTAAATGCGCGGAATTTCGGTGCGAGTATCCTAGGTTCGAGGCCTTTGAGTGCCACATGTATTTGTTGATTTCATTAATTGAGTTTAGAAGTAAAGTTGGTTGGTGAAAAACTCTGAAATGAAATATTTTGATAATTTTATTTTGCTAAAGCCTTGTTTCCACACAGCGATTTTGATTACTTCTTTTGCCTTTATGTTGTCTTTATCCCAGTTTTGGTTTGTTAATTTTACAAGTTTTACAATTTAATAGATTAACTTGTTCATGTAGTAATGTACATCCTATGTGGTGGATTGTGTTCTTTTATTTATATTTATTATAATTTCATAGTTATATTTTGCTTAAGCATTGTTTACACATAGCGATTTTGATCAAGTTCATTAGTCTTTATGCTGTGTTTGTCTTGAGTCACTTGTATGTACAGGTATGTATGTATATATATATATTCTCGGGCACATACCCCATAGCTTTGGGGTGGGTGACTTGTTACAGGGACTTAAGTGGATATTTACCATGAATCCCTAGACCTAGCTGGCCACGCTCTTCCCGTCTATGAATAACACGGTGTGGGATCGAAGTACAGACCTATCGATCAGCAACCATACGCACTAACGCCCATAGCACAGCCCGTGGAAACAGATAACTTGCTCATGTAGTAATGTACGCCCTATGTGGTGGATTGTGTTCTTTTATTTCATAAATTGTATTTTAGTAAGCGTTTTTTCCATATAGCGATTTTGATAAGTTATTTTGCCTTTATATTGTCTTTGTCCAAGTTTTGGTTTGTTTAGTTTGCAAGTTTTACATTTTACATTATATTATTATTATAGATGTTTATGTTTGATTTACTTTATATATTTATATATATTTACTTTATACAGTATACTGTATTTACTTTATATATGTATTGACTAACCTGCCTTCGGGTATTTATATAATATGTTACTAACCGAGTGGTGACTGGCTGGGATATTTGGGCCTTCCCTACGACCTGTGCGGGTAGAGGCTTGACTTATCAGGTTGCGGAAGACCCATTTATTCCGACGAGATAAGCCTTTTTTACACCACCCCTTTCTCTCTCCCTGTGTCTTATTCTTCTTCTCTTCGCACTGGTGGAAAGGGAAATCGTGGCAGATGACCATGTCAACGATGGCTCCTTGAAACCTCCGAGGGTCCTTGAGATACGGCTAGAGCGGTGAGATTGGATACGACCCCGACTGGTGCACCCTTGCCACTGCGAGGTATTAGATAGCTGACAGGGACCACTTCCATTTAACCCTCTGTGTACCGGTTGTTGTTGTTCCCCAAGCTGCCTGGCCGAACAGCCCCAAGGCCCCAAGCAAGGCCAAGGCCATAACCGAGCGCCCCCACAGAACCCTCCCTGCCGACCACAATAAAGCCTGGGTGACCGAAGCCACTCCATGGCGGGGAGCTGAGGAGGGTGCGGAAACGCCCGGGAAACCAAAGCCCCATCCAGGACCCTGTGCCCCTCAGCAATTATGAAGAGAAAGTTGAGGGGCAAAGGAAAAATGTGACGCTTTGGCCTCCAATCTTGGTAGATTGGGAGGTCAATCCACGGAAAAGACGCCGTCACTTGAGATCTAGAAAACATATAAGTAAAAGGAACAGTCAGAGTAAGCTATGGGTATGGCAGAGATCGCTCAGTTCTCACTCTGATAGACCAGCCCATCACCACATGACTAGAACCCAATCCTCTCAGCATCAGCTAGGAAAGGCCCTAGAAAGCCGCCTTTGGCGGGGGGATAGCTCCCCTATTTCAACCCCTTTCGGGGTTGGGCACCCACCCGGTACCGTACCGGTGATGTACTTTTCTTGATATTCTGGAAGGTATTAGACGATTTTGGCAGAATATAATGTATTGGACGATTTTGTTGAGCTTGGGATGGATGTCTACCCATTAAAATGCTACAGACACACTCAATTAATCGCAAGATCCAGGGTTCGAATCCCGAGTGGATTGTATGAGGTTTTTCTCAATTGGCTATACGTGCCGATCTCAAATCCAAGAACTTGACAAGTAAAGCAGCCCTTAACAGGGTTGCCTGCAACGCCGCCATTAGGACAAGAGAATGAAACTGCACTTCTGTGTGGAACACTCGGTCTTAAAATGTTATACACCCTATGTGGTGGATTGTGTTCTTTTATTTAATAATTTTCATTTTAGTAAGCGTTGTTTCCACATAGCGATTTTGATAATTTAATTTGACTTTATATTGTCCTTGTCCCAATTTTGGTTTGTTTAGTTTGCAAGTTTTACATTTTAATGTATGTACAGTATGTATGTATGGCATGACTTGATTTAAATGGTCTCCATTAATCCTTTAAGCTACCATATATATCTTTCCTAAGCTTCCTAAGCTTCACAAAATCGTCTAAGCTGAAATCAAATGAAAAATATGTTGCCAGTACCGTATGGGTTTAGCTGTATAGGACGCCTCAGTGGTTGCATAGGGGATAGGTAATAGGGCTGGCTCTAGTGCCGGCTTAGCTATGTTCTAATATTTGTTGCCTTCTAGAGGACGCTGACAGTCAAGCAAGACTCCCAACCAAAATTGACCTAGACATCCTTTGGAATTTCTCACTTCTGTGTTGATAGCGTAATGCATAAATGCGCGGAATTTTTGTGTGAGCATCCTAGGTTCGAGTCCTTGGAGTGCCACATGTATTTGTTGACTGTTGCTACTAATAGAAATTTTTAATCAGTTCAAAAAGTTCCTCCAGCAATTAAGAAGCTTGATAGTATCTACTTAAGTATTTATAGTATCACAGATCCTTCTTAAACTTCAAAATTGTTTCTAAATATAGATAGAATATAATTATAGACCTAGAGATTACAGAATGGGTTAGAATGTTATAAAGTCCAAATGTCTGACTATCATAGAAGCACTACAAATACCACACGATGCAGGGTATGATGTGAGGATGATTTACTGTAGTAAAAAAACACAAAATGAGAGAAGATACCTCCGAGAAATGTGACAACTGCAAAGAAGGCTACTGGGCATGCTACCAAAATGTACGGAAAAACTCTTATCGTATTAAAAACCAAGAGAAACGGCAAATAATGTTCCTGTAACATTATTTGCTGGTTCTCGGGTTTTTTAATATGACTTAGAGTTTTTCCGCACATTTTGGTAGCATGCCCAGTAGCCTTCTTTGCAGTTGCCACATTTCTTGGAGGTTTCTTCTCTCATTTTGTGTTTTTTTACTACAGTACATTGTTCCCTGTTGTGATCCTCACAGCGTACCCTGCATCGTATGGTATTTGTAGTGCTTTTATGATAGTCGGACCTTTGGCCTTTATGACATCTTAACCCCTTCTGTAATCTGTAGGTCTATAATGATATTCTATCTATATTTTGACAATTTTTTTAAGTTTAAGAAGGATTTGTGATACTAAAAATATTTAAATAGTTTGAAGCTTGTTAATTGCTGGAGGCCCTTTTTCAACTGATTAAAATAGTGTATTAGTAGTCACAGTAAAAGTCTAAGGCATGACACTGGTACTTACAATGCTATAGTCTATTTATTAAAAGTTGGCCAAAGCTCCTAAGTACTAACCTCTAGACCTGATCACGTTCTAAGGAGGTCTCCCAAGAAAAATTTACCTATGCAGCGTTGGAAACTTCTCACCGAGGCGCTATGACATGAGTACATAGTGCCTCGGTGAGAAGTTCCCAACGCTGCATAGCTCAAATTTTCTTTCCTTAGAACGTGATCAGGTCTAGAGGTTAGTTTTCAAGAGGTTTGGCGTAGTTTTAACGAATGCACTAGCATTTCCAGTATTTATTATCATGGTTTAATGTTTTTAATGATTACACTTCATAAATTAGTGAACGAAATTCTCTCTGCTTCAAAATTCCTCACTTGACCCCTTCACCGCCATTGTTATTTTCATCGTCTTCTGGATTTATGTATGTACAATCGCGCTAAGAAGTCATGACTCGATTCCCAGTACCTTTTGTTCAGAAAGTGGTATCTGGCAACTATTGAGGCTCTACTATATTCATATATTACACACCGGGGAGAACTGTATTCAAGGAAACAATACCAAAAACACGATATACAAGTATTGTTGCAATATATTTATCTCATTATGTGAGAGCAAACCAAATAATACGAAACTTTAGACTAACCCGAACGAAAGAATTTGAAACTCGTAGTATTTCGCTCACTAGATTCAGCATTAAAATGTGGAGCAAGTTTCTTAATGCTTGTATTACTTTTTAAACCAACAATACTGGGAGAAAAGTATCTCATAAAATTAAAACCAACAAATAAAACTAATATTCAAACCATAAGTGTCAATAAATCACGTAAATAAACATAACAGATTGTTTTTTCCACATTTTATTCTCTATGTGGGACAAGTCTGCCTGAAAAACAGCGGTCTCCAGTATATTTTGGAAGAAATCTTGAATACTCGAGAACAGCTTGTAATTTGTATAGACAAACGATGAATTTTCACTTTTAGAATATATAATAACCTATAGGGAGACTCATATAAAAACGGAAGATGGAAAGGGAAGTGTAAAAGGACAAAGGTGAATATAAACGCAAAGAGATATACTCCCCCTCATATCCTGACAATGACTGACTCGGTCGCTGAATATCCTACCGTTCCTACGGGCCTGGGAGTGCAACATGCTAGATAGCGCATGTAAATTAATTACTCTCATTATTCTATAAAGAAATTGTAAACAAACATTACTTATATTTATTCAAACTTCAACATAAATCAAAATTGGAGGGCATAAATAGGTTAATTTTCTAAGTAGGCCAATTATTGGGAATATCCAAAGACCTATAGTTTAAAATTTGGAAACGACCGGGCTCCGCGGGGCAGTGGAGAGTTGCCAGCGGTAGCCAGATTTGGGAACTATTGTCCGATCCTTAGAAAAAGCAAGTCATGACTTCTTAGTGCGATTGTACACTCGGTACAAAAAGTATCTGCACCCCTACGCTGATCATCAGGTGTGTACAGCTCGATAGGGTTGGTACCTACCTCTGCCTGCAACTATATCCGATCGTCTCTGACACATGGGATATAGTTGCAGGCAGAGGTACCAACCCTATCGAGTTGTACACACCTGATGATCAGCGTAGGGGTGCAGATACTTTTTTGACCGAGTGTACATACATAAATCCAGAATACAATGAAAATAATAATGGTGGTGAAGGGGTTAAGTGAGGAATTTCTGTTTTGTATTATGTTTCATATTTTTTTTTTTACTAAATATTTTGTTCCACATAGAGTATTGACTTTGATTAGTTGTTTTTTGTCTTTATATTGTGTTGTCCCAGTTTTGGATGATATTAAAATTGGCTACTGACTAACTAGGAATAAAATGCAAGTTGTTACATATATTTTGTTTTCTTTTCAGGTCAAGTGTTCCTATGATGTAGGAATGTTGGCTGTTGCTGTGGTGGTATGGCTGCCTGGTCCCGGCCTCTACTGCTTTAAGAAATGTAAGTACTGTACTGTATATTCATAATCGTTTTGTTTTTGGTTGCTTAGTTTATCATAATGTATGTTCCATCAATTGCATCTATTCAATCAACTTCAGTTACTTAAGCAGTTGACTTGTGTTGATGCTTTTAATAGACCAGTGAAGTCGCACTTATTTCTGAAGGCTTATGATACTGCGGATCATAGAGTTACTGTACTGATGACTATAAACATATATGTTTTGTTTGAAAAATTGAAGTTAATGCGAGCGCTCGTGAATCATCTTTGAGAATTGGCGCTCGTACAATACAGTACCAGCCTATTATTATTATCATCATCATCTACAGTTGTTGGCTTTGTTGTACTTTGTCGTGTACGGTGGCGCTAATAAGTCATGTCCCAGCTGTCATTACGTTTGGCTCGCTCTGTGCTGTCTGTCAGATGTTGAATAGGGTGGGTAAGTGTAGGAACATGTTTGTATATATCACTCGATATGAAGAAATGAAGCTTGGAGATACCAATTATTGATCAAAATATACTTGGTGCCGAGACATGACTTATTAGCACCACTGTACTTTGTTGTGTACTATTATGCATTTCTATAGTTGGTGTTTACTTGTGAATATTTTGATTGTATTGTTCTTTGCTTGGGTACTTTATATATTGGTTAGACACATGGTTTTCAGTATGGTTTGCTTTGTCATTGGAACTCTCCCAGAATCAGTAATTTCCCTGTTCTTAGGAGTTGAATTGCTCCGTGTGTCCTGGCATTTTGGTTCGAACGTCCCTTGATTTTGGCCCTGTCACTCTTTCAACTCTGGGGGAAGACACTCGCTACAGGCAGTTTTGCTTTTTGTCTCCCTCACTCATAGGAAAAAAAACATAGGTTTTGCTTGTGTATGGGTATATATTTGATAAGCTCTTGTTTGCTTGAATTGTTTACTTTGATATTTTCTCTACTTTTGAAATGCCTCCTGTTGTTGCTCCCTTTTCTTTGCTTGTCAGTTTGTTTTTAGTTTTATCAATTGTTTTGTTTGGATATTATGTTAGTTTCCTGAATGTTTAGCGTTATGTTGCTCTTATAGTTTGCTTAACCCCTTCATGATTGACAGTACAGTAACTTGGCTATCATTGTACATTGTTTTTGTCCGTTAACCCTTTGAGTACCAGCGATGTGTGCTAATTTGTATTGTGGCTATATTTTGACGATTGGTGGGTTAAAAGGGTTGGTTGAGATATTATTGAAGCCTTATTTGTTGCTAGAGGTCCTTCCTAAGCTGAATAAAGTGGTTGAAGAGTTGGTAGATATATTGAAGCCTTATTTTTTGCTAGAGGTCCTTCCTAAGCTGATTAAAATAGTCTTGCTGTCAGATTATAAAAAGGACCTCTCTGGTATTGAATGAGTTGATGTTGAGTTGAGTGAGGAACTACATGAACGAAGGCGGTGCTGGTTGGGGGGAGGGGCGTCGACTGACTGGGGACAGAGGTGCATGGGGGCGGTTCGTTCGTGGCCACCCCTTCGGGGATCACGGCGTCAGGCAATAGATAGATAGATGTTGCTTATTTTAATGTGAGAGTTGCTTATCGGTTATGCGCAGTGATTTACTTAATTTCTCATTTAAAAAAAGAATTAGGCTGGTCATTATTGTTTGTGCATTTAGTTGTCTTGAGCAGTCATTAGATATCTGTGGATGCTTGATTTCCCTTTAATTTTGTTGCTCAAGCATAGCTTCCACAATGTTGATAAGTTCTTTTGGTTTTGATTATGGTATTTGTCTGATGAATGATAGGCTATATAATTTATGTTTCCACATAGCAATTTTGACTAGTTATTTAGCCTTTGTCCCAGTTTTGGTTTGAAATTTATTGATGAAACATTGCTTAGCAATATAGGTATGGCATATTTACTTAGGTCCTTACTATGTTGTATTTCTGGGTACCAATAATTGAAGACTTTTATTTGTATAATTAACTATCAGTATATGCTCAGGCACATTCACTTTAGTTATACTTTTATTAATCTTTACTCAGTTTAATATGAGACTCCATATTATTGGTAAATGTACACTGATGCCAGTCTCTTAAGACACTCAAATTTATATTCTTGTTAAGTCCATACTTATTTATATGCATCAGTCACTTGAACCAGTTGTCCATTGTATCCATGAAGTTTGGAATTTTTATTAAGTTATTTCCATAGCAATTTTGATTAGTTCCTTTGAGTCTATCTTGTGTAGTCCAAGTTTTGTTTGTTTATTTTGAAAGTTTTAAATTATAATTTGGCAGCCAAATGTTACAAGGTTTATTGAGAAAAAAGTATACCAGGTAAATTTTATTAGACAGAAATGTTAAAGGTTTATTAGTTTATATAAAGTAATTATAAGTATAAAGTTAGTTTTTGTTCATTAGTTTTAAATATAATTTTAAGTGGTTTATAAAGAATATAATCAAAAAGTATCACAAAAACTAGAAATAAAGTAAAGTATCTAAAAAAGTAAAAACTTTTGTACAGTTACTGAAGTTATTTTGCCCTTATCATCTTTAGAAGTTTTAAATATTAATTTGTAAAGTCCAATGACTTTGCTGCTTTATAAAGTTATGGTAGAGTTGTTTTAGTAATCAATTGAAAGTATATCATTGTCACCGATGCTTTAAAAACTAGAATTGTTGTGATATTACTAAAGTATTGAAAGTTATCTATTTAAAACAGTAGTTGTTGATAATCCCAAAGCCTAATGTTTGTAAGTGATGGAACTAGTAGTTACTAAGTCCATTGAAAGGTGCTTGAATTATGTAATATTTGGAAATACAGTAAAAGTTTTGAATACCATAATATCTTTATTTTTATTATAATACATGTAATAGGATACAGTTCACCTTAAGTTCATACCAAAGGCTAGAATCTGAATATGTAAATCCCATTCAGTAAAGTAAACTTTAGTATTTTGTTACAGTAAAAAAAAAAAAAAAAAAATTATCTGCCAAAAAAAGTAAATTGTCAAAACAAATGGAATTTAGAATTCAGTTAGCTTTGTCAGACTGGCAACATTTTCCAAAGTCCAAACCACCAAGTTTTCAGTCATAGACTGGACTCAGGAAAAACTTTCATTGGTTTGGACTTTGGAAAATTCAGTTCAGATATGTTCAGCAATTTTTTTAAAAACAATTCAGGTGTAAACTTGGGAAAATTTCAGCACTTGTGAAATGTTCCAAAGTTTACACCACTGAAATTTTGCTAAGTTCCACTGGACTTTGAAAAATTTCATTCACCCCCAGAAATTTGCTAAGTCCAGGCTGGACTCAGCAAAATTCTGGGGTAATATCAGTCAGTCTATGGGGTGAAACCCAAACATTTCACACAGCGAAAACTTTTCTATCTCAAGATTCTTACTGGCAATTTGTGGAGATAGGGTTCATTTATACAATATGAATTTTGCCCCAAAACTCTGTACATTTCAAACCTAACCTCACATACCCAGTCTTGTCATTGGCTCCAGTAACCCTTTCAGTACTGTCCCTACTTATTCTGGCAAACCTCAAAAGATTTAAATCAGCTTAGGAAAGAAGTCCTTTCTAAGCTGATTAAAATCATCTGATGCTAGCCAGATAGTGACAGTACCGAAAGGGTTAATTGAGCCAATGACAAGCATGGGCTATGGAGGTTAAGTTTGAAATGCACTAAGAACACACACAACCCAGAAAAAACAGTACACAACCAAAGACTCTCTGAACTTCAACCACATTACTTAAAAGAACTTTGGTTTAGCACTTTCATATGATGGTTGAACATATCCAGAGTTCATAATGATCCTTTTTGGTTGTCACTGTTCATTCTAAGTTGCTAAACTTTTTATATCATGAGTGTGCAGTATATAAATATGGTAAACTATCACAGAACAGCCAAAGAAACTTTTAATGATTTATAAAAAGTCCATAAACAAATCATGGTAACAAATCTATTACTTTTATTATGCAGGTTATTTATGAAAATAATATTACTTTCTTTGCATGTTAAGTGATATTTTCACTTACCATGCAAACAAAGTATGTATTTTCATAAATGGCATATGCATCATAAAATAATTTATTTTACCAATTTAAATACTTTAAATCAACCAGCTATTTTTAAATCTTTAATTACGGTATTTTGGCAGATTTTTTTCAGTCAGTGATAGAAAAACCACATTTAAATATGCAAACCCAAGATATAAAGTTTTAAACCTACATAAATGCAGCCAAACCATTGCTTACATGATACAGTACACTCTTGATCAAAAATAAGTACACCAATGGAATCATGAACCTTTAACACTCATAAAAGAATAAGTCATGCTGGCTAAGGAGAAATTTTATGCACTTCAGGAAAACCTCTAGGAATAATAAAGTATAAAACTCCATTAGACCCAGATCCTTCCAAAGCTTAATAAAATCATCCAATAGCCAGAATTAACAAGTCATGCTGGCTAAGAGAAATTATATGCACTTAAGGAATAATTAAGAGCATAAATGCCAAAATAATTCCAAAGCAACATAAAATAATCAAATATCCAGAATTAACTTACTCATATTTATCAAGGGGCTGATAATCACTTTCAGTAATTATAGCAGTAAATATATAAAGGCCAAAATTCTAAACCAATTCAAATATGATGCACTTTGGGAATATTGGCTAGCATTCAATTATATTCACCTTAGGAAGTACCAGATCAATCTCAAGGGTTAATAAATTACTATTACCCCTCTCATTGCTCAACAGTCTTCCTAAGCTGCATATAATAGTCAGGTACCCAAAATTAACTTAGTGATTCATATATGGGTTAACTAAAAAGGCTAAAGTAAATAAACTGCATTACCACACCTATTTCCTAGTCAACTCTTCCAAAGTCATAGAACTCACATAAAGTAATTACTCATTATTAATCTTAGTGGCAAAGATATCTGGCTTAATTATAATAGAACAGTCTTTTATAATTGCCCAATATTCTTTACCATTAACATCAATAAACAGTAATCAAGCATGGGATTTTCATAATTGGGGAAGAGTCGCCCAGGAAATAAGATAGGAAAGTTTCAGCCCATTTCTTCTAGCCTTTTAGTTTCAAGAAGGTTGGCCTATCATATATTAAAATACAGAACCAGATTTGTAAGCAGTCTATTTTCTTTGCAATATCAATATTAATACCATCACAAAAATCAAGGGACATTAATATATATCAAAATGCACAAGTACATTTCCATAAATATTTAATCTCAAGTTACATTTCAGTGGGCATTTTCTATGAATATAACTCGTTACAACACTGCATACAAATCTTATGCTGTACCCTAAATTACTTTTTCTCCAATAGGTTCAATAGATTCCATAGCATGTACTTATTTATGGCTAAAGAGCATCTCAACGGAATAAATTTTAGAATGTGCAAACTTTTAGTGATAAGTATATAGAGTAAAATAATTTCTACTTCATATATTTTCATTTTTGTATATATAAAAGATTTTAAGTATCGATTTGATTAAGGCCCCGATAATCAGGACACCCACCCTACCCCAGCTCTTGAGCAAAGAGTGTATGGTGGTAAAAAAAAAATAATTTTTAAAGCATATATAATTTTCCTCTTAAATATACCATGACTTATATTTTCAGAGGGAATTACATTGACTTCATAAATCAATACTTAATTAGGCTTAAACATATACAAAAATTGCACATTCTAAAACATCATTCCATTAAAAATTTCATTACTGTATTATGCAGTTGTAGAAAAATATGCATAACTTCTATATCCAGTATTAATAAAGACAACTTTGAGTCAACAATAGAACAATGAAAACTTAAATATTGCAAAATTTCTAGTACTTCTATTTTTTTTAGCCAAATTGCAATTGGGCCTGAGCATATAGATAGAATTTTTCCTGCTGTCTCAAGTTGGCCAAACCCCACCTATGGGATTATGTGCCTGAGTATATACAAATTCCCAAATTAATTACTTTAATTGCAAAGTATTTTGACAAACACTAAGATTTAATTAAATTTTAATTTCCATTTGGGCTCTGTCTCAAGTCTGCCAACCCCAGCTATGGGGTATGTACCTGAGTATATACATAAATACCCAATTTCATTACTTTAAATTTCCAGTCTTTGGACAAATGCTCAAATATTCCACAAATGATATTTATTTAAATTTTGAACTCTCTGTGCGGGCTCAGTCTCAAGTTGGCAAACCCAAACTATGGGGTGTATACATTTAATTACTTTAATTTCCAAGTCTATTTTGCAAGCAATAATTAGTTATGATTTTCTTTCTATTGAAGTCTCAAGTCGTCAATATTAAAACTCAATCAGAATAATTATGAATCTACAACTGCATCTCAAAAAGTAAACTTTAATCATCTATACAAACAGAACTTGCACCTTAAACTTTCAGTATACAATTACTTCCTTTATTGTGGCTAATAGATTATTTATTCAGCTTAGGTAGGGCCTGTGAGAGTCAAAGCTTCATCTAGTCATTGCCCTTTACACTCTCAAAGGCCCTCTTAAACTGCTCAAATTTGTCAAAAAGCCAGAATATGGAAAAATATATTGCATTCCAAAAGGATTAATACACCATGGGTTAGTGACATTTTTAGCTCCATGTTAAACAGACAAATAAATACATAAATCATAAATATAACAAATAAGCCCATTACAAATTTAGTAATAATTTTATAAAAACTATGTATGAACTAAACTTATACCAATCCTACTAATCATTCAATAAAACTATGAACTAACTAAAAGCCTATTAATTATACCTAATGTACTAGTAATTCTATAAAACTATGAACTAAAACCCTATTGATTATACCTAGAACTAAAATCTAACTTTCATACTGTACTATAGACCAAGGCATCACTATCTCCATCAGTCTTCCCTAGTACCATAAAAGATAATCCTTATTACCATATATAGGTACAGTACTGTATTAATAACTACTCTTCTCATAAGCTATAACCAAGTTTCAGCCATAAGCAAAAATACCCTTCAGATTCCAAGTATTTTAAAGATATATATACCGTAAAATTTATAACTATTTTTCAATCCTCCCTCCTAAATACAGCTATATATCCCATATATGTACAGTATTCCCAATGACCAATTAGTTTACAGAAATCTACAATAATCTGACTAAATTTACTTTCACATAACTGGTACTGTACTAGAGTAATAGAAGCTAATATTTCTAGCATTTGGGAAGAGTCAGCCAGGGTATCTTATTTTATAGGCAAATTCCTCACACCATCACTCATATTTTCAGCCCAAATTATAGATTACACTAGTCTTAGACTTCACTGAACTTTATATAAATGACCAACAGTTACTTTCTTCAGGCTAACATTTGTTATTGAATTCTTAGCCTTCCAGCCTATTAAACTACTTTTCAAAATTTATAGAGACCATTAATCCACTTTACTCAGCTTATCAAATCAAAACATTGACTACAAACTTATTTCAGTTTATTTCAACAACTTATTTCAGTTATTTGCCTATTATTATTAGTTATTCAGTCTTATTATTATATTATCAGTTATTAGTTATTCAGTCTCACAAACTACAATTGAGTTTCACTTACGCCAAAATTGCTCTAGCTTTTTGACAAGTATATACTTGGTCTTTATATAGTCATTAGTGTTTTGGTTTCTTTTGAAAGTTTTACTTTCAAATTTCTAACGAAGCTGCCAGACTAATTAAAAACATTAAAGACTACAGTATATAGAACCAATCATTATCAGATCTTTTACCAAACTTATTCCTAGCATATTTTACTATTTATAACTAGTCACTACTACAACTAGGTACTTCTATTTTCAGCCTAACCCTATCCATTGAACAATACAGCATATAATGGGCTTAGATGGTACATATACAATTCACATCTCATATTTTTCTTTATTTACCAATGGAGCAAAAAATGTCAAAAACTTACAATAGTGCATTAAAATCAGCGTCGGTAAAATAAATTAGGTTAAAGCTTGGATACTGCACATAAATTCCTTTCCTTAACTTAGGAGAGTTAACGAAAGCAACTAATCAGTAACCAAAGCTCTCCCATTCACCTTTACCTTGCCAAGTTCGATTTGTATAAATTTACTCCGTTAGCAATGTTTACAGAATCCTTACAAACTTAACATATTTCCAAAACACCAGGATGGAAATTCTATTAAGTTAATAAACACCTTCAGGATTAGGAAGCGTTCAGTTTATTCGATCATTAAAGGCTTTTATTCACCAACAAACTTTACTTCTAAACTCAATGAAAAATACATGAGACACTCCAAGGACTCTAACCAAGAATATTATTAAAGTAAATTTAATTAAAAATACTGTACATGTGGCACTCCAAGGACTCGAACCTAGGAGACACAGAAATTCTGCACATTTATGTAAAGACCGTTAAAGAATTATGCACAAGACTAAGATATATTGGGTAGATTTGAGTTGCCAAAGACCTTCCTAAAACAGAAATTATATAAAGATCGAATAAACTTTATGCGCATCTTAATACCGAGGGAGCCAAGACTCTCCAAACATTGCTTCCGAAGGAATATAAATGATACCAGTGGAACAATTAATACCCCGAAGCTAAGCCTACATAAACAAACTCTCGCTCTCTCCGTTCATCCCTATATCCCGGGCACCTCGGGGGCAGGACCTGACTTTCGGAATCACTACTTATTGACAACCTTGTTGCGTACTAGCAGGAGACTGTTATGAATGACCGTACTAGTTTTCAGGCTGCAGTCGTGGGCCCGGAATATACTCCAAAAACAAATAAAATAACAGTTCTACAGCTAAAAACAAATTTAAAGTTACCCTTCCTAGCATAATCCCACCCCCTATCTCCCAGAATATACTAACAAAACAATAAAAATAAAAGTAATAAATCTAATAAGTACCACCCCATTTAAATAAAAGTTATAAATCTAATAACACTATTCTTATCAATTACAAACTCAAATTTACTTTAATAAACTGATGAAAGCATATGGTCCTCCCGGGATTCGAACCCGGGACACCACAACCAGAATTTAATAAACTAATGGCATCATACGATCCTCCCGGGATTCGAACCCGGGACACCACACCCAGAACATAAGCACCGTAAGCCATTACACCAACAACTTTACTTCTAAACTCAATGAAATCAAGACATGTGGCACTCCAAGGACTCGAACCTAGGATACTCACACCAAAATTATACTTTAATTTTCAAGTTAATCCACCCACCCAACACTATTCTCCCCCGCCCGAGAGATATGCTCCGCGGTTCCAATATTCAATATGTGAACAACTTACTGCATTCAATCCCCATTTCAGGGTAGCAGTACTGTACAAGGGGCAGATCCCTTCTAGCACTCCTCCATTCACATTCTGGATTAGTCGATAGGTTACAAGATTCAATTTTTGGCAAGATTCGGATATCATCTAAAATAACTTTAATTTTACTTTCATCATAGCTAACCTTAGACAGTTTTATTAAGCTTAGGAAACATCAGTACAAATCAAATGCACTTTGATGCCATAGACCCTTCCTAAACTTAATAAAATTGAAGGAAAACTACAATAAAGCAGGAATTAAAGTCTGGATATAAACTTAGTGAATCCTTTTCTATAAATTTGTGATAACCGTTCACCGAAATCCCCGATCATTAGGGCACCCACCCTAACCCAGTCACCAGGGAGTACATGGTGGTAAAAACGGCTCAAATATAATACTTAGTTATTTTTATTAGTGGTCTTGTCTTTTTACTGCGTTCCTCTAAGTATTTTTTTTTTAAAGTTTATTTTGCAAGTTTTACATTCTAATTTAAGTTAAAAAGACAGTTCAACTTTCTTACATTTGCCCCATTTGTGTGGCATTTTTATAACTTTTTATGTAATTTAGAAGAAATCGGCCTTTGGCCGACCCATTTTCTACCGAAAAAGGCACAAATTTATTTTGAGTGTCTTTAGTATTTATTTAAACCTTTGAGGTCAAAGGATTTTTTTATTAATTTATAGTTTTTCACCAAAACTTTACTTCTAAACTCAATGAAATCAACAAATACAGGAGACTCTCCAAGGACTCTAACCTAGGATACTCACACCAATATTCCGCACATTTATGCATTATGCAAGTATTACGCCATCAAATCATGCCAAAATATTACAATCCTTCGTAACCATACCTATTCTTCCATCACTATCACACTGTTAATAAAGTATCCTACTTGTTCCACCGGTTATCATTTTAAAGTTTACCCTGTAAGCATATCATTTGGCTACATTCATGTTTATAGAGGATAGATCACGTTAGGCTGGATTTAGAGGTTGTAATAGAAATGGGAGAGGGGGAGGGGGGATTCAGGGCGCTACGGGACAGACAGTCACTTTCAAAGTCAATACTAATATCCGCCGCGCTCCCTTCAAGGTCCGGTACTAACGGCAGATAGTTTCTCGAACATGTACCGGTGAACAGAGTCTTCATACTCTAAAATATTATAGTACTGTATGGACAATTATAGTACTGTATGGACAATTATAGTACTGTATGGACAATTATAGTACTGTATGGACAATTATAGTACTGTATGGACAATTATAGTACTGTATGGACAATTTTCTATCAAAATATGTACAAAGGCTACTTTTTAAGCTTGATTGAAGTCTAGAGCAAACCAAACTATCGAAAAATGTAACAAATGTTTTTGTAGTTGGATTGAAAGTCTACAGAGCAAACCAAGAAATTTTTCAGCAAACTGACATTTTAGCTACCTATTTTTTTATTTTTTTTTATTGAAAGTCTACAGAGAAAACTAAGAAATTTTTCTATCGAAAAATGCACATGGGGTGCTTTATTTTAAGCTTCATTGAGGTCTAGAGAGCAAACCAAGTAATAACGAATAAATAAGCAATTAAATACGCCGCTCTATAGATAATATTTCTTATATTTTATTTTAAGCCCTGTGAGAGTCTTGTTCTAGACTCAGTGGTCTGGTTAAACAAACTTAATTAATTTTAGCAAGCGTTTTTCCACAGCGATTTTGAAGTAATTTTGACTGTCAAAGTTTTGGTTTGTTTAGTTTGCAAATTTTAATAAGTAAATAAGCAAATAAAGAAGCCGTTCTATAGATATTAATAGCCTACTAATAATAATACAATGGGGAAGGTGACCGAGTATATAGATAGTATATAGATATAGATAAAGTACTGTGGGACCAGGTATTACTTTAACTCTTAATTTGCTAATGCCATGGCCAACATTTAGGTAACCGGGTTTAAAAGCAACATATTCTAATTCAGTGCACGATCATTATATTTCATTATTTTATAAGTTTGTAGTTTTAAGTTTAATTTCCGATAAATGTTAAAAGTTTTTCCACATATATATACTGTATAAGGCGGGGTTTCTATTATAGTAATGTACACCCTATGTGGTGGATTGTGTTCTTTTATTTAATAATTTTCATTTTAGTAAGTTTTTTCCACATAGCGATTTTGATAATTTAATTTGACTTTATATTGTCCTTGTCCCAATTTTGGGTTGTTTAGTTTGCAAGTTTTAAATTTTTATTTTAAATTTTAGTTATATTAATTTGAACAGCAACTTTTAGTTACTTTTTAAACTTTTATATATACACTTTACTTGCTAATGCAATACCAAAGATTTAAAAGGAACATTGGAATTCAGTCCAGTCATTTTATTTCACATTAGAAGTTTGTGGTTTTCAAAGTTTAAATTCCGACAATTTTAAATTAATTTTTACAAATTTTTGTTAGTGAGCTTCCATAATTAGATTTTGAAACTATCCAGCAATTTTAATATTACTTTAGTGCACATTTACTCTTAATTTCATAGATTTATTTATACTTTTAATTTTCCATTTTATATTTAGCGTGATTTCTATAGCGATTTCCATTACTAATTTTTACTTTAATTTGTCCCAGTTTTAGTTTGATTATATTTAAAGTTTTAACATTAATTATCTATACATTATTATTACTTAGTTTATTAAGGGGGAGGCGGGGAGGGGGGAGCAGATCATTCTTTACCAACATTATCACACTAATTTCAACAAGGCACGTTAATTTACAACCAAAAACTCCAACATAACATTAATATATCCTATCTAACTTCTCCAACCTTATTGAACAGAAGCGATGTGTGTGGAGAGTTGAAGTAGAGATTATGTAGATTGGAGATCCTAGTGACTTTAATCTTCAGACGTCGAGCTTGAAATAATCTTGAGACGTTGGGAAGGGCTTTGTCGGCTGTACGATCCTTGTGCTGTAAAGCGTAGACAAAGGTTAGTGGATTCCATGGTTTACAGAGGTGGATATACATGCATCAAATTTTAAGACCGAATGCTCCACACATACGTCCAGTTTCAGGCTCTTGTCCTAATGGTGGCGTTCCAGGCAACCCTGGTAAGGGCTGCTCCACTTTTCAATTTTTTGGATTTGAGATCGGCACTAATTGTCTGATCACAAGTTTGTTTTAACCCTCTCCGACATAAGACGCGATTTTGAGCCTATTAGGGATACTTTAAAACCTTTGTTACCATCATGGGTATTTATAAACCTTTAGTTTAGTTACTTTAACCTCTGCAGTTGTCTACGAGTTACCTGTGTTGAGCCTATTGGGATACTTTAAAGCCTTTGTTACCATCAGGGGTATTTAGAAACCTTTAGAAGTTACTTCAACCTCTGCAGTTGTCTTTGTTCTTATTGCTAATCTGGCAACCTCTGCGTCATATGAGTCTGAAGGGGTTAAAATAATAATTTCCGATAATTTAAATAGTTTAACTTATTTTGTTTAGGGAGTTTCGATAATTATTAATTTTAAAGTCTTTAAATTAACAGACCGCTCAAAAGTTACCATTCAAATTAAAGAAAATATAATTCCTACCCAAACCTTTTACTCTAAAATAATTATTTTCATTAAAAGTGACACTCAATTCTTTACCATCAACATCTATAGCTCCAAAACAATAAGTCAAATTATACCGGCAGCTATAATAACCTATACCGGATTCCAAACAACTATGCAGAACATCTTGAACATTAAAATCTATAATTATACGCTACTATTTGGAAACTATCAGCCAGGGAATGGGTAGAAATTTAAAGCTCATTTGCTCTAGTCCTTTTTGAATTACAGACACTAGAACCTCAAATAGATAGAAGGGGAATAGTACAGTACTGTAACTAGATGGATAAAACAATTTCTAGCCTACCTATAATAAACGGGGTATATATATTTTATTATTAGAAGACTAAATACTATCTACTGTACTGTCAAAACACACAAAAATACCAGCTTTAGAATTTACACTCTTTTCTCCCTCATGAATAGCCCCATTACTTTGGCAATTTTAAGAACTTTTACCCCATAGTCAATATTAGGACTCCTTGTGCCATTTAGTCGGCTTCCCTGTCGGCCAATAGGGACTTTCAGGGGGAACCGCCCATATGTCCATAGAAATGTTTTAAAATTGTTTACAGGGAGTCTCGGGGTGTATTTTTAAGTTTCAAGGTCTAGGGAGCAAACTATATATCTCTCTTAAAGTATAAATACATTAATACTAGTAGCATTTAAATTTTAAAGCTTTCAAAATAAACAAACTAAAACACAAGACAAAGGCAGAAATATTCAAATATTAATCAAACTTTAAAAGAATACTTTCACTGAAACTTTCCATTTTACATTAACCCCTTCAGACTCATATGACACAGTGGTTGCCAGATTAGCAATAAGAAATAGTTCTCCCACTCTTATAATTACCTCTCCAAAATTAGTTTTCTGCCCATAGCAAACTCAAAGACAACTGCAGAGGTTGAAGTAACTAAACTAAAGTTTTCTAAATACCCCTGATGGTAACAAAGGCTTTAAAGTATCCCTAATCGGCTCAAAATCGCGTCATGTGTCAGAGGGTTAAAAAATGCAACTACATTTACAATAGTGTATGTACAGTTGTCCACATAACTTCTGCTATACATTAGATTTTATAAGACTAAATACTATCTACTGAACTCTCAAGTCATACTTTTTTTTCCGAGTTTTATTAAGTAGACTCCTTCCTCATGAATAGCCCCATTACTTTGGCAATTTTAAACACTTTTACCCCATAGTCAATATTATGACTCACTGTGCCATTTATCCAGCTTTCCTGCTGGCCAATACTCATTTAGGGGGAACCGCCCATATGTCTATAGATTTTCTCTTTTGTTTTTTTACAAAGAGTATTTTTTAAGCTTCAAGGTCTAGGGACCAAACTATATAAATCTCTTCTTTAAATATAAAATACATTAAAACTAGTATTCCTTAAATGTTAAAACTTTCAAAATAAACAAACTAAAACTGGGACGACAAGATAAAGTTAGAAGAACTAATCTAATATTAATCAAACTTTAAATAAATACTCAACTACCCGGTACTCAAATATTAATCAAACTTTAAATTAATACTTTCACTTCAAACTTCCCATTCTACATTAAACTAATTACAATACAGTATGTACAGTTACCCAAATAACTTCTGGTCCTATGTCATCTTATACATCAAAATTAAATTTACACCTTATGATTTATTATACAGTAGTTCACTCTCAAGATTAGTAAATTCTTAATTCATATTTTTTCACTAACCAACATGTGGCACTCCAAAGACTTTAACCTAGGATACTCTCGCCAAATTCCGCGTATTTATGCGTTACGGTATAAAGATTAATAGTACACCGATAATTTCTTTACTAATTTCACTCGAACATCAAACACCTCCCAAAGAAATTAATGAAAGCATGTGATCCATGATTCGAACCTAGGTTACCACAGATTTTAAACACTATCCATTACACCATCAAGACATTAGTTATACAACTTCCGGCCCATTTCCTATCCTAAGATTTTATACTCTAATTTGTTGCTCATGTAGTAATGTATGGTCGTGCTAATAAGTCATGTTACAGCGGTCATTAACTTTAGCTTGCTCTGTACTGTACTGTATTAATGGGTAAGTTGTTAAATATGGAATGTCATAGGCCAAGCTTTCACTGTATATTATATTTGCCTATTCATTCATTTTGAGCCAAATTTCTTTAACACAAACTCCAGAACTTTAAAATTGGTTAAAAATAAAATTGTCTTCAAAATACTAACCGAACATTAGTCCTCTAGAGTGGTACCGTCCCACGTTTAGTCACCGAGCCCCAATACCATACGCTACGCTCCATCCATCCATAACCAGTCAGGTCCCCCACGCTCCTTCCGGCTCCTAAACAAATAGACCATACCAGACAATCCACCCACAACACTGCCTTTCGTCAATTGAAGTTATGATCTGCCAAGGTCCTAGTGCTCTGGAATAAAAGTACAAAAATTGAGTTTCTTTCATGGATTATATGCCATTTCCTATGCTAAGCTTTTATTGTGCATTATATTTGTGTCTATATTAATTTTAGGCCACATTTCTTTTTAAAATTTCAAATACCAAACTTCTCAAAGCACTAACCGAATATTAGTCGTGTAGTGGTTCATCAGGGTCGATTTCTTTGGTGCCCTCATCCATCCTAACGTCCGCCAATATCACACACGCTCCATCAGAATCATCAGGCCACAACTCTGCATCCACCACCAGGCCGACCAACCCCGCAAGAGGATCATGGGTTTCAGATCGGTCACGGAGGTTCGAGTCCAGACCCACACTCATCCCAACAGCACAGGACAGGGGCAAGAAAGAACAGTGTTAAACTAGTCATACGGTTTGAAGACTGGAATGTACACTTAGAAATTCACACCACCAACCCACCAATTAACTTCCTAATAACATCATTTTATACTTTCGAAATAAACAAAACTCTAAATTGCTATGTGCAAATATATTTTAATGAAAGAAAATGCCAAACACCTATAAATACTAACAGAATATTAGTCATCAATGGCCCATCAATCGTCAGTCACCATCACAGACTCTCCATCCACATCACCATCAGGCCATAACTGCGTCCAACACACACAACTCAGCATCCACCACACCACCACACATAATCGGGCCAATACTCTGCGTCTACCACCACACCAGACCAAAATGATGCGTCCACCACAACACTGCGTCCATCAGGCCACAACTCTGAATCCACCAGGCCAGGGAATCCCAGGCGGCCATGCTGACCAACGCCGCAACAAGCTCCTGCGTTTCAGATCACAGTCACCGAGGTTTGACTCCAGGCCACAGTCCCACCAACAGCACAGGGAAGGGGGGGGGGTAAAGAATGAACAGTGTTAAACTATAGTCAATTTTTTGAAATAGACTAAATTGCAAATTTCCCATAAAGATTTCACCTATTGAAGATTTTACAGTTAATTAAATATAGTGCTAATTATATACTCTTGGTATTAATATGATGCAAAGACATACTGTAGTTGCAATATATTTTCCCATTAACGCATGGAGCCCCGGCTAGTTTTGTAATGTTTGTTCACCAGAACCCGGCCGGTTTTCAAAAAATTGTTTTTATTCCAGAAACAATAGCGAATGGGTTAGGAATGAAGGAAAAACCACTAAAAACCGCTCAAAAAACTTAAGAATGGTCCTACATAGCCCCTGAAAACGTATTTTACAAGAGTAAAAAATTGAAGGCAATTACCCCAAAAAACCAGGTTATTACGTGCACGCACGTGGACTTTTGAGTTTTCAACCATCGGCACGGTTGCGTGGGATACGTACACAGTTCCCATACAAATCTGAGCCCTCTCGAGTGGCTACACCTGAGGTTACGGTCGGAGCAATTAGGGGGACTCGTCAGACGCGTCGCTGGGGCTGTGCTGTGCGTTACATACATCGCCGACGCGTCAGACGCGTCGCTGGGGCTGTACGGGTTAAGTATCGAGAAACTAGCTGCTAAGGTATTAAATTTACAGTCTGATTAAATGAAACTGTGTATAGTAATTTACCGTCTGATTAAATGAAACTGAGTATAGTAATTTTGTTTTTATAACTAACAACAAAATAAACTTGAAAGGTCATAATTTGTCATTTTATCACTTTCAAACAAAATTTAAAAAAATTATCTATGTATATATAATCACACTAAAAATTACTTACCCAGAAGCACAGGGCCTTGGGTGGGGCTTCGGTATCCTGGGCGCTTCCGCACCCTCCTCAGCTCCTCGCCTGGGAACGGCTTCGGTCACCTGGGCTTTCTTGTGGTAAGCAGGGAAGGTTCGTGGGGGCGCTCGGTTATGGCCTTTGTCTTGCTCGGGACCTCGGGGCTGTTCGGTCAGACAGCCTGGGGAAAAAACAAAAAGTAATTTTGTTTGAAGACTCTGGAATGCAGGACTATGAATTCATATTTTTTTCACCAACCAACTTTACTTTTAAACTCCATTAAATCAACAAATACATGTGCCACTCCAAGAACTAACCTGACACTACCGAAATTCCGCGCACTTAAAAACTTAACACAAAACGTCATGGTTTACAAAATTTGATCTTAAAGAATTTTAAATATAATTATCTTTGTATACACATCAATAAACACTAAAAAGATCGAACCCGCCTTCACATTTACACCTATAATACTGTACCGTAAATCGGGGCATTGTATAGGGAGGGAGACAGCGGGATCAACAGGGATTAGAGCTAGGGTGGAATCATCGGGAACCGTACAATATTTTAACATGTCTATAGGCGGACTATGCCCTCTGCAGTTGTCCGAGGGAGTTGTGGGCAGAAAACCGATTTTGGAGAGTTAAAATGTTAAACAAAACAAAAATCTGAATACTGAACGGCAACCCCCCGAACATGAAAGGGTTGAAATTTAAAAGTGATTTCTCAATTCGGGCTCTGTCTCTAGTCTTACCATCCCAAGAACAAAAATATAGGACAAATGGGGAATATACAAGAGACTCAACAATATAGGTAGCAAATTTCTAGTGGTAGTTTTGGGTTCCTATCATCATATGCTTCATTTTTATATACTTTTTATCCCCGGGGGAAAAAAACAAAAACAAACAAAAATTGGTATTTTTTTATTTTTTATTAACCTAACCTAAATGTATTAGGTTAGGTTTTTTGGTTAGGTTAACCCTCCAGACCCGGTAGGGTTCTGAGGCACCCATAACAAACACCCTCCGTGATACCTGGTAGGGCTCTGAGAAACCCATGAGCTTGAAAGCCTGTAAGCTCGGTCCGTCCGACGCATGTAAACAACAGCCGGCTGGACCGACGCCTCACATCTGACCACAAGGAGAGCATCGCTTGTTCGTGTGTGCCTGTATGTTTTTGTTAAGTATCGAAAAGTAGTGTAAAGTGGCTGTTTTTGCCATAAAGTCATCTCCAATGAAATTGTCATCACAACTGAATCAGATGACTTAGAGAGCTCTATTTAACGCCATTCTACAGGTACGAAACACACCTACGCTTGGGGATGCACGTGAATGCGGAAGCAAGCAAAATAACAAAAGATGCCTAGAAGTTTTTCGGCCAAAACCCCCAGGTTTCGGGGAATATATATGGAATACATAGCCGGGGCTGGAGGGTTAACCCTCTCACCCCGGAAGGGCTCTAGAACGCCCAGTGGTTGAAAGCCTGTGAGCTTGGTGTGAGAGGCGTCGGTCCGACGCATGTAAACAACAGCCGGCTGGACCGACGCCCCGCATCTCCGGCCACAAGAAGGAGAGCGTCGCTTGTTCGTGTGTGCCTGTATGTTGTTGTTAAGTATCTAAAAGTAGTGTAAAGTGGCTGTTTTTGCCATAAAGTTATCTCCAATGAAATCATCACAACTCAACCAGTTGACTTAGAGAGCTCTACTTAACGCCACTCTACAGGTAAATAACACAGCTATGCTTGGGGATGCGCTGGAATGCGGGAAGCAGTCAGATTAACAAATATACGGTAGCCTAGCCTAGAAGTTTTTCGGCCAAAACACCCGGGTTTCGGGGAATATTTATGTAATGCGTAGCCGGGGCTGGAGGGTTAATGACCAGACAAAAAAATCCCCCCCCAAAAAAAATGAAAGCCAAGATTTTTTTTTCCCGGGGATAAAAAGTATATAGAAATGAAGCATATGATGATAGGAACCCAAAACTACCATTAGAAATGTGCTACCTATATTGTAGAGTCTCATGTATATTAACCAAAAAAATTATAATAAAAAAGGGGAATAGGCCTTAGAAACAAATGACTCAAATAAAATATAAAGTTTGATGCGAGAGATGCGTAAATGAGATACAAAGGTTAGCATTTTATTCCACATACTACGAAGGTTAGTCATATCCAAAATACAGTACAGTACTAGCACCACCACTACATACAGTACTAGGTACTCATCCCGTGTACTATACCATGTTCAAAGTAGGTAGGTCGGATATCGTGAATACCAAGGTCTAACTAGAGAAAAAAAAAATATCCCAAGGTCTAACTAAACAAAAAAAGACGAGCAAATGGGCTGTCAATATCTACACATATGCCCTCCCTTTAACCCTCCCCAAATGGTAGATATATTAGCCCGATTACTATAGTCTTTTGGGGAATTATAGGTTAAGGTTGCAGAGTTTTAGCCGACTTATTTGGAACATGGTATAGCTGGTAGGCAAGAGTTAGTTTTAGCCAACACCCTATACTCCATTTTTTTTCCAGCTGATACTAAATTGCCATCTCTCCATTCTGATTACTACTTTATTATAAAGATTTTGTTGCTAAATAAGTTGCTAATTATGAAAACTTGGCAATAATAGGACTCGCAGACAGAGCAGTACCAGATCTGTCTAGTAAGAATCGTGAAATCTGATGTTAAAGGATTAAATTTACGATCAGCTGGGAAATAATAGAGTATAGGTAGCCCACACATACTAGGCGTTAGGTAAGTGGGTTTCCAGCAGACAGTAAATGTATATATCCATCTTCATTATTTAGTTACTAGACTTTATTGAAATGGGTTACTAATTATGAAAAGCTTACAATTTCATGGACAAAAATAGTTTCATATTTATCTATGATCAAACTTTTTCAATGGATTAGATTTACTGTCAGCCGAAAGAATCACAAACTACATATCTAGGTTAGGTTATATTAGGTTAGGTAGTTAGATTATGTGGTTAGTGTTAGTAGCTTTCTATAATGGATCTTTTTACACATCTCTCTCAGGAATGAAAACTCGGTAAGGTAGTAAACAATGGACATAATCTATTATGGTAGATAAAAGGGACCGCTTAAAATAAAAACTAATTCTTACACACCGGGAAGCTGTCATGACCGGAGGATCAATAATGGCACGCTCTGAAACCGTCTCCGCGAGCACACTTCGAATGATGAGACTCTTGTCTGCATGCTCTCAATTTTCTCAAAAACTCTTAATTTAGAATTAAACCTAACTAGTGAAATTTAATATAAGTAATTCATACATGTGGTACTCCAAGGACTCTAACCTAGGATATTCACACCAAAATTCCACACATTTATTCATTACGCTATACACACACTTACGGTAGATAAAATGGACCGCTTGTATGTACTGTATGTATGTATGTATGTATGGATGGATGTAGAATATGCTCAGGCCCAATCCCCACTTCAAGTTCCAAAAATAGACTAGACAAATTTACCAACAACTATTTCAGTTTACAGGTTTTCATATTCATATACACAAAAATAGCTTAAATTTATCAAACATTATTTCAGTTTGAAATTTATATAGTCATATACACAAAAATAGTTTAAATTCTAACCTGTACAACACTGGGCAGTCCGATGGATGCAGATGGAGCAGTATCCATCATCTCTGCCAGGAGTAAAAATTATACTAGTACGGTCCCCTACAAACTATACAAAACTTTATATAACAGTCTTCCACAAATATCAACAAACTTTAGTTTTTTCAACACAAAGTGGAAAACTACAAATGGAGAACTTACAACTCTAGGGTGCACCACTTTCCCCTGAAAGGCCAACGGCTGCATCCAACACAGGGCAGCAGCAGCATCCACACACACACACACACACACAGGGCAGCAGCGTCCACACACAGGGCAGCAGTGTCTACACACACCGGTCAAATTATAGCAAATTATACCGGTAGCTAGAATAACCTATACCGGATTCCAAACAACTATGCAGAAAATCTTTAACATTAACCTCTATAATTATACTATTTGGAAACTATCAGCCAGGGAATGGGTAGAAATTTAAAGCTCATTTGCTCTAGTCCTTTTTGAATTACAAACGATAAAACTCAATAAAACTAAAATAAATATAAAATAGATAGAAGGGGAATGGTACAGTAACTATATTTAGATAAAACAATGTCTAGCATACCTATAATAAACAGGCTATACATTACTATAACATTAAATACTATCTACTGAACTTTTTTCCCCCGCATTTTACTAAGTGGACTCCTTCCTCCCTCATGAATAGCCCCATTACTTTGGCAATTTTAAGACCTTTTACCCCATAGTCAATATTAGGACTCCTTGTGCCATTTATCAAGCTTTCCTGCTGGCCAATAGAGACTTTTAGGGGGAACCGCCCATATGTCCTTAGATTTGCAGTTCCCACATGTCCTTAGATGTTTTTTTTTTTTACAAACAGTCTCAGTACCGGTATATTTTCACTTCAAGGACCAAACTATATACAGTACATCTCTTCTTAAAGTATAAAATACATTAAAACTAGTATTCCTTAAATTGTAAAACTTTCAACATAAACAAACTAAAACTGGGGCGACAAAATAAAGATCAAAGAACTAATCAAACAGTAATCAAACTTTAAATTAATACTTTCACTTCAAACTTCCCATTTTTACATTAAACAATGAAACTATTTACAATACAGTATGTACAGTTGCCCAAATAACTTCTGGACCTATGTGATCTTATAAATCTAAATTGAATTTACACCTTATGATTTATTGTACAGTAGTTAACTCTCAAGATTAGTCAACTCTTAATGGATAATTTTTCACCAACCAACTTGTGGCACTCCAAGGACTTTAAACCTAGGATACGCTCACCCAAATTCTGCGTATTTATGAGTTACGCTATCAAAATTAATACTAGACCGATAATTTGTTTCACTCGAACACCTCCCGAAGAAATCAACGAAACCCTGTGATCCACCAGGATTCGAACCTAGGTTACCACAGATTTTAAACACTATACATTACACCATCAAGACTTAAAAAGATCACTAGGAATAACTTTGATGGACAACTGTACAGACTGCTAAACTTAAAATATCAAAATGAGGCTTAGATATTGCCGATACCACTTATTGATCAAAACATACCTGGTGCCGAGACATCACTTATTAGCGCGACTGTACACCGTATGTGGTGGATTGAGTTTTTATTTAGAAATTATCTTGCGCAAGCGTTTTTTTCACATCGCGATTTAGTGAAGTGCTTTTGTCTATTCAAATAGGGTGTAAATTACTACTCTATGCACTTATTTTACTATCTTATACAAGATCATAACGAGGAACATAACTTCTGTGGGCAACTGTACAAAAGATCAGTTAAAATACCAAGCGCATCAAAATACTAACCGATTAGTATTCTTTTAGAGCGGTACATCAAACTTCAAACTCCAGAACTCTAAAATTTGCTAAAAATAAAATAAAATCTTATAAAAATACTAACCGAACATTAGTCTTTTAGAGTGCTACATCCCACGTTCAGTCACCGAGCCCGAATACCATGCCCTACGCTGCATCCAAAGCAGATTGGGTCCCAGACGATCCAACCATGCCCTATGCTGCATCCATCTATTCGTAACGAGTCAGGTCCCCCACGCTCCTTCCGGCTCCCCAACACCAACACCACCATACCAGACAATCCACCCACAACACTGCCTCTCGTCAATTGAAGTTATCATCTGCCAAGGCCCTAGTGCTCTGGAATAAGAGTACAAAAATGAAGTTTCTTTCATGGATTATATGGCATTTCCGATGCTAAGCTTTAACAGTGTATTATATTTGTCCCTACATTAATTTTAGGCCACATTTCTTTTTAAGTTTCAAATACAAAACAGCTCAAAACACTAACCGAATATTAGTAGTGTAGAGTGCTTCATCAGGGTCGCTTTCTTTGGTGCCCTCATCCATCCTAACGTCCGCCAATATCACACACGCTCCATCAGAATCATCAGGCCACAACTCTCCATCCACAACTAAGTCCACCACAAGGCCGACCAACGCCGCAAGAGGATCATGGGTTTCACATCAGTCACAGAGGTTGGAGTCCAGACCACACTCACCCCAACAGTACAGGACAGGGGCAAGAAAGAACAAGGTGTTAAACTAGTCATACGGTTTGAAGAATGTTATGTACACTTAGAAATTCGCACCACCAACCCACCAATTAAGTTTCTAATAATATAATTTTATACTTTCGAAATAAACAAAACTCTATATTGTTATGTGGAAATACATTTTAATGAAAGAAAATGCCAAACACCTATAAATACTAACCGAATATTAGTCATCAATGTCTCTAGTCCTTTGGGGCCCTTATCAATTGTCAGTCACCATCACAGACTCTCCATCCACACCAGGCCATAACTGCGTCCAACACACACAACTCTGCGTCCACCACACCACCACTACATCCACCACACATAATCGGGCCAAAACTCTGCGTCCACCACCACACCAGGCCAAAATTCTGCGTCCACCACAACACAACACTGCGTCCATCAGACCACAACTCTGCATCCACCACCACCAGGCGGCCATGCTGACCAATGCCGCAACAAGCTCCTGAGTTTCAGATGACGGTCACCAACGTTTGAGTCCAGGCCACAGTCCCACCAACAGTATGGGGGGGGGGGGGGGGGGGGCCAAGAAAGAAGTTAAACTCTAGTAAATTCTTTGAAACCGACTAAATTGCAAATTTCCCATAAAGATTTCAGTTATTTTAAAGATTTTACAGTTAAATATAGTGCTAATTATATACACTGCAAAGACAGTTGCAATATATTTACCCATTAAGTATCGAGAAACCAGCTGCTAAGGTATTTAATTTAAAGTCTGATTAAATGAAACCGAGTATAGTCATTTTGTTTTTATAACCAATACAACAAAATAAACTTTAAAGGTCATAGTTTGACATTTTTTCCACTTCCAAACAGATTTTAATACAATTATCTAGGTATATATAATCACACTCAAGAGAACTTACCGAGAAGCACAGGGCCTTGGGTGGGGGCTTCGGTATCCCGGGCGTTTCCGCACCCTCCTCAGCTCCTCTCCTGGGAACGGCTTCGGTCACCTGGGCTTTTTTGTGGTAAGCAGGGAAGGTTCGTGGGGGCGCTCGGTTATGGCCTTAGTCTTGCTCGGGACTTTGAGGCTGTTCAGTCAGACAGCCTGGGAAAAAAGTAATTTGGTTTGAAGACTCTGGAATGCATGACTAGGAATTCATATTTTTCATACGGCCACAGGCCGTAGCTCGATTGGTAGAGCGTTCGCCTGCTAACTGTGAGGTTGACTGTTCGAGCCTCGGGCCAGCCAGTGTTATTGGCAGATGTCAGTGCCGTCTCTGATTCATCAGGGCACCCACCCTAGCCTTGCTATTCAGCAGGGAGTGTATGGTGGTAAAAACTGCATTATCACCAACTTTACTTTTAAACTCAATTAAATCAACAAATACATGTGGCACTCCAAGGACTAACCTAGGACACTAACCAAAATTCCGCACACTTACAAAATTAAAACTAAAGGTCATGGTTTACAAAATATGATCTTGAAAGAATTTTAAATATAATTATATTTGTATACACATCAATAAACACTAAAAAGATAGAACCCGCCTTCAGATTTACACCTATAATACTGTATCGTAAATCAGGGCATCTTATAGGGAGGGAGACGGAGGGATCAATGGGGATTAGAGCTAGGGTGGAATCATCGGGAACCGTAGAATATTTTAACATGTCTATAGGCGGACTATGCCCTCTGTAGTTGTCTGAGCGAGTTGTGGGCAGAAAGCCGATTTTAGGTTGTTAAGAGGGTAAAAACAAAACAAAAATCTGAATACTGAACGGCAACCCCCTAACATGAAAGGGTTGAAATTTAAAATAGTGATTTCTCAATTCAGGCTCGGTCTCTAGTCTTACCATCCCAAGAACAAAAATATAGGAAAATGGGCCCGAATATATACATACAATAATAGTCTAGTCTTTTAAGTCCGGGTTTTATAAAAACAAATTATAAATATAAATATATATATATATATATATATATATATATATATATATATATATATATATATACATATATATACATATATATATAATAAAAAAGGGGAATGGGCCTTTGAAACAAATAAAATAAATAAATAAACAAAGTTCGATGCGAGACATGCGTAAATAGATATAAAAAGGTTAGGCAAGGGTTAGCATTTTATCCCACATACTGTACTACAAAGGTTAGTCATATCCCAAATACAGTACTAGCACCACCACTACATACTATGTACTCATTCCGTGTACTATACCAGGTCAGATATCGGGACTCCAAAAGTTTAGAAAAAAAAACAATTAAAGGTCTAACGAGAACACAAAAATTAAAGGTCTAACAATAATAAAGTCGCAAGGTCTACATACAAAACAATAATTTAAAATTTAAAACTTTCAGTCAAACCAAAACTGGGACAAACACTATAAAGACAAAAACATTTGAGCAAATGGGCTGTCTATCTACACTTCCCTCCCCAAATGGTAGATATATTAGCCCGATTACTATAGTATTTTGGGGAATTATAAGTCTGCTTTAGCCGACTTATTTGGAACATGGTATAGCTGATAGGTAAGAGTTAGTTTTATCCAACATACTAGGTACACATACTAGGCGTTAGGTAAGTGGGTTTCCAGCCGACAGAAAATTTATATATCCATCTTCATTAATTTGTTGCTAGACTTTATTGAAATCGGTTACCAATTATGAAAAGTTCACAATTTAACGCACAAATTGTTTCACATTTAGCTATCCAACTTCTGTCGATGGATTAAATTTACTGTCCGCCAAAAGTAAACTAACTACAGATCTAAGTTAGATTATGGTTAGGTTATGTGGTTAGGGTTAGGTGGTTAGTGTTAGTAGCTTTCTATAATATATCTTTACGCATCTCTTGCAGGCATGAAAACTTGGTACGATTGTAAACAATCTACCTAATCTATTATGGTAGATAAAATAGACTGCTTAAAATAAAACTTATATTTCTCACAAACTCTAATTTAGAATTAAGCCTAACTAGTGAAATTAATATAAGTAATTTATACATGTAGTACTCCAAGGACTCTAACTTAGGATATTCACACCAAAATTCCGCGCATATATGCAAGTTACGGTGGATAAAATGGACCGCTTAAGTTACAAAAACAGACCAAGAGACAAATTTACCAAGAATGATTTTAGTTTGCAAGTTTCGATATTCATATACACAAAATTATTAAATTTATCAAGAATTATTTCAGTTTGAAGTTTATATAGTCATATACACAAAAATAGTTTAAATTCTAACCTGTACAACACTGGGCAGTCCGAATCCATCACAAGGGGCAGAGTCCACACAAGGGGCAGAGTCCAATGGAGCTAATCTATTATGGTACATAAAATAGACTGCTTAAAAGTTAAAACACAGACTAGACTAATTTACCAAGAATTATTTTAGTTTGTAAGTTTTGATAAGTCATATATACAAAAATAGCTTAAATTTACCAATAATCATTTCACTTTAAGTTTAAATAGTCTATATACACAAAAATAGCTTAAATTTAAACCTGTACAATACGGGGCAGAGTCCACAGGCAGATGGCGCAGTATCCATCATCTCTGCCAGGAGTAAAAATTATACTAGTACGGTCTCCTACAAACTATACGAAACTTATAGAACAGTCTTCCACAAATATCAACAAACTTTAGTTTTTTCAACACAAAGTGGAAAACTACAAATGGATAACTTACAACTCCAGGGTGCACCACTTTCCCCTGAAAGGCCAACGGCTGCGTCCAACACAGGGCAGCAACGTCCACACACACACAGGGCAGCAGCGTCCAGGATCTCAAACACTCGAAGGTACCGATTATGCAGTAGGCCTATCCATCTTCTCTGCCAAGAGCAAAAATTATACCGGTACTACAAATGAAAACCCGTACAATAATATATATATTTTTGTATAGACTTCTCCCTAATGTTTAGCTCCATTAGTTTAGATTTAAAGGTATCCGCCCAGAAGTACAGCGACTCCTGAGAACTTTAGCGAGATAGCGACTCCACAATTTAGGAACCTGCTTTAGGATAGCATTTTTCTAATGAAAACTGCACAGGTTCACCTCTAAGGGAGTCTTGGGTTGGCAAGGAAAAATAAATAAAATTTATATAAACCAAAATATAAACTAATTTGAGTTTTCAACTGAAAGTGGACAATTACAAAGACTACTTACAACTTCAGGGTGCAGCACTTAAGGGGCAGAGTCCGCCGCGGGGCAGTCTGACAACACTCAGGGCAGCAACCATCAACACACCACCCGGAGAAGAGAGTTAGCAAGGAAAAAATCAATAAAATGTATACAGTATAAACTGAAATATCAACCAAGGATTTTTTTCAACTGAAAGTGGACAAATACAAATAGACTTACAATTTAAAATGTAAAACTTGCAAACTAAACAAACCAAAATTGGGACAAGGACAATATAAAGTCAAATTAAATTATCAAAATCGCTATGTGGAAACAACGCTTACTAAAATGAAAATTATTAAATAAAAGAACACAATCCACCACATAGGGTGTACATCACTACATGAGCAAGTTAATCTGTTTCCCAAGCAAACCAATCGCACATATAACAACGCACTATCGTCACGTTAAAGGAAGTAGTCAAATTTGAGGATGCACCACTTGATGGGCACAGTCCGACAACACAAGTCTCTGCCAACACACCACCCGGAGAAGAGCTGGTGACAAGACTAGTACATAGAGGCGATTCGTTCGGGGCCACCTCTTCGGGATCAGGGAATCTGGCAATAGACCTCGCGCACTTAAGCCGTTCCCCACACACTTTTTAAGTAAACAATATATAAATAAAATAGAAACAAACAGAAAAATGGAAAAAACAAAGCAACAAAAACAAAATTATGGAATGGGTCTGAGTGAATAGAATATAAATTTATTATTCAAGCGGACTTAAAACACAAATAGGATACTATTAGGTCCGGGTTTCAAGCTGTCCACTTTATCGACCGAATAGATTAGTTGCATTGTATACTACCTGCACATAAGTTTTATTCGCGAGATGCGTAACAAGTAATATATAAAAAGGTTGGTTAAGGGTTAGAGTTTTATCCTACATACTACAGATACATGTAAGCGGATACTACATGTTAAGCCAAGGTTAGAGTTTTATCCCACATACTACATGGTAAGAGAATACTACATGTTAAGCAAAGGTTAGTCTTTTCCCACATACTAAAGCCGTGTGTACAGTATGTACTGGATACCAAGGTTACGTACCAGCTAATAAGGAAGAGTTAGGTTTGTATCACATGTACGGTACCGGTACATGGGATACATACTAGCTGGTAGGTAAGGGTTAGTTTGGTATCCAACGTACTGTACTAAAGTTCTTTCCAGCCGACTAAATTGTTTTCAAAGTTTAATTTCCGATTAATTTAAATGAATTTTTCCACAGATTGTCTTTAGTGAGTCATGGTTTCGATAAGGTTTAATCATAAAGAGTACAGTAGTTACAAGTTTAAAAACTAAAATTTGAGTTAGTTTTAAAGTTTTATATCTAAAATACTTTGCTATTATGAAAGTTTGTTTAATTTAATAATAATAATAATAATAATAATTCTTTATTCCAGACACATAAGATAGATACAGTATAAATACAGTACGACCTAATGGTCCATATCACATACACTTCTCGTCAGAGCACAGATAATAATTATACACAAAGATATATTAATAAAGACAATAAAATAAAAAATACAGTAGGCCTATTTACAGAATAGAGCACATATCACATTTTGTCACAATATAACACAGATAGGCTAACTAAGGCTATTGCTCAATGTTGGTTAACACCTATTGCACAGATCATTGCTCATAGTTCAATTAGACCTATATATTACATTACAGTACATACTATGTGTGCAGCAGCTTCTGCCAGTGAGATATAATACGGGATTCATAGATATGATCACTAGACCAAAGAGCTACAATCAGCGTGTTACTGGAGGATTGCAGTCGCTGCGAAAAGCTGTACACCAGTCTCCTGATGACAGCCCGACAGCACTGCACATCCAACAGTGTGCACACCATACTAGTGCTTTCATATTTAGAGAGACCAATGAACATCTTGAGTATATTATGATAGGATGTACACAGACCATTTATGGTGGCTCTCTTATACTTCCACCACAAATGGGCCGTGTACATAGAGGAACAATATGTCCGGAACAAAGTGACTTTAGTTTCCCAATTACACATGTGGAATTTTCTCAAGATGGTGTTACCACGTAAATATAGCTGTCTGCGCTGACGGCCGATATCTGCATCATCTGAGCAATCGTTTGAGATAATGTGTCCCAGGTATTTTATTTTGTTTACTTCTTGAATAATTTGATTATTGAGTGAGAAATTTGGCAGTTTACTTTTATACAGTAATTTTGATCTAAATACAAGAACAGCACTTTTCAGTGGGTTGAATTTAACACAATGTTTACTACCAAAAGATTCACATATATCAAGAAGTTTGCTCAGACCCGCAGAAGACGGTGCAATAATGACCAGATCATCAGCATACATGAGATGGTTGATGATTTTATTCCCACCATAACATCCAATCTGCTCTTTATTCAATTTATCACTTAATTCATCCATATATACATTGAATAAGTAAGGTGAGAGAATACTACCCTGTCTCACTCCATTGGTTACTGTAAAGGAATCCGAAATAATGTTACCCCATCTTACATTAAATGTTTGATTGGCGTACCAGTACTTCAAGATTCTCAGTATATAGGATGGCACTCCCCTAGTTGCTAATTTATCAAACAGGATATTGTGGCAGACTCTGTCAAATGCCTTACTAGCATCAAGAAAGCATGCAAAAATAGAGCTGTTCATTTTGATGTACCCATCCACTAGCTCCTTCAGAGTGTAGATGCACTGGTCCGTACCATGATTCTTTTTAAAACCAAATTGATTACTATTAGTTGAGATATACACTGAGATTCTGTCTAAAATGATTAACTCTAGTATCTTACTTACAATACTGGCAAGGGCAATAGGTCTATAGTTGTCTTTTGATGTAATTTTGCCAGCCTTGTCTTTAATTACTGGTATCAAGGTAACGGACATCATAGATTCTGGTAGGAAACCATGGATTAGAAAGCTGGTAAAGCAACTGCTGAGTTTCTCCAAGAGGAGAGTGGAGGAGTACTTCAAATGTTCAGCATATATACCATCAAAACCACAGGATTTGTTAGCATCTAGCCTACTTATTGCAGCCTTGATTTTTTCACTTGTAACTTTAATTGTGTCATATTTTTCTTCTTTGTTACACTCTGTTGTAGCAGCAATGGTATTTCCTTGGTGCCCAACAGAGTTAAACAAAGTTTGGTAATGTGTTTTCCAAAGATTGGCTATGTTATTAGTACCAGAGATCCCATCTACACTAACGGGTAGAGGTGTGCAGCTATTATGCATTTTTTTAATATCCTTCCAGAAGGCCAATGTGTCTTTGCTAGCAAAGTTTTTGGCCAATGCTTCTCTTCTTAATACATTTTCATTGTTTTTTATATATCTGATTGCATACTTGCATCTAGCCTTTAGTCTGGTGAACATGTCAAAAATGGGTCCCTGTCTCGGTTTGTTATGATCCAGCCATACACTACGAGCATCTCGGGATGCCTGGTATAGTTCTGAAACATGGTCATTCCACCCAGGTTTGTTAAAAAGAGTAATTTTTGTTATGCTTGTGAAATACTATGTCACTAGCCTTAGTAAGACAAGATATAATATTATTGTACAGCTTGCTGACTTCTTCTCGATGACTAGCATTAACACAATTGGGGTCTTCACAGGTAATGGCATCCTCACTGCCAGGATCAAGCTCAGAAAGGAGAGTGTGTGTTAAAGTGCAAAATTGCTCACACTCCTCCTCGTCAAGCCCGCCCCATGGCAGTTTTGGATTTACACTATTGTTTGACTGGGTTAATAAATGTAGTAAAGTATGAAAACTTTGCAAGATATTTATCCATAAGTACTGTACAGTATAAATGTTCTACTAAAGGATTATATTTGCAGTCAGCTGAAAAGAAACTATAGGTCTAAGTTTGTTAGGTTAATGCCTTACATATACATACCGGTACTATACTACTACAGGTATATCTTAATACGCATCTACATTCTCAAACTTTGACCGGTAGTAAACAATGCAACTAATCGATTAGATAGATAAAACAGACCGCTCAAAATTCAGACCTAAAAGATATATTTACCAATAATTTTTTTTTTTATACAGAACAATCAACAATAAAATAGGCCAATGGTAAAAGTGGGGAATGGGGTAAATAACTAATCATTAAAGTGTGTAGCCTCTTATACACAAACTAGCATAAATATTTTACCAATGACAACAAAACTATAAAAAACAGTTTGTAGGCTTTTTCTTTACATAAACAAACTAGCATAAATATTACCAATGAAAAAAAAATTGTTTAGGTTTTTCATTATATACACAATTAAACTAACATTAAATATAACTCACCCGGTGGAAGTGTCAAAATTTGTTTAGCAGCTTGTGCAGGATCTCTCACACAAGATTGTACCAAACCGGGTTCTCCGACACATCCATGGTGTAGCATCGTCTCTCCTTCACTGCTGGGAGTACGTAGTGGTAAATTAAAAATATAATATATTTTTTAATAATTTCACTACACCAAACACTTCCAATGAAATGAATAAAAGCATACATAATAATAAATACATATAATACATAAATAATAATAAATAATTAATAAAACCGTAATAAACTACAGTACTAGCAATTTCTGACAATAAAGTAATAAAGAAGTTGGAGCTGTAGACACCAAAGTTAAGTACAAAAATTAGCAAAAATATAGTTGTGGTAGAACAAAATTTAAGTAACACCCCGTTCTTAACTTATAAATTACAAACCCCCAATGTACTTTAATAAACTAATGAAAGCATATGGTCCTCCCTAGATTCGAACCCAGGACACCACACCCAGAACAAAACCATTACACCACTAACACATTTCAAAATAGTCAATTTAACCATAATCTCTTTTAGACTTAATTTCAATCTAGTCCCAATTGCTTAATCTTCATACTTTTTAAGCAATGGCTAATAAAAAATATATTAAGATTAAATATAAATTTTCAGGTTGCATATGAAGTGCCATTGCTCGGTTTTCCCTATTCGGGCTGTCTCTAGCCTGCCGCCCCCATAAAAAAATAAAAAAATGGGAAATGGGCCTCAGTAAATATATTAATTTAGTAATTTTATATAGCAAGGATCATTGCATTCGCGTGTTGCCATTGGATACAGGATGGGTTAAGGGGGGCAGCGACCCCCGCGACTTTTTGAAATTAGGTTTGGGGTACGGTACTGTTCGAAAAAGTTTGTATATTTCACTATGCTATATAAAGAAATGAAGCTTACATATTGCAGATACCAATTATTGATCAAAACATAATTGGTGCCGAGAAATCACTTATTAGCGCGACTGTACACTAGTGACTAAAGACAGTGGTGTTGGCATAGGGGCCTAGACAGAATTTTAGTGAGAAACATATCCAGAAATTTGACTGCCCCTAGGCTAGGCTAAATTAGGAAAGTTGAAAATTTATTTTTTCTAGCCTTATTTAGCCTGTAATATTTTGCTAAAGTGTTTGTTTCACAGCCATTTTGATACGGTTAGTTCTTCTAGTTTGTTTATTTTGAAAGTTTTACATACAATAGTCTACGCCATTCGCGACGGTCTACGCATATCCAACACTGAAGTAAGTTATATTAAATTTGAATAACAATCATGGTAAAAATTAAGACTCCGGACAGCCTTTTTACTAGGCCGTTATTTTTTCTTCTTCGATATACAGTGCTGTTTAATACCGAGGACCATCGCATTTTAGTATTTTCAACATTAGCCTAACCTAACCGACTGTCTAAACCCAGCTCACGTTCCCAGTTTATCGGTGAACATTGCCAACAGTTTCTCGTATTTCACTTAGTCAATTTGCGACGGTAATTACACTTACACCAACATAGTATCGTCCATGAAACTTCTAGAACACTGATAATTATCGATGGGGCTCTTATCCGGGTTGTCTTCAATTTTAACCCAAAACATGTAAATATTGATGGCTCTGGAGGCCGGGTAACACTCTAGACATAAAATACATAGGCTAGCCTATAAAACAATGAAATTCAATAAATACAAAATAAATGAAATTACCTAGGCCTAGGTGGAAGGATGGAGTGAGGAACTACATGAACGAAGGCGGTGCTGGTTGGGGGGAGGGGCGTCGACTGACTGGGGACAGAGGTGCATGGGGGCGGTTCGTTCGTGGCCACCCCTTCGGGGATCACTGCGTCAGGCGATAGATAGATAGACCTAGGCCTATACCGGTTTGGGCAACAATAAAAGGAGAGGAAGGAAAACAAAAATATGCTAGCCTATAGCCTAGCCTAGCCTCTTAGGCTTTTTTTTTTTTTTTTTTTTTTTTTTTTTTTTTTTTTTTAATTAACGGGCTCTATAATAATTTAATAGCCACCAGTGAATATATATAGACTTAGCTGGTTAGTGAAGCATATTGATTAATGAAATGTGTTGGAATGGTCAAGATACAAGCGATAAATAGGATTGATAGGTGTTCGGGGCTAAGGTAGACATGTTTTACCTTCTCATGTTAATTCACAGGCTTTTAGAATAGTTACATAGGCTAGGCCTATATTTTAATGGCTACCAGTGAATATAGATACACTATATTGGTTAATGGCAACCATTAACTAATGACAGGTGGTCGGATGGTCAAGATGAGAGCGATAAATATGGCCAACAGGTGGAAGTGATTTCGACGGCCATTGTTAGCCTAGGGAGAAACTAATGTACCGTCTCACCATATGTAAATTCACGGGTTCATATATTTGAATGGCCACTAGTGAACATAGATGCACTTAGCTGATTAATGGAGCATGTTGATTAATGACAGGTGCTAGGATGATGACAGATGTAAATCGATAACTATGGTGAAGGTGATGGCGGCTTGGCGTTGGAGGAGTGAGGCCCTTTATAGGTAAGATTCTTCGAACCTCACCTCGGTAAACAAATGAACCTTCGACATGCGCAATAATTCTAGAGCCACATTACATTAATTAAAATGTCAAATAAGACTTTTATACCTATTCAAAAACTAATTACCTAATAGAAATTCGGATAGTTACAGAAATTAAATTACAATAAGACTTCAGGTGATCAAACAAATATTTAAGCCAGCACACCGCAAATCGAAATCAGGAATAGCAGTTTTCCGAAAAAAAAATAAAGAGTATAAATTAAACATATAAAAAACTAGCACATGTTAAAATATGCCTTCAGAGGATATCATTATTTAGGATTATTAAGCCAGCACACCGTAAGTAAAGAATAGTCAGAAATAGAGGCCCCTTTAAAGATTAAAAATTCCCGAGTATAAAATAATTAAATAACTATACAAATCGCGGTTAATATACAGGAGACGCAACAATGTGTTTTTCAGGTATTTTTTTTGGTATTTTGATTTTGTTTTTGGTGTTTTAGTCGTATCTAGTGATGACATTGAGTGGGAATTAAGCATTTACCCATTATCCATCAATCTAAAGACACGCCCCCCGATAGTGGGGAGGGCTATGAAGATCAGGGAAATTGAGGGGTAAAAAGCGTATAGAACACGATAATACACATTTGTAACCCAAATTTGGCTCGGGTTTGTTCAATTTCCAGACCCATAAAACCCGACTTTTTGAAAACCCGAGCCAAGTTTTGACGAAACTTGGCTCGGATTTAACAAATGTAAAAATGAAAAAAATACAGTAACCTTGGTAAATTATTGGCTCGGGTTTTGTCAATTTCCAGACCCATAAAACCCGACTTTTTGAAAACCCGAGCCAAGTTTTGACGAAACTTGGCTCGGATTTAACTAATTTAAAAATGAAAATAACACAGTAACCTTATTAACATGTTGGCTCGGGTTTTGTAAATTTCCATACCCATATAACCCGACATTTAGAAAACACGAGCCAAGTTTTGACGAAACTTTGCTCGGATTTTACTAATGTTCATGTTAAAATTACACAGTAACCCTAATAAAATCTTTGTTTGGGTTTTCATAAGGTTAACATTAGCCTAACCTAACGAAGTAAAAATGGGGTTAACATTAGCCTAACCTAACAACCTTACCTAACCTAACCTAGTAAGAATGGGGTTAACATTAGCCTAACCTAACAACCTTACCTAACCTAACCTAGTAAGAATGGGGTTAACATTAGCCTAACCTAACAACCTTACCTAACCTAACCTAGTAAGAATGGGGTTAACATTAGCCTAACCTAACAACCTTACCTAACCTAACCTAGTAAGAATGGGGTTAACATTAGCCTAACCTAACAACCTTACCTAACCTAACCTAGTAAGAATGGGGTTAACATTAGCCTAACCTAACAACCTTACCTAACCTAACCTAGTAAGAATGGGGTTAACATTAGCCTAACCTAACAACCTTACCTAACCTAACCTAGTAAGAATGGGGTTAACATTAGCCTAACCTTACCTAACCTAACCTAGTATTATTGGTGGGGGCTGCCGCCCCCACACCTCCGTAGAGTGGGTACTGGCTGAAAAACTTATTCTTTTACAGTAGGCCTATGTATTTTATTTTTATTTTGTTCTCCCTTATAATACATTTCAGCTCTTAATGACATATATAGCAATGATGTATAGCCTATGCTCTACCGGACCTATTAGGCCTAAAAAGATCGATGGGCTAACTGTCGGTCCAAAACATCAGTATGGTAACCAACTAGCCCTTGCATGCCAGTTTAATCCTATGCGAAAAAATCTTTTACTTTGTTACTTTGCGATGACCCATTAAGATTCCCTAGCTAGCTGTGGTCCGGCTCCTTTATGTTGTCCCAACCAACCAACTAACCTTAATGAACAGAGGAGGTACTGGGCTGCCTGGCTGGCCGCTGGAGGCTCGATCACCACTCATCTTGGTCAACAGCTGGTGGATTTTTGTTTCGAATTTTTCCATGTAAAACAAGTGTATGTGCATTTCAAAACCAGCTGTCCTCGCCAGCTGTATTTGGAACACTGGTTATTGCACTTTGGACAGTTTACACTTATTGGAAGGCGAAAAGGTCTTAAGCAGCCTCAGTGTTTTTAAAGACGGTGGAAAAAGCTTTGATCGGCTCACACCCTCTACACAAGCTGGCCAGAGTCAAACTGACAGCTTATATCCTGGGCCACCTGTTTTCCAAATCATGGCATCACCTGATTGGTCGATAGACATCACGTGTCAGTGAACTCGAGTACTCTTGGCATGAATTAGGTAGGGTGATTACTTTGGCTATGACGCCACCAGTATAGTTCATTGCATTCGCCACCAGATGTCTCAGTTGTTGACTGACAGTCACGAAAAAGAAGTCTCCCAGATGAAGACGAAAAAGAAGAAGTGTAAACAAACCCTTAAAACGTAAATATCCATATAATATGTATTATGTTAGTTTCCCGGGAATGACACCTACATCAACAATTTGGAGAAAAATCGCTTAATCACATGCCATTGAGCTTAATTTTTTACCAATATTGTAGCGCCTCCTGTATATTGACCCAAATCGCAGACACATACGTTAAAATCGGATATTATTTTAATTATTAAATCAAAATACTTAAACATTGCAAGTTAATTTAAAATAAGACTTCAGTGTCAAGACTTAAGATCGTATAGTGGATATAGGTATATTTCTATGTAATATATTTACCCAGGCACATTCCATTTTTGTTTTCTTAAGACAGTAAAGAGAGTTTCATTATTAGCCTAGGCCCTAAGAAGCCTCGTATCGTCCGACCTTTTTTTTTTATAAAGCTGTATAATAGTCTAAATCTATTTTAAATGACGACCAGTGAATATAGATGGACTTAGCTGGTTAATTAAGCACGTTGATGAATGACCGGTGCTGGGATGGTGAAAATATCGACCGATAAATATGGCTCATGCACAACAGGTGAAACTGATGTCCCTCGAGTACAAAATAATTAAATAACCTTGTCAAAATCGCGGACACATACGAGAAGACATCACGGGCTATTATGATCCTGGATTAAGCAAGCACACCGTAAATACAGAATAGGCCTACAGTCCGATAATAAAAGGATAAGAGGTCCCTAGAGACTAAAATATAACCTTATGAAGAACAAAAACACTTACGTCACCTCGTTATGGAGTCCAGCAACAAAGAGAACCCTCACAGTGGCCCGTCCTCCTAGATGGGTTGGCGAGCTGCTGATGGGCGATGACGTGGCGCTCTCTCATTGGTCGAACTCCTCCCCGCCTCCACCCCCCTCCCCGCCCAACAGGATACGAGATTTAGCGCGCACTTTTTGTTTAAATTACCCCACCCCACCCCACCTTCCCCCGTTCCCTCCCCTTTTAACTGTGACCCCCTCCCCGACAGGATACTCTCTCTCTCTCTTTGTTCAGTCGCCCCACCTTTCCCTTTCCCCAATCCCCCCTCCTCCTCTCTCTCTCCCGTTGCCTTATATGGGCATTCTTTCGTTGTTCCGTTCCTCCCCCTCCTCCTCCCCTAAGTACTCAGTCCCCCCTGTCCTTTAATACTAGCTTTTCTGGACCCCCTTCTCCCTCATGTTTAGCATATTAGTTTTGAGGTTTTAAGACGTTCGTTCCGTTAGTTTGGCGATTTTGAGACCTTTCGCCTCATTTTGTTGTCAATATTAGGACCTTTCGTGCCCATTAGGCGTCAATTTTTCCCTGGCTCACGAGCCTCTAATTTACGAATTAATCGGCCTTCGGCCGGAAATTTTTTCTACCGAAAAATTTACGAATTAATCTAGAAAGGGAGTTGTTTTTTTGTTTTAGCTTGATGCAGGTCTAACGAGGATACTAAAAAAATATATTAATAGATAAATATATAAACCAAAAACCAAGCACTACCCCCTTAACCCTAACTGTACCGCCGCAGTCTTTTTAATTATATTCTAGTAATGATTAGACGATTACATTCAGGTTAGGAAGGACCTCTAGTAATAATAAGGCTTCAAACAATCTCAACCAACCCTTTTAACTACCACAGATCTTTCCTAAGCTGCATAATATCGTCTAAATATAGCTAGAATAAAATAGAACACGTCGCTGGTACTCAAAACGTTAAGAAGGATCTGTGGTAGTAAAAAGGGTTAAGTGAGATAGTTCGAAGCCTGTTAATTGCCAGAGTCCCTTTGTAAACTGAATAAAATCGTCTAATCTAGCTATATTTAGACAATTTTGTGCAGTTTAAGAAGGATCTGTGGTAGTAGAAAGGGTTAAGTGAGATAGTTCGAAGCATAAACATTGCTGGAGGCCCTTTGTAAACTGAATAAAATCGTCAAATCTAGCTATATTTAGACGATTTTGTGCAGCTTAAGAAGGACCTGTAGTAATAGAAAGGGCTAAGTAAGATAGTTCGAAGCCTGTTCATTGCTGGAGGTCCTTTGTAAACTGAATAAAATCGTCTAATAGTAGCCACCATAAAATTTAAGACTATTAGACGATTTTATTCAGTTTACAAAGGGCCTCCAGCAATTAACAGGCTTCGAACTATCTCACTGAACCCTTTTTACTACCGCAGATCCTTGTTAAACTGCACAAAATCGTCTAAATATAGCTAGATTAGACGATTTTATTCAGCTTAAAAAGGGCCTCCAGCAATTCACAGGCTTCGAACTATCTCACTTAACCCTTCTTACTACTACAGATCCATCTTAGGCTGCATAAAATCGTCTAAATATAGCTAGATTTGACGATATTATTCAGTTTACAAAGGCCCTCCAGCAATGAACAGACTTCGAACTATCTCACTTAACCCGTTTGACCACATGGAACACATCAAATCGTACATATAATACAGTAAACACAAGCAAGGGTAGAAAACCTGTCACTGCCTATCTTAAATGTGTGATAAGTAAAGCTGGTATCACACGAGAGATTTTATAGTCAACATTCGATGGTCAAAATTTTTCTGGCAACATTTCTGGATTATTTTACACTGGTATCGGAAACTAGGCTGATGATGGATGAATTTAGGTAGCATATATATTGCAAATGTTGACCTCATAAGCTGCCACACCAGTGTTGAGGGAAAAAGCGCTCGTGTGGTGACTTAGTGAAATGGCTGGTGTTAAAGAGAGCGCTACCTCTTCCCATATTCTCCAGCTTTGTCTTGCCTTGCAAGAAAGGATGCAGATGTGGAGAGAGAGGTTCAATTTCTCAGAGACGAAAACCTTGCCTTGAAGTTAACTCGGCAAGAGTTGTGTTATCGGACGTATCACCTACCTCTGACCGGGTATATCTTAGTGTTTACTAGCCTATACCCCTTTGAAAGGACATTAGCCTAACCTAACAATTTTTTATTGGATGACAAATATAGCTGCAACGCGTTCCGTTGACAGCGAGCAAAAAATTGCTTCGTGCGAGCGCTTTGCTAGGCTAGCGGAACGACATTGCTTCCTCACAATGCTCGCTCTGCTAGGCTAGCAAAGCGAGCAGCCAAAAGAGGTTGCTAGGTCGACCTAGCAGAGCGAGCAATGAAGGTGTAAATTATTGCGTTTGCCCTATTTCCACACTAACTGGCCTACTTCATGATTAATAGTATTGAATGAGTATAGAGATGAACAGCAGTTACTAATTCTTGATTAAAAATAAATATTTAACATCATGCCCACCCGACCTATAGAATGCTGCCACAAATATGTTATGCCTACACTGCAACATTCTCAATTAAGACATCCATCTTTCTTCCTATGTGTATATAATATTACAGTTGGCATCTCCATTATAATTGCTTCATTTATACAGTATTATAGGCTACTATATGAAAGCAACACTAAAGTCATTACCTATCAACAGAATCATATTACATAGGCTATATCGGACAATACCGCTCCAGGCCATCACGGTACACTCTCAGTTAACAGGCCGCCAGACTGAATCATATTACGTAGGCTATATCGGACAATACCGCCCTAGGCCATCACGGTACACTCTCAGTTAACAGGCCGCCAGACTGAATCATATTACGTAGGCTATATCGGACAATACCGCCCTAGGCCATCACGGTACACTCTCAGTTAACAGGCCGCCAGACTGAATCATATTACGTAGGCTATATCGGACAATACCGCCCTAGGCCATCACGGTACACTCTCAGTTAACAGGCCGCCAGACTGAATCATATTACGTAGGCTATATCGGACAATACCGCCCCAGGCCATCACGGTACACTCTCAGTTAACAGGCCGCCAGACTGAATCATATTACGTAGGCTATATCGGACAATACCGCCCCAGGCCATCACGGTACACTCTCAGTTAACAGGCCGTCAGACTGAATCATATTACGTAGGCTATATCGGACAATACCGCCCCAGGCCATCACGGTACACTCTCAGTTAACAGGCCGCCAGACTGAATCATATTACGTAGGCTATATCGGACAATACCGCCCCAGGCCATCACGGTACACTCTCAGTTAACAGGCCGCCAGACTGAATCATATTACGTAGGCTATATCGGACAATACCGCCCCAGGCCATCACGGTACACTCTCAGTTAACAGGCCGCCAGACTGAATCATATTACGTAGGCTATATCGGACAATACCGCCCCAGGCCATCACGGTACACTCTCAGTTAACAGGCCGCCAGACTGAATCATATTACGTAGGCTATATCGGACAATACCGCCCTAGGCCATCACGGTACACTCTCAGTTAACAGGCCGCCAGACTGAATCATATTACGTAGGCTATATCGGACAATACCGCCCCAGGCCATCACGGTACACTCTCAGTTAACAGGCCGCCAGACTGAATCATATTACGTAGGCTATATCGGACAATACCACCCCAGGCCATCACGGTACACTCTCAGTTAACAGGCCGCCAGACTGAATCATATTACGTAGGCTATATCGGACAATACCGCCCCAGGCCATCACGGTACACTCTCAGTTAACAGGCCGTCAGACTGAATCATATTACGTAGGCTATATCGGACAATACCGCCCCAGGCCATCACGGTACACTCTCAGTTAACAGGCCGCCAGACTGAATCATATTACGTAGGCTATATCGGACAATACCGCCCCCACTGGTACACTCTCAGTTAACAGGCCGCCAGACTGAATCATATTACGTAGGCTATATCGGACAATACCGCCCCAGGCCATCACGGTACACTCTCAGTTAACAGGCCGCCAGACTGAATATTATGTATAAAAACAATGTTGAATAATTCTGAGCCTGTGTGTCAATGGTTGGACGGTTTGAATAGGCATATGTCGGAGTGTGAAGCCACTCAAACTTGTCTGTGAGATACTGAGGCTTGACTGTTGACATAACAAACTGGCATAGGACAACCTTTACGATATACTGTACTGTACGTCAAAATAAACAAATATACTGTAACCTGCAAGTTGTGTCACTGTTAAACATATTCTAGTGATTGATTTGTATGACAGATAGCAACATTATCCAAGTGGTGGCTGTGGAATTGTGTATATTGAAATGTGTAAGGAACAAACTTTTAACAAACATTACGTATGCAATGCACAAATAAAATTAATAAAGACTGGTAGCCTACAGTACAAAAGTAGCCTACCATCACGCCTGAGTTTTCGCAAAAGAACTTACTATGAGCGATATCGTCGACATTTAATGTAATCTGTACAATACTATTAATAATTCAAGCACGGAGAATCGTCAGTTACTCATAATGGTCACCACCACACTTTGAAAGATATGGAACTGTAAATGTATAATGAAAAACAAATGTGCATAGCCTAGTACTGTTTCTTGACATGTTCACCAACTTTCCCGATATTTTCATGTATATGTTAAGTCCTCAAATAATATTGTAAAGTCACTTAGTAAGAACACATACATCGTATATGCATTTAAAAATATTTATGGTAGCCTATATATGTTCAATGAAAACTGGTAAGTACTAAACAAATTAATAATGCGAGGTGCAAGCGATAGGCCTAATATCCATCGCTGTACAGTGTGTACACTATTCCTTTAGGTATAATACACTATAAGAGCCATTAGGCTACAGTTATTTACAAGTAGCCTATATATATATTGGATATTAGACTCACATCAGTATATAATTGAGGGTTTTATTAAAGTTTCCACTGTTCTTGCATACGATTTAACCCAGACTGTGGGCTCATACGATATTATAGCCTAATTTCCGGTCGTTACCTACCTCAACCTCTCAATAAATACACGACAACGACGGCCACCTTTCGTAATTTCTACAGAGATAAAGACATACACCCGAACACATTTGGATTGCAAAATGTTACACCAAAATACACTTTTGACGAGCTGTCTAACCTAAATGTACATAAAAGCACAGGACCAGACAAAATTCCTGCCAAATTTCTACGAGATGGAGCCATTGGTATAGCAGGCCCCCTAACCCACATCATCAACTTGTCAATTAACACCAACACTGTACCTGCTAAACTGAAGGAAGCTATTGTAACCCCTCTATTCAAGAAAGAAAATAAACTAGAAGTTGGCAACTACAGACCAGTTAGCATATTATGTATTGTATCTAAAATCCTTGAAAGAGCGGTATACACCCAAATTGAACACTACCTCAAACAAAATGATATATTCTATAAGTTTCAATCAGGTTTCAGATGCATGTACTCCACAGACTCCTGTCTCATCCACTTAACGGATCACATTCGTAAAGAAATGTGTAAAGGTAACTACACCGGCCGGTATGGTTATTCTTGATCTACAAAAAGCGTTTGACACAGTAGACCATGATATCCTATGTAATAAACTAAAAGCAATGGGCATAGGGTCTGTGAACTGGTTTAAATCTTATCTTAGTGGTAGAACCCAAAGAGTCAAAATTGATGATAATATATCTGATCCTATGCCAATTAACTGTGGGGTCCCGCAGGGAAGCATCCTTGGTCCCTTACTCTTTCTCTGTTATGTGAACGACATGGAACTGAGCGTCTCATGTAAATTATTACTGTATGCAGACGACAGCGTGCTTCTGGTTTCAGGAAAAGACCCAATAAGTATTGCCGCTTCACTTTCAAAAGAACTAGAATCATGTAGTGAATGGCTAGTGGACAATAGACTATCTCTTCACCTGGGCAAGACGGAAGCCATCTTATGTGGAACAAAACGCAAACTGAAAGACATTGTGGGCTTCTCGGTCAACTGTAATGATATTCCTATAACAACAGTGTCACAAGTTAAATATCTCGGACTAAAACTGGACGCGAGTTTGTCAGGTGAAACAATTTTGGAATCTATCCTGAGTAAGTGTAGAGCACGTATAAAAATATCTGTATAGACAGGTGGGATGCTTGCCCGCGGCGACCAAAAAGACCCTCTGCCAAGCGCTTGTTCAATGTCATTTTGACTATTCTGTGTCATCCTGGTACTCTGCATCATCTAAATCAGCACAGCACAAACTTCAGGTCACTCAAAATAAAATGGTTAGGTTCATGCTGAACCTAGGACCCAGATCACATGTTGGCCAGGAACAACTTCAGTCACTAGGTATGCTCAATGTCTCTGACAGGGCCAAACAAATCAGGCTCACTAATGCCTTCAACATTTTCTATGACAGAGCTCCAGAGTATCTAAGAATGATTTTGTTAAAGCAAATGAGAGGAGTGGACATAATACAAGAAACAGGATGTTTAATTTTAAGGTCCCGAGAATCCAAGGACAGGGTAAGCAAACATTCTTCTTCACTGCCATCAAAGACTGGAACGACCTACCCCAGTCAGTCCGTGAAAAGAGAACACTGTATTCCTTCAGACGTAGCCTGAAGGAACACCTGAACCGGACAGCTGCGAGAAGGGAGCACCAAGCTACTACTAAATACGACATAAGAGATAGACAAACCAAACTGAAATGATTACTGATTACGGATTACTGATATTTACTATAGGATGTAAGGCATCTTAAAATAACCCCCTAGAAATACTTTCTCTAAAGTGTCTATTTCTCTATCCTCCCCATTTCCCCAGCTAACCTAATCCCACAAGGACCCCAATGGAAATACGCCTAACAGCCTTATTGGGCTATCCTTAGTTGGAATTATGCAAGGCTGGTACATGTCATATTTGTAACATACTATGTGGTACCAACTCTGTAAATTGCTAACTGAATAAATATTATTATTACTTACAGTTTCTTACAGTAGATCCTCTGGAAAAAGGCAAACTAGGCCTGTGTATCCAGCTCAGTGCCAGTACTTGCACTACTGCGGTCGTTCACTGTGTTGGCGGCGGCGGCAGCAGACGCAACATTTTTACTATTCTGTATTTTTGCTTTATAATCAAACTTCAAATCTTGTCTTCCCCATGCTTTATCAAGATTACTTTCAAACTTCCTTATTGATTCGGAATCGACTACATACTGGGGCAGTGCGTTCCACTCATTTACCACTCTATCACAAAATGAGTTCTTTGCCTTTTCAAGCCTATTTCTTTCTTTGTAAATTTTCTTAGAGTGTCCTCTCGTTCTTGTTCCCTCCCACATCAAGAAGATACCTTCACACACATCCTCATCATACTTTCCTGACACTATCTTAAAAGTCTCTATCATATCCCCTCTCTTTCTCCTATATGCCAGTGTCGGAAGTCCCAGTGTCCTCAACCTCTGCTAGCCCGCGTTCTTCAACGTTGGTACTAGCTTGCTAGCTCTCCTCGCTGTATAGAAATTCCTGAATATTTCTTCGTCAAGTGACACAAATGTCCTTATCAGCCCTACAATTCTATTGGCTTTGTTTATCTTTTCCGCTAAATGTTCTGAGAAATTTAACTTATTGTCTATCACTACTCCTATATCCTTTTCTGCATTAACTTCTTTCATCGCTTCATACATACTGTATCCTACCTTGTCTATCTTGCTTGTCCCAATCTGCATGTACTTGCATTTTTTTGGATGAAAAGGCATCAACCAATGCTCATACAATCCCTTCATGCCCTCCACATCTCCTTGAAGCAAACCCACATCTTCCTTACTCCTCACTCTTCTATACAGCTTAGTGTCATCTGCATACAGGTATATCTCACTTCCATTACTTATAACTTCAGGTAAGTCATTGATAAATATAACGAACAGTAGTGGTCCCAACACAGATGGCAAACTCCTGGTGTCTGGTGAGGTGGATTCCCGTGCTGTATACCGCCTCCATCACACCATCCACACCGCTGTACCCTCGCTGGACACATACTCCACACACCTAGAAGCACCAAAGAAATTACGATTACGATTACTATTATTATTATTATTATTATTATTACCGCCTCCAACACATCACTGTAATCTTGCTGGACACACCTACAAGGACACCAAAGAAATACAAATTAAATAGTAATGAGAGGAGAATTGAAGACTTGAAGAATATACTGTATACAAAGATATTACTGCCTTTGCCATCCCATGGTCACATGGGAGCGAATGGAAAGCGTGCAAATGACAAAGAGGGTGTATGAGAGTGAAATGGAAAGGGTTAGACCGTTAGAGGGAGGGATAGATTGAGAATGATGGACCAAGTTGCTAGATATTTAACCCTTTCAGGCTCAGATGACACAGAGGTTGCCAGATTAGCAATAAGAAATAGAGTTCTCTCAATCTTATAATTACATCTCCAAAATTAGTTTTCTGCCCACAGCTAACTCAAAGACAACTGCAGAGGTTGAAGTAACTAAACTAAAGGTTTCTAAATACCCCTGATGGTAACAAAGGCTTTAAAGTATCCCTAATAGGCTCAAAATTGCGTCATATGTCGGAGAGGGTTAAGCTAATATTTCTACCATTTGGGAAGTCAGCCAGGGAATAGGTGTGGAAATTTACAACCCTTTTTGAGTTACAGAGGTTAGAGTTGACAATCTCTGGCCCACCTATTAGGAACAGGGTATAGCATGTGTAAGTCTTTCACCTGACAACAGCTCTCCATGTCTCTCGATCCTGGGCCACCTCCCAAATCAATCCCCTGACTTGCAAATCATTCTGTAATGCAGTACAGTACTGTATCTTCCATCAATTTGTCTGTACATTCATTAACCCCTTCAGACTCATATGACGCAGAGGTTGCCAGATTAGCAATAAGAAATAGAGTTCTCTCACTCTTATAATTACCTCTCAAAATTTAGTTTTCTGCCCACAGCTAACTCAAAGACAACTGCAGAGGTTGAAGTAACTAAACTAAAGGTTTCTAAATACCCCTGATGGTAACAAAGGCTTTAAAGTATCCCTAATCGGCTCAAAATCGCGTCATCTAAGACTGAGTGCTCCAAATGAAGTGCGGTTCCAGTTTGACATCTTAATGGTGGCGCTCAAGTCGGCCTTGTTCAGAGCTGCCTCATTTGTCAGGTTTTTAAATTCTAGCACTGATCTCACATCTTTTATATTTGTTTCATAACTTTGTTGCGAGATATATTGTTTCCAGACAAACAAACTGAGGTGAAAACATATTTCTGTCCAACTGGTTAGTGGAGATAATTACCTTGTGTGAAGCCATGAGTAATGCTGGTGAGAGTGGTCTGGTATGGCCTGTTTGCTTGTAGTTCTGTGTTCCTCAAAACCACTGACCAACCATTGTAGTACTGACATGGCATGACCATTCCACCGGGTTCTGTACAAGCAGTGTTCTAATATTTAAAAATTATTATTTTGCTAAAGTGTTGTTTCCACATAGCGATTTTGATAAGTTCTTTTGTCTTTTGACTGTGCTTGTCCAAGTTGGGTTTGTTTATTTTTCAAGTTTTATATTCTATCTATCTATCTATTGCCGGACGCCTTACTCCCCTTAATGAGGGTGGCCATACACAGAATGCCCCCGAGCGGACCTACTCCCTGTAAGAGGGACAATCCGAGCCAGTTTACTGAAGGACTTACAGGATTGAACCCTCAATTCAGGATCCGTCCGACTCCGAGGCCTTCTGTGTATCTTGTTAGCACTATTTTTCTACAGTGGTATTTGGCTAATCCATCCACTAACCTGCCTTACCCTTAGGTAAGCAGTACAGCTTTGTATCAGGTTTACTCCCCTAGACAGGTTGCCGACCAAGGCTGATGAGTCCCATCCACCCGGATTTTTATAAAGTTGTCAGCCCTAGATGGGTTGCCAACCAAGGCTAACGAGTCCCATCCACCCAAAATATTATTATATATTATATTATATTATAATTAGTATATTAATGGAGTTAAGGGGAGATTCTTTATTTAGTTTCCTCCCTAGACATCCATAAAGTAAAAATATAAAAAGGACATCCAACACCCTCCTTCAAGATAAAATATAGGCTACATACAGTATTTGGCTAGAAAATTACCTAGGCTTTCATCCTAAAATTCAGACTTACTATCACTCGCCAGGATATATTTTTTTTTCTCACCTAAATGCTATGAAATGTCTTAAAATTGACAAAGAAATTGGGCGAAAGGTTTTGATATTGCCAAACTAACGGACAAATGTCTAAAATCTCAAAACTAATCTCAAAACAAAGGAAGAAGGGGGTACAGAAAAAAAGGAACCCTTGAAGGAGTTAAGGAATAAAAGGGTTGACTTTCTTTTTGGCTTTGAGAAATAATGTTGTCAATAAATCAAGAAGTTCAGAGAGTTCATTATAATGTAAAACTTGCAAAATAAACAAACCAAAACTGGGACGACACAAGATATAGGGATTTTTGTTTTATCAAAATCGCTGTGGAAGAAGTATCTCCCTACACACTATACATATAAGTTCATAGACCGCTTCATCCACAGAGTGTGGTTTCAATCCAATTAAAATGTAAAACTTGCAAACTAAACAAACCAAAACTTGGACAAAGACAATATAAAGGCAAAATAACTTATCAAAATCGCTGTGGAAACAACGCTTACTAAAATAAAATTAATGAAATAAAAGAACACAATCCACCACATAGGGTGTACATTACTACATGACCAAGTTAATCTGTTTCCCAAGCACACTAATCACACACATAACAACGCACTATCGTCACAATCAAGGAATGCACTAAGCTCTGGAACTCTCTCCCTCAATCTGTCTTTCCCTCATCCTATGAATTAAACTGCTTCGAGCTCTGTGTGTTAAGACATTTTGATTCTAATATACTGTACCTTGAATTTGGATCTCTTTCAACTTGGGGGGTGGGAGACACTTGTTACAAGTAGCTTTGCCCTTTGTCTCCTTCATACACATTGCAAACAAAGAACATTGAAAAAATAATAACTAAAACATAAAATCACTCGACCAATACTGATGCCAAACAACCGTCAACGTACCTCCTACAGTATCAGTCCTCCACTTCATGATAGTGTCCCTCAAGACAATCTCCAGGCGTTCCCTCAGCCTAGTAGCTCCGGTCTTGTCCGTGGGGGGCCTGGGTCAGGTCCAGGCTCACTCGAGGTGGGTCGTCATATTTCTGGACATTGGCGTATTTCTGTACGGGTGGACCAGTACCATTAGTTTTTCTATCTAAATATTTGTATACATACATACATATAGGTACAAGCTTAACCCGTTGAGTACCGTAGGATACAGTAATAAAAGTTCCCAGCAGTCCCAAGCACTGTGGCGAAAATGGCAGGAGAGATAGGGTGCATAGAGATGGTGTGCAGTGGGCTATGTGGAAACTTGGTGTGGAAGAGTGGCTGGTGCTTGTGATAATGAAGATGTATGAGGATTCGCGAAGTGCGGTGAGGGTGAAGGGTGTACTGATTAGAGCTGGACCGGATATCCGTATCCGCATCCGCGGATATCCGCATCATTTTGTACATCCGCATCCGCATCCAATAATGCGGATATAGTGCGGATATTTTCGTAACTAATAAGTCATAAATACTTATTATATTTACACTTTTACAGAATAACTAATTAACTATTAACCCCTTGAAGCTCTGACACGTTTTAGCAGTTTATTTTTGCTATCATTAGACGATTTTATGCTGCTTAGGAAGGATATGTGGGTTAGAAGTGGACCGGATATTCGTATCCGCATCCGCATCCGCGGATATCCGTATCATTTTGTACATCCGCATCTGCATCTGCATCCGCAAATACTGAAAATAAATATTCGCATCTTTTTTTTTTTTTTTTTTTTTTTTAAGAGACAATGAACGGAGGAAGGAAAAACACAGATAAAACAAAAAGGTCCATGTGCCTAAAGGCATCCTCCATTCATAAAATGTTTGTAACAACTGGATTTAAACATTTGTTGATTGTAAGTTTGTGGAAAGCAATTCGAGGGAAGTGAATTCCAAAGAGTAGTAGCTCTGGGGATAAATGAATTCTGATAAGCAGAAGTTCTGCATTGTGGAGGAGAAGTGTAAATTCATGGGCGCTCTCAGCTGCCCTAGTTCTACGGGGAAAGATGTGGAGAGGCGGCACAATTGAAGCAAGTTCCTCGGAACAATTGCTGTGAAAATATCTGTAGAATAATGCAAGGGATGCAACGTTTCTTCGTATGGCTAATGTAGGAAGGTCCTGTGTGATTGCAGGATTATTGATTAATCTAATAGCTTTATTTTGAATTTTGTCCAACTGCCTCAATGCAACCACTCCACTTCCACCCCACAGAGGTGAACAGTAATCCATCTGAGAGCGCACATGACTTTTATATATTACGGCCAACTGCTCGTCAGTGAAGAATTCTCGAACTCTGTACAGGAGTCCCAGTTTTTTAGAGGCATTCTTAGCAATGCTTCTAACATAATGTGTCCAGCTCAAGTTAGTAGTTAATGTTACACCGAGAATGTCAATACTAGGGGAAGTGGGAATATTTACATCATTAAAAAATATATGGGAGTCAGTGAGATTCTGTCGGTTAGAAAATTGAATGTACTTGGTTTTCTGTGCATTAAAGGAAACTAGATTCTCTTGTCCCCATTCATTAATTCTAGAAAGGTCCTGGTTCAGAGAAATTGCAGTGTTTATTTTTTGAATTTATAAGATCGGGTTGGGTGAAAGAATTGGTAAATGTGAAGGAACTGTGGAGTGTTGAGTCATCTGCGTAGGAATGTATTGGATTATGAGTGGTAGATATGAGATCATTGATATGAATGAGGAACAGAGTTGGGGCCAAAACTGATCCCTGGGGAACACCAGCATTTATTGAGTGAAATTGAGAATAAAGGCCATCTACCATTACACGTATTTTTCTGTTATGAAGATAAGAAGAAATTAGTGGAACTAATGATGCAAGGCCGTAGTGTGACATCTTTGACAATAAGGATTGATGCCAGACTCTATCAAATGCCTTTGATATATCCAGTGCTATTGTATGTGTTTCACCATGTTGGTCTGTAGCTTGGTTGATTTGATGCGTAAGAAGGCAAAGAATGTCTGCAGTTGATCGACACTGCATCGACACATCTACATCCGCATCCGCAAATATCAAGAAATCAATATCCGGTCCACCTCTAGTACTGAGTGATGAGTTCGCAGTCCGTGTTGGAGTCCATCAGGGTTCAGTGTTAAGCCCCCTCTTTATTATGGTCTTGGAGGCACTGTCTAAAGTTTTTAGAGGCGGACTCCCGTTGGAATTGTTTTATGCAGACGATTTAGTCCTAATAGCTGACAGTATGCAAGATGCTGAGGCCAAATTCAGAGAGTGGAGAGAGGCCATGGCGAGCAAGGGTTTAAGAGTCAATATTAACAAAACCAAGGTTATGCATTGTACATTGAGACGAGGCAATGTGGAAAAGAGCGGTGTATACCCATGTGCAGTGTGTGGAAAGGGAGTGGGCATTAACTCAATTCAATGTAGCATCTGTCGATGTTGGGTACACCATGGGAGTAAGCGCTGTAGTAGAATAAAGGGACCCCTGCTGAAGGATAAGTCAGAAATAGAGAAATTTGAGTGCGTAGTATGCAAAGGCGAGCTTATGTTAAGTGATGATCCTGTGGCTGTGAATTTTGGAAATTAGTATTTGGAGCTAGTGAACAAGTTTTGTTACCTAGGAGATACCATCTCTGCCGGTGGTGGGGCCGAGGCTGCCACTGTTGCTAGAATTAGGTGTGGCTGGGGGAAGTTCAGAGAACTGATGCCAATCCTGACCATGAAAAGAATGCCTCTCCCCCTGAAGGGAAAGGTGTATGGCTCATGTGTTAGAAGTGCAATGAAGTATGCCTCAGAAACATGGGCCGTTAAAGTAGAGGATGTCAACAGAATGGAGCGTAATGAGATGAGAATGGTGAGATGGATGTGTGGGGCCAGGCTACAGGATAGAATAACAAATGTTGAGCTGAGGAGACGTTTAGGTATAAAGAGTATTAGCGAGGTGATGCGTACAAGTAGACTGGGATGGTATGGACATGTGGAGAGAATGGATGAACAAAATTGGGTGAAAAATACAGGTCTGTGATTGTGGAAGCTGCACCAAGGGGTGGACCGAGGAAGACCTGAGATCGGACTATACGCGCCGATCTCAAATCCAAGAACTTGACAAGTGAAGCAGACCTTAACAGGGTTGCCTGGAATGCCGCCATTAGGACAAGAGACTGAAACTGCACTTATGTGTGGAACACTCAGTCTTAAAATGTTATGTATGTGTATGTGGACCACCTTTTCATCTCAAGAGATAAGGCAAGACTGGATCTCTCACTTTTTTGTGTTTTTTTTATTTTACAAGGCTTAAATAAAAAAGAAAAAAAAAGAAAGCCTTGTACAGGCAGTTACAAGACGAATACATTACTGACGGCTATAACCGTCGCTGGGACTGCGGAGTGACTTATCTATTGACGGCTATAGTCGTTGCTGGGACTGGAGGGGTTAAAGACTGTTTCGTCGACAGAGAATGTGATTTCAGTCTTACGTCCAAAATAGCAGCTATAGATGTTATTTCTAATTTAACATTATTTTTCTAGCAATGTAGAGGGTACAGTACACAGTGCTTCCCCAGATTGGCCCTCTCCGTATAACATAGGGAACCGAACTTGGTAGTATCGATCCAGGATGCTGCCCTATCATTAGGTGAATAATACCAGGGCAGCTTTAGTACCTGTACACACATGGGCTGAGTCCCTGCAGATGGTTCTGATGGTTCATATATCCACTGGGATATATGTTGTCATATATCCCAGTGGTTTTCGCTCAACAAGTGTTATTGGTATCTTTATAATTACTGGGAATAGTGCTTATCCCTCAGAGTATTAGTCAGTGTCCGAAACTTTGTGAAATATCTGACAACACTTATTAACCTCGACTGTACCAAGAGCCACTGGATCTTACCCCTGGTAATAGGCGGGTGCCCAACCCCGAATGGGGTTGAAATAGGGGAGCTATCCCCTTTCTAGGCTTTCTAGGGCCTTTCCTAGCTGATGCTGAGAGGATTGGGTTCTAGTCATGTGGTGATGGGCTGGTCTATCAGAGTGAGAGCTGAGCAATCTCTGCCATACCCATAACTTACTCTGACTGTTCCTTTAACTTATATATTTTCTAGATCTCAAGTGACGGCATCTCTTCCGTGGATTGACCTCCCAATCTACCAAGATTGGAAGCCAAAGCGTCACATATTTCCCTTGCCCCTCAACTTTCTCTTCATAATTGCTGAGGGGCACAGGGCCCTGGGTGGGGCTTTGGTTTCCCGGGCGTTTCCGCACCCTCCTCAGCTCCCCACTATGGAGTGGCTTCGGTCACCCAGGCTTTATTGTGGTCGGCGGGGAGGGTTCTGTGGGGGCACTCGGTTATGGCCTTGGAATTGCTCGGGGCCTTGGGTCTGTTCGGCCAGACAGCTTGGGGAACAACAACAACAACAACAACCCCTGATAACCTTTGGGTTAAGATGCAGAGAACATAGAGGCAGTCTGGAGCTGGTGTTCTGGGGACGGTAATTTTTCTTTACAAGCTCCATTTTTACCTAATATGACAAACAAACATTTAAACCACGTAAGTCTGATGTTCAGAAATCACACAACAGACAAAATACAGCCTCCTGTACGTTCAGGCTTGCAAGTGTGAATGTACAATAGGTAGGATGAGTGGCAGAGAAAATGAAATGAAGTTGAAATGATAGCATATATCAGCCAGTCATACAATAGTGACGCCTGAAACGCACCTTGTGTGGACAACTCGGTCTTTAAAATTATATATGCATAATGCTTTGACTGCGAAAGATCCTTCCTAAGCAATATTTAATTTAAAAAAAGTTAACCCCTTCAGTACCGGTGACGTTTTTTTGTTTTATTTCAGCTGCATTTGTACGATTTTATGAAGCATAGGAAGGATAGGTGGTAGCTAAAAAGATCAATTGAGATAGTTTATAGCCTTTTCATGGGTAAACGTCCTTCCTACGCTGCATAAAATTGTCTAATAGTGGCCGGAATATAAAGAAAAGGACGTCACCGGTAATGAATGGGGCTGGTGACCGGTCAACTCAACCAGTAGCTCTCAACCAGTACCAAATCAACCAATACGGTTAGGTTAGGTTAGTACTATATTTTGGCACTGGTTTGGTTGGTCTGGGTTAATTTGGCACTGGTTGAGAGTTACTAGTTGAAATGGTCTACTGGTTGAGATGACATGGAACTAATGGGGCTTTATAAAGTAGAAAAACTGAATTAGCATACCCTGATCTTGCAGCTGTGCCCTCGTGTTGTTCAATAACTGGTACCCGCAGTCTTTGTTGTTGCTGGGTTTCCTTTCCACTCCTTCCTCTTTGAAGGAACTGCTACATCAACCTGCCAAACAAAAGACGGTTTAAAAATAATCCTAAGGCAAAATTCCTGTTTTTTTTTTTTTTGGTAAAGATTAATGTTTTTTGTTTTTGTTTTTTTCTATGCAAAATTCCTTCTTTGTTGGTCATTATTACTGTATGTATTGTGTTTTTATTTTGTCTATGTTCATGTTCTAACTCTACCTCCGGACATAGGCTAACAGCGTGTAGATTCAACCGCTCAACACTGAGCTCAGGAAGTCCTATTCCAAATGGCGAGTGAGACATTGAGACCGTTTGAGTGTTGCAACCGGCTTGATCAAGGTCTTACCTTCGTCGACCTATGAAGTCAGGTTGTCTCCTCATGGCCCGTTGCAACCCTAACTTCTCGAAGCTGCATCGCCGCTCTCTCGCTGCCTCATCTCACGATCTTAGACACCTCTCTCTCTCAAACATCTCCTATCGAGCGGTTTACTAACAAGGCACTGCTCCCATAGCATATTTTGAACATGGGCATATTCACACAAAGCGAATTTATTGGAAACAGCAATGATATTTTTTATGGCGTGCCGGTGGGCTTTGTGGTGATTCACTGAAACTAAGTACAGCACAATTTCCATCTCAATATCTTCCCATTGACACATTGGGATTTGAGTCCAGGACTTTATGATTACCAGTCCAGTACCAAGACCACTATACCACACCTTTATCCACATTGGCAGTGATAAAAGGGCCAAAAAAAATTCACAAAATTTTTCTTCTCATTCATGGCCAGCCCTAGACAAGTTCTAGTATGGGTCTAATAGGATCTAGTTTGGGTCTAATAGGATCTAGCTAAGTTAATAAATAAACAAAAAACAATAATAAAATTATAAATAATTAAATCTCATTCATTAGTCTACAGTCTAACAATGAAATTGTCAAACCGGATTGACCTGTGCTACATTTGGAAAAAGAGACACTAATACAGTACAGTAATAAACAACAAAAATCTGGTGTCTGAGGTGGATCTTTTTGGACCTCCCCAGTTTTGCTCCATTTGTTTAAGGATTTTAAGATGTTTCACCCCATTACTTTAGCGATGCTTCACCCCATTTTCAGATGTAAAGTTTTTGTCTGGGCAAACAAAAGAGAGCCTGTAATTTAGAAGAAATCTGTCTTTGGCTGGGACATTATTCTACAAAAAAAAAAAAAAAAATGTAGCTGGAAGGGTTATTATTTTGCTACAAGATTTTCCACGGACTCTCACCAATCCTCCTCCACAGATCTCTTCATTATGACCCCAAGGTCTGGCACCAGAGGCCATAGGTACAAGATCAAAGATGCAGCACTGCGCCACTGGAGCGAGAAAAAGATTCTTCTCCCTAAGAGTCAACAACAGATGGAACTTGCTGTCAGAGAGCACCGTCACAGCACCAAACCTCAGGCTCTTCAAGCAACGACACCAAACAGAATTACACCACACCCTTCGCAAATATCACTAAACACACGACACATCTCACGTTCACATAAACAACTAAAACCTAGTCTCAAATGAAGTCACAAAAACCCAACTACCCCTGTCACACACTCAGTAACTGCTACTAACCAAATATCTAGTTGGAGTGCCTGTATTCATGTCTTGGGCCCCTACTGATCACAGCCACTAGCTGAGCTCAGTGGTCTGGTTAATCTGCTCTACATAACTAACTAACTCTGTGGGCAGTGAGTGGCCCTACCTGGTAAGATACTGTATGGGATATATTCGTTCTTTCTCCTCTTCCATTTCCCCCAAAATTGGTCTGCTTCGCAAGGTTTATAAAACATTTGCTTGTGACGCCACAGTTATCAAGTCTTTTTATGCTTTTATTTTGCCACATTTCGAGTACTGCTCACCTGTCTGGTTGTCAGCAGCTGACTGCCATCTCAAGTTGCTTGATAGGTCGCTAAATTCCATCAGTTTTATTCTACCTCATTTGTCTCTTGATCTGTGTCATCGACGTAAAATTGGTGCCCTTAGTCTTTCTTTTATTTAAAGTTTTTAACAACCCTCAGCATCCCTTACATGGGGTTCTGCCTGGGCCCTATGTCCGGGCTCGTGCAACTAGATTCACAAGCAATCTTAATGATCTTGCCATGAGCCGTGTTAATTTTTATACTACACAGTTTTCACGGTGTTTTGTGCCGGCCATGGTTGACTTGTGGAATATGTTGCCAAATGAGCTAGTCAATTCAGCTCATATCTCCATTTTTAAGTCTAGAGTTAATGCTTTTTTGCAGCATTAATTCTAATTTTTAAACTTATTTTATTCTATTTTATTGTATTATATTTATACTTTATATCCTCCACTGCATAATATGTTATCTGTGTTTAATATGTGTATATGTACAGTATACAGTATATGTTTTTATTTTTTCCTAAGTTGTTGTTTTTCCCCAAGCTGCCTGGCCGAACAGCCCCAAGGCCCCGAGCAAGGCCAAGGCCATAACCGAGCGCCCCCACAGAACCCTCCCTGCCGACCACAATAAAGCCTGGGTGACCGAAGCCACTCCATGGCGGGGAGCTGAGGAGGGTGCGGAAATGCCCGGAAAACCAAAGCCCCACCCAGGGCCCTGTGCCCCTCAGCAATTATGAAGAGAAAGTTGAGGGGCAAAGGATTTTTTCCTAAGTTGCCGTAGTCTCTCTCCAGTGCCTCCGGGTGTTTTGTGTGGATTCATCTTAATGGTGTTTCTGCACCCTGGTTGGAGACTTCGGCATCTCATATAATAATAATAATAATTAATGCCCCACCCAAATAGCTCATTAGAGGGGTATGGGGGCAACATCTGCCAATAATAATACTAAGTTAGGTTTGGGTTAAGGTTAATTAGATTATTTTTGCCATATAGGCTTTACTGTAGCGATATTATTTGGGAAAAATTGGTTAAATAAAACAAAAATGACCGCACCATTAAAATAAAGCAACGATTCGGCGATTCCAGCAATAAACTGAAATTCTACCTAGTCCTCTAACCCGGAGATCCTTCCTTACGACCTTATGCCAGGACCAAGGTCTTTCTCAGTCTACCGAATCATCCAACCGTCCACTACCATACTGCACCTGAACATGTTTCACCTATTATTAGGCCTAGATATCTATGGTTTCACCTGGGCCAGTTAGACTATAGTCCATTCATTATAGGTAGGCAAGACATAGTGACCTCTAACCTCTGTAACTCAAAATGGACTAAAGCAAATGGGCTGTAAATTTCCACACCTATTTCTTGGCAAACCTTTCCCAAATGGTAGAAATATTAGTTCGATTACTCTTGTTGTTTCAGATTTATAGAAGTAGTTAAGAATTTTGGCCAACTTATAATGAACAGAGTATAGTACAACAGAGTAAAACTATTGAAGGCTACAACTGAGTCCCACAGGAAATAAGAAACCTGACAGGCATTACACCAGACAGCTTCAAAAACAAACTAGATAAGTGGCTGGCTACAGTTCCTGACCAGCCTCCAACACCAGGATACACCAACACCAATTCCCTCCAGTCAGTGGTCCACAACATGGGAGGGGAGGAGCTGCCTGGGACCAGCGGACGTCCACGTTAGCTATGTCCATCAAGGCAACATTCAACTAAGGTGATTAATTCTAATTATTTACTGTACCTGTCATTCCCTGTATCCACCTCCACTCCTGTAGCAGTCTCTCTCCCAGCCCCTGGAGGTTCTTTGGCTTCTCTCCCGCTGCTGGTCAAAGAACTTCTTGTGGCCCCACTTGTTATCAGGCGTCAGTGGGGAGCGGTCTCGGTTCCTCTGGCCAATGCAGACCATATTGGGAGAATCTGCAAAGCAATTCTATGATAATATTCTGTCTTCAATGACTATATTCAAATGATGCTCTAGCACTCTACAATTGAATGAAAGGAAGAGGTTAAATGAGGAGGATACAAAGTGTTTGGTCAGCGAAGGAGAAAATTAAAGGAAGAAGCGCTGCACTAGAATATAGGGACCTCTACCAAGATAGAAGTCCGAAATTGAGAAGTTTGTATGCAAAGGTGAGCTTGTGTTCAATGACCGGCTCGAGAGTGTTAACTCTGGCAATGAGTCCTGGAGATGGTGGATAAGTTTTGCTACTTGGGTGATACCATCTCTGCCGGTGGTGGGGCTGAGGCCGTCACTATCGCCAGAATAAGATGTGGCTGGGGAAATGTTAGAGAACTTTTACCACTACTCACCATGATAAGACTCCCTCTCCCCTTGAAGGGAAAGGTGTAAGCTTCACGCGTTAGAAGCGCAATGATCTATGCTTCAGAAACTGTCAAAGCGGATGATATCAACAGAATGGAACACAATGAGATGAGAATGGTAAGATGGATGTGTGGTGCCAAACTGCAAGATAGGATATCAAGTAAAGAGCTAAGGAGGTTAGGTATCAAGAGTATCAGTGATGAGATGCATACTAGCAGGCTTGGATGGTTTGGACATGTGGAGAGGATGGATGAACTAAGTTGGGTGAAAAGATGCAAGTCCATTAATGTGGAGGGAGCTGCACCAAGGGATGAACCAAGAAAGACATGGGATCGGACCTTGCGGTCTGACTTAAAATCAAAGAACCTGACAAGTGAGGCAGCTCTTAACATGGTTGCCTGGACCGCCGCCATTAGGACGTGAGACCGGAACCGCGCTTCGTGTGGAGCACTCGGTCTTTAAATGTGTGTATGTATGTATGTATATAATATTATATACAGTATCAGTAAAATAAGTTTGTGAAAAGGTAGCTTGGATTTTCTATTTTTTAAAGTAATAAAACCACAAAATTTTAAAATCTGATTATAGTAAAGTCCTAAAGGCCTAGGCTATTGCAGATATGGAACCTGTGTTGATATTTGCGAGTCCTATAGGTTTCTTATATCATATACAGTACTTCATTGCTACGGTATAGGCTATATAATGCCCCACCTAAATAGCTCATTAGAGGGGGTATGGAGGCAACATCTGCCAATAATACTAGGTTAGGTTTGGGTTAAGGTTATTAGATGATTTTTGCCATATAGGCTATACAGAATCACTATTTTAATTCAGGAAAAAAATTCAAATTAAACAAAAATTTAACCGCCGCATCATTAAATTGTAGCGACGATTCAGCGATTCCTGCAATCAATTTAAATTTTACACTAGTCCTCTAACCTTGAAATCCTTCCTCACCCCCCAGCCAACTCAAGACATCATTCCAGGACCAAGGTCTTTCTCAGTCTACCAACTCATCAAAACCGCCCACTACCATACATCACCTGAACATGTTTCACCCAATATTAGGCCTATTGGGCCTAGATATCTATGGCTTCACCTGGGCCAATTAGACTAGTACTGTACAGTACAGTAAAACTATTGAAGGCTACAATTATATATAAATTTGCATTAAATTAGTTATTTACTGTACCTTTGTCTTCACTGTAGCCCACCTCCACTCCTGTAGCAGTCTCTCTCCCACCCCGGGGTCGGCGGGGGATCTTTGGCTTCTCTCCCGCTGCTGGTCAAAGAACTTCTTGTGGCCCCACTTGTTATCAGGCGTCGGTGGGGAGTGGTCTCAGTTCCTCTGGCCACTGCAGACCATATTGGGAGAATCTGCAAAGCAATTCTATGATAATATTCCGTCTTCAATGACTATATTCAAATGTTGCTCTAGCACTCTACAATTCAAAGAAAGGAAGAGGCTTAACGGGGAGGATACAAAAGGTGATATACAGTACTTGAGCATTTCTTTCCCTTTGCTGGGCCGAAAATGGATGAAATAACTTGAAAAAATGACGCTATCTTTGGAAATAGGAGTGCTAATCCGTGTACTTTCTATAAACAACATTCACTCCCATACTATTTGTTTGGTGGGTAAGATCCTGTGTAGCGGGTAGAACTGTTTTTCAGATGCCTATTTACTAAGAAACATTGAACAATATCTGGAATGGGTGTAGAGTTCGGGCGTACGGTTGTCATGTTTACTAGGGCGATCGCCGCGGTTAACTTCGCGTCTATTTTGATGGCGATTTTTTCGGTTATTTGCCCCCTGCTGGCAATATAATATGATGATGACAATATGTCATGGGGGGGTGAGGGGGGGGGGGGGGGGCAAAGCCCCCCTCAACATATTATTGTATCCAATGGCATTTAAAATAGACGGGAACATGATTGCAAAGGTCCGACGTCTCCCCCGCCGCCGTCATGTTTACATTTGTCGATCTCCGTGGTTAAGTTCACGTCTATTTTGACGGCGATTTTTACGGTACTTTGCCCCCTACTGGCAATATATATGGTGATGACAATATGTCATGGGGGGGAGTGAGGGGGTCAAAGCCCCCCCTCAACATATTATTGTATCCAAAGGCAGTCAAAATAGATGGGAACATGATGGCAAAAGTCCGACGCCACTACGCGTAGTGTAAACAAGGCTGGCGGTACGCCGCATTTAACATTCTTGCCCAATATCTTGAACTTAAGCTAAGCTAATCTAACCTAGTATATTAGTGGACTATTTATGAATGTAAAATGTAAAAATATATTGTAACATTACCAAATTATTGAGATATGAATACAGGTCTACCCACTACACAGGATTATACCGCATTCCGCCACCTCTGACCCCCTTACGAAAATCTACGGTTACTCACTCGAGTCACTCCACCCCAACTGGATTTTTACTGTTTTACCCAACCAGCGGCAGCGGGGGTGTGGGGGCGCCCATAATACTAGGATAGGCTAGGTAAGGTTGTTAGGTTAGGCTAATGTCTCTGAAACATTATAAAATCTGTGTCACATCTAGGCCTAGATTGACAGACTTTTGTCAGAGGGGGCGGAATGCCCTTATAATCCATTTCCGCATATTGCCACCTAGGCTATACCACATCACTTACCTCGTCGTACCTTCCTGTTAAATACAATAATATATTTTTTAGCTCGTATAGGTGCAATTATAGAAATTTACCGTAATATCTATTAATGTGGGACAATTTATAAGGTAGAGCAGAAGCCGATATAGGCTATCCTTCCTAGCCTAGTAAATATTTACGAAATAAGGACTAGCCTATAGGCTATTATGGATTATTAGGCTAACCCAGCACACTGTAAGTCCTTGTTCTTGTTCTTGTTAGGGGGACCCGCAGAGGGCTGCTCTCGGGCAGCATGATATGCGGGGGTTGTGCAGGGGAATTATGAGCAAGGGATATGATCGGGTCAAGGATTAGGGAGATAATGAGTAGTGATCCTATTTCTAAAGGAATGAAGAGTGGGGCTATTAACTATGTGAGATGGGAGGCGATTCCACTCTTGGATGCTGCGTCAGGACTGGATCCCCTTTTCGAAAACTCCAGTTCCTTGTGGTGGCTGGCTGATCTGGTACTGACTATTCTCGATGGGGACAGGCTCAGCAAACTGCAGTCTGCAAAGTTCTTGATCTTCATTCTTGATTTAAGGGCTGTGAGGGCAGTGCCCTATTAACCCTGCCGCAGTGGTGGTCAAGCCGCAGCGGCCTCCCTGGAAGGAGGCTCAAACGTCAGGGACCCAGGAGGGGCTGCAGAAGGGCAACAATACTCCCAGGGCTCGAGGATGGAATGGAAGATGACGTGATGAACGATGACACCCGGCAAGAAGAAGACACGTGGTGAAGAGAAGAGGCGAGGACAGAGGGGCCAACACAATCCCCAGAAGCTGAAGGCGGCCCTGGCACCAACAGGGGGTTGGGGTCCTCAAAGGAACCCCGTAGAAAGCAGAGGATTGTGCCGATACCAGAGCCGACCACCGTGGGCGCCGCGTCCCTCCAGCGGGCGAGCCACATGTCACAGGACCAGAGAAGCACCGGCCCCCACCAACCAGAAGGACGAAGATGGCGCAGAGTGAAACCAGGCACAGACGACAAGCAGAGGATGACGAAGGCAGAGCAGGGCAGCATGTAGGAAGGGGATGGAGCCGGGGGGAGAGGCCGCTGGACCACAGACGAGGTAGACAATCACCGGGACCGACTAAGTCTGCAAAGTTGAAGATCTTGATCTTGATTGTTGATTGTAGGGCTGTGTGGGCAGGCCCAATTAACCCTGCCGCAGACCAACACAGGCAGGTAATCACAGTCGGCCGAGACGACCGGTACGCCGCAGGAAGACCTTGGTGTGCTGGAGCACCCGGTCACGGAGGGCCGGGTCCAGCCCACAGCCCCCCAGCAGGGTGGGGAGGGTAAAGTTGGTGACCCCAAGGGAGCGGAGGCTGCAGCGGAGGAGGGTCCTATGGGAATAAAAGCGAGGGCAGTGAAGAAGGACGTGCTCTACCGTTTCATCCACCGTCCGGCACCACGGGCAGAAAGGGTCAGGTACCAGCCGAAGACGGAAGAGGTGAGAGGCCAGTCCAACATGGTCTATGCGGAGACGGACCAGGGCAGTGTCAAGGGGGCGGAGGGGGGAACGGGACCAAGGGTGAGGGGAAGAATCTATAGCCTGTACTGACCAAGGGCGGTGCGGGAGATGCAAAGTTGAAGAGTTTTCCCAAATCCCGACGGTCAACGCTGAAGGGCTGTGTAGCTTTAGGCTTCTGTCATCCAATAAACCCTCTCTTGGCAATAGGCCTACAGGCTTGTAGTGGTGTTAATAAAATAGTAAATTAAGAGTTTTCCAGGAGCGAAAAGACTATTCAAAATGTCAAACCTATTATATTATGTACATTTCCATTTAACCCTCTCCAACATATGACGCAATTTTGAGCTTATTAGGGATACTTTAAAGCCTCTATTACCATCAGGGGTATTTACAAACCTTTAGTTTAGTTACTTCAATCTCTGCAGTTGTCTTTGAGTTAGCCGTGGACAGAAAACTAATTTTGGAGAGGTACTGTAATTATAAGAGTGAGAGAACTCTATTTCTTATTGCTAATCTGGCAACCTCTGCGTCATATGAGTCTGAAGGGGTTAATTTAATTTATTTCTGAATGGAATAGGCCTACGAATTGGAGTTATACTATGTACATTTCCATTTTTTATTTCTGAATGGAGTACGAATTGGAGCAAAATATACATCACTAATTTCAATTTAATTCATTGCATTTCTGAATTAAATAAAATTAAAAATGGAGTTTGTAGGGAGAGAAATATGATTTCATCTATATTCTGACTACTGATTCTGGCACAATCGAACCGGAAATTCGGCCGTAACAGATATATGGGAGTCAGGTGAGAGGAGCAGCTATATAGTAGTGGAAGACTGCACCTATACTGTAGTATGGGAAAAGAAAGTGGACAAATATATTGAGGAAAAACTTCCACATAGTGGAAGAGGCATTGTGGCACGGGACGGGCAAAGGAAGCACATGACTTGACAAAGTAGCCTGGAGACGTTTCTGTCATGACCATCCTTTAGCGGGGGTTTCCCAGGGGGAAGCAAGGCGTCGGAGATGATGATGATGAAGACTATTTCGGTTAACTCTGACTTCCACATACCTTTCCTAATCTGAATAATATCGTCTATGTCAAATAATAGCCAGAAAACTGAAAAGAAATGCGTAATCGAATCTTGAAAGGGTTAATGACCGAAACGAAACGTCTGTTTGTAATGAATTAGGCCTACTCATAAATGAATGTGTGTAAGTATTCTATTTAACCCCTTCACTACGATGATGCCATTAATTAATTTTATTCTAGCTAAAATTCGACGATGTTTTGCAGCTTAAGAAGGTTCTATGTTACTCAGATGGTTTATTGAGATAGTATTCTTCTCTTTGAGTCCAATAAGTAGATTATTGACAAAAGCAAACCGTCTAATGGTAACCAGAATAACACTAAAAATACCTCTTATAGTGCTGAAAGGGATATGCGCACACAATAAATATAACGATATATATTAATATATGAAATACAAACTAAAATATTGTGGTTCAGTTAATATGTAGCTTTGGCCCACACATCATCAATGTATAGGCCTACAGGAAATGGTTATTCACAAATCTGTGCCACCTTAAAAAAATAAAATAAAAAATGTATATGGATCTTTAAATTGCCACTAGCCATATGTGATTATGTGGATTATAGAGATAGATAGACTCAGACTCAGACTCAATATTTTATTTCGTAAAAGCTACATAAAACTTTGTACATAGTAAGAGAATTGTGAAGCACATTTATCTCATAGTTGGTTCACGGCTTTGAATAAAAGTAATTCTAGATTTTACTGCGTCAATGTCATTTTCCATTAAACATTCGATATTATAAATATTCAATAAAATATTCTTTACTTCCTTCATCAAATATAAGCTATCATCATTGTTAAGTAAACATTTTCTTAAAAAGATACAAGGCTTCATCATACATCTGTGAGCAAACCGTATTTTTTGCCAATTAATTAGATGAGTGAATGTCATTAACCCTGCTAAATCACATGCTTTGTGGTTGCTCTCCCAGTATTTAAGTTTTAAAATCTTCTTAATGGCTTTGTGGTATCCAACCGCAAATTGTTTCAGAGGAACACCACACCGCTTATTGGAAAACCATAATTCTGTACCATAAAAACTTAAGCAATAACTATTAAATAGTTGAATAAAAACATTAATATTAACATTAGGGAATTTACGTAAAATACAATTGAATTCATTATAAAACTTATTTCTTGTCCTTATTACATCCTTATCATTATTTAGTTTATCATCAATAATAAATCCTAGGTACTTATGTTCATGTACATTGATCATTACTTCATCATTAAGCTTCATTCTCGGCAGACCATTTATATTATTAGTATCCCTAAAAAACATACACACTGATTTATTTGCATTCACTTGAATATCTAAAGCTTTCGTTTCATGTTCCACAATGTTTAGTAACTTTTGTAACCCTGTCGCTGTTGGCGCTAAGATAGATAGATAGAGTGATAGATAGATAGATAGATAGAGAGAGAGAGAGCTAGCGAGAGAGAGAGAGCTAGCGAGAGAGAGAGAGCTAGCGAGAGAGAGAGAGAGCTAGCGAGAGAGAGAGAGAGCTAGCGAGAGAGAGAGAGAGAGAGCGAGAGAGAGAGCGAGAGCGAGAGCGAGAGCGAGAGCGAGAGCGAGAGAGCGAGAGCGAGAGAGAGCGAGAGAGAGAGAGAGAAGAGAGAGAGACTGGTACCCATGTGAGGAGAGCTATACACCACCTCAGCCTCCTGCATGTTAGAGGAGCTCCATGGCTGCGAGAATCTCCATGTTGCATACCGAACCACTATATCTTGACACTATCTGCTCCGACGTCTTGTGGGTAATTTGTAAGTTATAGAGGGTAATGTTCAGAAGTGTTGGCCTACTTACTTGGAACAGGTTTGATCAGGACAGTTTTCTATCAAAAAATATATAATAAATATAAATACAACTAATCCGAGGAGGAGAGGATAATTATAAATACATAAATGAATAATGACACAATAAGTTAAACATACAAATAATGAATACATAAAATATATACAGTAAATACATAAATATATACAGGTAAATACATAAATATATACAGGTAAATACATAAATATATACAGGTAAATACATAAATATATACAGGTAAATACATAAATATATACAGGTAAATACATAAATATATACAGTAAATACATAAATATATACAGTAAATACATAAATATATACAGTAAATACATAAATATATACAGTAAATACATAAATATATATGAAAATATATAAATATAAATACAATAAATAAATACTAATAAATGTACTTATAAGTATACATAATACGTACATACTTTAAAAAGGGTTTAATACATACTGTATATAAAAACAAGTACAAACATTAATAACAAAGGTTTATGTGAATGTATCTAAGCTTGCTATAAATGTGTGAACTAAAAATATATTTTTGCTAACTGTGTCTATGTACCTCGATCCTTTCCTTATATTAATGTATCTAGGCTTGCTATATGTGTGAATAAAGATATACTTTTGCTAACTGTGCCTATACATCTTGATCCTTTCCTTATATGAATGTATCTAGGCTTGCTATATGTGTGAATAAAGATATACTTTTGCTAACTGTGTCTATGTATCTCAATCCTTTCCTTATATGAATGTATCTAAGCCTACTATACGTGTGTGATTAAATATATATTTTTGTTAACTGCCTCTGTATATCTCGATCCTTTCCTAATGTGAATGTATCTAAGCCTATGTGATCTAAAAAATATATGTTTTGCTATGTTTATATGTAGGCTATCTCGATCCTGTCCTTATATAAATGTATCTAAGCCTGTGTCTATACATGCATGAATTAAAGGTTTATTTTAGCTCCCTGTGCCTGCGTATGTGGCTCCTTTCCTAACCTTAGCCTCGTGCATGTTAGAGGAGCTCCCCGGCTGCCAGGATCCATGTTGCATAGCGGACCACTACCTGTTAATTCAGGCTTGGGAAACCGAGAAATGCTGGTGCTATGTAAATATTAAGTATGCCAGTGTAACATGAAAACAAACAAAATCCATAAAAGAAAACACAATGTAACGAAGACATAATAGAATACAAATAAAAACTTGTTAATCAATGAATTTATGATATTTCAGGCTTGGGAAATTAGACTGCTGGTGTGGGTGTGGCGAAAGTAACAGGTGTGCTTGTATAAAATGAAACACGTAAATACAAAAACAAACTACAATCAATGGAGTTCTACTGTATCTAAAACAGAAACGAATACAAATAGCACTTGATAATTAAGAAATATCCTTGTTCATTCACATTTAGGGATAATTAGGAGAGCGAGAACTGTTGGTGCTATGCTAATATTCGGTGTAACATGAAAATAAATAAGATACAACATATACAGTATGTAACGAAGATAAAATCGAATACAAATAAAAACTTAGCTAGCTATGCAATTAAAAGACTTCAGTTACCCATCCTCTATTTATTTATTTGCTTATTTTAAATTTATACTTTTTGTAATAGATTCGTAATACTGTCTGTCGGTAGCAAGGATTAAATTCTCTAAGCCACCACTTGACGTGTCTGACTGAAAAATTATTTGATTACTAAGCCATTCCATTTAAATTACCTAAATATATAAGTATGTGTGTATGTGTGTATGTGCGACTCAGAGGTAAGGGGGGCGTCACCTTCCCCTCGTATTTTCTCCTCGTTTTCCTTCACTCCGTCCGTCATCAGCAGCCGCCGAGCGGAAGGTCCACCTCCCGACCCCAAACTCGGCCCATACCCCACTCTGCACTAAGGCTCACAGTCCTATTGAGAGCGTAGGGAAAACCGACCTAGTGGAGAGCGCCGGCAGACCCTTATCTCGGCCCCCTCCCACCGATATTGGTGCAGGAAGCGAGAGGGACATTTGGGATTTGAAGCCCGTAAGTTCGCGTTTCAGGAGGACGAAGGCTAGGATCCTGCGACGTATGGACCAGTGTGGGATGGCCGCGCTTTGCCCCGTCGCAGGGATATTGGTCCGGGAGCTGGAGTGTTAATAAGTTCGTCGTCTCCGGGGGTCAAGATTCACACTACTTAAGGCGCTCCGGGATTACACACTCACTCGGGCGTCAAGGTAGGAGGGAAGGTGAGGAAAGGTGTTGGGGAAATAGTTTGAGAGAGAGAGAAATAAAAAAATAATAAAGTATATTTCCTCCAACAGTGGTTATTTGGGTTATATAATTGACACGAAATGTGCACAATATAAAATCTGAGAGAGAGAGAGAGAGAGAGAGAGAGAGAGAGAGAGAGAGAGAGAGAGAGAGAGTAAAAGTGAGTACATGTGTGTTGAATACGTTCTTACTCGTCTCTGTGAGAAGTGAAAGAAGGGAAATAGAAAAGAAAGGAACATATGAAAAAGAGGCAAATAGTCAAGGACAAAAATCTAGACTAATATAATAGGAAGAAGAGAGATGATAGAACAAAGAAAAACAAGAACAAAATAGGATACATAGACTATAATAAAAGAGAGGCGAGAGGATAATGGAACAAGAAACAATAGCCAAGAACAAATACATATATATATATAATAAAAAGAAGAAAAGAGGATACTGGAAAAAAGAAAACAAAATAGTCAAGGATAAATACGGTACACTAAAATTAATTAAAAATATAAAATAGTAAAGGATAAATAGACGATAATAAAAGGAGGAAGAGAGGATAATGGGAAAGAGAGTGAGTGTGTGAGTGCGTGTTTTCCGCCTGTCAGGGAAGAGAAGGAAGACGAGGAAAGAAAGAGGAAAATAAAACGGGAAAAACAAAAGAAAACCATAGACGTAAAACCAGACGTAAAACCATAGACGTAAAACAAGACGTAAAACAATAGACGTAAAACAATAGACGTAAAACAATAGACGTAAAACCATAGACGTAAAACAATAAACATATAATACTTGTAAAACAAATAAACCAAACCATGAACCGCACAATTAAAAGCCAAACAACGTATCAAAATCACTATGTAGAAATAACGCATTAAAGATTTAGATAAACAGTACCATAAAATAAAAACAGGCAAAACCACGAGAGAAAGTGTGCAAATTACAGACAAATGAAAAAAACGGACGAAAAAAAGTATATTGAAGAAAAATAGAGTAAATGTAGAAACTATAAGAAACCAAAATAAAATATATGAAGTTAGTAGAAGGGACATAATATACAAGGAATGGGGCTAAACATCACAGATATACAAGGAATGGGGCTAAACATCACAGACGACATGGGAACAATTGGTAAATAAATATGGAGATTTATGGATTAGTATGACCACGGCTACAAATACGGAGAATGGAAAATGGAACAAAGATAAAACAAAAACTGGAAATAATAGACGTAGAAAATAGCAGGTGAGAGGGAGACAAGAAACAAAAGTATGCTTAGGGGGATATCTATATTTATTGTATAATATATTTATTTATAATTATATTTAGTTTCCTCCTAAGACCTCCATCACACACACATCACATCCATCCACACACACACACACCTTCAGGCCACCATTTAGGGAGGTGGAGAATTAGAAGGTAATGGGTGGGTGGAGAGAGAGAGAGAGAGACGCACACACACGGACTTACACACACACACACACACACACACACACACACACACACACACACACACACACACACACACACACACACACACACACACACACACAGACCACAAGGGAAAGGGGAAACAGAGAGAGAGAGAAAGGGGGGAGGTCTCCTGAGAGAGAGAGGGAGACAACAGTAAGAGAAGACCAGAGACCCTGTGTGTGTGTGTGTGTGTGTGTGTGTGTGTGTGTGTGTGTGTGTGTGTGTGTGTGTGTGTGTGTGTGAGCGAGAGCAAGAGCCAGAAAGAGCAAGGGAAAGAAAGAGAGAGAGCGAGAGATGGAAAAGAGGGAGAATCGAAAAGAGAAAGAGAAAACATTGAAAACAGCAGATGAAAGAGAAAACATTGAAAACAGCAGATGAAAGAGGAAATGAGAGAGAGAGAGAGAGAGAGAGAGAGAGAGAGAGAGCGAGAGAGACTGGATGAAAGCACTGAAATGAGAGAACCGAGAGGGGAAATAAGAGAGAGAGAGAGAGAGAGAGAGAGAGAGAGAGAGAGAGAGAGAGAGAGAGAGAGAGAGAGAGAGAGAGAGAGAGAGAGAGAGAGAGAGGGGGGGGGGGGGGGGGTTCTAAAGCGTATCCTGAGGCCAAGTGTGATACCTACCCCTCCCCTCCTCCCCCATTTCCCCTCATATTATCCAGCACTCAGGTTAAGTTGGCCACCTCCCCTCAAAGTGGTGGTAGGGGGAGGGGGTAGTAATGGGGGGGAGGGGGTAGTGGTGGTGGAAGGGAGGGGTATTGGTGGTGGAGGGGAGAGGGGAGTAAGGGTTGTGGAGGGGGGTAGGGGTTGTGGTGGTGGTGAAAGGAATGGTGGTGGAGGAAAAGGGGGTTAGTGGTGGTGGTGAAGGGAATGGTGGTGGAGTTCTGGTGGTGGTGAAGGGAATGGTGGTGGTGGTGAAGGGAATGGTGGTGGAGGAGAGGTTCTGATGGTGGTGAGGGTAGTGATGGTGAAGGAGAGGTTCTGGTGGTGGAGGGGAAGGGAAGGAGGTGGTGGTGAAGGGAATGGGTAATGATGGTGGAGGAGGGGTTCTGGTGATGGAGAGGAGAGGGTAATGGTGAGGGTGGGGGTTGTGATGATGATGGTAGTGAAGAGGATGGGAGAGAGGTTGTGACCATGGGGTGATGGTGGGAATGGGTAGTGGTAGAGAAGTGGTAATAGTGGGAGAGGGATGGTGGGGGATGAAGGGTAGCAAGGTGGGTAGTACTGGGAAGGAAAGAAGTGGTAATAGTGGTGGGGGTAATGATGGTGGAGGGAGAGGGGGGGGGGTGTACCTTTCATAGTACCGCCACTTTTATACGCCTTTGTTTGCTACGCTTTTGGTGGGGAGGGCGGGCGTGAGTGCCAAAAAACGCGCCTATTATGCCATATTCGTTTGTTGATGTTGGTTTCCATTTGCATTACTACCGTGGCTACGCTTACTATTCTTACTATTATGTTGTGGCATGACTAGACTATTGAATTACTGCCGTGGCTACTATTAACTGTCGTACTACTTATACTACTTATACTATTGTGTACTTTGCTTCTATGGTTTGTAGTCGACAGGCCAAACAAAGACAAAAAAGTAAATATAAATAAAGTAGACGTGCCGTTTCGCCCAAAATCAAAACGGCATACCCAACTTTGCGATGGGTCACCATCATCACTACTAGTCACTATCACCATTACTATCATCAGCACTACTACTATTAGTCATCACTACTATTACCATCATCACTACTACTCTCATCATCACTACAACTTTCACCATGATCACTACTACTCACCATCATCACTAATACTGTCACCATCATCACTACTGTCATCATTATCACTACAACTATCATTATTGCTTGTCACCATCACTACTATTATGACCATCATCACTACTACTAGTACTGTCACCATCATATCTACTACTGTCATCATCATCACTACCATCATCATCGCTGCTGTCATAATCACTACAACTACAACCATCATCACTAATAATATTACCACCATTATTACTACTACTATCATCATCACTAAAATTGTCACCATCATTACTACTACTACCATCATCACTAATATTACCACCATCATCATTACTACTATCAACATCACTACAACTGTCACCTTTTAATGTCAACTAAACTAACTTAACCTAACAAATGGGGGTGAGGGTTTTTTTCGCCCCCTGAACGATGGTGTTCTGTGTGAGTGTGCCCCTACGGGGCACACTCACACAGAACACCATCATCATTGCTTGGGAATAGGTAGAGGGTGGGCGGTGGGGGTTCTGAGTGTGTGTGTGTGTGTGGGGGGGGGGGGGGGGGGGGCAAAACCATATTTTGGACCTAAGATCATAACTTGCACAAATTCATTTTTTTGTTTAATTACCGTCGCATTCACGCACCTAAGGTTCGTGTGAAGTTTGGTGAAAATCCGTCAAACAGTCTAGGAGGAGTTCTCGGACAGACAGACAGACAGACAGACAGACATTTCGGTTTGCATGTACCACTATACGGGGGGCGATACCACTCTGCTTACGCAGAGTTGATTATACAACAATATATAAAATATATAACACAAATCAAATATAACCAAATCAACGACAAATAAAACTCAACAATTATTGTGTTGGTGCTATGACAATTATCACATTATTGTGTTGGTGCTATGACAATTATCACATTATTGTGTTGGTGCTATGACAATTATCACATTATTGTGTTGGTGCTATGACAATTATCACATTATTGTGTTGGTGCTATGCCAATTATCACATTATTGTGTTGGTGCTATGACAATTATCACATTATTGTGTTGGTGCTATGACAATTATCACATTATTGTGTTGGTGCTATGACAATTATCACATTATTGTGTTGGTGCTATGACAATTATCACATTATTGTGTTGGTGCTATGACAATTATCACATTATTGTGTTGGTGCTATGACATTATCACATTATTGTGTTGGTGCTATGACAATTATCACATTATTGTGTTGGTGCTATGACAATTATTATCACATTATTGTGTGGTGCTATGACAATTATCACATTATTGTGTTGGTGCTATGCCAATTATCACATTATTGTGTTGGTGCTATGACAATTATCACATTATTGTGTTGGTGCTATGACAATTATCACATTATTGTGTTGGTGCTATGACAATTATCACATTATTGTGTTGGTGCTATGACAATTATCACATTATTGTGTTGGTGCTATGACAATTATCACATTATTGTGTTGGTGCTATGACAATTTAGAATACTAGTTATTCGGGTATTGGTGGTGTTCATAGAACTATAGGTAGTACGTCTAGTACTATTATTACAAATTGACACAGTTACTACTATTATGCAGGCTACCCTAATGGATTTTAACGAGTCTTGTAGAAGTAGTAGCAAAGGCTATAATGATACTAGTAGAATGTAGTAGTATTTATATATATTATATTATATATATTACGACTATTACTAGAACTATTGCTAATACTATAAAGTAGTCTAGTGGATGTTCTTAAGGCTGGTATAGCAGGAAGAGGTCATGTTCTTAAGGCTGGTATAGCAGGAAGAGGGTCATGTTCTTAAGGCTGGTATAGCAGGAAGAGGGTCATGTTCTTAAGGCTGGTATAGCAGGAAGAGGTCATGTTCTTAAGGCTGGTATAGCAGGAAGAGGGTCATGTTCTTAAGGCTGGTATAGCAGGAAGAGGTCATGTTCTTAAGGCTGGTATAGCAGGAAGAGGGTCATGTTCTTAAGGCTGGTATAGCAGGAAGAGGTCATGTTCTTAAGGCAGGTATAGCAGGAAGAGGGTCATGTTCTTAAGGCTGGTATAGCAGGAAGAGGGTCATGTTCTTAAGGCTGGTATAGCAGGAAGAGGGTCATGTTCTTAAGGCTGGTATAGCAGGAAGAGGGTCATGTTCTTAAGGCTGGTATAGCAGGAAGAGGGTCATGTTCTTAAGGCTGGTATAGCAGGAAGAGGGTCATGTTCTTAAGGCTGGTATAGCAGGAAGAGGGTCATGTTCTTAAGGCTGGTATAGCAGGAAGAGGTCATGTTCTTAAGGCTGGTATAGCAGGAAGAGGGTCATGTTCTTAAGGCTGGTATAGCAGGAAGAGGGTCATGTTCTTAAGGCTGGTATAGCAGGAAGAGGGTCATGTTCTTAAGGCTGGTATAGCAGGAAGAGGGTCATGTTCTTAAGGCTGGTATAGCAGGAAGAGGGTCATGTTCTTAAGGCTGGTATAGCAGGAAGAGGGTCATGTTCTTAAGGCTGGTATAGCAGGAAGAGGGTCATGTTCTTAAGGCTGGTATAGCAGGAAGAGGGTCATGTTCTTAAGGCTGGTATAGCAGGAAGAGGGTCATGTTCTTAAGGCTGGTATAGCAGGAAGAGGGTCATGTTCTTAAGGCTGGTATAGCAGGAAGAGGTCATGTTCTTAAGGCTGGTATAGCAGGAAGAGGTCATGTTCTTAAGGCTGGTATAGCAGGAAGAGGGTCATGTTCTTAAGGCTGGTATAGCAGGAAGAGGGTCATGTTCTTAAGGCTGGTATAGCAGGAAGAGGTCATGTTCTTAAGGCTGGTATAGCAGGAAGAGGTCATGTTCTTAAGGCTGGTATAGCAGGAAGAGGGTCATGTTCTTAAGGCTGGTATAGCAGGAAGAGGTCATGTTCTTAAGGCTGGTATAGCAGGAAGAGGGTCATGTTCTTAAGGCTGGTATAGCAGGAAGAGGGTCATGTTCTTAAGGCTGGTATAGCAGGAAGAGGGTCATGTTCTTAAGGCTGGTATAGCAGGAAGAGGTCATGTTCTTAAGGCTGGTATAGCAGGAAGAGGGTCATGTTCTTAAGGCTGGTATAGCAGGAAGAGGGTCATGTTCTTAAGGCTGGTATAGCAGGAAGAGGGTCATGTTCTTAAGGCTGGTATAGCAGGAAGAGGGTCATGTTCTTAAGGCTGGTATAGCAGGAAGAGGGTCATGTTCTTAAGGCTGGTATAGCAGGAAGAGGGTCATGTTCTTAAGGCTGGTATAGCAGGAAGAGGTCATGTTCTTAAGGCTGGTATAGCAGGAAGAGGTCATGTTCTTAAGGCTGGTATAGCAGGAAGAGGTCATGTTCTTAAGGCTGGTATAGCAGGAAGAGGGTCATGTTCTTAAGGCTGGTATAGCAGGAAGAGGTCATGTTCTTAAGGCTGGTATAGCAGGAAGAGGTCATTCAAACTAAAACACTCCTTGTAGGTGTCATTACTTTTTAGTTAATATAATTGTCATTGACAATTATTACTCATACTACTACTGCTACTTAATTACTATTAATACTATTGCTATAATACTGCGCCTGTTACTAATACTATAAAATATATCTTAGTGACTTTTACTAGGTCTGGTGGGGAGTAAACCTAATATTTCTACCAAAAACAAAAGTAATACTATACTTTTGTTACGAACATTTGTATTATTATGATATCTGCCGCGGATAATACTGCTACAACAATATTAACATCAACAAAAAGAACAATAAAAACTGCGATTGTTACTACTATAACTATTACTACAACTACTACTACTACTACTGCTGCTACCATTCTTACACATGTGTGACTGAAGCACCCTGAAAATGGGAGCTCTTTATTGGCTTTTAGTGAGCCAAGTGAGCTCTCTCTCTCTCTCTCTCTCTCTCTCTCTCTCTCTCCATCCCATCTCACACTCTCTCTCATGATAAAACACTCCTAGACATTATAAAACACACACCACAAGCCTAGCTTTGGAAATTAAATTGATTACTACCCCAGTGCCTTTAATTGATTACTACCCCAGTGCCTTTAATTGATTACTACCCCAGTGCCTTTAATTGATTACTACCCCAGTGCCTTTAATTGATTACTACCCCAGTGCCTTTAATTGATTACTACCCCAGTGCCTTTAATAATACTTTTTAACTCCATATCAGTGCATTAATATAGTATTTATATAGCTCAATACTTGAAATCAACAGCTTTTATATTATTTACCCTACATTTTAGACTATAATTTTTTTTTAGTTGCATCATATGTTTGTTTGTTTCTCTGTGGACATTAAAGAGACAAAAGGCAAAGCTGACTGTAACAAGTGTCTCCCCAAAAGTTGAAAGAGTGACAGAAAAACAGTTTTTGGTGTAGGCCTATTGGAAGGAAGTGTGGTGTGCTTGTTTAGTGTAGTGAAATGAATAGGAGGAGGAGGTGTTTGTGAAACCTACCTGGATTACTCTCTGTGTAACTGAGACACAAACAGAACAAGTCAGGGAAGCCAGACAAATACAACAGGAGTTTCAGCAACTCATTATATGCCTATAGGCCTCACCTAGGTAGTGACCAGCTCGATCGGTGTCTACAATCTCCCTAGAGAAAATTGGACATACCGGTAACTGTCTCGAAATTAAATTTCAATCAAGGTTTGTAAAATTAATATTAAAAGTAGCTTGAACTGAACAACAATTATAAATATAAAATACAAAAGTAAGGCGCTCTAGCGTGTTGATGAGCGTGTGTGTTTTGTGTGTGACCAAGTATATGTGTGGATATCCATAAACCTGATTGCGTGGGTGTATGTGGTATGTATGTTTGTGGGTGTGGATGAGTCAGTGTAAGCAGGCCTCTACCCCCCCCCCCATAACACCTCAAGGGGGACCGTAAAGAGATTGCTTAAACAAGACAAAAGCTCCACTGATATTTTACCTCACTACATAATGGCAACACACACACACACACACACACACACACACACACACAGACACAGACACAGACACACACACACAGACACAGACACACACACACACACACACACACACAAAACGCTCGGGCGCCTTTTTTTTTTTTTTATCTATTTATTATTTGTATTCAGTGTTTAATTGATCTAATTTTAGATTTTGAAGTTGGAGCTGTACTGTAGACATGAGGTACATTACAGTTGTAGTATAAGTACATAATACCAAGTTCATCATACTTTCTATCCATCACAAACTTACTTTAGTATTACATTTCTATATTATAGCGATGTTTACGGCTCCAACTTCTTTATAGCCTGAAACTCGCAAGTGGTCTATTGGGAGGTAAAGGGGAAGGAAGTTGTTGTTGTTGTTGTTCCCCAAGCTGCCTGGCCGAACAGCCCCGAAGCCCAGAGCAAAGCCAAGGCCACAACCGAGCGCCCCCACAGAACCCTCCCTGCTTACCACAATAAAGCCTGGGTGACCGAAGCCACTCCATGGCGGGGAGCTGAGGAGGGTGCGGAAATGCCAGGGAAACCAAAGCCCCACCCAGGGCCCTGTGCCCCTCAGCAATTATGAAGAGAAAGTTGAGGGGCAAAGGAAAAATGTGACGCTTTCGCTTCCAATCTTGATAGATTGGGAGGTCAATCCACGGAAGAGGCGCCGTCACTTGAGATCTAGAGAATATATAAGTAAAAGGAACAGTCAGAGTAAGCTATGGGTATGGCAGAGATCGCTCAGTTCTCACTCTGATAGACCAGCCCATCACCACATGACTAGAACCCAATCCTCTCAGCATAGCTAGGAAAGGCCCTAGAAAGCCGCCTTTGGCGAGGGGATAGCTCCCCTATTTCAACCCCTTTCGGGGTTGGGCACCCGCCTAGGGGAAGGAAGTACACATAAATACCAACAACACATCTACTCGGTTCCCGGACATCTCAACCAGTAGACCATTTCAACCAG
>CM064548.1:8262854-8266429 GCA_032716605.1 Paralithodes platypus | reverse complement strand
AAAGTTTACTAGGTAAACGAACCAAAATAGTAGCATCGAAAAAGGTCCCTAATTTCAAGAAAGCAAACTTCCATAAACTTAGAGCTAATGTTTTAAAGAAAACTGACTGGCAGTCTTCGTGTTTTTTAATTTAACAATAACGACATAAAATACCATCTTGGAAGTTGTTGTGGTGTTGGTGTTCCCCAAGCTGACCTGTGCCGAAACAGCCCCAAGGGCCGCGGCAAGAGCCAAGGCCATAAACGTGCGCACCCAACAGAAACCCTCACTGCCCCGACCACAATAAAGGCCCTTGGGTGACGACGAAGCCACTCTATGGGCTCCATGGCGGGGAGCTAGTGAGGAGGGTGCAGGGGAAAACGCCCGCCGGGAAACCAAAGCCCTCCCACACAGGGCCCTGTGCCCCTCAGCAATTATTGAAGATGCCAAAGTTGAGGGGCGGCAAAAAAAAAAATGTGACGCTTTGGCTTCCAATCTTAGTCTAGTTAGACTGGGCGCGGTCAATCCACGGAAGAGAGACGCCGCACTTTTGAGATCTAGGAAAATATAAAAGTAAAAGGGAACAGTCAGAGTAAGCTTATGGGTATTGGCCGAGATTGGCAGGAGATTGACCTTCAGTTCTGACTCTTAGACCAGCCCTAAATCACATCTTGGAAGTTATTCGAAACCACATTACCTAAAAGCAGTGCACAGCACTGCATACCATTCGAAATAAAATACGGCCGTCCAGGCCATAATAATAAGCCCAAATGGTGGAATTACAAGGATATTTCAAACTGCCCCTGCTTGCTAAAAAATTTGCTAATGATAGATTAAAACAATCCTCACAAAATAGACCGAAGAACGGCTGAAATTTGTTAAGAAGCTACGACCCGCCAAAGTCCAAAAAAGTAATTAAGCCCCAACAGTAAAAAAAGACATTTTAGAGTTACATATTGCGAATCAAAGTAAAACAAACCCGAAAGAATTCTATAGTTATATCAGAAAGAAAAAAGTAGTACTTCAACTGTTGGACCGTTAGTCGATGAAAATGGAGAATACACCAAAGACGAAGTACAAATGAGTAATGCCCTCAATACCTTCTTTGCATCAGTTTTTACAACAGAAGACCTCAGTGATATCCCTACACCATCGCCGATTCAGATTGATAATTCAGATGTTCTAAGCAATATCACCGTTACAGAGAGAGAAGTATTGAATTGTTTAGATAAACTCAAGGTAAATAAAACGCCTGGACCTGATACAATCTCGCCTAGAGTTCTAAAGGAAGCTAAGGATGAGCTCTCCAAACCACTGACATTAATATTCAATAAATCCTTGCAGTCTGGAACTATGCCTGATCAGTGGAAGATAGCCAACGTAACACCGATATTAAAAAAAGGCAGCAAATCCCTACCCAGTAACTATCGTCCAATTAGCTTAACCTCAGTTGTATGTAAAATGCTAGAAACGGGCATACGAGACAGACTCGTAAATCACTTAGAGGAAAATAACATACTTAAAAATACTCAACACGGCTTTCGTAAAAAAACGTTTCTGTTTAAAAAACCCTCTTAGACTTCTTCCACGATATCCTCAACCTCTACGATGAGAGTAAAGCTGTAGATATTATATACCTTGATTTTCAAAAGGCCTTTGACAAAGTTCCCCACAAACGTTTACTGCTAAAACAAAAAGCGCATGGAATACAAGAAGGGGGGTTGAAGTGATTAGAAAATTGGGCTCAGCAACAGAAAGCAAAGGGTAGTCATAAACGGTAAGGCATCTAAATGGACAATGTAAGTAGCGGGGTACCCCAGGGATCGGTACTAGGACCAATTCTCTTTCTAATTTACATCAACGACATAGATGAGGGTCTCACTGTACAATCTCAAAATTTGCTGACGATACAAAAATTGCAAAATAGCGTACTCTCAAAAGAACAAGTTGACGATATGCAACACAAATCTAGATAAATGTTGTCATGTTGGGCCCAAATTTGGCAAATGAGTTTCAATGCGGATAAATGTAAAGTACTACAGTCGGATACCTAAATGAGAAAGCAAACTATTCGATGAATGGCACTCGGCTTAAGAATGTAACCACAGAAACCGATTCTGGGAGTAACAATATCGAGTAACCTAAAACCGAGTCAACAATGTTCAGAAGTTGTTAAGAAGGCAAACAAAATAATTGGCTTTATAGGCAGGTCATTTGAGCATAAATCCAAAGAAGTTATCCTAACCCTTTACAATTCCTTAGTCCGCCCTCTTCTGGAATACTGCATTTAATCCTGGTGCCCTTATTACCAAAAAGATATAAACAAGCTAGAACGAGTTCAACGTAGAGTTACCAAAATTATACCTAGCCTAAAAAACAAAACCATACGAGGAGCGTCTTAGATAATTAAATCTATTTCCATTAACCCAGCGCAGATTAAGGGGAAACTTAATTCAAGTGTTCAAAATCATCAAAGGCATCGACAATATGAACTGTAGTAAGTACTTCACTAGCGACCAATCTAATTACACACGGGGAAACGGTTGCAAAATTATTGGTAAATCTTTTAACTCGCACGAATCTAAGAATTTCTTCTTCAATCGAGTTGTCAACTTGTGGAATGGGCTTCCCCGAAACGTTATAGACTGCATCACAGTTGATTCATTTAAACTCCGCCTAGACAAATATCTCTCATCAAACCCGCGACTGACTGCGTTTGTAAATGAATAACTTTATTTTATCCCCCCCTCAGTTACTAACCCATCTGTCCTCTACTAACTTCCTAATCCTGTCACGGACATTAGTTCCAGGGCAGTAATTCCCTTTCCAATGTTCCCTTACCCACTCTAAACCACTGTTTGGACACTTGATCCTCAGTGTTTTGGAGGACAAGCAACCTAGAAGGGTCACTAGATCTGTTGTTGCTTGATTTCCTTTGTACTCTACCCATTACATATGATCACCCCCCCCCCCCTTTCTCTCTCTCTCTCTCTCTCTCTTACTCCTCTCGCTCGCTCTTAATCTCTCTCTCTCTCTCTCTCTTCTCCATCATCATTTACGCCCTCTCAATTGCTCGTTCACGTATCCAATAGTTTCTCTTTTACTATATTTTCAAAATATCGTATTTCTTGTTTCTTTCTTGTTTACCTGATGTAAAAAAAAAATCTCAAGCCCATATGTTTGTTCTTGTCTCTTGCCATTTTTGTTTTCTACTTTCATTCAATTATTTCATATTCTATTTTCATTCATCCATTATTATTGTTCGTGTTATTATAGTTACGATCACTTTGGATTCAATCGATATTCTCCGACTGTTTATACTTTTAAATGTCAAATGTTTGTTTAATTTCGAACCAATAAATTTGTAATTAACTCTTTCTAAGATTATGACGCATGTTGACAGTTTACTCTGGCTATCATTAGACGATCTTATGCAGCTTAGGAGGGGATCTGTGGGAACTAAAAGGGTAAAGACTTATCAATTAACCCTCTGACTTTCCCATACCCTTCCTAATCTGAATCTGAATAAATCTGTGGGAACTAAAAGGTTAAAGACTATCAATTAACCCTCTGACTTTCCCATACCCTTCCTAATC
>CM064548.1:8255354-8257854 GCA_032716605.1 Paralithodes platypus | reverse complement strand
AAGACCTACGATATTAAGGAGCACCCCATTCTTAACATTAATCATTCATTGTATGTATGTACAGTAAGTATGTATGTATATACTCGGGCACCTTCCCTATTTTTTTTTGGTGTTTTTTTTTTTTTGGGGGGGGGGTTGCCGACTCGAGACAGAGCCCGAACAGGGACATCACAAGACATCAGAAAAACAAAACACAAAATCTTACACACATCTAGGTCGCCCAGGAGAAATACCCAGAGACCCAGACCCATTTGGGGTCCCCAGCAAATCTAATCATCCATTACAAACCCCAATGTACTTGAATAAACTAATGAAAGCATATGGTCCTCCCGGAATTCGAACTCGGGACACCACACCCAGAACATAAGCATTTAAACCATTAAACCACTCCCATTTAAAGCTTCTCAATTCCTCGAGGAACATGCCAGGTTTCAGTGGTCAGGGTTCGGTCATTGTACACTCGACCAAAAAACAATCTTTACACTAACGCTCTAAACATTCTGGAAGTGGGTCGAAATATTATGATAATACCTCACAGACGTATGTTTCACCCGATTCATTCAGTTCACACTAGATTATTGACAGCTCACCAGTGTAAAGATTATTTATTGGACGAGTGTACGTTCCAAGAGTCAAATTCCAAAGGTGGTCTGTTCGTCTCCAGAGATTCTTAGCACATACAGTATATATATTCCTAGTCCTTCTCCCACACACCCTTCCTGGCTCACCTTACACCATGTCTCTCTCAACGTCCAACATTTTCCTTGCTGTCACCATTATTATAGCTATGTGTGTATATGTATGTATGTATATATGTATATATATATGTAATATGTGTATATATGTGTATATATGTATATAAATAATTAAAAACAAAAAAAGTGAAGGTGTGCATGCCTTTTCCTTTCCATTTCTAACTACCGGTATACTATAAATTCCTTCAGGTGATTTCCAAGCCCTGCAAGGTTATTCACTTCTAAATATTTTCATGTACGGCACATTGCAGGAGGGAGCGGAGGGTGGGGAGAGAGCCTTCATCTTTGCTATCCTTTCCTTCCACTTTCTCTTAGGGTTGCTATCTCTATTAGGATTAAGTCCTGGTCACCTCGCAGGGATCGTAAGATCTGTGTGGCCAGTGTATCTATGTAAATATATGTAGATCTCTCTCTCTCTCTCTTTAACGTTTCCTCTTAAGTGCGTTTCCTTGAATTCTAAATTTCTCTCCACTTTCCTTTCTTCAAAAATCTCCTGGACAAACATCTCGCCCGTAACCCCGATAGAATGCGTTTACAGGTGAAAAACAGGATATAAATGAAGGAAACGAGTTAATGACTACAATATCTCACTTATTAGAATATATATAGTAAGTTCCATTTTCATATTTTTCTGTCGGTTACAATGTCAGTTGTTGTCATTTTGCACGGAAAATAAAAATCCGGTCATCTTTTCTCGACTCCATAATTATAGTTTAGCTGGTTGGGATACAAGTAGCCTCGTGAGGATCATTAGATATGTTGTTTTGTAGTCCTATTTTCCTTATATTTTCCTTCCATCCATCCTTCTCTCTTCGTGACTGCCAACATTATTATACGGTTCCTCTCCTGTTTTTATATATTTTTTTCAATGTCTGTCTCTCTCTCACTCTCTACGTCTAACACTTTCCTTTCCCAAGATCATTATTTTGGGGTTCCTCTCTCCTTTCTCGATCACAGTATGTTCTCATATATCTTTCACTCACTCTCATTCACTCACACAGTAACCTACCCATTCACCCACCCACTCACACTCTCTCTCTCTCTCTCTCTCTCCCTGGCTCACCTTACACGACCCACTCTCAACGTCCAACATTTTTTTCTCCTGCCATCATTATTATAGACCCTTCTCCTTACTTTATTTATTTTGTTTCTCCCTTTCATTCATTCATTCATTCATATCTCTCTCTCTCTCTCTCTTCCATCTCCTCCATGTAAGCCATATTTTCTTTCGAGCTCGTGACTGCCTCCCTTTTCATTTTCTATTCTTACTTTTTGTTCTCCTTCCCTCCTCCTTTATGCGTCCGTTTTCTTTCCCATCTTCTCTCTTTCTCATTGTCCTCCCCCTGTTTCCTCTCTTCGTTTCTCCTCTCCCCTCTTCCCATTCTATCAACTCTCTCTTTCTTCCCCTCTTCCTCTTAACTTATTTCTCTCGCACATTTTCTCCTGCTACACTTTTAATCCTACCTTCTTCCTTGAACAAAACCCTTTGTATTTTTTAGTTCACATTCTTCACATTATTTTCTGTAAGTCATAAAATCTGATACCTCTTCATAAGTGCCCATATACCGTGTGTGTGTGTGTGTGTGTGCGTGTGTGTGTGTGTGTGTGTGTGTGTGTGTGTGTGTGTGTGTGTGTGTGTGTGTGTGTGTGTGTGTGTGTGTGTGTGTGAAGGAGACAAAAGGTAAAGTTGACCGTAACAAGCCCCCCCCCCCCCTACCCCAAGTTGAAGCGAGTGATAAAGAGCC
>CM064548.1:7877854-8252854 GCA_032716605.1 Paralithodes platypus | reverse complement strand
CCCCATACATCAATAACTTCCTTACACTTCGATTTCTTCTCTCCTTTGCCCCCCCCCCCCCCCCACCCTTTATTGTTGTCATCCACTTTCCCATACATCAATATCTTCTCCCCTCCTCTTCCCCTAGCTCCTCGAAGAGCCTAGGGCGAGGGGAAAAAACTAAACAAAAACACACACAAAAGACGACCCAAACCTCAGCAGCAGCATCATCTTGTTACAAACTTTGTCTCGTCTCCGAGTTTGTGTCCCAATGGCGCTAGAGTCTCCCCCCCCCCCCTTTACTCACTGATTTCCTAATTTTCTCTCTCTCTCTTATCCGTTGATTTCCTCAATGCTTTTCTCTCTCCATTGCCCACCGATTTCCTAATTGTTCATCTCTCTCTCTCTCTCTCACCCACCAATTTCCTATCTCTCTCTCTCTCTCTCTCTCTCTCTCTCTCTCTCTCTCTCTCTCTCTCTCTCTCTCTCCTACCCATCGATTTCCTCCATTTTCATCTGCTAGTCACCTCTATTCTCCATTGTTTCCACTCCATTCTACACCCCGTATCAAACACCTACCAATGTCTTCTCAGTCTCCCTTGCACACCCATTTACCTTCTCTGCTCTCCCAATCCCCCTACTCTCTCTCTCTCGGTCTTCCTCTAACTCTTCTCCATTACTCCATACCCTCAATTTATTCCTTTCTACACCTTCCTTCCTCGAAAAGCCTGCAGCGAGAAACAAAAAGAAAAACCAAGAAAAAGAAAAAAATCCCTCCCAGACCCAAACGCCAGCGGCAGCATCTAGTTACAAACTTTGTCTTGTCCAAGAGTTTCTCCTTCCTAAGAGTTGATTTCTGCAACCAATTTCTGAGCAATCGTACAGTAAGTAGCCTGCAGTAAAAAGGTGCCTCCTATTATCTGCCGCACTAGCTGACGACACCTTATGTATACACGTCACGTGAATTGACCACTTGCGAGTTTTGTTCTATAAGGAAGTTGGAGTTCTAACCATCGATATTTAGCAGAATTACCAGCTATAAAATGGGCATAGTGCATTCATTAATACATAAAACCCAATTCAACATACTCTTTAGCCATTAGAAACCTACATCATTATTGCATTTCTATTTACCATCGATGTCTGCAGCTCCAACTTCCTTATAGAACGAAACTCGCAAGTGGGCAATTGGAGAGCAGCAGATATACCGACAATCAAAGAATCTTCGAATATAGTCGGGCATCTTCTTCTCTGTGAGTTAAGGGAGCCCACCTCGCTTGTTTTTTCTCTTTCTCTCCCTCTTTCTCCTTGGCTTTTATCCATTCGGCCCCATTCAGCCAACTGTTTTAAGACGTTTACTCCTACCCAGGTTCCAATATTTTCCTGGCGAGTGGTAGCGAGCCAGCATATATATATATTTTTGTTTCGACTGTAAGCTAAATTTGTACATTTTTCGATAGAAAAATGGATTTCTCCATACACTGCTGGCTCGCTATCGCTCGCCAAGAAGAAATCGACACCTGGATGGGGATAAACGTCTTAAAACAGTTGGCTGAATGGGGCCGAATGGATACAAGCCATGGATAGAGAGAAAAGGAGAGAAAGATAAAAACAAAAACGGTGACCCCCCCCCCCTTTAATGATATAAGGGATATTATTTTGACGGGTCGGTGATGTCAGGATATTTCTAGAACTGTGGGAACGATCGGATATAGTTCAAAGAATATTATGAAAGCTTGATTAATTAGATAATATAATGTACGATAATTAGATAATATAATGTACGATAATTAGATAATGCTCGATAATTAGATAATATAATGTACGATAATTAGATAATGTACGATAATTAGATAATATAATGTACGATAATTAGATAATGTACGCTAATTAGATAATATAATGTACGATCATTAGATAATATAATGTACGATAATTAGATAATGTACGATAATTAGATAATATAATGTACGATAATTAAGGTACATATTGACACGTGATATATATTGATCTAATTATCCTGTTCATTTGATTGTGGGTATTTGTTTTCGATATCGCGTACTGATTGGAGCGTACTGATTGGAGCACATCATATTGACTAGTAATATGGTTAGTATTATGGCTAGAACTAGATAGCATGGAGGCTAGAATTGGCTAGAAGTGGTTAGTATTATAGCTAGAATTGGCTAGTATTATAGCTAGAATTGGCTAGTATTATAGCTAGAATTGGCTAGTATTATAGCTAGAATTGGCTAGTAATATAGCTAGAATTGGCTAGTATTATAGCTAGAATTGGCTAGTAATATAGCTAGAATTGGCTAGTAATATAGCTAGAATTGGCTAGTAATATAGCTAGAATTGGCTAGTAATATAGCTAGAATTGGCTAGTATTATAGCTAGAATTGGCTAGTAATATAGCTAGAATTGGCTAGTATTATAGCTAGAATTGGCTAGTAATATAGCTAGAATTGGCTAGTATTATAGCTAGAATTGGCTAGTATTATAGCTAGAATTGGCTAGTAATATAGCTAGAATTGGCTAGTATTATAGCTAGAATTGGCTAGTAATATAGCTAGAATTGGCTAGTAATATAGCTAGAATTGGCTAGTAATAGAGCCAGAATTGGCTAGTAATAGAGACAGAATTGGCTAGTATGTGAAGGAAAGGAGGAAAGGCTGCAAAAATCTAAATTAAGGTTAATTGGTGGCGAGGGCTGAAATGAGCAAGGTGGCGGCTGGAAATTGGAAGGTTGATAGAGAGAGAGAGAGAGAAAGGGGAGTGTGTGTGTGTGTGAGAGAGAGGAGTGTGTGTGAGAAAGGAGTGAGTGCGTGTGTGAGAAAGGAGTGAGTGTGTGTGAGAGAGAGAGAGAGAGGAGTGTGTGTGTGTGTCAGAGAGGAGTGTGTGAGTGAGTGAGTGAGAGAGAGAGAGAATGTAGTGAATCATGAATACAAATAGACATGAATATAAATTATGCATGAGAAGGAAGAAAACATTAAAGTTATAATAATGGATTAATGTTCATTATAGCCAAGGCGAAAATATACATACAGGTAAGAAACAGACCGGTAAAATGGACTCGACACACCTGCAATCAGACAATTTTAAGGGGAGATTTCCACTTGAGGGATTGTTTTCTGGATCCCTTTCTCCCTCATGGTTAGCCCCATTGCTTTTGATATTTTAAGACGTTCGCTCCATTATTTTGACGATTTTAAGAACTTTCGACCCATTTCTGTCAATTTTAAGACCTTTCGTGCCATTTAGGTGTCGATTTTATCCTGGCGAGCGATAGCGAGCCTGTAATATAAGAGGAACCGGCTTTCAGCCGGGACATTTTTCTACCGAAAAATGTACACATTTATCTTGAAAGGGGTCAAGGGGGTGAAATTTTAAGATTGCTGGAGAAGTAGAAAACAAACTAAAAACCTCCCCTTAACATACCCTTATCTGTAAGAACCTTTAAATGATAAAAGGCTAAAGGGACAACAGTATAATGCCTATAAAAGGCTAAAGGGACAACAGTATAATGCCTATAAAAGGCTAAAGGGACAACAGTATAATGCCTATAAAAGGCCAACAGTATAATGCCTATAAAAGGCTAAAGGGACAACAGTATAATGCCTATAAAAGGCTAAAAGGACAACAGTATAATGCCTATAAAAGGCTAAAGGGACAACAGTATAATGCCTATAAAAGGCTAAAGGGACAACAGTATAATGCCTATAAAAGGCCAACAGTATAATGCCTATAAAAGGCTAAAGGGACAACAGTATAATGCCTATAAAAGGCTAAAAGGACAACAGTATAATGCCTATAAAAGGCTAAAAGGACAACAGTATAATGCCTATAAAAGGCTAAAAGGACAACAGTATAATGCCTATAAAAGGCTAAAGGGACAACAGTATAATGCCTATAAAAGACAGAAAATTTAGCAAAATCATTATTATTTAGAAAATTCGACGACGCATTTCTTTTCTGTTTTCTGGCTACTATTAGACGATTTTATTGAGATTAGGAAGGGTATAATACGGGGCTAAGAGGGATAATTAAACTAGTCTGCTAAGAGGGATAATTAAACTAGTCTCTGCTAAGAGGGATAATTAAACTAGTCTCTGCTAAGAGGGATAATTAAACTAGTCTCTGCTAAGAGGGATAATTAAAACTAGTCTCTGCTAAGAGGGATAATTAAACTAGTCTCTGCTAAGAGGGATAATTAAACTAGTCTCTGCTAAGAGGGATAATTAAACTAGTCTCTGCTAAGAGGGATAATTAAACTAGTCTCTGCTAAGAGGGATAATTAAACTAGTCTCTGCTAAGAGGGATAATTAAACTAGTCTCTGCTAAGAGGGATAATTAAACTAGTCTCCGCTAAAAGGGATAATTAAACTAGTCTCTGCTAAGAGGGATAATTAAACTAGTCTCTGTCCTCATCATTCCCACAGATCTTTCCTAAACTGTATACAATCGTCTACCGGTAGCCAGAAGAAACTGCCCAAATGCGTCATGAGCGTCAAAGGGTTAATTAACGGCCCCTAACTACTATGGGAACTCACTGACCAAGGGTATCACATCGAAATAATATGTAAACAAGAAGAAAAATGTGTTGTAGAATATAATTGTCACTAAAAGCCCTCTGTGATGAAACAAATTTCCATCCTAGCCCATCGACTATTAGTATTGTTCGATTTAAGGGGAGGTATTTAGTCTGTTCCCTAGACCTCCAGCAAGCTTAAAATTACACCCCCTTGAGTCCCTTTCAAGATAAATTTGTACATTTTTCGGTTCCTCTTAAATTACAGGCTCGCTATCGCTCGCCAGGATAAAATCGACACCTGAATTGCACGAAAGGTCTTAATATGGGGTGAAAGTTCTTAAAATTGCTAAACTAATGGGGCAAAAGCTTTATAATATCAAAAGCAATGGGGCTAAACATGAGGGAGAAAGGGGTCAAGCAAAAAATCCCTCAAGTGGAGATCTCCCCTTAATATTATAGATAACGCCCTTCCCACGCGTTTAAGGGGAGGTTTTTAGTGTGTTTCCTAGATTTCCATCAAGCTTGAAATTACACCCCCTTGACCCCCTTTCAAGATAAATTTGTAAATTTTTCGGCAGAAAAATTTCCCGGCCGAAGGCCGGTTCTTCTTAAATTACAGGCTCGCTATCGCTCGCCAGGAAAAAATCGACACCTAAATGGCACGAAAGGTCTTACAAGTGACATAAATGGGGTGAAAGTTCTTAAAATCGCCAAACTAATGGGGCGAACATCTTAAAATCTCAATAGCAATGGGGCAAAACATGAGAGAGAAAGGGGTAAAGAAAAAAATCCCTCAAGGGGACTATTAAGCCTATTGCCCTTGGAGTTGAAGGGGGGAATATTGCGGCATTATATTACAGGCTAATTAATGTACTGGATAGCGAGAGGACTCCAACAAATTTGCCCCTATCGAGTGAAAGACCTACATGGTGGATATATGGGTCTATCTATATATAAACCTAATGGTAACATCTATTCATCATCACGGGTTACTAATATACTGTATAGAGAGACAGTTCATCTTACCTCATATGAGAACACCTGGACGCCTTGGGATAATTCAGTCACGTACCTGCGAAAGAACACATGTAAATTAGAGATTGATGTTAATGCTTATGATAAAGAAAAGTTCAAGTAATCAAGACAAAATAACATTGCCTAATAATTCATTTATTCCACCTGTGACAAAAATTACCAATGGATAATCCATACAAATACTCTCTCTCTCTCTCTCTCACTTGATCCTCACTTGATCCTCAGTGTTTTAGAGGACAAGCAACCTAGGAGGGTCACTAGATATGTTGTTGCTTGATTTCCTTTGTACTCCTTTGTACTCTCTCAGCTGCGAACAAGGCCAATAGAGCATTTGGATTATTTAAAGATCTATTACCTATAAAAACAGAATATTATAATAATTTTGGATTATTTAAAGATCTATTACCTATAAAAACAGAATATTATAATAATTTTGGATTATTTAAAGATCTATTACCTATAAAAACAGAATATTATAATAATTTTGGATTATTTAAAGATCTATTACCTATAAAAACAGAATATTATAATAATTTTAGATTATTTAAAGATCTATTACCTATAAAAACAGAATATTATAATACCATTATTCAAAACCATACCAGCTGTACTTGGGCATGAATTATAATAATAATTCTAAAAGCCACAAATAATTACCACTCCGCTTTCACCATAACATATGGTACCGGTCCACGCATTAATCTTCAAATTGAAAAACAACATTGCATAGGAAAGCACTGCAACTTGGCCAATACTAAAATAAAAACTGCAAATTCTTCCATTATAATTCTAGTATAATACCATACAAACATACAAACATACATATTAAGGGGAGGTTTCTAGTTTGTTTCCTACTCCTCCAGCAATCTTAAAATTACACCCCCTTGACCCCCTTTCAAGATAAATTTGAAAAAATTTCGGTAGAAAAATGTCCCGGCCGAAGGCCGATTACTCTTAAATTACAGGCTTGCTATCGCTCGCCAGGATAAAATCGACACCTGAATGGCACGAAAGGTCTTAAAATGGGGTGAAAGTTCTTAAAATCGCCAAACTAACTGGGCAAACATCTTAAAATCTCAAAAGCAATGGGGCTAGACATGAGGGAGAAAGGGGTCAAGAAAAAAGTCCCTCAAGTGGAAATCTCCCCTTAACAGTACCGTACATACAGACATCTTAACAGTACCGTACATACAGACATCTTAACAGTACCGTACATACAGACATCTGTAAACACAACACAACTTCGAAATTTGACATAAAAATAACGTCAATGAACATTATACAAATATTTCATTATTATCCGTAAAACACGACACATCAATCACGTATCACAAAACCAGAAGAACCAACTAATGAACAATAACAGCAAGCTAAGGGTTGTCTACTATAAAAAAAACAAAAGTATCGGTACATTAATTTAAACTACTTGCTATGAACAAAAATAATTACACAATCAAGTCAATATATATTAATAACTATATAAATTAACCATAGATATCGCAGCGCATATTCCCCCCCCCCCAAAAAAAAAATAAAATAAAAAAAATAAAACAAAAAATAAAAAAATAAATAAGTTATGTGAAAATAAATAAGTTATGTGAAAATAAAAACTCTTATCATACATAACTCAAAGCCACAGTAACCCACAATAAAATCGACCTATGCATTTAGTGGACACACACTTCTCACTTCTCAGCTTGCTCTTCCTCTGTCCAATTACTCTACTTTCCTATTTTACTCAAGCCATCTGGTCTGGTCTGGTCTGGACACAAACACACAAACACACACACACACACACACACTCGCTCACTCTCATATATATATATATATATATATATAGGCATATATACAGTATATACATATGTGTGTGTGTGTATATATATATAAACTTATTTAATCTACTATAGATTCTTAGCCTATAGTTAAGAAAAAACGCATTCAATGATCTATAGGCATATGTGAAGCATAAATTTAGTCTACCCTAGCTATTGTAGCTCCTGTTAACACAAACTTTACGCTATAAAATAATAAAAAATTACATACCGTACATTACACAAAACCCCACGAAAACCCACACTAAAACACCTTCCACATTCCCTGAAAAAAAAACCCACACACTTTTGAAAACGAATGAATAAATAAATCTCCCATCGGAAATTGTCGGGTGGCGACGCGGAAAAAAGGCTAGCGCAATATTTGATGGAACGGAAACAAAAAGGGAATTCGCAAACCACTACGTAGCCTAAAACCCACATATATATATATTTAGTTTACTGAATACAAATAAAATACAAACATGTGTAGCCTAACTGAAAAATATCACAACTACCGTACTATTGCGAGTCATACTACTACTATTACTACTACTACCGCCAATAATAATTAACCTAATAATACAATTCAATAATAATAATAATAATAATAATAATAATAATAATAATAACAAACAAGGCTTTATAGATTATGATGACGGAATAAATAAGAAGGGAATTTGGCAAAGGTGAAATACCAATACACGCCTGTTGATGTGTGAAAGCCAAATGTATAATACCGGTACCCATTTATTAAGGGGAGATCTCCACTCGAGGGATTTTTGTCTTCACTTCTTTGAACTCCCTCATGTTTAGCCCCATTGTTTTTTCTAATTTTAAGACGTTTGCCCCATTATTTTGACGATTTTAAGAACTTTCAACCCATTTATGTCAATTTTAAGACATTTCGTGCCATTTAGGTGTCGATTTTATCCTGGCGAGCGATAGCGAGCCTGTAATTTAAGAGGAACCGGCTTTCAGCCGGGAAAATTTTCTACCGAAAAATGTACAAATTTATCTTGAAAGGGGCTCAAGGGGGTGTAATCTTAAGCTTGAAGGATATCTAAGGACCAAACTAAATATCTCCCCTTAAATACGGCACAACAATTTAAAAACATATAACATTATAGGCTACTTACTTTCTCAGTGAGTATGTGTGTATATTTGTATGTGAGTGCGAGTGTGAGAGTGTAGGTTATGAGTGTGTGTGTGTGTGTGTGTGTGCGTAATTGTATGTGTACGCATGTGTGTTTGTTCAAGTGCGTCGTGCATGCGTTCATTACTATTTAATGTTCATCATTTTAGCAATCGCCTATAATGTCAGCACAAACACCAGGCCAAAGAGAGGCCCCATAACGACACCACCACCCAAACACACAAGCAGAGTAAGACGAAAATGAAAAGCCAACAGAGAAAGAAAGAATGAGAAGAAGGAAAAGAAAGGTGAAAAGGAAGGAGAAATATAAAAGTAGATGCAAAAGAAGGAAATGGGGGAGGGGCAGGAGAGGAAGAAGAGAAAAGGAAAACGAAAGAGGAGGGGAAGGAGAAGGAAAGAACAGAACCAAAGGAAAGATGAAACTGATGAAGAAACAAAGAGTAAATACACAAGAAGGAAGTGGGGAGGAGAAGGAAAAGAAGAGGAAGAAGAAAGAAGAGGAAGAAGAAAGAAGAGGAAGAAGAAAGAAGAGGAAGAAGAAAGAAGAGGAGGAAGAAGAAAGAAGAGGAGGAAGAAGAAAGAAGAGGAAGAAGAAAGAAGAGGAAGAAGAAAGAAGAGGAAGAAGAAAGAAGAGGAGGAAGAAGAAAGAAGAGGAAGAAGAAAGAAGAGGAAGAAGAAAAGAACGGATACGGAGAAGAAAATCAAACATAAAACCCTGCGTGATATTATGACCCCCTCAGTTCTCATGGCTATAATTACACGTTATGACCAAGCAGTAACGACACAGCGAATCACGGCTAACGAAGCAAAACAAACGAACGAATCATACCAAACGAACGAATCAATAATGTACAAACGAACGAATTACAACAAACGAACGAATCACACCATACGAACGAATCACACCATACGAACGAATCACACCATACGAACGAATCACAACAAACGAACGAATCACACCATACGAACGAATCATAACAAACGAATCACAGCAACAAGAACGAATCACACCATACGAACGAATCACAACAAACTAACGAATCACAATAAACAAACGAATCACACCAAACGAACGAATCCCAACAAACGAATATTAATAAACTAGAGGAGCACTCAGTAGAGCGCATACCTCCACCTACGCTGGCTGGTTCTTTACCATTAGTATTATAGGCCTAACATTTCTTCTGGAATTGGGTTTCAGGATATTATCTGGATCACATCCTAAATTGAACCACTTCTTCCTTAGCACCTATCCTATCTGCCCACCAAATATCGTGAAAATCGGTTCATAATTGTGCGAGATGCCCACAAGCATTTGTGAAAATCTCCGGATTGCCTCCTAATTTGAATAATTTCTTCCTTGGCGTATATCCTATTTGCTCACCAAACTTTGTGAAAATCCGTTTATAACTTTGCGAGATATCTTATTTATATAAATGCTTTCATTAATTTCATTGGAGGCGTTTGGTGTTGTGGTGAAATTAATAAAAAATAGATTACAAACAGACAAACAAACAAATGGAGGCAAAAAGATAACCTCAGTCTAACTTCGTTGGCGGAGGTAAAAAATCATGATTAATTAGTATGAACAGCAGCAGGTGCATAAACATTAATTAGTATGAACAGCAGCAGGTGCATAAACATTAATTAGTATGAACAGCAGCAGGTGCATAAACATTAATTAGTATGAACAGCAGCAGGTGCATAAACATTAATTAGTATGAACAGCAGCAGGTGCATAAACATTAATTAGTATGAACAGCAGCAGGTGCATAAACATTACTTAGTATGAACAGCAGCAGGTGCATAAACATTAATTAGTATGAACAGCAGCAGGTGCATAAACATTAATTAGTATGAACAGCAGCAGGTGCATAAACATTAATTAGTATGAACAGCAGCAGGTGCATAAACATTAATTAGTATGAACAGCAGCAGGTGCATAAACATTAATTAGTATGAACAGCAGCAGGTGCATAAACATTTGACATCGCCTGACAATCTAATTAAGGGGGGTGACCTGCTCTTTGTTATTTCTGTCCTTTTCTCTCTTTCTCTGGCTTGTATCCATTCGGCCCCATTCAGCCAACTATTTTAAGACGTTTATCCCCATCTAGGTGTCGATTTCTTCCTGGCGAGCGATAGCGAGCCAGCATTATATGAAGAAATCCGACTTCGCCGGAGACATTTTTCTATCGAAAGATTTACGAATTTAGCTTGCTGTCAAATAAAAATAAAAAACATGCTGGCTCGCTACCGCTCACCAGTAAAAAATTGACACCTGGATGGGGATAAACGTCTTAAAACAGTAGGCTGAATGGGGCCAAATGGATACAAGCCAGAGAAAGATAGAAAAGGACAGAACAAAAACAGGTCACCCCCCTTAAGCTTGTTTCCCTAACAGGTGCTTAGAACATAATAGACAAGTCTATGGTCCTAACAAGCCTAGTTTCACCTACACTGTCAATATAACATAATGAAATAGGTATGAAAAGGTGAATTACCGTTCTTAATTAAATGCCCTTTAATCTGATATTGGTAGTTGTTGTTGTTGTTGTTGTTGTTGTTGTTGTTGTTGCATTTATTATATACTAGCCCGCTGTTATATTGGTAGTGGTAAACCCTCTTAAAATAAGGATAACACGAACATCAATAAATAACCGAAGTAAATCACTATGAATACACCCGACTTTATTCTAAATACCTTTGTTATATATATAGTTTTTAAGTACAGTCGTGAGTCATACCTCAACACCCATTTGCATCTACATAAACCCAAACAAGACATTGCAATGCTTCATGATGACCCCACAGTCTTCATGGTTAAGGGGAGGTTTCCACCTGGAGGATTTTTTTTCTGAACCTCTTTCTCCCTCATGTTTAGCCCCATTGCTTTTGATATTATAAAACGTTCGCCCCATTAGTTTAGCGATTTTAAGAACTTTCACCCCTTAATAAGACCTTTCGTGCCATTCAGGTGTCAATTTTATCCTGGCGAGCGATAGCGAGCCTGTAATTTAAGAGGAACCGGCCTTTGGCCGGGACATTTTTCTACCGAAAAATTTACAAATTTATCTTGAAAGGGACTCAAGGGGGTGTAATTTTAAGCTTGATGAAAACGTAGGGAACAAAGTAAATACCTCCCCTTAATCCTATCTGGTGTAAGGATGGTCTTTTTAAACCTCTCTGTTTCACTTCTTTAGTTTTTTTAGAGGTTATGACGTTTTGCTCCATGAGTTCAGGTGTCAATTGTGTTATAGGCGAGCGATAGCGAGCCTGCTTGAGACATTTTGTTATAAGCGAGCGATAGCGAGCCTGCTTGAGACATTTTTCGACCCAAAAATATAGACATTTACCTTGAAGGAGATCTGAAGGGTGCTTGTTTACTTTTCGTTATGAGTTATATTTATTATTAGGCTATTAACATTATTTAGGCTATGTTTTTTTGGGGGGTGTAAACTAAATTTTTTAATATACTAATCGAATAAGGCAAAAACCCTCAAAACCCTTGATAATCATTTACTAGAATGTCATCATTAGCCTCAACACGTCGTATAAGATGTTGAAGACGATACATATTTGCCTCAACACGTCGTATAAGATGTTGAAGACGATACATATGGGTGCATGAATAATTCCAATATCACGTAAATGGAGATCATTTTTATAATGTAATCGAGAGAGAGGCTGTGTGTGTGTGTGTGTGTGTGTGTGTGTGTGTGTGTGTGTGTGTGTGTGTGTGTGTGTGTGTGTGTGTGTGTGTGTGTGTGTGTGTGTGTGTGTGTGTGTGTGTGTGTGTGTGTGTGTGTGTGTGTGTGTGTGTGTGTGTGTGTAAGTGAGATTGAGTGTGAATGAGAGTGAGAGAGAATGAGAGTAGAGTGAGAGAGAATGAGAGTAGAGTGAGAGAATGAGAGTAGAGTGAGAGAGAATGAGAGTAGAGTGAGAGAGAATGAGAGTAGTGAGAGAGAATGAGAGTAGAGTGAGAGAGAATGAGAGTAGAGTGAGAGAGAATGAGAATAGTGAGAGAATGAGAGTAGAGTGAGAGAATGAGAATAGTGAGAGAATGAGAATAGTGAGAGAATGAGAGTAGAGTGAGAGAGAATGAGAGTAGAGTGAGAGAGAATGAGAGAGAAAGAATGAGTGAGTGAGAGAGAGTGAGAGTGCGAGTGAAAGAGAGTGAGAGGTGGAGTGGGTGAATATATTAAGCGTAAGGGTGCACTTAAACTTTTTTTAAATACAAGAGTAGCGTATGTGTGAGTGGGATCTTCACTCGAGTTTGAATATATGTATGTATAGTCTTGTGTACCGTGTGTGTGTGTGTGTGTGTGTGTGTGTGTGTGTGTGTGTGTGTGTGTGTGTGTGTGTGTGTGTGTTTACACTTGTGTTCGTAGTTACTGTACACTGTAGGCTACACGAGTTATAACGTCACAACAAATATGGCTTTTGTGAGCAATGTGTGTTTATTACACTCGTAAAACCGTCGCTTGTGCAAGCGCGTTTTATATATAGTATCGTTGTGGGGGGGGGGGGTGGACTGGAGTTCTCGAAAAGGGGCTCCAGTCCTGACGGTATTCTTGACTTAGTGTGCTGGCTTAATAATCCAGAAGGGTTGATAGCTTCAGAAGTCCTATTTTAACTATAACGAATAGTGTGTGTGTGTGTGTGTGTGTGTGTGTACAAAGGGGTAAAAAGGGGTACAAAGGAAATCAAGCAACAACAGGTCCAGCGACCCCTCAAGGCTGCTTGCCCTCCAAAACACTGATGGTCAAGTGTCCAAACCGTAGTTTAGAGTGTGATTTTATTCGAATGCATTATTTGTGTTCGTGCTGCAGGGAAAGCTGCGGAGAGGTGGCACAATTGAAGCAAGTTCCTTAGAACATTTGCCGAGAAAATATCTATAAAATAATGCAAGGAATGCAACATCTCTACGCATGAATAATGGAGAAATGTTCTGCGTGATTGCAAGGATTAATCTAATAGCTGTATTTTCAAAAATGCAACCACTCAACATCCATTCCACAAGGGTGAACAGTATTTTATCCAAGAACGCAAATGGATTTTATATATAAAGGCTAACTGCTCGTCAGTGAAGAATTCTCGAACTGTGTACAAGAGTTCCAATTGTGTAGAGGCATTTTTAGCAATGGATCAAACATGAGGTTTCTAGCTTAAGGGGGGGGGGGCCACCGGCTATTTTAAATCTTTCTCTAATTTTCTCTCTTTCCCCAGCTTGTATCCATTCGGCCCCATTCAGCCAACTGTTTTAAGACGTTTATCCCCATCCAGTTGTCGATTTCTTCCTGGCGAGCGATAGCGAGCCAGCATTGAAGGGAGAAATCCGGCTTCGCCGGAGAAATTTTTCTATCGAAAAATGTACAAATTTAGCTTGCTGTCAAAACAAAAATAAATATATGCTGGCTCGCTACCGCTCGCCAGGAAAATATTGACACCTGGATGGAAGTAAACGTCTTACAACAGTAGGCTGAATGGGGCCGAATGGAAACAAGCCAAAGAGAGAGGGAGAGAAAGCGAGGTGGGCTCCCTTAATCCTTCCCACATGTGTAGGAACAATATTGAAGATGTCAAGTTAACCCTTTCAAAATTCGATTACGCATTTCTTTTCTGATTTCTGGCCATTCTTAGACGATTGTATTCAGATTAGGAAGGGTGTGTGGAATTGAGAGGGTTAAATGAGATAGTCTTTACCCTTATCTTTCCCACAGTACCTTCTTAAGGGGAGAATTCCACTTGAGGGATTTTTTTCTTGGCCCCTTTCTCCCTCATGTTTAGCCCCATTGTTTTTGAGATTTTAAGATGTTCGCCCCATTAGTTTGGCGATTTTAAGAACTTTTGCCCCATTTTAAGACCTTTCGTCCCATTTAGGTGTCAATTTTTTCCTGGCGAGCGATAGCGAGCCTGTAATTTAAGAGGAATCGGCCTTTGGCCGGGACATTTTTCTACCGAAAAATGTACAAATTTATCTAGAAAGGGAGCCTGGGGGGTGTAATTTTAAGCTTGATGGAGGACTAGGGAACAAACTAAAAACCTCCCCTTAAGCTGTAGAAAACCGCCTAACGATAGCCAGAAGAAACTGCTAAAACGCGTCATGATCATCAAAGACCTAGTGAAATATGGGGAGTAAAAATGAATGAACTTGATAATTGGTGGATAATGGGAGGCTTAACCCCTTGACGCATTCTGACAGTGTATTCTGGCTATCATTAGACAATTTTAGACAGTTTAGGAAGGATGTGCGGGACTTAACAGCGTAAGGACTGTACCAATTAACCCTCTGATTTCCATACCCTTCCTAATCTGAATAAAATCGCTTAATAGTAGCCAAAAAACATAAACATGCGTATTGGATCTTGAAAGGGTTAATAGCATCTAATGGGTATACAACTAATTGGACTAATTTGGTCTATAAGGAGAAGGGTAATTACTGACCTGGGGATATTTAGGTTGACTAATTAGGTACAGTTGACAAACACACGGACCTGGGACAAAGGTGTATATGAGAGAGAGAGAGAGAGAGAGAGAGAGAGAGAGAGAGAGAGAGAGAGAGAGAGAGAGAGAGAGAGAGAGAGAGAGAGAGAGCGAGAGAGAGAGAGAGAGAGAGATAGAGAGAGAGAGAGAGAGAGAGAGAGAGAGAGAGAGAGAGGGTGAGAGGAGAGAGAGAGGAGAGAGAGAGGGTGAGAGGAGAGAGAGAGAGGGTGAGAGAGAGAGAGAGAGAGAGAGAGAGAGAGAGGCGAGAGAGAGAGGCGAGAGAGAGAGCGAGAGAGAGAGAGAGAGAGAGAGAGAGAGAGAGAGAGACAGAGACAGAGAGAGAGAGAGACAGAGACAGAGAGAGAGAGAGACAGAGAGAGAGAGAGAGAGAGAGAGTAATTACACAAGAATGGTGCCAATACTCTCACATTTTCATCAACACACACACAACCACAACCTCTCTAATTAGTGACACCCTACTCATTTAACAAGCAGTTTCATATAATTAGAAACTTTGCATTAATCCCTTTTGTACGTACCAGCGACGTCTTTATAACAGTTTCATATAATTAGAAACTTTGCATTAATCTCTTTTGTACGTACCAGCGACGTCTTTATAACAGTTTCATATAATTAGAAACTTTGCATTAATCCCTTTTGTACGTACCAGCGACGTCTTTATAACAGTTTCATATAATTAGAAACTTTGAATTAATCCCTTTTGTACGTACCAGCGACGTCTTTATAACAGTTTCATATAATTAGAAACTTTGCATTAATCCCTTTTGTACGTACCAGCGACGTCTTTATAACAGTTTCATATAATTAGAAACATTGCATTAATCCCTTTTGTACGTACCAGCGACGTCTTTATAAGTTTCATATAATTATAAACATTGCATTAATCCCTTTTGTACGTACCAGCGACGTCTTTATAACAGTTTCATATAATTATAAACATTGCATTAATCACTTTTGTACGTACCAGCGACGTCTTTATAACAGTTTCATATAATTATAAACATTGCATTAATTACTTTTGTACGTACCAGCGACGTCTTTATAACAGTTTCATTCTGGCAATTGTTAGACGATTGTATTCAGTTAAAAAAAAAGACATCCAGCAATGAACAAAAAAACAATAAAATGGGAGGCCGATTCCTCTTTAATCGACACCTAAATGGCACGTATGGTTCTAAAATCGCCAAACTAATGGGTCGAATATATCGAAATTTCAAAACTAATGGGGCGAATATGTCGAAATTTCAAAACTAATGGGGCGAATATATCGAAATTTCAAAACTAATGGGGCGAATATATCGAAATTTCAAAACTAATGGGGCGAACATATCGAAATTTCAAAACTAATGGGGGTAAACAAAAGGAAGAAGGGGGTCCAGAAAACCGTCCCTTAAGGGGAGATCTCCACTTGAGGGATTTTTTTCCTTGACCCCTTTCTCCCTCATGTTTAGCCCCATTGTTTTTGATATTCTAAGACGTTCGCCCCATTAGTTTGGTGATTTTAAGAACCTTTGCCCCATTTATGTCAATTTTAAGACATTTCGTGCCATTTAGGTGTCGATTTTATCCTGGCGAGCATGTAATTTAAGAGGAACCGGCCTTAGGCCGGGACATTTTTCTACCGAAAAATGTACAAATTTATCTTGAAAGGGGGTCTAGGGGGTGTAATTTTAAGCTTGATGGAATTCTAGGGAACGAACTAAAAAACTTCCCCTTAAGAAGTGACCTGAAAAACCACCACACTACACCCAGCCACACCCATTGTCCTAAACTGGTGACCAATTAGGCCTACCTGACAGTACACGCAAGTAAAGGACGGGGTGTTACTTATTTATATACGTTCAGGAACTAATGTATAGCGAGGTCGGTCCTTAGTGATATTGGCCCCATTCAATGTTTTTTCCTCTCACTAAAACATTACGCTTTCCATAATGCAGTTGGGTCTGAGTACATGATTAGATTGATAAATTAGATAAATCAGACTAGGTTACAATATAATAATAATAATAATAATAATCGGTTTATTTCAAGCCGGCAGCCAATGGGGCTGAAAATACACAGACTTAACCTAGATCTTATCCTAAGGGATCAACAGACTGATCCTGGCTGCTAACGAGAGCGCCTACATACTCCCGAGGGAGTAGGACGTGGGCAGGAGACTTTGTGGGCCCCCCGAGGCGGTCCGTCCAGACCTTGCCTTCACGGCCAGGGAAAGTTTTTGAGAGAACTTCCCCTGCCGGCGCGTGGGATCAAACCCCCGACACCAGAGCTAGCGCTCCCAATACACTGTACTAATCGCGCTTGGCCACAGTGAGCTTTCGAGGAGGAGCACTTTATTGACAACGTTTCGCTAACCTGAAAAAGCTATCTGCGTAACGTTGTCGATAAAGTCCTCCTCGAATGGTGTTTCTATTCATTCTGTCAACTATTCAGAGTTATATTAACAGGCTAGGTTAGGATAGATTAGGCCAGATTTTCTAATACAGGCGATGCACTGTTTTCAATAGCACAAAATTAATTCGAAACGCATTTTGTCCCAAAACCTGTTTGCTAGGATCGAGGGCGCTTTACCCCCCCCCCCCCCCCTCCACACACACACTCCTCCCCCCCCCCCCCCCCCCACCCCCCCTAATGTTTAATTAAATTAGGGAGTACCCGAGAGAGCCGCCACAGACCGGAAGTAAGTCATGCGTGAACTCCGGATGCCATGAATGACAATGGTTGTCTGGTCCCGAGGATATTACACATAGCAATATTCACACGGACAGTTAATATCCTACCAGTACCTAGGAAATGAGGTCGCATCCAACCCCACGAACATAAAAAAAAAAAAAAAATAATAATAATAATAATAATAATAATAATAAATAATAAATATCAACATATTAGCCAGATATTAACCACAAACATAGCTACCCTCCATAATGTGTATTTGTGATCTTTCAAACATATACAGTATACCGGTACCAGTATACAGTAAACCACTATACAGTATACCGATACCAGTATACAGTAAACCACTATAAATTAACTTACTATAAGTTCTTTGATTTACCAGTACCGGTACCGTACTGAAAATATATGTATTTAATTATATGGTCTGACAGAGCCAGAGCTTGGGGTCGGGGGCAGCACCCCCTCCCCTTCCCATGACGAGGTTCACATGGTTCTTTAAGACTCCCCCGGACCCTTCGCATTAAGGGGGTGACTTGCTTTTTTTCTCTCCTTCTCGTATCCATTTGGCCCCTTTTCAGCCTACTGTTTTAAGACGTTTATCCCCATTCAGGTGTCGATTTCTTGCTGGTAGGTCTTTCCTAAGCTGTTCAAAATCATCCAATAATAGCCAGCAGAAACTGTTGCAATGCGTGATGATCCTCAAAGGGTCAATAGGGATATATCATTATGGCCACATTAATTACCCTTTTAATACCTTCAAATCCATATTCTTTGACAGTGTACTGAAAGGGATAAGGGATTAAATTAATTTGAAAGTTAATCTGGATAATTCGATCTCTCGGCTTATCCGAATTAACTCTGATGATAATTCAAATTGAGAGTGTGTGTGTGTGTGTGTGTGTGTGTGTGTGTGTGTGCGCTCGCCTTAACGTCAGATGTTCGTACGTTACTGGAAACAAAAATAGTTTGAAGTGAGAATTAATTATATTTATAAATAAGACCTGAAGTACTGATGAGCTTACAGTATTTTATCGATAAACATAAAATTATTAGACTATTTGATGGAAAATCGGTAATGAAGAGAGAGAGAGAGAGAGAGAGAGAGAGAGAGTACTGTATAATAAAGGTTACACCAATTCGAATAATTTGAATCTTTAACGCCAAGGTTTGAAGCGTTATGAATATATGCATTGTATCGTCTCGATTGCATTTGCTACCAAGCTGATTCAATTGACCACTTGCGAGATTCAGGCTATAAGGAAGTTGGAGCTGTGGCCATCAATATTTAGCAGAATTATCAGCTAAAATACGGTTATGATACATACATAAATACATACAAATTGATCATACTTTTTATCCATCAGAAACCTACATTATTATTAAATTTCTCTTTAATATCGATGTTCACGGCTCCAACTTCCTTATAGCCTGAAACTCGCAAGTGGTCAATTGGGTTCACGCCATTATGTTCTGACTGGTCCTGGACTAACTAAAATGTACTGAAGTCAATTAATAATTTGAACACATCAAAGTTAGAATCTAATATAGTCTAAATATATAAATGTATACGAACCTTATCGGCGCTTCAATATAAAAGGCTGGCATAGGCCTTATCATATTCTACCCTTACTGTACCTAAATATGCAATCTGAAACCAAAAATAATGTAATGCTCCATTTTAAATGGGTAACTTAGATAAACAAATAAATCAGAAATATAGATACCCGGTAAATAGATCGATACACACAAGACAGAGATTGATAAAGTATAATAAGAGATTAATATCATCAAATAGGCTATACAGTAAATCTACAGTCTACCGGACTGTTATTAACATCATAAGGGAGAGAGAGAGATAAGGGGGGTTGAAATTACAGCTCCAAGATGGGTGTGTGTGTGAGAGAGAGAGAGAGAGAGAGAGAGAGAGAGAGAGAGAGAGATAAGGAGGGAGGGGGGGGGGGGTTGGCTTCAAATTACAGCTCCAACAAGACGGTTAATATTCAGCAGAAGGGAATATACTGTATATATATATATTTTTTTTGTTTTATATAATCTTGGCGGTTTAGGTAATCTGGAAATAGTGGCTTCTTTGCTCTTTTATATCAAGGTTGCTCTTTGGTGGGCTGGCAGTGCTCTAGCGGGAGGATTTGCTCACTCACTTTCTGTCTCTCATTCAGTATTCCAATGGCTAGCTTAACATGTTCCTTTGGTTTTCTATCATCACAGAGCTCTCTCTCTCTCAATGTATCATCAACTTGTCTTTCATCACTTTATTGTTTTAATTTATTCCCGTGTCGGTACCATACTTTGCGCTTAACTCTAATCCTGTAGCTTTATATATCTCCCCCCCCCCCATCTCTCTCTCTCTGTCTCCCTCTATTTCCTTTGTCTTACTCGCCTCTCCCCCATCTCACTAATATTAAATGAAATTATCAAACGGTCTTTCATATTTTCCTTTTGTCCACTTAATAAAATGCCATTAATTGCTTCATTTATCTCTCTCTTTCTTCTCTCAAGCACCACACATTTACACATTTACTTCCCCTCTCCTCTTTCACACACACACACACACACACACACACACACACACACACACACACACACACACACACACACACACACACACTTTCATCTTCCTGCCTTTGAAGGGATTCCAGCTCATCGTATATTTTCAAGACCTTTGCTCTTCAACATCCTCATATTTTCTGCGCATTGCCCAAAAATTATTACAGGTTTAATTGGCCCATTCAGTACCGGTGACATCCTTTTCATTATATTCTGACAATGTTAAACAATTACATTCAGCTAAAGAAGGACGTCTACTCATTAACGGGCTACAGACTATCTCAATTAGTCCTTTCAGCTACCATATATCCTTCTTTAAGCTTCGTAAAATCGTCTAAATGTAGCTAAATACAAAGACGTCGCTGGTACAGAAGGGGTTAAGATGACTGCAATTCCTGCCGCTGCTATTCCTACCTCATGAAACAAATTATTTTTTCAATCCTATCCTGCTTCCTGAGTTCCCTGAAAACTAAATTATTTGACAAGGTTCCCTCTGAAAGCTATTCATGCGTGCTGTATACTTGTGTAATATATTCCTTTAAGCGGGTAGTCTATATTTCGTGGTCTATTTATTCATATATTAATTTTGTTTAGTTTCCTCTCTAGAACTCCACCAACCTTAACAAAACACCCCCTAGACCCCCCTTCAAGATGAATTTGTGTATTTTTCGGTAAAAAACAAAAATCCCGTTCGTAGGCCGATTCCTCTTAAAATTACAGGCTCGCCAGGAAAAAATCCGACACCTATATGACATGAAAGGTCTTGATATTGGTCAATAAATTAGACAAAAGGTCTTAAAATCGACAAACTTTTAGAACCTTAAGTCACCTTTCAATTCATATAATTGCATATTTGATTAGCCCATATTCGGGCAAAAAAAATCCACGATTTCACCGAAGTTATTAAATACCATCCGTAGTTAAGTAAGGTTATGACCTCCCTTGTCACCTCATATTAATTATCGGTACCGGACAAATATTTATTTTATTTTCCTGCTCCCATAAAAACACCATAACACGCCATTATAATTAAAAGTTATTTGTCTACCCCTTCCCCCTCTCTCTCTCTCTCTCCTACGCTACCACTTTGCATTATTAGGCTTCTGCAATGTCTACTAGAATTAAGTCATGTGACCTTGCTTTGATCACGTGACATGAGTGGTCAGTGTATGCAAATCTATGTACCAGTAAATCTCTCTCTCTCTCTCTCTCTCTCTCTCTCTCTCTCTCTCTCTCTCTCTCTCTCTCTCTCTCTCTCTCTCTCTCTCTCTCTCTCTCTCTCATCTCTCCCTCTCCTCCTCTCTCTCTCTCTCTCTCTCTCCTCTCTCTTCTCTCTTCTCTCTCTCTCTCTCTCTCTCTCTCTCTCTCTCTCTCTCTCTCTCTCATCAATAATTCTCTCGCTCTCTCTCATCTCTGTCCTCCCACTTCCCCTTTTCACGTGTGGCCACCAAGCAGCTTCTATTGCGAATCCTCTTTTCTAGCAACTCTCTCCGTTTATGTCAGCCTTCCCAACACCACCACCTCCTCTTTTCTACCAACCTTACTTAGCCTTTCATTTCTGTCTTGTCAACACTGTATACCCATTTCGTCTCTCTCTCTCTCTCTCTCTTTTCATACATAAACAATTCAATAATTTTATCTTTATCATTCGATTTTCTTCACGTTACCCACGTTCTCTTCTTTTAACATTTATCCTTTCCATTTTACCTATTTCTTCACTTCATTTGTTTCCATCATAGAGTTGATCTTCATTTTACTCATCTTCTTTCCATTGTACCCGCCTTTTTTCCATTTACCCAATCTTCTTTCCATTTTACCCATCTTCTTTCCATTGTACCCGCCTTCTTTCCATTTTACCCATCTACTTTCCATTTACCCATCTTCTTTCCATTGTACCCGCCTTCTTTCCATTGTACCCATCTTCTTTCCATTTTACCCATCTTCTTTCCATTGTACCCGCCTTCTTTCCATTGTACCCATCTTCTTTCCATTTTACCAATCTTCTTTCCATTGTACCCGTCTTCTTTCCATTTTACCCATCTTCTTTCCATTTTACCCATCTTCTTTCCATTTTACCCATCTTCTTTCCATTTTACCCATCTTCTTTCCATTTACCCATCTTCATTCCATTGTACCTGCCTTCTTTCCATTTTACCCATCTTCTTTCCATTTTACCAATCTTCTTTCCATTGTACCCGCCTTCTTTCCATTGTACCCGCCTTCTTTCCATTTTACCCATCTTCTTTCCATTTTACCCATCTTCTTTCCATTTTACCCATCTTCTTTCCATTGTACCCATCTTCTTTCCATTGTACCCATCTTCTTTCCATTTACCCGCCTTCTTTCCATTTTACCCCATCTTCTTTCCATTTTACCCATCTTCTTTCCATTGTACCCATCTTCTTTCCATTTACCCGCCTTCTTTCCATTTACCCATCTTCTTTCCATTGTACCCGCCTTCTTTCCATTGTACCCATCTTCTTTCCATTTACCCATCTTCTTTCCATTGTACCCATCTTCTTTCCATTGTACCCGCCTTCTTTCCATTTACCCATCTTCTTTCCATTTTACCCATCTTCTTTCCATTGTACCCATCTTCTTTCCATTGTACCCGCCTTCTTTCCATTTTACCCATCTTCTTTCCATTTTACCCATCTTCTTTCCATTGTACCCATCTTCTTTCCATTTTACCCATCTTCTTTCCATTTTACCCATCTTCTTTCCATTTACCCATCTTCTTTCCATTTACCCATCTTCATTCCATTGTACCCGCCTTCTTTCCATTGTACCCATCTTCTTTCCATTGTACCCGCCTTCTTTCCATTTACCCATCTTCTTTCCGTTGTACCCGCCTTCTTTCCATTTTACCCATCTTCTTTCCATTTTACCCATCTTCTTTCCATTTTACCAATGTTCTTTCCATTGTACCCATCTTCTTTCCATTTACCCACCTTCTTTCCATTGTACCCATCTTCTTTCCATTGTACCCATCTTCTTTCCATTGTACCCATCTTCTTTCCATTGTACCCATCTTCTTTCCATTTACCCGCCTTCTTTCCATTTTACCCCATCTTCTTTCCATTTTACCCATCTTCTTTCCATTGTACCCATCTTCTTTCCATTTACCCGCCTTCTTTCCATTTACCCATCTTCTTTCCATTGTACCCATCTTCTTTCCATTGTACCCATCTTCTTTCCATTTACCCATCTTCTTTCCATTGTACCCGCCTTCTTTCCATTTACCCATCTTCTTTCCATTTACCCATCTTCTTTCCATTTTACCCATCTTCTTTCCATTATACCCATCTTCTTTCCATTTTACCCATCTTCTTTCCATTTTACCCATATTCTTTCCATTTACCCGCCTTCTTTCCATTTTACCCATCTTCTTTCCATTGTACCCGCCTTCTTTCCATTTTACCCATCTTCTTTCCATTTTACCCATCTTTCCATTTTACCAATGTTCTTTCCATTTCACCCATTTTCTTTCACTCAATCCATCTTCTTTCATATTACCCATTTTATTTTCACTCAACCCATTTTCTTTCACTTGAACCGATCGTCTTTTCGTTTTTCGCCTCACGCTCCAGGTTATTTCACGGCCCGTTATTTTCCCGCTCCCCGATCCTCCTTTGTCACCCTTGATCCCCCCTCATCCTCCAGACATGTTTTCTTGCGTCCCCCTTCGTATTTCCTTTGTTTCCTCTTGTGATCCGCGTCCTCCTGGCACAGAGCTCGGCGGGTTCCCATATACTGAAAAGATGCACCCATGGTTTAAAGTCTTTATACCATGGATGCACCGACTACAACCAGGTCACGCGTTAGGTTTGCCGTGACCTATCATTTCTGCCATTGTCTTGATAGCGTAATGCATACTGTAAGTGCGCGGAATTTCGATGTGAGTATCCTAGGTTCGAGTCCTCGGAGTGCCACATGGATTTGTTGATTTCATTAATTGAGTTTAGTGGTTAAGTTGGTTGGTGAAGAAAAAAAAACAATAATTCTGGTACGGTAACCTGGTTTGGTAGTTTCAGAATATTTGTATATGTTTGGAGATTAAGCCACTAAAGTGTGTAATCTTCCTTCATTTTGGATTATTGACTCAGCCTGTACCTTCATTCCTTCCTATGCTTCACCCCCCCCCCCCCTCCCCCTCCCCCTCCGCAAAGAAATAGTAAATAAATTAATAATCTTCTAACGGGTAGATGTTCTTCCTAAGCTGAATAAAACCGTCTAACAGATGCCAGAATATTATGAAAAGGATGTCACCGGTACTGAATGGGTTAAACATCTTCGTACCAGGTTAGCTTTAGATTTGAAGTAGGCATAGGTTGAGTTAGCTCTAGATGGAGTTGGCAATGGTTGAGATCTACCGGTTGAGTATGGAATTAAGTAACACCCCGTGTTCTCAACAATAATCATCAAATACAAACCCCAATGCACTTGAATACACTAATGAAAGCATATGGTCCTCCCGGGATTCGAACTCGGGACACCACACCCAGAACATAAGTATCTAAACCATTACACCACCAACACAGACAGTTCAAGTAATAATTCCCTTGGTGTTGCTCCCATCCCACGCTCCAGCACCCTTTTCATGCTCTCCTACCCATCCCATTCTCTCACCATCACCACCAAGCCGCTTGTTCACCTCGCCACGCATTCAAGGGGGAATTAGCGTATTTATTTGCCCATTTGTGTATGTTTTTATACTTTTGTTTTAGTTTCCTCCCTAGACCTCCACCAAGCTTACGACGCCCCCCCCCCCCCCCCAAACGCTCCTTGAAGATATATTTGTACAGGTTTCATTAGCAAAATGTCCTGGCCGAAGGCCGTTTCTCTTAAATTACAGGCTCGATATAGCTCGCCAGGGAAAAAAACGACACCTAAAAGACACGAGAAGTATTACTTTTGACAAAGAAATGGGTCGAAATCTTAAAATCGCCAAACTAATGGGCCGAACGTCATAAAATCTGAACACTAATGGGGCTAAACATTAGGAAGAAGGGGGGACCAGAAAAACCGACCCAACTCCTCTTAACAGTGGCCTTAACCCTTTCAATCAGATGACGTCGAAGTTGTGTTGCAATTCTAGCTACGTACTTCCATGCGATTTTATTCAACTTAGGAAGGCTTGCCAGATTAATAGGTTAAAATATAGTAGCCTACTCGCCAGTTATTTCCTTGAGGTCCTTCCTAAGCTGGGTAAACAAATTAATATATAAAACAAAATATAAATAAATACCCCAAAAAATAGCCAGTCCCCTTAATTCTTCCTAAGATGAGTCAAATAATTTTACAGAAGGATTAAATAAAAGCTATGTCGACTAATTCACTTCCCCTTGAGCCTATTCCACGCACCAACACACCTTCTTCACGCTCTCCCAACCATCCCATTCTCTCATCTCCTCCATCACCAAGCCTTCTACAGGTCACAAACTCTACCTTATTGTTTTCCAGATGACGGAAAATGTAATCCCTTAGCTGTTTATTATCGATAATTAACCCCTTCTGTACCGGCGACGTTTTTTTTAAAGTTTAGTCTAGCTATATTTGGACGATTTTGTGCAGTTTAAGAAGGATCTGGGGCAGTAAAAAGTGTTAAGGGGAGGTTTTTAGTGTGTTTCCTAGACTTCCATCAAGCTTGAAATTACACCCCCATGACCCCTTTTCAAGATAAATTTGTACATTTTTCGGGAGAAAAATTTCCCGGCCGAAGGCCGGTTCCTCTTAAATTACAGGCTCGCTATCGCTCGCCAGGAAAAAATCAGCACCTAAATGGGACGAAAGGTCTTAAAAGTGACATAAACGGGGTGAAACTTCTTAAAATCGCCAAACTAATGGGGCAAACATCTTAAAATCTCAAAAGCAATGGGGCTAGACATGAGAGAGAAAGGGGTCCAGAAAAAAGTCCCTCAAGTGGATATCTCCCCTTAACCCGGGAGCTGCGGGTAGACTCTTAAGAGTTCCCCCGGCGCACTGCGGGTAGACTCTTAAGAGCAGAGACTTTGAACACGTACCAAAACCGCGCGTTTATAGCAGGCGGCTGAAAATTGGTGTGGGTATAGTACTACATGTCAACTCTCGATACCACCCCGCCAAACGCTCGCCCCGCACTCGTGCAAGCACCACCGCGCCAGTAACCACGCACTAGTCATGGAGCCTACACGTCCCTCACGCTCGCTCCCTGATGACACAACCAGCCCTCCTTCTGGTGGTGTTAGCCGCCGTGGAAGGCAGAGGGTGGCTGCCAAAGACCCTAGCTACCAGTACGACACGCCCTACAGCTCAGAGGACGAATCACCAGCACCAAAAGCACGTAAAACACGTGCAAGCAGGGCAATGGCACAGAGGTCATTGGTCTTTCGGGACACTGCCACCACGACCCAGGCCACTGCAACAACCACTACCACCACCACTGCCACCACTGCCACCCCTGCCACCCCTGCCACCGGTACCAGCGACGCAGGAGGCCGCCCTAGGGCTGCATTACCTGCGGGGGCAGGAAAAATTAAAGGCACGGGCGTAGGGAAGAGAACCCGTACGCCAGCCACAGTGCCCCTACCACCACCACCACCACCAGCCGCCCCTGGCCCAGCTGCCCCTGCTGCCCCTGCCGCCCCTGCCGCCCCTGCCGCCCCTGCTGCCCCTGCCGCCCCTGCCGCCCCTGCCCAAGGAACAGGGAAGGGGAAGGGGAAAGGGAGAGGGAAAGCGACTGGGAAAGCGACTGCTGGCCCTGGTGTCCCTGCCGGCCCTGCTGCCCCTGCCGCCCCTGCCGCCCCTGCTGCCCCTGCCGCCCCTGCCGCCCCTGCCCAAGGGACAGAGAGAAGGGCGTCAGGCACCACCATCATCTTGCCATCAAGGCCACGCCCCACTCCTGCCCCTGCCGCCGCCGCCCCTGCCGCCGCCGCCGCCCCTGCCGCCGCCCCTGCCACCACCTCTGCTGTCCCTGTCCATAAGACTCCCGCACGTGCCAAAGTGACCCGGAAAAATCTTACACCATCTAAGTATGCCGCCCTGCTGTTTGATGGTGATTCGCAGGACATTGGCAGCCCGGGTTTCGACGACGAAGCCCTAGCACGGGACCAAGGGTGGGGGGATTTGGGAGTGGACAGTGGGAGTGAGGCCGACGTCGGTGACGAAAACGAGGAAGGGAAGGGCATCGTCTGTCGAGTGAAGAGGAGGGTAATGATGATGAAGTGCTGTATCGCGACCATGGAAGCGATATTTCAGACGCAGAAGAAGACGCAGACGACATTCCGATCCCTGGCATGCCTTCGTTCGATTGGTCTGACGGGGTCAATTTTGTACCTGACGTGCCCCAGTTCAATCCTGGGACGTCAGGAACAACTGACAACTGGCCCTGTGATGATCAAGCGAATGAAAGCGACTTCTTCCTCGCTTTTTTCGACATGGAGGTAATGACGTACATCGTTGCCCAAACAAACGCCTACTACAGGTGGGTGTTTGGCAGATTGGACGTCCTTTCTCCAAAAGCGAGAATACGAGGCTGGGTGGATACGACTGTGGCAGAATTTCTGACGTTCTTTGCCTTGTTGTTCCTCATGCCTCTGATCAAGAAGCATGTGTTGCAACACTACTGGAAGCACGACCCTCTCATCGCCACCCCAACTTTCAATAAGTTCATGACTCGTGACAGATTTTTGTTGCTGCTAAGATTTATGCACTTTGCAGACAACGAAAATCCTAACAGGATTGACAGGATATGGAAAGTTCGGGATGTGTTCACCATGTTGTTGGAGAGGTATAGGAAATACTTTTACCCCTTCCTCAATTTGGTGATTGATGAGTCGCTCGTGCTCTTCAAAGGACGTCTTGTTTTCAAGCAGTATATCCCCTTGAAGAGGCATAGGTTCGTGATCAAGCTCTTCGTGTTGTGCGACTGTGAAACTGGAATAGTGCTTGACATGATCGTGTATACAGGCACTGACATTGACATACCGAAAGCCGCTGCCAATGACCCCATGGGCATGTCAGGTGCCATCGTCAGGAAAATGTTGGCACCTTACCTGGGCAAAGGCCACATCATCTACACTGACAACTGGTATACTTCTCCTGCTCTCTGCCAGTTTCTTTATGACAACCAAACGGGGTCATGTGGGACTGTCAGAAAGACAAGAAAGTTTATGCCAAAGTTCACAGGTGATGTCATTCCTCTCACAGATGCCTCCTCCAGTGACACACCTTCAGAAGACGACCTGGCCAAGGAACACCGCGAGAGGCATGTGCGAAGAAGGCGACGAAAGGGGCAGAAATACAAGCAGCTCGAGAAGTGTGGGAAACTGATAGCCTGAAGTGGAAGGATAAGCGAGACGTCCACCTGCTTTCCACCGTCCACACAGGTGCCCAGGTGGATTCTGGCAAAATCCACTACCGAACCAGGAAGACAATCTACAAGCCCGACATGGTAGTGGACTACACCAAAAACATGCGCCTGGTGGACAAGTCTGACTGTCAGCTGTCAGGTGTTGAGTGTCTGAGGAAGACTGTGAAGTGGTATCACAAGCTCTTCCTCCACCTAGTTGACATAACGATGCTGAACGCCTACAACTTGTGGTTGGTGAAGAAGGATATGGCCCCAAACCAGAAGCTGAAATTCCGGGAGTTCGTGTACAACGTCTCCTACCAACTCCTGGAGAAGTATGCCACCACCACTCACAGACGTACGGCATGGCGTGGGGATCACGTTCCTGACCGCATCCAGCTGGGTGTCGAAAGACACTACACAACCAACACCGAGCTGATTGGCACTCGTCACAGGCAGGTGCAGTGCACCGTCTGCAGCTCCAGTGTGAGGAAACCCCATGTGACCAAAAGAGTCACCTCAATGTGCGCTGAGTGCAAAGTTGCACTCTGCCTGGGTGACTGCTTCAGGGACTACCACACCTTCAAGAACTACTGAGTGTCGGCCCCTGCCCTGCCCTGCCCTGCCCTGCCCTGCCCTGGACTCGCCCCGTGCCCTGCCCTGGACTCGCCTCCTGCCCTGCCCTGCCCTGGACTCGCGCCCTACCTTACCTGACCTGACCTAATTGATCACGCTACCTCATAATGTAACATATATATTATATAATGTATAAGTTCCAAAGATGTCCCTGTGATATAGCTTTTACATTATATAATTGTATGTTTCATTATTTAGTTTATAAGTTTCAAAGATTTACATGTAATATGCCTTATTTTTTTAGTATATCAATATATATGTTTGTTATTAGCCTAAGTAATGTGTATATAATTATTTTCTTACCTCAAATGAATTGTACAAAAATAAATATGTTTCAATAAATCATGTCAAACCTACTATGATAATAAAATAAAACAATAAAAAAAGAAAAAAAGAAAACAAGGTCATGTCATTGTATTCTTACAATATGATATATTCTATGAATATTTCATATTGTTTGAATACAATGGCATGATCTTGTAAAAAAAAAAATTTATAAAAATTTTTTCTAGACAATATAAAACCTTCCCCATAACCCCCTCCTGGATTCGATCCCACTACCCTACGACACTTTGAGTTTTCCAGTCCGCGACCTTACCAACCATGCCACAGGAGCTCATACCAAATATCACTCAAAACTTCGTGTGTACAATCGAAATGACAATATACAAAAAAAAATGAATTATCCCACCAATTTACGTTTGTAAATTGATGGGATTATCAATTATATCATGCCAAGGTTTATAATAGTTTGTCTCTGTCAAGAATTAGTAATTATATAACTTTATTCTGTCAAAAATTGCCCAAACACTCAGCAAAATTGCCCCTCTCAGTGTGACTCCACTCATTTTCACACGGTCAGGCGGTCACGAGGTGACCCTTGCCGCTCCTTGATTCTCCAGCTACAGCAGCTCTGTCTGGGAAACAAAATTGGTATAAATACAATAATGGATAAAATACTCTTCACAAATACATTTGTATTGTATAATATTGTAAATAAAAATGAATAATAACTGTGTGGGTGTCGAAAATTGCTCAACCAGCTTTCTTATGTCTCGCCTACGCGCGTATATTGGATTATACATAGTCATGACTGTCATACAAATAATTGCAGTAGGTCTCGAATATACATTTAGATTGCATATTACTTCGAAATAAATAAGTAAACGTTTCTCTGGTGGCAATCTACCCTTTCGCAGGTGTAAGGAAACACCAGTCTATATTTAGCCCTCTATCACAACAGGCAATCTGCCTGTGTTGACTCAGCACCGTCGCTGGTGGTCTATAAATATAGTACTTTATTTACAGTCAATGGCCTACATGTTTCTGTGGTACTTCACATGTGTCTAAAATGCAATGTCTGCTTGCATAAAAATGCAATTCTGAAGTCCATTTATGTACGACATACGCATGTCTCAGTTTTCTCTCTCTCTCTCTCTCTCTCTCTCTCTCTCCATTCCTGACTCATGTTATTGTAGACCTGTTGATGGCAACGAACACCAGCCATCTGGTAGACATAAGGGTCAAAATACCAAACATCAATACGCCTGGGGCGCCTCCACAATTATCACTAAGCTGGTTATCTATCTAGAGATCTGCCTTACTTCCATCTCTCCACGACTCACTCACTCACTGCACCCCTGCATGCCTCCCTCCCACCCACCCACCCACCCCCAACCCCCCCTTTCAGGCTTCCGTCTGCTAGAAACACATTCACAATTTGCGTAAATATCGCATCAATTGGGCTATATGCGGTATATTCCTTGTTATATGGGACGCCTACATATGTACACGTCTTTATTATAGCATGAGAGTGCTCTAAATACAAGATTGACGTGATATTTATGGCGTAACACACCCTCTCCCCCTTTCATTCCCACCACAACTCACTCACACCTTGGTTCACGCATAGAAACTCATTGATAATGTGCGTAAATATCGCATGAATTGGTTTATATGCGGTATATATTTTGATATATGGCACTTATACATACGTACAAGTCTGTATTATAGCGTGACAGTGCTCTACGTACAAGATATACGTGATATGTATGGCGTAAACCACACTCTCAGCTCATAAATTGCCGCCAAACCTCCAACACATCTTCATTCCCGCCTAAATATTCTCTTATAATTCCCTTATATATTGCAATTTTTGGTCACTATGAGGCATATTCATTGTTATATGGGTGCCCTACACACGTATACATACTCTAAATAGCCTAAAAGGGCTCGAAAAGGAGATATACGTGATAATACGCGGTAACCCCCCCCTCCTCCCTCTCCTTCTATCCCCTGCGCGCGTAAATATTCGGCAGGGAAATCTCGCCGCTCGATGACAATCTAGCCGCGCGGTGCCATTCGCTCCACATTTTTCAACTACGGACCGTTCCCCTACCCCCCCCAGACATTTTTTGGGGGGTCAAATATATATGGGCCGATGCACGCAAACATTCCCTACACGATGATGTACTTTTTATCGAAATTGGCAATAGGTCCCAAAATCATCATAGGTGCGCACAGTCTTACCCTGTAGAAAACCCCCTGTGCGCCGCGGAGAGGTTAAGGGAGATAATTCGAGACCCGATAACTGCTAGAGGCCCCTTTTAAACTGAATAAAATCAGAATAAAGTTAAAAGGACGTCACCGGTACATAAGGGGTTAATGGACAAATATTGAACTGGTATGCCTTTTTATTCTGTAAATATATTATTTTATTAAGCGATACTTTCACAGCGATTTTGAAGAGTTCTTTTGCCTTTGTCTTGTGTCGTCCCAGTTTTGGTTTGCTTGTTTTGCAAGTTTTACAATTTAATAAAGAATTAATACCGGTGTAGCAGGAAATCCCCCCCCCCCCCCCCCCCCCGGGAAAAGTAGCCTAGGCTCAATTTCGCCCCGGGAAAAGTGGCCTGGGCTGTTTTGCCCCCTCCCCCGGGGAGGGGGGGGGGGGGGGGGATTTCAGATCTAGGATATTTTTTCCCCCTTATATCGGAACCGTTAGTTGACATAATGACTTTATTGAAGGACTGTTTAACCTAACCTAACCTAACCTAACCTAACCTAACCTAACCTAATGTTATGTTAGTAATTTTTTGTGATGGTCGAGCCATTGTTTGAGGTTTCAGTCATGTTAAAGTCATTGATACACTTTCCATATAACCGGGAATAATATCCTAGGCCAAAATTCCCCCCGGGGGAAATCTATCCTGGGCCAGATTTCTCCCAGGGGGAATTTCGGACGGGAGGAAAAGCAGACTGGTACACCGGTACCTAGTTTTCATAATTAGCAATATGTTACCCAACAAAATCTGCGTACTAACCAAGCAATGAAGGTGAAAACATGGCAATTTACCGTCAACAGATAACAAACGGACACTTGGGACTACTATAGCCGGTTTGTTTTAGGGAGTCCTGATATCCCAAATCCACCACTCATAACTCACAATAGGAACTGAATAATTGAGCTGGTATTTCTATCATTTGGGAAGAGTCAGCCAGGGAATAAGTGTGCAAAATTACAGCCCATTTGCTCGTGCCCATTATGAGTTACAGAGGTTAAAGGTCATGCGTTTTGGCCTACTTATATTGAATGGACAAATGCAGTCGTTATTTTATTGTCATCATTAACCCTTCCTGTACCGGCGACGTCTTTTTTATTGGATTTCAGCTACATGTAGACGATTTTCTAAAGCTTAAGAAAGATATATAGGCTAGTAGCTAAAAAGATTAATTGATATAGCCTGTGACCTTTAAATGGGTTACAATACCCTTACATAACCGATTAACTGTTTTAATAGTCAAATAAGCTTGGTGGTTAAGGAGTCTAAAAATCTGTGTGTGATAACCCAGGTTCGAATCCCGGTGGATCACATATATGCTTTCATTAATTTCATTGGAGGTGTTTGGTGGTGTGGTGAAATTAATAAAAATAAAAAATAAATAAACATTTACGCCGGTATCACTCAAGCGCATTCTCCCTCTATTTAGGCCTAATCGTCAACGCTGGGCTGGCAAATTAAACTGTAAATTTGGTAAATAATTGTTACCTAACTTAACATAATCTTCGGTCTAGTTCCCGGCACCAGTGAAAGAAAGATTCTAGAAATGTCGGAAAAACTGCTGACCATAGAAATTTTACGATACTAGTTCTAGCTTCAGAGTAAACGTTTAATTATGTTACCGGTACTATAAATTACTATTGTTTGTAATCGGCATCATTTATTAGAGATGTAAATAGAAAATGCAAGATTATCAATAAACTAGGCCAAACAAATATCATATACAAATACCGGTAACTAATCAATAACCACGATTGACCATATGCAGTACATGTAACGCCGGTATCACACGAGAGCTTTTATAGTCAACATTCGATGATCAAAATTTGTCTGGCAACATTTCTGGAATATTTTGCACTGGTATCGGAAACTAGACTGATGGTAGATGAATGTAGGTAACATAAAAATATTAAATGTTACCCTTATGAGCTGCCAGACCAGTGTTAAGGATAAATGTTTAGTGAAAAAGCGCTCGTGTGATACCGGCTTAAGCTAAGCCATGCAGCCGCCAGCTGTGAAAGATGATAGGCCTACACACACATTGTATTGAACTAACCTACCGGTATTCAAACACGCCCATGAAATACTTTGACATATTCCCTTTAAACACCGCCAGAATCGGTATTATCCCCTGTTCAACTAAAACACTCATATAGTCAGAATTACATGTGATAGGTCCTAATACACAACTGCGCAAGTAAACTGTACAATAAGCATAGGCCTATGCACCGGCAACATCTTTTGGAGATGCAAGTTTTGGCAACTCCATGCTGGACTAAATATTTAGCCTAATCTTCACATGACCGATATTATATTTGCATGTATCTTGGTCCTACGGTCCTACCATATGTCAACTTACAGTAGCTCCTATACTAGAGTAGAAGAACTTATATAAACGGAAATATATGTTGACTTACAGGCAGACAAAATGTGAAAGGCACTTTGTCATCTAAGGCCCATGCTGACTATTCACAGCATCGTGGTAAGTGACTTTTCGGAGAATCAACAAGTGACAACTTGTGGTCCCAACTTGTTTCCCTTGTTACAAGACGCAAACTTACGACGCACGGATGATCTACCAAATCAGCCCTATACGTTCATAATAAATTATACGTACCTTATCGAAGCGGTGTAGGCTACCTGGTTGAAAACACACGCAAGGAAAGTTGATGCCGGAGAGAAAGAGACGTACACCTTCACCCTTTGACCGCCGGGAGCTGACTGACTTGCTCGCCGGTTCCAGTGCTACCAACTCTTCCCATTTGCTTTCCAGATAATTTTGTATTAGTCGGCTAGCGCTAGTTTTCTAATTCATGTATAATATAACTATACAAAAATAGCTATGCTCTTATAGAATATTTACTGTAATAACGTTATATTATTATATTGGCATCAACTGCAATATGTATATGTTAAAATATTATGTAAAGAATCCCCTGCAGTGACAGGTGCTACACATTTTATTGAGCAATGCTGACACTTGACACATTTTGAAACATTCCCTTTAAACACGTGCTTGAATCAGTGTTTTACCTCATTCAGCGTTCAGTGTTTCACGTTTATCAAATAGTAGTGTACCAACTACTGGTGCATGTGAATGTATGGTATGTAGATACTAGATACCATACAGCAACATGACTTCGTTTGATTACATCATTTAGCCTACATGCCAGGAAAGCCAACCTAACAAACCATTGATTGTTTATTATGCCCTGTAGTGGATACAGTAGGCTACTGTTCAGTCACTCACAAAATTTTGTGTACCCCTCATGTGTTTCCGTAGTCTCGTTAATAATTATATAAATATATATCAATACATTAAAAGAAAATATCATAAATAATCAACACAGACGACTGTTTTTGCAAAAACAAGAATACAAGGGATCCGCCATTTTTTATGAATAAACGTACCACACGTGTTTTCGGTTTTAGTGATTCATTCATAAAAGTAAATTGTTTACTATGGATGGAATCATAATGCCACACACCTCCACACACCACAACATTATGTCGCAGGGCTACGTTGGGTACTATAGTCCATTCATTATAGGTAGGCCAAAAGTCGTGACCCCCTATCCCCTTTAACTCAAAAAGGGCTAGAGCAAATGGGGTATACATTCCACATCTATTCCCTGGCTGACCCTTCCCAAATGGTATGAGTATTAGCTCGATTACTCTAGCCACTTATGATAAATGAGAGGTTAGGGTTGGGATTTCTGGCCTACCTATAATGAATATACAGTGCAAGCGATAATACAGACGGTACAGCTACCAGTAAAGTACGTGGACGTATACAAACAGAAGCCATGGGGTAAGAGGTGTCACATTATCCTTAGCTATGGGGAACTTTCGTGTGTATATATCTCAATCATTTGGTAATGTAACAATATATGTTTACATTTTACATTCATAAATAGTACACTAATATACTAGGTTAGGTTAGGTTTTGATTAGGTTACAGTAGGCATCTGAAAAACAGTTACCCGCTACACAGGATCTAACCCTTTCGAACCACCACTTCCATTATAATTCAGGGTTTAGGCTTTTTTGGACCACCAGTGTTTCATCTCATTATTATGGCGATTGTAAGAAGTTTCACCCCATTATTAATTTGTTTTAATACACGATATGTAGTAGTACTGACACAATATCAAAGTTGTAGTTATATCAAACGAAACTTACAAGAGATTACTCTAAAATTCACTAGATTTTCAGCTGGTTACTCTAGAAGTGCTAGATGTTAGGGAATGCCTGCGGTAAGCGCTATATCTAGCTAGAACTGCTGTACTTTGGCAACCCTACACCAGGAGTCGCGCATCGCCCCTCCTCACTACCTCCCACCTCTTCTCCTCTCACACCCACACACTACACGCACGCACAAACGCACACACACTCACTCATGATTATTGCTGTTCTCCTTCAAGAGGGTATGTGTTTGCAGATAACTTTAAAGATGACCAAAACGATTTCCAGTTAAAACAATAATTTAACGAAACCAACCCAAGCGCTCCTTTTGGTGTCTAGTTCTATAATAGCACCGCATAAAAGGGGATGTTGTTTTAAGGCGAATCCAGAAGTGAGTCTGTCTGTATTAACTGACGGTAAAACATCTTAAACATGTCTTCCATCTTGGTTTCTCTTCTGGACCCCCGTCTCCCTTATGTTTAGCCCCATTAGTTTTGACATTTTAAAACGTACGCCCCATTAGTTTGTCGATTGTAAGAAATTTCGGCCCACTTCTTTATCAATATTAAGACCTTTCGTGCCATTTAAGTGTCGATTTATTCCTGGCGAGCAATAGCGAATCTGTAATTTTTAAGCAAACGGCCTTCGGCCGGTACATTATTCTGCCGAAAAATGTACACATTTATCTCGAAGGGGGATCTTAAGGATAATCATTAAGCTTGGTGGAGGTCTAGGAATGAAACTGAAACATTAAAAAAAAAAAAAAAAAAAAAAAAAAATATATATATATATATATATATATATATATATATATATATATATATATATTATAATATATATATATATATATGTATATATATATATATATGTATATATATATATATACCGGTATATATATACACTATATATATATATATATATATATATATATATATATATATATATATATATATATATATATATTATATATATATATATATATATATATATATATATAAACCTAATCAATAAGCTCTACCCCCTAAGGTACTTGGAGGTGATACTTCTACGATTTGGGTAGAGACAACCAGGAAATACTGTAGGTGTGGACATTTACGGCCCGTTTGTTCCAGCCCTCCTTGAGTTTACAAGAGGCTATGTCTATTGGTCAATATTAGTCCCTTCAAGATCCGATTACGCATTTCTTTTCTGTTTTCTGGCTATTATTAGACGATATTATTCAGATTAGTAAGGGTATATGCAAGCCAGAGGCATAATTGAGATAGTCTTTACCCTTTAAATCCCCACAGATCCTTCCTAAACTGTATAAAATCGTCTAGTGCTAGCCAGAATATACTGTCAAAATGTGTCATAATCTTCAAACAATTAATATATTAATAATAACAATGATGTGCGGGGGTAACGAGGGGCTATCACACCAACACATTCATCGTCAAGTTTCGATGGTCAACATTTTCTTAACACCATTTCTAGGCTCTTCGTGACTGATATCGTAAACTAGACTATTATTATATAAATAATCAAAGATGGCATGATTAACATATAGCTGCCAGATGATATATATATATACAGTATAAACAGTATATATATTTCACTCTCAGCCGGGATTCGAACTAATTAGAATCAAGATGAGAGTCCATGTATGTATCAACTACACCACAGTAATAAGGAGATGGAGAAATCCTACTTGGCGAAAGTATTCCATTTCTTACCAAGTCGTAGGATCCATATTCTACAGTACCATACATATTAATTGGAAAGGGTTAACTATTCTTTATCACGCCGTGGTTTAGTTGCTACGGACTCTTGTCCTACTATCCGCGCTTCGAATCCCAGCCCAGATGAGAGTAAAACAAAATATGTGTAACTCACGTGCATTTGTGATATATATATATATATATATATATATATATATATATATATATATATATATATATATATACAGTAATATATATAAATAAATATTAAAACATATATAGATATATATATAATATATATATATATATATATATATATATATATAATATATATATATATACAGTATATATATATATATATATATATATATATATATATATATATATATATATATATATATATATACAGTATATATATATATATATATATATATATATATATATATATATATATATATATATATATATATATATATATAAATATATATATATATATATATATATATTATCAGTAAAATTAATACTAATAACTAATACATAACTATAAATATATTCTCTATAACAATACTCTTACCTTTACTGTTGGAAATATCGCAGGCCGGTGATCCATGGCACCCGGAGTCATATTTCCGAGGCACACGAGTGGGGACAATTTGTTCAGATTTCCAGACCTGTAAAAGAAATATATCTCTTGAAAACAAACACATATATTTTACGGTAAACAATTTAGAAACATATTTTACGGTACACAATTTAGGTTCAACCTTATGAATACGAGAGGTCTTATCTGAAATTGATAAAGTTACTTAATGTTAGTCAGAATATGAAAAAAACATAAATAATGATAAATGACAAAGGGTACTTGGGACCTACCAATGCAAAACCAAAAAATTACTTGATGATATATGTAACTCTATCCATTACCAGTCAGAGCCCTTATTCTTTTTTTTATCACAAAGGTATGATGATTAATGTTAAGAACAGGGTGTTACTTAATTCTATAGGTTCAGGAACTAATGTCTAGCGAGGCCGATCCTTAGTGATCTTGGCTCCATTAATTGTTCTTTTCACTCACTAAAACATTAATCTTTCCATAATGCAGTTGGGTCGAGTACAGGATTAGATTGATATCCAAAATTCGAAAATGGATATTAATCGTGATCGTGTATTCAACCTTTAACTATGTTGGTGATGTAATGGTTTAGATGATTAGGTTCTGGGTGTGGTGTCCCGAGTTCGAATCCCAGGAGGACCATATGCTTTCATTAGTTTATTTAAGTGCATTGGAGTTTGTTATTGATGATTAATGTTAAGAACGGGGCGTTACTTAACCCAAAACCCTATTTATCACTCATCAGAGCTCTAATACCTTACCGGTTCTTATAACTATCCCAGAACCATCTCTATCACCAACCAGATCAGATCAGATCAGATGAGGTATTGAGGGATAAGCCTTTACAACGGCACCTCGTATTTACATTCTACTTTTCCTATTTTTCTGAAGCGTGTAGAGAGGGGAGAAAGGGTGTTGGAGAGAGAGGAAGCTGTTGGAGTGGCTTTGTTATGTGTGTTTAGTCTGTATATGTCATCAGGATGTTCCCTGACTGGGTGCGAGCATGTGAAACATGCTAGGACGTACTACCACACCCACTAAATGTCCGCCGTGGCAGGGATTCGATCCCGGGTCTTGCAGATTCACACGTGAGCGTGCTCACCACTTGACCACCACGGCTCAGATATCTTATACCTTACCTGAACCTAAGCGAGTTCTTTGATTTAAATGTTGGGTTGAAGCATGGGTGTGTGATGTCCCCATGGTTGTTCAGTATACAACGTATATATAGATGGAGTTATGAAAGAAATACAAGGAAGAGTAGTGAATGTTGGGGTACCCCAAGTAAGGGTGGATGTTGCCTGTGGTACTATTTACTGATGATACAATTCTGATGAGTGAGAGTTGCAGGGTTTGGTAAATCTGTTTGGTGTTGTGTGAGAGAAACGGAACCTGGAGGTCAATGTGGTAAAAGGTAAGGTTTGGTCTTTGAAAGGAATACAGTCACAGAGAGTGAAGTAATGTGCGGGTGGGTAATTGTCCTACGGGGGCAATCATCTGGGAGCATTTGTCATAGAACCCCTCAGTACATGCCTCAACACTCCGGGGAAAGATGTAGCGGAAGGGGTATGCCTTTATTAGTGTGAGTGCAAGGGTGTCTTTATGTGTGAGTATATTATTGTACGTGCGTTTAAGGAGTGCTATCACTGTTGGGAAGTTGTATATGTGAAAATAATGTAGTTAGCCATTTAAATTTAAATAAAGAAAACGTACATGACCATTTTCTTTAATACTGTAATGGGTAACTGTTTTATTAAATGTCAGTCTGAATAATTATAACCGGTAGCCTATTTCTGCAGGATTATTATATAGCCTACCTGAATTAATGTAACTTTTTATTGCTCACTCGGATTCCATACCGGTGGACCACTCATAAACATTCGTGGACTTCAATGCAAGGCTGGTACATGTCATTTTTGTAACATACTATGTGGTACCAACTCTGTAAATTGCTAACTGAATAAATATTATTATTATTATTATTATTATTATTATTATTATACAGTATCTCTGGCAAAACAAAATGTGGAAATAATTGTATATACAGTACATCAGGTACCAAACTATACCAAACTATACATACTATATATTGAAAAACAAGTTCTATACAAAAATCAATCCAGATAGCTATAATTGCATACACGAATTATATTAGAATATAATTAGTCATCATTATTCATTATTTATAATTATTAGTGTTTATTAGTCATTATTATTGAAACGAAAAACCGCTATCCAAAACTCCTTTCAAGCTAAATTTCTACATTTTGTCAATACAAAATTGTCCCGGCCGAAAATGATAAGCTTGCTTTCGCTCGCCTCGAAAATATTGACACCTGAATGGAGTGAAGCGTCTTATTATCGCCAAACTAATAGGGTGAATACAGCACGTTGTTGATGCATCACCACGGCTATATCCTGTTCCAAATTGGTAGGCCAGAAATCTTGACCTCTAACCTCTATAACTCTAAAAGGGCTAGATCAAATAGGCTGTAAATTTCCACAACTATACCCTGACCGACTCTTCCCAAATGGTAGAAATATCATCTCGATTAATCTAGTCGTTTGTGAGTTATAGAGGTACATGTTCACAATCTCTGGCCTAGCTATTTAGAAGAGGGTATAGTATCAAAAGTTCAGCTAAGCCAAGTTCAACTGTACTGTATCTATAACACAGTGCAAGGGATTAAGCTGTCGTCTTAAGAAAGGAGTATTATTTTTTTTTATTTCATTATTCAAATAATAATATATGTTTATGACTGGTCTATTTCTGCCAGAAGACTGGAACGACCTACCCCAGTCAGTCCGTGAAAAGAGAACACTGTATTCCTTCAGACGTAGCCTGAAGGAACACCTGAACCGGACAGCTGCGAGAAGGGAGCACCAAGCTTATGTCTACTACTAAATACGACATAAGAGATAGACAAACCAAACTGAAATTATTACTGATTACGGATTACTGATATTTACTATAGGTAAATGTCATTTTGACTATTCTGTGTCATCCTGGTACTCTGCATCATCTAAATCAGCACAGCACAAACTTCAGGTCACTCAAAATAAAATAGTTAGGTTCATGCTGAACCTAGGACCCAGATCACATGTTGGCCAGGAACAACTTCAGTCACTAGGTATGCTCAATGTCTCTGACAGGGCCAAACAAATCAGGCTAACTAATGCCTTCAAAATTTTCTATGACAGAGCTCCAGAGTATCTAAAGAATGATTTTGTTAAAGCAAATGAGAGGAGTGGACATAATTCAAGAAACAGGATGTTTAATTTTAAGGTCCCGAGAATCCAAGGACAGGGTAAGCAAACATTCTTCTTCACTGCCATCAAAGACTGGAACGACCTACCCCAGTCAGTCCGTGAAAAGAGAACACTGTATTCCTTCAGACGTAGCCTGAAGGAACACCTGAACCGGACAGCTGCGAGAAGGGAGCACCAAGCTTATGTCTACTACTAAATACGACATAAGAGATAGACAAACCAAACTGAAATAATTACTGATTACGGATTACTGATATTTACTATAGGATGCAAGGTATCTTAAAATAAATAGAAATACTTTCTCTAAAGTATCTATTTCTTTATCCTCCCCATTTCCCCAGCTAACCTAATCCCACAAGGACCCCAATGGAAATACGCCTAACGGCCTTATTGGGCTATCCTTAGTTAGAATTATGCAAGGCTGGTACATGTCATATTTATAACATACTATGTGGTACCAACTCTGTAAATTGCTAACTGAATAAATATTATTATTATTATTATTATTATTATTATTATTATTATGTATGCGAGTTTCATTGTCCAAACAAAGGAATCATGTCGTGACTCCCAGCAACAAGTTTAATAAAGAAGACGCTTGGGAAGCCTTGGGGACTAGCCCACAGACGACCTTCGAGGGAAAGAGGGGGGGGGGGGGCCAGTGGGAGGAAGGATCTCAAAGGAGGAATTTAGGGCACCAGATGTGACTAAACTATCTCGGGGTTAAGTCACACGAGGATATTTTTTCCTTAAGACATTTTGTTATCTGTAACTACTGTATACTATGGCAATAGTGTACGTTCTTCGACACTGACATCGGCTACTAGATTACAGTTAAGTGATCTTAAATTGGTGCAATTCTAATGAAAAGTAACTCCGGAACCTCTTGACCAGAAATGCCAGACCAAATTGCCTGGCTAACAGCCGTGTGACTCCCCCTTGAACAACGTTAACCTAGGTAAACCCCCGGCGAGGGACCACGCCTTGACACGCCTTAACACTATCTGGTGAAGGGCGGGTCTTTTTGCAATTTTCTCTGTTTCATTCCATTAGTTTACAAAATTTAATATGCTTCACCTTACTGTTAACATCGTTCTTAACACCAATAACCCCATCAAATTCAATTAATGAAGACATGTAATTATCCCAGGATTCGAATCCAGGATATCACATACAGAACTTACACGCTCTAACCATTACACCATCAAGACAGTTATAAGTACAGCACATGACCATGATTTATTAGTTTTGCGATTAGAAGGCGCTGCACCCCATTCAGTTGTCGATATTATTTCTGAGTGAGCGAAAGCGAGCCTACTACAATTACAGAGAAATCGGCCTTCAGCCATGAAATTGTTCTACCGAAAAATGTATGGAATTAGCCTGAAGGGGTCCTGGGAGGGTGGGTGGGGGGGGGGGGGGGGGGGGGGAGGGGGGGGTAAGTTTGAAGCGGGTCAGGGAAAGTTTATATTATATTTATTATATATTTATTTATTTATTATATTTTTTATTTCATGTTTTTTTTTTGTCTAGATAATAATAAAAGAGAATATCATAATCACCCACAAGACGTCGCACCAAATAGTGTTAACCCTTTCAATATAATCACGACTCTTTACATATTGTTCTAGCTACCAGACGATTATAGGCCTATTCGAATTGGGAAAGCAATCCGAGTTAATAGTTCAGCACTCAACTGTTGGACGTTTTACAATAAGAGATCCTTCCCAAGTTGTATACACTCGAATTACAGTGGGGCTTACCGGCTCTTCCTAAGCTTAATCAAACTGTGATAAAGATAGCAAACATATAATCAAACGTGATAAAGATAGCAAACATATAATCAAACTGTGATAAAGATAGCAAACATATAATCAAACTGTGATAAAGATAGCAAACATATAATCAAACTGTGATAAAGATAGCAAACATATAATCAAACTGTGATAAAGATAACAAACATATAATCAAACTGTGATAAAGATAGCAAACATATAATCAAACTGTGATAAAGATAACAACACATAATCAAACTGTGATAAAGATAACAAACATATAATCAAACTGTGATAAAGATAGCAAACATATAATCAAACTGTGATAAAGATAACAAACACATAATCAAACTGTGATAAAGATAACAAACATATAATCAAACTGTGATAAAGATAGCAAACATATAATCAAACTGTGATAAAGATAGCAAACATATAATCAAACTGTGATAAAGATAGCAAACATATAATCACACTGTGATAAAGATAGCAAACACATAATCAAACTGTGATAAAGATAGCAAACATATAATCAAACTGTGATAAAGATAACAAACACATAATCAAACTGTGATAAAGATAACAAACATATAATCAAACTGTGATAAAGATAGCAAACATATAATCAAACTGTGATAAAGATAGCAAACATATAATCAAACTGTGATAAAGATAGCAAACATATAATCACACTGTGATAAAGATAGCAAACACATAATCAAACTGTGATAAAGATAGCAAACATATAATCAAACTGTGATAAAGATAGCAAACATATAATCACACTGTGATAAAGATAGCAAACACATAATCAAACTGTGATAAAGATAACAAACATATAATCACACTGTGATAAAGATAGCAAACACATAATCAAACTGTGATAAAGATAACAAACATATAATCAAACTGTGATAAAGATAGCAAACACATAATCAAACTGTGATAAAGATAACAAACACATAATCAAACGAATCGTCAATTAAAAGGATTGGCAAAAAGGGTAAACATTGAAGAGGAACCCAAAGATGACCCTGGATGCAAAGAATGAGGGTATGGTTAAGGGGAGGTTTTTAGTGTGTTTCCTAGACTTCCATCAAGCTTGAAATTACACCCCCATGACCCCCTTTCAAGATAAATTTGTACATTTTTCGGTACAAAAATTTCCCGGCCGAAGGCCGGTTCCTCTTAAATTACAGGCTCGCTCTCGCTCGCCAGGACAAAATCGACACCTAAATGGGACGAAAGGTCTTACAAGTGACATAAATGGGGTGAAATTTCTTAAAATCGCCAAACTAATGGGGCGAAAGTCTTAAAATCTCAAAAGCAATGGGGCTAAACATGAGGGAGAAAGGGGTAAAGAAAAAAAATCCCTCAAGTGGAAATCTCCCCTTAAGGTATTAAAATATAAATAAATACAAAAATAACTTATAATATTTAGATATAAGTCAACTTACAATGGCCAGATTCAAGGAGCAAGGTTAGATTATGGACGATTTTATTCAGGTTAGGAATGGCTTGTCAGAGTCAAGTAGATATTGAGAATTTCATATCAAGAGATACTTCCCAAACTGACGAAAATCGGAATACATTGCGTTAAAAAAACACACATTAATAATCGAGGCTGATTTAACACTTTGCTTATTATGACGCATTTACACAGTTTATTATGGTTATCTTTAAACGATGTTACGCAGTCTAGAAATATCTGCGGGAATGATAGAGGTAAAGACTTCTCAATTAACTCTCTGACTGCCATAATATACCTATCCTAATCTGAATAAAACCGCCTAATAATAGCCAGAAAGAGAAAATAATTGCGTCATCGGATCCTGAAGAGTTAAAGTGTCCCTACTTAGCAAAAATATAGCAAAACCGTCAACTGTAGATGACCATGGAGACGAACCCTGATGCACAGAGATCTTGCTACAAAAAAAATACCTCCCAATATACTGCGTGATCAGATTCAAGGACTTTATATAAAATTAAAAATTAGTTTATTCAGGTTAATAATAGACCCAAAGAGTGAAGCGATAAAGGTCCACCGATAGTGGGTGTTTCATATACATAAATTCTTCCCAATCGGGTTAAGGGGGGTCACCGTTTTGTTTTTATCTTTCTCTCCTTTTCTCTCTTTCCCTGGCTTGTGTTCATTCGGCCCCATTCAGCCAACTGTTTTAAGACGTTTATCCCCATCCAGGTGTCGATTTCTTCCTGGCGAGCGATAGCGAGCCAGCATTGTATGGAGAAATCCGGCTTCGCCGGAGAAATTTTTCTATCGAAAAATTTACAAATTTAGCTTGCTGTCAAAACAAAAATATATATATGCTGGCTCGCTACCGCTCGCCTGGAAAATATTGACACCTGGATGGGGGTAAACGTCTTAAAACAGTTGGCTGAATGGGGCCGAATAGACATAAGCCAAAGAGAGAGGGAGAGAAAGAGAAAATAAGCGAGGTTAGCCCCTTAAATTGCGAAAGATTTGACCCCTTTGAAAAATAAAGACTTTTTCCTAGGCTGAATCAAACTGTTTGAAGGTAAAACAAAATATACTAAAAAATTCGGTTAAACTGCGTAAACTGTGATACCGAAAGGTCCTAATTGAGACACATTGTGCCCTTTTAAGTCCTAGATACTTTACCTAAGCTGAATCAATATATCCGGAGAGAGGACAAATATATTAAACATTAATTAAATAACTTAAACTGTAGAGGAATAAGTGGTGCACAGCTATTGACAAATGTTCGTCGACCTTTCGCGATTTTCTTTATGCAGATATAGCTGTTATGATTGATGCTTAGATCAAATCAGCTATATGTTAATAAATACATAATGTATTCATTTTTATATAGCTGGTTTAATCTGAAAATTGATCTAAATGGAAATATTTGCAAAAAGATAGTCTATGAGCTCACGAACATTTGTCAGTAGTTGTACATCGTCTAATGTTAGCCAGAATACAAGAAACCAAGGTATCCACGGACTAAAGGAGTTACTCAGGTATTTTTGTTAACGCCTTGACTGTCAGACGTATAACAAAACTAATTAAAAAAATCTAAGTCTAGCCAAAGAAAAATATATAAAAACGTTATCTGATCAAAAAGGATTAACCCTTAGAAGATACGATGATGCATTGTGTTCTGTTTCTGGCTATTATTAGACGATTGTATTCATACTAGACGATCGTATTCACCTAAGTTCACCGTAGTAGGGTTCGCCACTCTGCTAGTAGCACCGAGGAGCGCACCGCCCTTCATGGTGGTTTCAGATTAGGAAGGGTGTATGTAAATTCAGATGGTTAACAGAGGGTCTTTACCCTTATCATTTCAAAAGATCTTTCCAAAACTATATACAATCGTCTAATGATAACCAGAATATACTGTCAAAATGCATCATAATCTTCTAAGGGTTAAATAACTGAACTGAAGAAGAGTCTAAAGAAGAACTAGGAAGCACGAATTAGGGTGTAGTCCCTGTACAAAAAACAATCTTCGGGCCAGATTCAAGAACCACGATTTTGCACATCATTATATTAATCAGATTTGGAAAGGCCTGAAAGATTTAAATGTTTAGGTATACAGCTCTTGGAAGTGTTAATATCAAAAGATCCCTCAAAAACACAATCAAGTTAAGTGAGCTGATTTAACCCCCTTTGGAATTTTAGAGACTCTTCCTAAACAGAATTAAACTGTCTACAGGCAGCAAAAATAATATAAAACAAACTAAAATAAAGAGCTAATCAGCGTAAACTGAAGAAGATGCAGGAGAAGAACTAGGATGCGTGGAATAAGGGTGTGGTAGCGGTACAAAGAGTGATCTCCCGGGACCAACCTCAAGGACCACGCCTCGTCCCAAGACCAACCAGTAACAAAAAGTGGAATTCTCAAAGACACTCCCCCACACCCCCTTCCTTCCCTCACCTGCTACACATACCTTCTAACTACCCGTCACATAACAAACACCTTATAGTTACCAAGGCTGGTATTATATATATATATATATATAATATATATAATATTATATATTATATATTATATATATATATATATGGTATATATATATATATATATATATAATATATACCGTATATAGTATATCTATATTTGTATTAATTTCACCACAACACCAAACACCTCCAATTAAATTAATGAAAGCATATATGTGATCCACCGAGATTCGAACCTGGGTTATCACACACACATTTTTAATACAAATAATCACAGGCTCCACCTTGGACAAACAAAATATAACGCAATATGTTTATAGCCAAAGAATTGCACGAATACAAGCTGAACACTAATTTATAAAATTGTATTATCTTCACTGGGATGTTAACCACTCCCACGGATCAATTACAACCCCCGCAACCCGTAAAAGGTGCTACTCGGCCGCAGGATGAGTCACTACCAAACACTTATATTTTCAACGCATTTATGTCGAATCGGGACATATAATTGTGTTATCTCATTTTAAAGGCCATATTTTATTATCTCTCTCTCTCTCTCTCTCTCTCTCTCTCTCTCTCTCTCTCTCTCTCTCTCTCTCTCTCTCTCTCTCTCTCTGTGAAAAGACTCAGCACTAGTATTTGTGGAAACTTTATTACATATAAGATCTTCTACTTGGAACAAACCTCTCTCAGAAGTTGTAAACAGTTATTCAGTAAAGTAGTTGAAGAAAAGATAAGATAGTATTCTACACACTCTGCAATGGGAGTAATGTACTACACAACCTATATCTTTCCAACTCGATCATCTCCCCGGGATGAATCGAAAGGGCTTTGAGATACAAACTATTCATTATAACTCCTTGTAACACACTCTCTCACTCTCTCTTTCATATACAGTATCAGCCATTTTTCAGCGAACTATTGCTTGTGCTTGTACACTCTAGGGCACAAATGATGGTCTTAAACTGTCCAAACTATGTTGGACTGAATCTAACCTTGTTAAGTACCCGGTAGCAAACTTATATATATATATATATATACAGTATATATATATATATATATATATATATATATATATATATATATATAATTTATGTGGGCAGCTGTGCATCTCTGGCTAATCTGTCCCACGCCCCCACCACCACACCGACTCCCTCAGTTTTTTGCCCCTCCTTAGTGATCGTCCTTGGGCCTTCTGCCTTCCCTCGGGTGTGGAGGAGGAAGAGCACACCGGTCACACACAAAAAACAATGAAGATACACACAAAGATGAGCAAGGATGGGCTGGGTTATTGTACCTATTATAAAAGTTAATTAAATATTGTAGAATTATATAACAAATACAAATAATAATTATTATTATAATAATAATAATAATAATAATAATAATAATAATACCGTAATAATTCAATACCAACGATCATAATAATATCAAATAATTATAGTAATACAAATAAGTAATGATAATAATGATAATACAAAAATAATAATCAATAACATTAAAAATTTTAAAATTTATATTAATACAATAAACAACACCTTTGTCACGAAAACTCATAAAACACAAAGGAGGAAAACGACGTTTTAATGAATAATGTAGATTATGGAGAGAGAGAGAGAGAGAGAGAGAGAGAATTATGTGTTTTTTCCATTCAAAGTCGAATAAAAGGACTATCTGATATAGGACAAAATAGCTTTATGTTACTATAACTTATTTACGAATTATTTATTTACATTTAAACTAACATTTATTTTACAATATTAAAAGATACGCAATTGTTCGTAAAATAATGAGGTGTACTGTATATCACATTATTCAGTCTCAACATATTAACAGATATTTTGAAAATCACTGAACATCACTGATCTAATGTAAAATTACATCTATTTTCTTTTAATAATAATATTCCAGAACACTGACTTAACCTTCATTCCTTCGCAGAGTAGAACTTTTGAACATTAATTTATACCTTGAACCATCTCTCTTTAGAATTAACTCCGGAGTAGGTTACTACCGATATTCAACTCACAACAGTTCATGATTGATTGTTACAAATTGATCATGAATATAGGATGCACCGTTAGCTGCTTTAATCTTATCTGCATTAGTTACTATATTTCCTTCCTATGTTCGTGTATATATATATATATATATATATATATATATATATATAGAGAGAGAGAGAGAGAGAGAGAGAGAGAGAGAGACTTTATCCTTTGATGCATTTGATTACTCTGATAAAATGACTTTACACCATAATCACAAATAAGTAATGTCATTAGGCTATATAGATACACGAACATTTCTGATATTTATGAAAATAATGCTGGCCAAATATTATCACGTCGACATGAATTAGTATTATAATAATGTCTACTAGTACTGTGGCCCATAGCACGTCGTGAGCTTCTCACATTGTGTCTACGTGGTGCGATGCATAAGGTGTTGATTTTCGGTGTGAGTATCCTGGATTCGAATCCACGGACTGCCACATGTGTTTGTAAATTTCATTAATCGATTTTAGGAGTATAGTTGGTTGTTGGAAGGAACATAATAATTGATAATTATGCAAGTATGTATATACTTGGCAACAGGATTGGGGGTGGCATTTTGTTTACGTTACTTATAAGCACGTACAGTATGCATCATTTAACCCATGCCGTACCGGTGACGTTCTTTTCATTACATTCTGACAATTATTAGACGATCTTAGTCAGCTTAGGAAGGACTTCTATCCATGAAAAGTTCACAGTCTATCTCAATTGATCCATTTAGCAACCATACAATCATAAGTAAGAACATAAGAAAATGGGAGTCTGCAAAAAGCCGATCGGCCCATACAAGGCAGATCCTATCTACAAATCATTACTAAGCTTCGTAAAATCGTGTAAATGTAGCTGTAATTAAACACAAAAATGCGTCGCCGGTGCAGGAGTACCCGCGACGTGTGTTATATTTTATTATAGCTGTATTTAGATGATAATATGCAGCTTAGGAAGGATCTGTGGTAGGTAAAAGGGTTGGTCGAGATAGTTTGAAGCCTTATTATTAACCCTTTCACGTTTTTATGACGCAGAGGTTGCCAGATTAGCAATAATAAATAGAGTTCTCTCTCTCCTATAATTACCTCTCCAAAATTAGTTTTCTGCCCACAGCTAACTCAAAGACAACTGCAGAGGTTGAAGTAACTAAACTAAAGGTTTCTAAATACCCCTGATGGTAACAAAGGCTTTAAAGTATCCCTAATAGGCCCAAGATTGCGTCAATAACGTGAGAGGGTTAATAGAGATCCTTCCTAAGCTGCATAACATCGTCTAATATGTGTCAGAATATAATACAAAAGGACGACCCTGGTACTGTATGGGGTTAACGTTGTTGTTGTTGTTCCCCAAGCTGCCTGGCCGAACAGCCCCAAGGCCCCGAGTAAGGCCAAGGCCATAAACGGTTAACGTTCAGCTAATTACTATCATTAATCAAAGAAGTGGGTTGTATAATTCCATAACAAAAACTAAGAGGTCCGCGATTATGTACCAGTGACTGCACCTACAGGATCAGGTGTGGCGAAAGGAAACCGTTAAGGGGAGATTTCCACTTGAGGGACTTTTTTCGTGACCCCTTTCTCCCTCATGTTTAGCCCCATTGCTTTTGAGATTTTAAGACGTTCGCCCCATTAGTTTGGCGATTTTAAGAACTTTCACCCCATTTATGTCACTTTTAAGACCTTTCGTCCCATTTAGGTGTCGATTTTTTCCTGGCGAGCGAAAGCGAGCCTGTAATTTAAGAGGAATCGGCCTTCGGCCGGGACATTTTTCTACCGAAAAATGTACAAATTTATCTTGAAAGGGGGTCATGGGGGTGTAATTTCAAGCTTGATGGATGTCTAGGAAACACACTAAAAACCTCCCCTTAAAGGAGGTAGTACTTGGTTTTGGGGCTGTGTTTTGGGGCTGTGTATTCATGTATTTATTTATTTTTGAGTTTCCTCGCTAGACCTCCATCAAGCTTAGAAAAACACCCCCTAGACTTCCTTTCAAGATAAATGTGTACATTTTTGCCGGTTCCTTCTAAAATTAGAGGCTCGCTATCGCTCGCCAGGAAAAAAAATCGACACCTAAATGGCACGAAAGGTCTTGATATTGACAAAGCAATAGGGCGAAAGGTCTCAAAATCGCCAAACTAATAGAACAAACGCCTTAAAATCTCAAAACTAATATGGTGATCATGAGGGAGAAGGAGATCCAGAAATAAAACGAGTATATACCACCCCCTTAAAGAAGTGACCTAGGGACCAAGCTATACAGCACCTAACATGACCATGGGATTCAGGGCATAAAAAACACGGAGTGAAGGTCAGGAAGGGCGTTTTCTGGGAGGGGGGGGGGGGGGGGGGGTTATGGCTAGGAGGGAGGGGTATGGCTCGGAGGAAAGGGTATGCTGGATGTTAATTATGTAGACTAAAGTGGAGGTCATATGGAAGGTACAGGGATTACGAGAAGGGGGGGGGGGGTATACATGATGATAAGGGTATGGTTAAGGAAGTCGTTTGTTGGTAATCACTCTTATAATCTTATTAATCTATTACAGCTCTGTGATATTAATACTCTTACTTGCATGCCTATAGTCTTCGTCATAATCGAAACTAAAACTTACAATTGAAGTAGGAAAAATTATGAGAGAGAGAGAGAGAGAGAGAGAGAGAGAGAGAGAGAGAGAGAGAGAGAGAGAGAGAGAGAGAGAGAGAGAGAGAGCGAGAGCGAGCAAGGACATACGGAGGGATGCAGAACAGTTATGCAGAGGGCGGGGCAGGCAGGTATGGAGGTAGGGGGAGTTGCAGAGTAAAGAAGAGGGAGGGGTCGCATTCACCAAGATAGGAGGAGGGGGAGGGGGGGAGAGGCAGCAACATATAAAGAAGGGTGTGGGTGTGGGTGAGGGGAAGGGAAGGGGGGTAGGGGGTCGTGAAGATAGAGGGCAGAGGAGGAGGATGAGCCAGTATATATAAGGTGCAAGGACCATCTTCACTCGCACATCTCCACAACCATCATCATGAACACTCTGGTTTGTACACCGCCTCTAATAACGTTAATAACACTACTGACGTCACTGCAGTAATGTCGCCACTAAAGTGTCTACAGTGTTAATGTTGCCATTAAAGTCGCCACTGCAAAGTCACTACTAAAATTGTTACAAAAAAAGTCACTACAGTCACTACAAGTGAAATTTCTAAGCTAAAGGAACTGGAAAGTATTACCCTTTAGCAGTGATTGATTAATTCGATGTGTTTACTATTAGGTAGATCGATTATGGTCACCACAAATTTAACTTAAATGATCACTATTTAACCAAATTATCAGTTATATCTTACACGTAACAATATCATGAACTGTTCAGAGAATGGCATACAAATATAACTAACAGGGTTCTCTTCGTGTCCGAGATTTTTTTTTCAATGCTATTCAATAGCTAGTATAGCTATTACTATTGGGAAGTGCAATCTAACTATACCAAACTTATGTTACTTAATATAATGAGTATTTATCTAGTTTTCAATTTCAATGTAATGTTCTTTTTCTACTGTGAATAACTTAGGCTACTATTTAATACTTTAAACCATTAACGAGTGATAAATATCCCATTTGCATACAAACTTACTTGGTGGAATATAAGTGACAAACAGATATAGATAATTTGTATTAATAACAGTGTAATGATGTGCAATTGAAACATTTAAGTCGTATCATAACCAAATAAGATATTTTCTTCCAATAATATGTGACCATAATAGATATTGTTTGCCACAACTAACAGTTTTCAAACTCGTTAATAACCGTGCCTGGTGATAGGAGGATTACAACTAAAATGTATTAATCCGATTGAAACATTTAGCTAGTACATCCTGTGGTTTCTCATTGAAAATTTGCAACAGTTATCATCAACAAGCTCATGTTACCGTTTGTGGCTCTGTAAATAATGTGTACTCTCCCATTACAGCTTGTGGCTCTGGGTTTGGTGGCGTGCTGTAGTGCTGTACCTGTGGCTAAGCCATGGACAGTCTACTTGTTCACTCAAGACCCCACCCCAGCTGTTGTACGGATCCCAGCACCAGGCCTCTCCTTCACCTTCCCTCAGATCAACACACAGGCTCTCCTCAACACACCAGTCTTTATCCCTTTAAACTACAAGCCTGTGGTCTCTGCTCCTGCTCCTATTCCTGTTTTCAAGGCTGCTGTTCCTGTATCAGTCCCTGTTGTTAAGTCTGCTCCTCCTGTTCCTGTTTTCAAGGCTGCTGTTCCTGTCCCAGTCCCTGTTGTTAAGTCTGCTGCACCTGTTCCTGTTGTCAAGGCTGTTGTTCCTGTCCCAGTCCCTGTTGTTAAGTCTGCTGCACCTGTTCCTGTTGTCAAGGCTGCTGTTCCTATCCCTGTTATTAAGTCTGTTGCTCCTGTTCCTGTTGTCAAGGCTGCTGTTCCCGTCCCAGTGGTGAAAGCAGCTGCCCCTGCTGTACTTGCTGCCCCTGTGGTGGTAGCCGTGCCCCCAGAGCCCCTTAACGCCCCTGAGCCACCCATGCCCTCCATCAACGAGCCCTTCGTGGGCGGCCAGTTCCATGCCCAGGATGAGGCCAAGCAGTACTCGTTCGGTCACTGGGGCGGCCCCAACACCCGAGTGGAGGTCAAGGATTCCCTCGGCCGCGTCTCTGGCAGCTTCGCTTACATCAACCCCGATGGTGACGTTCAGGTCAGGAAATACGCGGCAGCTCCCGGCATGGGCTTCAAGGTGGCCGCTTCAGATCTGCCGGAGGATACACCCGCTGTGGCTCAGATTAAGGCAGCACACGCCCAGGCTCATGCTGCCGCTAAATTGTAAAGAGTAGTACAAACATTGATGGACACCTCTTGTAAATATCATAAAATGATTATATATACTGTAATTTTGAAGTCAATTTATCATGAACAACAAACTCTCAATAAAAATCACAACATTTATTTCCAAAGTATTACTTTATCCTTTTTACATCCATAGCACATGCAAGTTAATAGTCTAAGCAGGTCTAACTACAGATCGATAATTTATGTTATTGGGTTTCTTTTCCATTACTTGTATTTTTTTTATACAATTTTTTTTTTATTATTAGCCTAGTGTACTGTAATTACAATAAACTAGGTAATTTTATATGAACATTAATACAATGATAATAAATATACCTTAAGGTGTACAGTAATCTAGAGCTTCCATAATGCTGTGATCTAGGGAGGTTGTCTCTAGTGAAGGCAGTGTTACGATAAAGAGAATGGATCAGTGTTCCTCCAATATAGGTTCTGATGTCACGTAAACTATACTTGGTCTGAGGGCGGTCTTTCTCGCCTCTCCTGTTTTGTTCCAGTAGTTTGGAGATATTGAGAAGCTTCACCCCAGTAGTTGGCGTCAACAAGACGCTTCACCCCATTCAGGTGATAATTTATTCTGGGGGGCAAAAGCTAGCCTGTTACGGAGAAGAAATCGGCCTTCGGCCGGGATATTTTTCGTTCTAAATATTTACAAAATTAAATTGAAGAGTGGGCATTATTGTGTAGATTGAAGGAAGTCTGGGAAGGAATTTCTTTTGTTCTAGGGGACAAACTAAATTACATCGCTCGAAAATAACAAAAAACATGCAAAATCCTGAATATTATTTAAACAAAGTATCATAATAACCAACAAGACGTCGGACCAGATAGTGAAATAGCTATGAAACCATTAATCATTCTCCCATAAAAAAATAAAAAAAACATGAAAGTAATTTTGTTTTCTTTGTGAGTGAAAGATACAAAAGGCAAAGCTGTCTGTAACAAATGTCTCTCCCAAAAGTTGAAAAAGTGACAGAGTGGCAAATTCAAAGTCAAAATGTCTGAACACACTAAGTTTTTAAGCAGTCTAAGTCATAGGATGAAGGAAAGATTGATTGAGGGAGAGAGATCCAGAGTTCACTTGTTGAGTAGAAGAAATACTGAGAATATTTGATAATTCTTGGGTTGGAGAGCTTGACAGAATAGGAGTGGGATTGTGTAGTAAGGTGGGTGCTTCCCACTCGCCGTAAGGGAGGGGTTATGCACTGAGAGAGCTCTGAAGAACACTGCTTGTTGCAATAGCGACAGAAGAGTGAAAGAGATGCGGACTTGCTGTGGAAATTTATACTATGTGGAATATAACCAATGATTTTGGGTGCTGATGGATGAGCGCTGATTGTAAGTGGTATTGCCGAAATTTTGGAGGGTGGCTCTTCCATTGTATATGATTTATTTTCTTCTGTTCTATCATTTTCTCCCACTTTCCTATATTTGAGGTTCTGCTGTCCCTACTAGAATTACGACCTTACCATCTCGCTTGAATCGTAAGGTCTGTGTGGTCAGTGCATTTATGAAAATACATTTAACCCTTATGAATCTCCCACAAGTACTGGAGTTCTCGCAGAGAGGCTCCAGTCCTGACGTTATTCTAAACTTACAGTGTGCTGGCTTAATAATCCATTAGGGTTAGCCTCTGAAGTCCTATTTTAACTAACTAATGAATCTCCCAAATACACTTTATTACACTGGATTTCAAGAAGGGCTATTGACTGACTGACTGGTTGAGGTTTTGACGAAATGTGTTTTAATGTTGCCAGTTAATGTTCTAATATATGAAAAGTCATTAATAAAATATGTAGGGAAACATCCTCTGAAATTTACAACAGCTTTTCAAAATGGTTGAATAACTCCCTTTACAAAATGAAAAGAAAAAAGGAAAAAGCAAGAAACGATGCATGTCAATTACATAATTATATATATAATAGTAATTTAAGCACAACACTCCCTGGGACCTAGTAAGACGATAGTATTATCCCACCAAAAAGAGGCACTTAGGCTCATTGGCAACACTGCTTGTTATTGTATTATTTCCCTACAGCAAACTATTGTATATATTGGGCTTTTTTCGAGTGCTACCTGGTGAAAATTGAAATTTGCTGGTGGTAGATTTGTCTATATAGATAACGAATAGTGCACAATAATTCAGGTTGAGAGTTAGCTGCAATTTAGTTCAAGAGCGAAGGAGAGAATCAAGCTGAAATGATTACAGTATCCCTGACCACGACTGAACATATCACCACCTCCAACTTATATAGGATCCTCTTTGGCATTTGTACATCTATTTATCTCAAGCCGGTATCACACGAGAGCTTTTATAGTCAACATTCGATGATCAACATTTTCCTGGCAACATTTTTGTAATATCTTGCACTGGTATCGGAAACTAGACTGATAATAGATGAATTTAGGCAACCGAAATATTTTATATGTTGACCACATAAGCTGCCAAACCGGTGTTGAGGATGAATGTTGAGTGAAAAAGCGCTCTTGTGATACCGGCTTAATGCTTGAAAGGCAGTTCCATGTATTGTCCAAGTACAATAGAAAGGGCATAAGAAGGGTCTATAAAATATGGGTGAATAACGATTTACTTGTCTACCCTTTTAATATATGATGGGTTTATTACTACCAGTGGAAGAAAGTGGTCTCATATGGTATGGTCACATGACAAGAATGCTTGAAGACAAAATAGTTAAAAGGATTTATGTCAGTGAAGTGGAAGGAAGAAGGCGTGGAAAGCCGAGAAGAAGATGGTATGATATGGTGTCAGAATGTGTGTCAAAGCCGAGAAGAAGATGGTATGATATGGTGTCAGAATGTGTATCAAAGCCAAGAAGAAGATGGTATGATATGGTGTTTCAGTGTGAGTCAAAGAAGAAGAAGATGGTATGATATGGTGTCAGAATGTGTATCAAAGCGTGACAAGAGAATGGTTGAAGCAAAAGAATTAGCAAATGACAGGAAAGAATGGAGGAAGTTTGTTAGAGAGAGTACATGAAGGTCTCTGGACCCTTTTAAATGACAAACCTGGAAGATCTTTATCCCAGATGTTGATGTGAAGAGACCTTGTTCGGATGTATAACATTTGAGGTGAAGCCATTGATTACGGGGGCTGATGAGTGATTGGTGCTTCTGAATGCTTGTGTGCTTACTTTTTGTGGGCGAACTGTTATGTGTTCTTCTCCTGTCACCTCTTTGTTTTCTTTCTCGTGTCTCTTGCTGATCCTCCCTACCTCTTGTGGGAGTAAGGGCTGGCTACTGACGGACTGACTGACTGACTGACTGACTATTACTATAGGTAGCGCCAACGAATTTGACAATTATCTCGATCCCTGACCTTTTCGTAACTCAAAATTACCTTGAGCAAACTGGCTGTAAATGTTCACATCTCTTTCTTGGTGGACTCTTCCCAAATGATAGAAATGTCAGCCCGATTGCTTTCATCCATTTCGAGTTATAAGAAGTTAAGGGGTCCAGATTATTGTAAAATTCGTTGGCGCTACCTAGACCAGTATAACTTTATCGGGGCATATATTATGGTGCAATTAATTTACCCTTGTCTTACCTTAATTAAGCCCATAATAATTGACAGTGTAACCAGGGAGTCAGAGGGTCGATATTACTCATTTTAGCAGGATGATGCGTTTTCCCTTCCTTTTTACCTGGAACTAGGCAACTTTATTAATTTTAGGAAAATCTGTGGGAGTCGAAGGGTTAATTGTAATAGTTTGTAGCCTTCTGAATGCTATAGATCTTTCCTAAGCTGCATACAATGATATAATAATAGACAAACTTTAGTGGTGAAGCCGTCACTGGGATAAGCAAGTATTGAAGAGTACCTTATAAATGCTATCATATACCATAATTCAAACCCATGACTACTAGACGTCTTTCATAATATAAGCCATCTAATGCTGTAGTAGTTGTTGTTGTTGTTGTTGTTGTTGTTGTTGATGATGATGCGGTTATTACATACTAGCCAATTATAGTAAACCTGATATAATACTAAAGCACTTATAGTACTCTAAATATTAAGCCTTTGACCTAGGAAGATTAGAGATCCTGTCGGAAAAGAGATCGGTAAAACCTCTGCCATATTAACCCGTTCAGTACCAGTGTCATCCTTTGAATTATATTCTGGCAATAATTAGACGATGTTATTAAGCTTAGGAAAGACCTCTAGCAATAATAAAGGCTTCAACCTATCTCAAACAACCCATTTAACTACCACTGATCCTTCTTAAGCTGCATAATATCTTCTAAATATTGCTAGAATCAAATTTAACACTCGTCGCTGGTACTCAAAGGGTTAAGGAGAGATGGGCTTAATTATTTGCTCATGTACATATTTTGTTATTATGTGTTTTTAGTTTCCTCCCTAGACCTCCATCAAGCTTAAATAAAACAAAACAATAACCCCAAGACCCTCCTTCAAAATAAATATGTACATTTTTCGATAGGAACCTGTCCCGGCGGTTCCTCTTAAAATACAGGCTCGCTATAGCTCGCCAAGAAAAAGCGACACCTAAATGATACAAAAAGTCTTAACATTGACAAAGAAATGGGGCGAGAGGTCTTAAAATCGCCAAACTGATGAGCCGAACGTCTTAGAATCTGAAAACTAATGGGGCTAAACGTGGGGGTTGCAGAGTAAATAAGAGGGAGGGGTCGCAGTCACCGAGGGGGGGGGGGGGGGGGGGGGCTTGGTGCTTCTGAATGCTTGTGTGCTTACTTTTTGTGGGCGAACTGTTATGTGTTCTTCTCCTGTCACCTCTTTGTTTTCTTTCTCGTGTCTCTTGCTGATCCTCCCTACCTCTTGTGGGAGTAAGGGCTGGCTACTGACGGACTGACTGACTGACTGACTGACTATTACTATAGGTAGCGCCAACGAATTTGACAATTATCTCGATCCCTGACCTTTTCGTAACTCAAAATTACCTTGAGCAAACTGGCTGTAAATGTTCACATCTCTTTCTTGGTGGACTCTTCCCAAATGATAGAAATGTCAGCCCGATTGCTTTCATCCATTTCGAGTTATAAGAAGTTAAGGGGTCCAGATTATTGTAAAATTCGTTGGCGCTACCTAGACCAGTATAACTTTATCGGGGCATATTATTATGGTGCAATTAATTTACCCTTGTCTTACCTTAATTAAGCCCATAATAATTGACAGTGTAACCAGGGAGTCAGAGGGTCGATATTACTCATTTTAGCAGGATGATGCGTTTTCCCTTCCTTTTTACCTGGAACTAGGCAACTTTATTAATTTTAGGAAAATCTGTGGGAGTCGAAGGGTTAATTGTAATAGTTTGTAGCCTTCTGAATGCTATAGATCTTTCCTAAGCTGCATACAATGATATAATAATAGACAAACTTTAGTGGTGAAGCCGTCACTGGGATAAGCAAGTATTGAAGAGTACCTTATAAATGCTATCATATACCATAATTCAAACCCATGACTACTAGACGTCTTTCATAATATAAGCCATCTAATGCTGTAGTAGTTGTTGTTGTTGTTGTTGTTGTTGTTGATGATGATGCGGTTATTACATACTAGCCAATTATAGTAAACCTGATATAATACTAAAGCACTTATAGTACTCTAAATATTAAGCCTTTGACCTAGGAAGATTAGAGATCCTGTCGGAAAAGAGATCGGTAAAACCTCTGCCATATTAACCCGTTCAGTACCAGTGTCATCCTTTGAATTATATTCTGGCAATAATTAGACGATGTTATTAAGCTTAGGAAAGACCTCTAGCAATAATAAAGGCTTCAACCTATCTCAAACAACCCATTTAACTACCACTGATCCTTCTTAAGCTGCATAATATCTTCTAAATATTGCTAGAATCAAATTTAACACTCGTCGCTGGTACTCAAAGGGTTAAGGGAGAGATGGGCTTAATTATTTGCTCATGTACATATTTTGTTATTATGTGTTTTTAGTTTCCTCCCTAGACCTCCATCAAGCTTAAATAAAACAAAACAATAACCCCAAGACCCTCCTTCAAAATAAATATGTACATTTTTCGATAGGAACCTGTCCCGGCGGTTCCTCTTAAAATACAGGCTCGCTATAGCTCGCCAAGAAAAAGCGACACCTAAATGATACAAAAAGTCTTAACATTGACAAAGAAATGGGGCGAGAGGTCTTAAAATCGCCAAACTGATGAGCCGAACGTCTTAGAATCTGAAAACTAATGGGGCTAAACGTGGGGGTTGCAGAGTAAATAAGAGGGAGGGGTCGCAGTCACCGAGGGGGGGGGGGGGGGGCAAGAGAGAGAGAGAAGGGTGTGGGAGGAGGGGTAGGGGGTCGTGAAGATAGAGGGCAGAGGAGGAGAATGAGCCAGTATATATAAGGTGCAGGGACCATCTTCACTCACACATCTCCTCCACAACCATCATCATGAACACTCTGGTTTGTACACCGCCTCTAAGAACGCCAATAACGCTAATGACGTCACTGCAGTAATGTTGCCACTAAAGTCGCCATAGTATTAATATCGCCACTAAACTATCAACAGTGTTAATGTTGCCACTAAAGTCGCCACTGCAATGTCACTACTAAATTTGTTATAAAAAAACTTAAAACAAAACTGCATTAATGTCGCCGTGTCATATACAGTATATCTCCAGTGAAATGTCTAAACTAAAGGAAGTGGAAGCATTACCCTTTAGCAGTGACTCATTAACTCTATGTGTAAGCTATTGGGTAAACCGATTATGCTCATCACAAATGTCCTTTAAACTATCACTATTAAAGGAAATGACCAAGTATACCATTCTTGTACCAAATATGAACTATTCAGAAAATGGCATACAATAAATAACTAATTCGATTTTGCTTCGTGCCAGGGTGTTCTTAATGCAAGTTTTCTTCTGGATTTCTATAGGCTATTCAATAACTAGCATAGCTATTACTAATGGAAGTGCAAGCTAAATATACCAAACTGATCTATGTTACTTAACTATCTATAAATCCATACATTTATGCTAATTTATCATATAGACAATTATAATGGTATTAACCTGGCTAATTAGTGACTTCTGGTAAGGCTTAGTATAGGAATTAGGTGGCTAAGCTGTGTGAAATTATAGTATCTAGTTTCAATTTGTAATGTAATGTTATATATCTACTGTGAATAACTTAGGCTACTATTTAATACCTTAAAGCATTAACAATTGACACGCATTTGAGTTATAGGTGTGTTAAGTAGCCCATTTGTACACAAACTTAAATGGTGGAATAAATGTGACAAGCAGATATAGATAATTTGCAGCAATAACAGTGTAATGATGTGCAACTTACAAATTATAGTAATATCATAACCAAAGAAGACTATTTTCATCCAATAATAAATGCCCATAGTAAATATGTTTGCCTCAACTAACATTATCAAACTCTTTGATAACAGTGCCTGGGGATAGGAAAAATACAAATTTGTTAATGCAATTGGAAAAATTTACTTCGTACAGCCTGTGGTTTCTCATAACAAAATTTGGAATAGTTATTAAATACAAGCTTATATCACAGTTTGTGGCTCTGTAAATAATGTGTACTCTCCCATTACAGCTTGTGGCTCTGGGTTTGGTGGCTTGCTGTAGTGCTGTACCTGTGGCTAAGCCATGGACAGCCTACTTGTTCACTCAAGACCCCACCCCAGCTGTTGTACGGATCCCAGCACCAGGCCTCTCCTTCACCTTCCCTCAGATCAACACGCAGGCTCTCCTCAACACACCAGTCGTTATCCCCTTAAACTACAACAAGCCTGTGGTCCCTGCTCCTGCTCCTGTTCCTGTTTTCAAGGCTGCTGTTCCTGTCTCAGTCCCTGTTGTTAAGTCTGCTGCTCCTGTTCCTGTTTTCAAGGCTGCTGTTCCTGTCCCAGTCTCTGTTGTCGCTGCTCCTGCTCCTGTACCCGTTTTCAAGGCTGCTGTTCCTGTCCCAGTCTCTGTTGTTAAGTCTGTTGCTCCTGTTCCTGTTGTGAAGGCTGCTGTTCCCGTCCCAGTGGTGAAAGCGGCTGCCCCTGCTGTATTTGCTGCCCCTTTGGTGGTGGCCGTGCCCCCAGAGCCCCTAAACGCCCCTGAGCCACCCATGCCCTCCATCAACGAGCCCTTCGTGGGCGGCCAGTTCCACGCCCAGGATGAGGCCAAGCAGTACTCGTTCGGTCACTGGGGCGGCCCCAACACCCGAGTGGAGGTCAAGGATTCCCTTGGCCGCGTCTCCGGCAGCTTCGCTTACATCAACCCTGATGGTGACGTTCAGATCAGGAAATACGCGGCAGCTCCCGGCATGGGCTTCAAGGTGGCCGCCTCAGACCTGCCGGAGGACACCCCCGCCGTGGCTCAGATTAAGGCAGCACACGCCCAGGCTCATGCTGCCGCTAAATTGTAAAGAGTAGTACAAACATTGACGGACACCTCTTGTAAATATCATAAAATGATTATATATACTGTAATTTTGAAGTCAATTTATCCTGAACAACAAACTCTCAATAAAAATCACAACATTTATTTCCAAGTATTACTTTATCCTTTTTACATCCATTGCACATGCAAGATGATAGTCTAAGCAGGTCTAACTCAAACGCAATTACTTATGTTATTGGGTTAATAGTTCTTATTAGTGTACTGTAATGGAAACTAACTAGGTCCTTTTTATACGAACATTAATACAATGATAATAATTATACTGTAAGGTGTACAGTCAACTATAGACCTTCCATAGGAGCTTAATTACATAGGCCTAATTATAATAATATTAGTAATTTTACCAGAGGAGCGCGCTAATGAGGTGTTTAAAAGTGCCTCGAATACAAAAAAAACATTCAATTCTGACATGATTTATTATATTTACCATATAAAGCATTATTTCTTCTCCATGTGCGTATATTTTACTTATGTGATGAACATATGAACAGTGAAGACCAGAAAATGTTTAAACAGCAAATATCTAGTGAAAAATGTATATTTGTGGCAGGAGGGGGTGGATGGAGGCAAGAGAGAGAAAGAGAGAGATATAGGTCTGCTTCCTGAGCATGTTTGAGGCACACTGAGGCTCCAGCTCTCTTCTGAGTATGTCTAGGGGAGGAGGGAGTGTGACTCATTATATTTCGTGCGGGGAAAGATAGGAATGACAAAAATATGTGGAATAATACCCAAAATTGAGGAGGGGAGAAGTGGGGGGAGAAAGGGGGAGAAGTAAAGGGAGGGGGGGGGGTACACATGTAGGGGAGAGGAAGGAGGTACTGGAGAGTGAGTATACTACCTAATCACATATTGTTTACATTTGAGTGCCTGTAGAGCATTTTGGGGGTATATTTTCATAGGCTGTCTTCCGTGAGGCCTATCGCGTACGCTATACAGATACTTCCGTAAGACCTATCATGCTTGATGGGTTAGGAGCAAAATCCCCTGGGACCTAGCAAGACGAAAGTATTATCCCACCAAAACGGGGCACTTAGGCTCATTGGCAACACTGGTTTATATTGTAGTATATCCCTACAGCAGACTGTTGTATACATATTACCTAGTGAAAGTGGAAATTTGCTGGTGGTAGAATTGTTTATCAAGATAAAGAATAGTGTACAATAATTCAGGTTGAGTTACCTGCAATTACCGGTAGTTCAAGAGCGAAGGAGAGCTTCAAGCTCAAAATATATATTCAAATTTTCTTTAAATAATTTGGGCTCGGTTACTTATGATTGTAAAAAGAACTGCTACCAAATCAATGGAATGTTTGCCTCCAGAGAGAATATTCCAGGTAGTTACGCCAAGTGTAAATGTTTCAGGACGTGTTAAGCCGGTATCACACGAGCGCTTTTTCCCTCAACATTTTTCCTCAACACTGGCCTGGCAGCTTATGAGGTCAACATTATAAATATTTCGGTTACCTAAGTTCATCTACCATCAGTCTAGTTTCCGTTACCAATGCAACATATGCCTGAAATGTTGTCAGAATTTTTTTGATTATCGAATGTTGACTATAAAAGCTCTCGTGTGATACCAGCTTAAAGGGGGGTCACCGGATTTTTTGTTCTCTCCTTTTCTCTTTTTCCCTAGCTTGTATCCATTCGGCACCATTCAGCCAACTGTTTTAAGACGTTTACCCCCATCCAGGTGTCGATTTCTTCCTGGCGAGCGAAAGCGAGCCAGCATTGTATGGAGAAATCCGGCTTCGCCGGAGACATTTTTCTATTGAAAAATGTACAAATTTAGCTTGCTGTCAAAACAAAAATATATATATGCTGGCTCGCTACCGCTAGCCAGGAAAATATTGACACCTGGATGGGGGTAAACGTCTTAAAACAGTAGGCTGAATGGGGCCGAATGGATACAAGCCAAAGAGAGAAAGAGAAAAAAAGTAAGGTGGGCTTTAGCATGATAAAGACGTCATTGTACTGAAAGGGTTAACCCCTTCTGTGCCGGTGATGTACTTTTCATTAAATTCGGGCAACTATTAGACGATTTTGTTCAGTTTAGGAAGGACGTCTACCCATTAAAAGGCTACAGACTATCTCAATCTGATCCTCAGAGCTACTACATATCCTTCCTAACTTAAATAAAATCGTCTGAATGTAGCTGAAATAAAATAAAATAGGCGTCGTCGGTACAGAAGGGGTTAACAGTATTTCAAGCTTATTACCATACTGATTTATGCGAGCAAGAACCAAATGGCTAAAACAAACGCACATATCAATCAGCTTTAGAAGGACCTGTAGGAATGAAAATTATATCAATAAGCTTGGACTCCGACGGGTAATATGCTAACGTGAACACAATTTATATGGAGGCAGTAAGAATTATTATGTTCCCTCCACCAACCGACTTTACTCCTAAACTCAATTAATGAAATCAACAAATACATGTGGCAGTCCAGGGATTCGAACCTAGGATGCTCACACCGAAATTCAGTGCATTTATCCATTGCGCTACGAAGACAGTTTATATAAAACAAATAAGGGTTCATAATATTGAGATTGTAAATAACGAATAATTAATTATAGGGGACTAACATTGGCATATGATACTATAGAAGATAACAATCAAATAGCAATGTTAATAACGTCAATAGTATGTCTAAGTGTTACTAAGAGGAACGAGGAAAATCACGTTGTAAATTTATATACGACAGAAAAGAAAAAAAAATCTAAGACTCTCAACCCTAGCCTTACGTAACTTCAATGTCAAACTCAAATTCTAGTAGCCAATTTAATTTTCATCCAGTTCAAGGAGTCAGATCACGCTTATCTAGCAATTTAATTCCAGCATTTTTTTCTGAAAATTGTAAAGAGGCGACTTAAGAAGCTGTGTAGGAATGTATGCACATAATAATTTAGCCACCTAAAACAAATCTAAAGTAAATTTAGTTTACGATGTATAAGCATAAGAACCATACAATTATATATTTAAACAACAACAATAACAACAACATACCCATCGAAAATTGCCGGAAAACTATATATAACAAAAAAACGGTGGTCGAACTCGGAGTTAAGGGAGCCCACCTCGCTTTTGTTCTCTTTCTCTCCCTCTCTCTTTGGCTTGTATCCATTCGGCCCCATTCAGCCCACTGTTTTAAGACGTTTACCCCCATCCAGGTGTCAATATTTTCTTGGCGAGCAGTAGCGAGCCAGCATATACTGTATATATTTTTTGACAGCAAGCTAAATTTGTACATTTTTCGATAGAAAAATGTCTCCGGCTAAGCAGGATTTTTCCATACAATGCTGGCTCGCTATCGCTCGCCAGGAAGAAATCGCACCTAATGGGGATAAACGTCTTAAAACAGATGCCTGAATGGAGCCGAATGGATATGGGGAAAAAACAAAAAAAAACAAAAAAAAAACAGGGAAAGAGAGATAAGGAGAGAAAGCGAAAAAAGGCGAGGTGACCCCCCTTAAGGGTAGACCCACCTATATTACTACAGCTTCCCCCTATATACCTGTACTGTACCCTTATTACTACAGCTTCCCCCTATATACCTGTACTGTACCCTTATTTTCCTAGAGCGGCCACACCCTTCAGCCGGAGGTCTGGGTGTGGTCAAGGTCTTTGCTATGGTGAGAGAATAAATAACACCCCGTTGTTCTTTAGCATTAATATCATATACAAACCCCAATGTACCTGAATAAACTAATGAAAGCATATGGCCCTCCCGGGATTCGAACTCGGGACACCACACCCAGAACATAAGCATCTAAACCATTACACCACCAACACAGAATATGAGGCATTATTTTCCAGTCAAATCGCAATGATGTATACCCGGTGTGAGTTTCTGGTCAAATTTAAAACAGTCACACTTCTAAACGTCCACAGCCATTACAGTCGGAGTCGTAACCTACTCTGACCTAAATATCCTAAATACGCTAAATATCCTAAATATCCTAATATCCTAAATATCCTAATATCCTAAATATCCTACTGTCTTGATACCGTAATGCATAAATGCGCGGAATTTCGGTGTGAGTATCCTAGGTTCGAGTCCTTGGAGTGCCACATGTATTTGTTGATTTCATTAATTGAGTTTAGAAGTAAAGTTGGTTGGTGAACAAATATGAATGACCTGATGAAAACCTAACCCATCCTAACCAAACAAAAATTTCACCTAATTTTATTTGACCAAATGTATTGTTTATCAAACCTAATCTAATCTAATTCGTAAGTCTTTCCGCACATATGAAGGTTGTTTCGCCAGCACTTTGAAGTCAGTTAAATTATGCTAGATTAGGTTTGACTAGGTATAGGGGTTAGCTCGTGTTGGGTAAACTAGGCAAGGTTAGGTTAGGCTGGGTTTAAATAGATTAAGCAAGGTAAGCTATATATAAAGAATATCTACCAGTAGGTTAAAGTAAAATATATGGATCCATCAGACATTACCGGTGTATATATATATATATATATATATATATATATATATATATATATATATATATATAGATATATATATATATATATATATATATATATATATATATATATATATATATATATATATATATATATGCTGATGAGAACTCTTTTCTGGGTAAGTCAAGTATAATGATGGGTTTAAACATAAATATTTTTGCTTTTGTCATTGGGAGTGATGTGTTTTTTGTGTTAAATCTCTAGATTGGGTTGAATTTCAGTCTCGTATTGCTATGATATATAAGATTGATTTAGGCTTAGTTTATTAGTGTTTTCATGTTTTTGACTAAGAGTATTATTTGTGTTTGGATTTTTGGTCAGGGGTTATGTAAGTTAATTGCTAGTTATCGAAATATTATTATATAGTTTCCTTACTGATAATCAATGGTGTTAGATAAATTGGGAGATCGTTTCTTGATCCGTTGTATGGTATTAGCCTGTGTTGTGACTTTGTTTTGAATTTATGGAAACAATGTTTGTATTCAAAGGTTAAAATGTGTTATGGTTCAATTGTGATGGTCTTTATTTTGCTTTTCGGTATCTTCACTGGTTTTACATGGTTAGTGTATGAATTTTAATTTTATATATAGTGAGACATTAATATAGGATTGTTTATATTTAGTAAGTTTAACCTTTTATTGATTCGATAATCATTACCCTATTTTTTACAAATTGCGTTGTTCTAATAGTATATTACTTATTTTTAGGGAATGTTGTTCCTGATGATGGCTTAAGGTTAGCCGAAAATTTGAAAAATAAAGATGTTGCCTGGCGCCCTGTCAATTCTTTTCCTTTTGATATGGAGGTTTAAGTGCCCAAAATCTACTGCTGAAGTACTCATAACTAATATATATATATATATATATATATATATATATATATATATATATATACTGTATATCTATTATTTAATTCCACTATCAGATGACTTTACTCAACTGAGAAGAAAAAAAAAAAACTATATGGCACCAAGGGCTAACAAAAAATATGCTTATTCCTCCAACTCTGACAAAGTCAAAGTTTATTTGCCAAAAACATAATGTGCGATACAGATGTACAAATATTCGCATATGACTAGGTTTGTTGACGTAGTCAAATAGTTATAGAACCGTCTCATAAATAACAAAGTTTCATAGGAAATACATGGGTATATATTATGTCATGATAACTACCACCAGAAGCTGTTCCTCACTTATTAAAAATATGACCATAAATGGATTAAAATTGAGGATACGAGTAAAAAGACAACCTAACCGTACGTGAATTATGAAGCTATGCGAAATAAGATCAAATATATTAAAATATATCAAATATATTACTGTGTTGGTGGTGTAATGGCTTAGATGCTTATGTTCTGGGTGTGGTGTCCCGAGTTCGAATCCCGGGAGGACCATATGCTTTCATTAAATCATTCAAGTACATTGGGGTTTGTAATGGAGGATTAATTAACATTGAATGGTGAACATATGGATGCTGAAGAGAGGAAAAACTATTGACGATGGAATAATCAAACAGGATATAAATCAACAATAAGAGCAAAAACGAAAATAAAAAAACTGAAAAACGAAATAAAATTGATGCATAAAATAACTGCGTTCATGAAATGAAAAATAAATATCCACTGAATTTGAGAAAAGATAGAACACAATCGGAAATGTAGTACAAACAAGAAAACAGAACACGAATAACACATGGGAAATAAAAATAAATGCTGTAAAATTAAGGTAGAGAGAGAGAGAGAGAGAGAGAGAGAGAGAGAGAGAGAGAGAGAGAGAGAGAGAGAGAGAGAGAGAGAGAGAGAGAGAGAGAGAGAGAGAGAGAGAGAGAGAGAGAGAGAGAGAGAGAGAGAGAGAGAGAGAGAGAGAGAGAGAGAGAGAGAGAGAGAGAGAGAGAACCAGCAAACGAACACCACGTTAGCTAACAAATGCCCCGTTGCTAGGCTGGTGATGATAGCGATGAGGAGGATGGACAACTAAAAAACAAAACAAAAACAAACAAAAAATACTAAAGGAAGATCGCCCAAGGTAGCGAGTTAAGGTGAACGAGTTTGGTGGGAGAATTAAATGTAGGGGTCTCTATGAAGGGCTAGGGTGGGGTGGAGGGGTGGTGGAGAAGTAAGCTGTAGGGGTCTGTAGGGAAGAGTTGGGGTGTGAGAAAGTGGTGGGGAGGTGGAGGGGTGTGGTGGTGAGGTGGAGGGGTGGTGGAGAAGTAAGCTGTAGGGGTCTGTAGGGAGGAGTTGGGGTGTAGGAAAGTGGTAGTGAGGTGGAGGGGTAATGGAGAAATCAGATTATAGGGTATGTATAAAGTTGGAGTGTGGGAAACTGGTGGGGAGGTGAAGGGTTGTGGTGGTGAAGGGATGTGGTGGTGAAGGGATGTGGTGGTGAGGTGGAGGGGTGGTGGAGAAGTCAGATTTTAGGGTATATAGTTGGAGTGTGGAAAACTGGTGGGGAGGTGAAGGGATGTGGTGGTGAGGTGGAGGGGTAGTGAAGTCAGATATAGGGGTTAGGGTGTGGGAAAGTGTGGGGAGGTGGTGGAGGGATGTGGCAGTGAGGTGGGGGTGTAGTATAGAAGTCAGATGTAGGGGTCTGTATGGAGGGGTTAGGGTGTGGGGATGTGGTGGTGAGGTGGAAAAGTAAATTGGTGGGATCTGTATGGAGGTAGCTTTGTGCTGGTGGGGAGGGTGTGTAGAGGAGGGGTGTGTTGGAGAAGTAAGATGTAGGGATTTATATGGGGGTTGGGGTGTGGTGTGGTGGAGGGGTGAGAGAGTGTTGTGATGGTGTTTGAAGGTGGGCTGGTGGGGTGAATGTGTGGCATAGTCGGTTAAAGCTCCGTACGGATTAAAGTCAATTCAACTATCATAAACGGCCACAACCAAAACAGCTACAACTAAAACAGGCACATACAAAAATGTCCAGTCCCAATACCTAACAAATACAACCGAATTAGCCTAACCTAATCTTATGTAAACTAGATTAATCTGTTTAAGTTTGTGGACATTCTGGTTGTGCCCGTTTAGATCTGTGTGGTCGTATAGATCTGGTTCCCTCCATACTCTACGCTCAGGCAGGTGTTCGAATCATGCTGAGATCTGGTTAAGAGGAGATTTGTATGTATTTGTTAATATATTTATATATTCTTTAGTTTCCTTCCAAGACATCTATCAACCTTAAAAAAGTACTCCCAAGACTCGCCTTCGAGATAAATTTTTAAATTTTTCGGTAGAAAAATTAAGGCTCGTTCCTGCAAAATTACAGGCTCGTTATCGTTCACCAGGAAAAATATAGACACCTAAATGGCACAAAAGGTCTTAAAATCGCCAAACTAATGGAGCAAATGTCTTAAAATATCAAAATTGATGGGGCTCAACATGAGGGAGAAGGAGGTCCAGAAAAACCAAACCTCCCTGTTAGTTTGTCTCACACGCTAACGCTAGTCAGTATCAGACAACTCGACTAAATTACCGTTCACTACTGTTGTTCTCTGTTGAGCTTACTGTGTCCAAAGTGTTTCATCCTAACTTTCATCATAGTTATATTTTCCCTTGGTAAAGTGTGGGGTGCGAATATATAAGAGTGGAAAATGACGGGGGTTATAAAGAAGTGGATTAAGGAGAGGAAAAATAAGAAAGGGGAAAAGGTAGAAGAGGGATAGGCGAGACTGGAGACAAGTACAGTACTGTGGAGAGGGGAGGATGGTGTGTGAGAGGAGGACAGGAAGGAAGGTGGGGGATATGATATTAGGATGAGGAAAGGAGAAAATCTGAAAAAAGGCATGGTTAAAGAAGGCATGACCAATGGAATGGGAGGAACAAGGGAAGTCGAGATTCAGCGTTGATGGTGGATAGGAAGCTGGCTGAAGAACAAAGCAGTGAAAAAAGAGGGACAGATTGAGATATACAGGGAGTGAGAAATACAAGGGATTAAAATGTAAAACTTGCAAACTAAACAAACCAAAATTGGGACAAGGACAATATAAAGTCAAATTAAATTATCAAAATCGCTATGTGGAAACAACGCTTACTAAAATGAAAATTATTAAATAAAAGAACACAATCCACCACATAGGGTGTACATCACTACATGAGCAAGTTAATCTGTTTCCCAAGCAAACCAATCGCACATATAACAACGCACTATCGTCACGTTAAAGGAAGTAGTCAAGTTTGGGAAGTCCGGGACGTTCTGGCAAATTTATGGGAGATGGTAAGAGGGGGAGGGGATTACTTGCAGATGTGAGATAAAACATCAGTCTCTTAGGGCCAACAGAAGTCCCATGGGCTGTGCCAATTGAGTCAAAGAGGCACTTGCTAAGCTTGCGTCTAACCCATGACTGTTCAACAGGGGGCAGAGTCAATATTCTGAAGAACTGAGTCAGTGCACTGTTGGGTTGCCATGAAGCAGAAGTGTGGCACTTTTCACGGCCAGACGCTATTCCAAGGCCAACTCATTACAGTCGCCCCTTACGACAGGCCTTTAAATTCTAGGGAAAATCCCTTTTTCACTCTGCCTCAGAGCAAAACAGAAGCCCCCTATTCCCCAGGGGTAAAGGAAGAGCAAATGGATATCAAATAATTTGTAAGGGAAAATGAGAGAGAGAAATGGAGCAAGGTATGGTGTGATGAAGTAAAATGTGAATGGAAAATAATAGCAGGGGACCAGACGAACCTAATTAAGATAGGAGTGACCACATGGATGAGTGACTATAACACATTGACAATATGAGACGCACTTGGAACAGAGTATTTGGGAGAAAAACAAGTTATGTTATAAAAATGCATACCAAAGACAAACACTGGACTGATAACTTAAATAGATAAGTGGAATAGGTTATCGATTATCTTAACTAGCCTAAGGATAGTGGAGAACATGATAAAGTAATCGAGTGATAGTGATAGAGACGAGATGAGCCGAGTGTAACAGGCATCTATCTATCCAGACTGGGCCCACTGACCTTCAGCAGATTACCGCATGTTTAAGTTCTTATTTAAACACAAAAACACATACAAACAAGCCACACCCTCACATTCTACTACTCATCTTCCACTTTGTTATCTATCTTGCAACCACATCCATCCTTTTCCTCCCAATCCAAGAAAAAACGAGGGTAGTGGTTGGTAAAAGGGGAAGGTAAAAAGACACACACACACGGACTGAAGGGAAATAAGGGAGGGGCTCGAGGTTCACTAGTATCTACAGTATAAAGAAGCCCCTCCTCCACCACCACACCCTAGATACAAATACAAGTATGAACACCCTGGTCGGTTCATCCTTGTGCAATAACCTATTCAAACTCAACACAAATCTAAACTTAAACACAAACCAAACATCTTCCCCCTCACACACTGCTACTCATGATCCCCTTGCCATCTGTTCAACCACACCCATCTACCCATCTTTTCCTAAAACCTAGAAAAAGAGGAAGAGGAGAATGTGGCGTGGGGAGGGAGACACAGAAGGACTGAAGGGGGACAAAGTAGAGCAGGGAGGGGCTAGAGGTACCCCTGTTATATATAAAGAAGTCCCCCTCCTCTACCACCACACCCAAAGTATAGTTACAAGCATGAACACAGTGGTAGGTTCATCCCTCTGCACTACAGATAAACAACACACTAATGCATCATTTATTATAACACTAGACCTATTAAGGTTCACCATCACTAGCAGTTTCTAAATATTGATATAATATCTTCTCCCATACACACATATAGCCTATTTTAAAATGTAACTAGATAGACAAATAAATAGACAGACAGATGGATAAATGAATAAACAGATATTTAGATAGATATGCAGTATGTAAGAATATATATAAATTACATATAATATTATTATAACATATATTTTCCTCATAAATATGTTTATGTCTTTATACAGAGGCTGGTATTAGCGGCGGCGGTATGCTGCTGTCTGGCAGTGGTACAAGGGCGTGAACTACCTGCAGCGCAGCAACCCAGACCCACAAGGAAGGCCGTCAGTCCAGGCTACTCCTACAAGTTCTCCAACAGCCCCGCCGTCGTCAGGATTCCCCCACCAGGAGTCAGTTTCCAGGTCAATAAGCCAACCCCAGTTCGTCCTGCTCCTGTTCAGACCCAAGCTGCTGCTCCTCCTGGCGTCAATGCTCCTGCTGTTGGTGTCGATCTTCCTGCTGCTGCATTCCATACCTCTCCAGCGGTAACTAACGCTCATTCTGCCTCTTTCAATGCCCCTTATGCTGATTTCAACGCTCATTCTGCCCCTTTGAATGCCCCTTCTGCTGGTGTCAACGCTCATTCTGCCGCTGTCCACGCCCCTAGAGCCGCGCCCCAAACTCCTGCAGCTACCGTGCCCTTTGACGACTACGACGACTACCACGACTACGCCTACGTCCCATATCAGGCCGCCCCTATCTCCCAGAACGACGATGACTACATTATCTTCAACTACGACACCGCCCCTTCTTGGTCACATGCACCAGCCACCCACCGTACTGCCCCGGCGTTTGAACACGGACCTCATTATTCCTTCTCCACCCGCCGGTTCTATTAGGGGCAGATAATATTGACTTTGGAGGAGGTGGAGTTGTGATTTTATTTTTATTTTTTACTATTATTATTATTATTATTATTATTATTGTTATTATTATTATTATTATTTTTATTTTTGTTTTCATGTTAAAGTGATGTTAACCCATAAAAGCTACGATTACGCATTTCATATCTGCTTTTTGGCTATTGTTAGACGATTTTAATCCCATTACGAAGGGCATGTGGAAGTTAGAGGGTTAATTGAGATGGTGTTTACCCTTTTAATTCCCACAGATTTTTCCTACTAAGCTATATACAATTTCGTCTAATGATAGCCAGAATAAACTGTCAAAATGCGTCATGATCCTCAAGGGGTATCACACGAAAGGTTGTATCGTCAATTGTGGGCAAACAAAATCCAGCAATATTTCTAGATCTACTGCACTGGTATCGGAAACTGGGCTGAACATATAGTAATCCCTTCCAGATCCGATTACGCCTTTCTGTTCTGTTTTCTGGCAATTAGACGATTTAATTCAGATTAGGATGGATATATGGAAGTCAGAAGGTTATTGGAGATAGCCCTTACCCTTATGATTCCCACAGAACCTCCCTAAACTGTATAAAGTGGTCTAATGATAACCAGCATAAACTATCAAAATGCGTCATAATCTTCAAAGGGTTAATTTAGGTGACATAATGTTCATACCAGTTTAACTCATAAGCTCCTAAAGTTGATGGAAAAAGCTGTCGTGTGATACTGCCTTTAAACCAGTGTCACACGAGCGCTTTTTCCGGCAATTTTCTACGATAAAGTTGTTTTCACTCATATTTTGCGACCTTTCATACTGTATATTGGTATCGTAATCTAGACTAAAGTAAGATTATTTTTTGGAGACTGAATTACGAGACTTAAATTCAGAAAGTACCAGACTAAAATTGCCCTAAACAAATTGCCGGAAAAATCGCTCGTGTAACACCACCCATTTTTCTCCGTCAGTTCGTGTGTGTGTGTGTGTGTGTGTGTTTGTTTGATTGTGTAACTCCATTCCTATATCCATTATTTTGTCATTGACGATGTCCGTTTTTATGTTCGATGGTCTGATTTGTAATATGTATGTGCGTTTTTATTTGTTTATGTCCTTGTGTGTGTGTGTGTGTGTGTGTGTGTGTGTGTGTGTGTGTGTGTGTGTGTGTGTGTTTAACGTCTTTCTAGTATCATGTATTTGTCTTTGTTGTATTTGTGTGTACATGTGTGATACCTTAGTCTTGATACGTGTGTGTGTATGTATGTTTACGTATGTTTGTTTAACTGTGTGTACGTTCACTATCCCATCTTTCTTTCTTTGTCTGCTGTGTGTGTCTCTTTGTTTATAGTTGTGTTTGTTATTTGTATGTGCATGTACGCTATAGTTTTCCTTGTGTATTTGTATGTTTGTATTACTGTGCCTCTCTGTCTTCCAAATTGTAAATCCGTGTCTCCACCTGGCCTATAGCTACTGTTTATTGTTACCGTCATATGTTGGTCTCATGTATCTCAATAAAAGTTCTGTGATAATATGAAGTATTAGTTTGCTTTAATTACTTATTACCTGTTATACTATATGGATAAGTAGATAGAAAAAATAATATATATAGAAAGAAAGACATGTCAAATATCGAGATAAATAAATAAATAGATAAATACATAATATATATATAAAACATAAACAAAATAAAATATACAAATATATACAGTATATATATATATATAAAAATATATATATATATATATACTGTATAATAAATATATATATATATATATATATATATAGAGAGAGAGAGAGAGAGAGAGAGAGAGAGAGAGAGAGAGAGAGAGAGAGAGAGAGAGAGAGAGAGAGAGAGAGAGAGAGAGAGAGTTAGAGAGAGAGAGTTAGAGAGTTAGAGAGTTAGAGTTAGTTGCCATGGACAACAGAGCTTCTGGACACGACTGCAAATATTGTTTACGTAAAACTTAACGAATATACGAAATATCAAGTTTACGCGACTTTATAATGATGATCAATATTGTACCAACATACTTGACCCTTTCAGTACGACATTATTTTTCCTCCTGTTATACTGGCGAAGATAATAATTATAAAAGCATATACTTACATGGACCGCCTCCTTCTTCCTATATATCACCGGTTTCCTATGTTGTTGCATGAGGACTTACCTTGCTCTCAAAAAATAGAGAAAACAAATGAATAACTAGAATATGCATACAATTTACCTCTTGCAAAATATATAAACCAATAAATAAATTAATATAATGTGAGTGCCCTTTAAGGGGAGGTTTCCACTTGAGGGATTTTTTTCGAACTTCCTTCTCCCTCGTGGTTAGCCCCATTGCTTTTGAGATTTTAAGACGTTCGCCCCATTAGTTTGACGATTTCAAGAACTTTCGCCCCATTTATGTCACTTTTAAGACCTTTCGTGCCATTTAGGTGTCGATTTTTTCCTGGCGAGCGGTAGCGAGCCTGTAATTTAAGAGGAATCGGCCTTCGGCCGGGACATTTTTCTACCGAAAAATGTACAAATTTATCTTGAAAGGGGGTCAAGGAGGTTTAATTTTAAGCTTGATGGAGGTCTAGGGAATACACTAAATACCTCCCCTTAACTCTCTCAGATATTATATAATAAGAATCCAATATTACCCGAGTGTCCAACCATTGTGGATGGTTATGATCAGCGGCCCATCACTACCTTGGAAACTAATCATAATGAACAAAATATCATTAGCAGTTTCATTTATAACCATATACTAATTTACACATTCAATAGTAGGAACCAGATTAGAATAAGTTTATAAAAGTATCATATGTAAGGTCAAATAACTTGATTTCTGATATCCTAATCTTAGCCCAAAGCTCTTGCACATGATGGTTTCCAAAAGCAACCCTCTGCAGGTCCTCCAACTACCTCAAGAAACCGAAATATATGTTATATAAAGTACCGGTGGAGATTCCAGAAGACATAGAATCATTGAAATAATACACATACAGATTTAAACTATATGGTAATAATTTTTATATTAACATATACGAAGCTACGAACAATAATATAGTACAAATGTAAGGTATTTTATTTGTTACATAGTTTATCTAACTTGCGATAAAAGTAATCATAGTACGAGCGATTCAGCTTTCAAAATACACAAGTTACCCCACATTTATATACTTTTCTTTTTTCTTAAGGTTACAGAAAACGGCTGCAATGTCTGCAAGTGCAAGGCCAGTATAGGGGGGCCCAAGGAGGTTAAAATGAAGGGAGGGATATTCAGGTAGTGTGTACCCTATGCGAGCAAGAAGCGATATAAGGAACTGGCAGATACCGGCGAATATGGCTAAATATTGACCATAGTGTCTCACATAATTATACAAGCAAAAATAATGATAGGCTACTATAATATGGTAACATGTAATACAGATATATATATCTTTGCACTTTATAACCCTAAGACCAGACCAGATAGCTGGAGTAAAATAGGAAAGAAGAGTAATTGGACAGAGGAAGAACAAGCCGAGAAGTGAGAAGTAACCCTAACTCTTCTATTTAAATCATATATATTAAGGTACTGACAGGTCGAGAGCGGAAAGTTGGCTTCATTGTCTCGCCCTGACACTCCCTCCTTCAGTATCCTTCCTCCAGGGGGGAGCGGGACAATCAAACAGACTGACAGTAGCTGGTGGGGCAAACAAATAAAAACAATACTAATACAAACACATAAAAACAATACTAATACAACCACATAAAAACAATACTAATACAAACAAATAAAAACAATACTAATACAAACACATAAAAACAATACTAATACAAACACATAAAAACAATACTAATACAAACACATAAAAACAATACTAATACAAACACATAAAAACAATACTAATACAAACACATAAAAACAATACTAATACAAACACATAAAAACAATACTAATACAAACACATAAAAACAATACTAATACAAACACATAAAAACAATACTAATACAAACACATAAAAACAATACTAATACAAACACATAAAAACAATACTAATACAAACACATAAAAACAATACTAATGCAAACACATAAAAACAATACTAATAAAAAAAAAATAAAAAAAAATACTAATACAAACAAATAAAAACAATACTAATACAAACAAATAAAAACAATACTAATACAAACAAATAAAAACAATACTAATACAAACACATAAAAACAATACTAATACAAACACATAAAAACAATACTAATACAAACACATAAAAACAATACTAATACAAACACATAAAAACAATACTAATACAAACAAATAAAAACAATACTAATACAAACAAATAAAAACAATACTAATACAAACAAATAAAAACAATACTAATACAAACACATAAAAACAATACTAATACAAACAAATAAAAACAATACTAATACAAACACATAAAAACAATACTAATACAAACAAATAAAAACAATACTAATACAAACAAATAATAAAATAACCATCACCACCACTTCTCTCCCTCCCTGCTCAGACATGGACATCACTTCTGTTTTATTCTGCCTAATATTAGACGATTGTATGTAGCTTAAGGAGGACATCTAGTATTCAAACCGGTAAACTATATCTCTATTAATATTTTGTACCCACACAGATACTTTTGAACTCCTATACAATCCTTTAAGGGGAGGTATTTAGTTTGTTCCCTAGACCTCCATCAAGCTTAAAATTACACCCCCTTGAGTCCCTTTCAAGATAAATTTGTACATTTTTCGGTAGAAAAATTTCCCGGCCGAAGGCCGGTTCCTCTTAAATTACAGGCTCGCTATCGCTCGCCAGGATAAAATCGACACCTGAATTGCACGAAAGGTCTTAATATGGGGTGAAAGTTCTTAAAATCGCTAAACTAATGGGGCAAACGTTTTATAATATCAAAAGCAATGGGGCTAAACATGAGGGAGAAAGGGGTCAAGAAAAAATCCCTCAAGTGGAGATCTCCCCTTAATAATAGCTAAAATAAAGTAGACGTGGCGTTTTGCCCAAAATCAAAACGGCATACCCAACTCTGCGATGGGTTACCATCATCACTACTAATACCATCATCAATCACAATCAACATAATCACTACTACTGCCATCATCACTACAACTGCCATGATCACTACAACTGCCATATTTTGGACATAAAATCATAACTATTGCATAAATTGAAAACATCTTTTTTGACTGACGTTTGCATTCACGCAACAAATGTTCGTGTGAAATTTGGTGAAAATCCGTCCAACGGTCTAGGAGGAGTTCCGAGACAGACGGACGACGACGACGACAGAATTTTTTTTTGCGTGTGGTACCCACTATTCGGGGGGGGGGGGGGGGGAATACCAAACTCTGCTGACGCAGAGTTGATAAATTAATTAATAGACCAAACAAACGGCCAGCCCTCCCCTTACCGACTCTTAACAAGGTACAATGCTTGCAACAACCAACATCCTGCTATTCTTTACCGCTTTACTTAACGCTCTTGATTCCTTAAAATACCTTCATCCTAGAGAAGCTTTAGAAAACAGATGGGACTACTTTTTACCATATATATATATTTAGCTATTTATTTTATTATACTATATATATATATATATATATATATATATATATATATATATATATATATATATATATATATATATATATATATATATATATATATATATATATATATATATATATATATATATATATATATATTTCTATTATTTGTTGTAGTTTCCTCTCTAGACTTCCATCAAGCTTAATAAACACCATCTAGACCCCCTTTCAAGATAAATTTGTACATTTTAAAATCGACAAACTAATGGAACGAACGTCTTAAAATCTCAAAACTAATATGTTGAACATGAGGGAGAAGGGGGTCCAAAGAAAGCGACTATCTCCCCCTTAACTCTCTTGATTCCTTCAAATGCCTTCATCCTAGAGAAGCCTTAGAAAACAGATGGTGGAACACTCTTTACCACTTCTCTCTCTCTCTCTCTCTCTCTCTCTCTCTCTCTCTCTCTTTTAGGGGGGGAAGGGAGTATCTTTGTGGTATACTTCTCTATATCTAGTTAGAGGATTTTGTGCAGTTTAAGAAGGATCTGTGGTAGTGAGATAGTTCGAAGCTTGTTAATTGATGGAGGCCTTTTTGAAACTGAAAAATATCGTCTAATAGTAAACAAAATAAAAGTACGGTGCCGGTAGAGAGAAGGGATTAACCCCTTTTGACATTAAATTATCTACAATACTATGTTCTGTTTCTTTTCAGCTGACGATATATTAAATCCATTAACAGCTAACTTCTTGATAAAAAATTACAAAATATTAAATTACTTTGTCTCTGCATCGTATTAAGGTCAACTTCATATAATTAGTAAACACTCTTCACAATATCTATCTATCTTTCTCTCTCTCTCTAATATATATATATATATATATATATATATATATATATATATATATATATATATATATATATATATATATATATATAGTATACATGTAAGACCTAATTTGCAGACTAAAGAAAAACTATGCATGGTTGGAGAGTTCGGACGTATTTTAAGGGGAGATTTCCACTTGAAGGATTTTTCTCTGGACCCCTTTCTGCCTCATGTTTAGCCCTATTGTTTTTGAGACTTTAAGAGGTTTGCCAAATTAGTTTGGTGATTTTTTTTAAATATTCTCCCCATTTCTGTCTATTTTAAAACCTTTTATGGCATTTAGGCGTCATGTTTTTCCTGGCGAGCGATAGCGAGCCTCTAATTAAAGAGGCTAATGCCGTTTTGCCCAAAATCAAAACGGCATAACCAACTCTGCGATGGGTTACCATCATCACTACTAATATCATCATCAATCACAATTACCATCATCACTACTACTGCCATCATCACTACAACTGCCACAATCATCACGACTACTTTTATCATCACCAATACTATGATCATCATCACTACTACAATTACAATCATCGCTACTACTCTCACCATCATCACTACTACTGTCACCATGGTCACTACCATCTTAATCACTACTATCATCATTGATCCAACTATCAACCATCATTACAAATATCATCACCACCATCTTACAATCAACCTTACTAATGTTAACATAATCACTACTACTATAACCATCATCATTACTACTGTCACAAATATTATCATCATTTATCCTACTGTCACCATCATCACCATTACTATGATCTTCATCACCACAACTATTGTCATTATCACTACAACTTTCACCAATCCTCACTACTACTCACCATCATCACAAATGCTCACACCATCGTCACTACCAGCATCAATACTTTCATTATTATCACTACAACTATCATCATTACTTGTCACCATCATCACTACTATTATGACCATCATTACTACTACTAGTACTGTCACCATCATCACTAATAACACCATCATCAATCACAAACACCATCATCACTACTACTGCCATAATCACTACAACTGCCACAATCATCACGACTACTGTAATCATCACCATTACTATGATCATCACTACTACAATTACAATCATCACTACTACACTCACCATTGTCACTACCATCTTAATCACGACTATCATCATTGATACTACACCTATCAACCATCATTACTACTATCAACACCACCATCTTACAATCATCATTACTACAGTTAACATCATTACTACTACTATAACCATCATCATTACTACTGTCACAAGTATTACCATCATGTATCCTACTATCACCATCATCACTACCACTGCCATCACTACAACTTTCACCATCATCACTACTGTCATCATTATAACTACAACTATCATCATTACTTGTCACCATCATCACTACTATTAGACCATCATCACTACTACTAGTATTGTCACCATCATATCTACTAACGTCACCATCTTATCTACTACTATCATCATCATCAATACAAATACAACCATCATCACTACTATTATCACCATCATCACTACTATCACCATAAATCCCACTATTACTACCATCACTTCTAATGCCAACTAAACTAACTTAACCTAGCAAATACGGAGCGAGATGTTTTCGCCCCCAGAACGAATGCCTTCTGAGTGTGTGAGGCTCACACACAAATAACGCCATCATTGCTGGGGTTGGGGGGGGGGGGAGGGGGGGAGAGAGAGAGAGAGAGGAGGGGGGAAGGGGGGGGGGGGGTAAAACCATATGTTGGACCTAAAATCATAACTATTGCATAAATTCAAAAAATCTTTTTTGACAGACGTTCGCATTCACGCAACAAATGTTTGTGTGAAATTTGGTGAAAATCCGTCCAACGGTCTAGGAGGAGTTCCGAGACAGACGGACGACGACGACGACAGACATTTTTTTTGTGTGGTACCCACTATACGGGGGGCGTTACCAAACTCTGCTTACTCAGAGTTGATAATGACAGTAGTGATGATGGTAGTGATTATGGTGTGAGTATTAGTGATGATGGTGAGTAGTAGTTATGATGGTGAAAGTTGTAGTGATGATGACTAGTTGTGATGATGAAGATCATAGTAATGGTGATGATGGCAGTAGTAGTGATGATGGTGACATTAGGATACATGATGGTAATACTTGTGACAGTAGTAATGATGATGGTTATAGTAGTAGTGATGATGTTAACAGTAGTAATGACGATTGTAAGATGGTGGTGATTATAGAAGTAATGATGGTTGATAGTTATAGTATCAATGATGATAGTAGTTATTAAGATGGTAGTCACAATAGTTACAGTAGTAGTGATGATGGTGAGAGTAGTAGTGATGATCATAGTTATGGTGATGATGACAATAGTCGTGATGATTGTGGCAGTTGTAGTGATGATGGCAGTAGTAGTGATGATTGTGATTAATGATGGTATTAGTAGTGATGATGGAAACCCATCGCAGAGTTGGGTATGCCGTTTTGATTTTGGGCAAAACTGCACATCTAATTTATAATATATAGATAGACCACTACTAACACCACCATCATCCCCACTATTACTACCATCAATTCTATGTCAACTAAAATAACTTAATTAACCTAACAAATGCGGGGCAAGTTATTTTCGCCCCGTAGGGGCAACGCCATCATTGCTGGGGGGGTAGCGTGCGGGGGGCAAAACCATATTTTGGACCTAAAATCATAACTATTGCACAAATTAAAGCATTCACGCACCGAATGTTCGTGTGAAGTTTGGTGAAAATCCGTCGAACGGTCTAGGAGTTATCGGACAGACAGACAGACGTCTCACCATTATCATCACATCTGAGGCATGTGTATGATGTGTGGGTTTCTATGGGGCACACACACACACACAGGGAATAGGTACAGGGTGGGGGGTGGGGGGCCATGAAGTGTGTGTGGGGGGGGGGGGGGGGAAACCATATTTTGAACTTAAGATCAAAACTATTGCACAAATTCAAAATATATTGTTTTAATTACGGTCGAATTCACGTACCGAAGGTTCGTGTGAAGTTTGGTGAAAATCCGTCAAACGGTCTAGGAGGAGTTCTCGGACAGACAGACAGACAGACATTTCGGCCGGCATGTACCACTATACGGGGGGCGATACCACTCTACTTACGCAGAGTTGATAAAATAGATATGTAGCGAGGTCACACCCACAGCCAGGTCACAACAGAAACGGGGTCACACACTTTTGGATACATTTCTTTTCCTTAATATTTTTAAATTATTATTGTTTTTTTGTATTAATTTTGTCTCCTCGGATTTGTTAGCGGATTTTGACCCCGTTTTCTTGAACCATTTCGCCATTATTTTGAAGAGGTTATGGGTTTTTTTGTGGCCGAGAGGTTTTTCGACGTGTTTTTCGACGTTTTTTTTCTGGGTTTTGTGTAGCTTGGGAGGCTTGCTTGCTTTTAGGGTTCTTTTTACCAAAACAGTTGCAACATTTTAAGAACGGGTTCTTAGATTTAGGGGTTTTCTTTTTCTCATCACTGCTACTCTTAGCTTGAGTGTCATCTGTATTTTCCAGTGCACTCTTAGCCTTCTCCGTGGCTTCTTCTCCCACTTCCTTTTCTTGCGGTATTTCCTTCAAGCATTCCTTCAATTCTTCTCCCACCTCCTTTTCTTCCGGTACTTCCTTCTCCGTGGATTCTTCTCCCACCTCCTTTTCTTCCGGTACTTCCTTCTCCGTGGATTCTTCTCCCACCTCCTTTTCTTCCGGCTCTTCTATCTCCGTGGATTCTTCTCCCACCTCCTTTTCTTCCGGTAATTCCTTCTCCGTGGATTCTTCTCCCAACTCCTTTTCTTCTGGCTCTTCTATCTCCGTGGATTCTTCTCCCACCTCCTTTTCTTCCGGTCCTTCCTTCTCCGTGGATTCTTCTCCCACCTCCTTTTCTTCCGGCTCTTCTAGCTCCGTGGATTCTTCTCCCACCTCCTTTTCTTCCGGTAATTCCTTCTCTGTGGATTCTTCTCCCACCTCCTTTTCTTCTGGCTCTTCTATCTCCGTGGATTCTTCTCCCACCTCCTTTTCTTCCGGCCCTTCCTTCTCCGTGGATTCTTCTACCACCTCCTTTTCTTCTGGCCCTTCCTTCTCCGTTGATTCTTCTCCCACCTCCTTTTCTTCCGGTACTTCCTTCGAGCATTCCTTCAAATAATTTTCCTCGGGGACTTCTTCATCTATTCCCACGGTCGCCTTATTGTCCTGTTCCGGCGAATTTTCTGGACTTTCCTCTTCATCACTATCGTCACTCTTGTCACTCTCACTCTTGTCACTTTCGTCACTCGTGTCACTCTCACTCTTGTCAGTTTCGTCACTCTTGTTACTTTCGTCACTCGTGTCAGTATTGTCACTCTTGTCAGTATTGTCACTCTTGTCAGTTTCGTCACTCTTGTTACTTTCGTCACTCGTGTCAGTATCGTCACTCTTGTCACTTTCGTCACTCGTGTCAGTTTCGTCACTCATGTCACTTTTGCTCTCGTCAGTTTCATCATTCTTGCTTTCAGCCTTGCATTTAGACTCTTCCGTAACTATGTTAATAAAATTAAAAAATTCTTTACCATTTTCCTTAGTAATTCCCTCGCTTACGTGGTCCCCCTCTTCTCTGATTTCTTCCCTCCGCCTCGACAGTTCCTTTCTCGCTAGTGCTCATTCCTTCATTTGCTTTGCCCGCCTATCAGCCTCCGCTCTGATTAGGTAAAATTCTTCTTGCTGGTCCGAAGCCTTTATCCGCTGTTCCGTCTCATAATGTTGTACCTGTTGTAATTCAGAAGCTTTTATCTGCTCATCCGTCTCATAATCTTGAGCCCGTTGTGGTTCAGAAGCCTCTACCTGCTCTTCCATTTTCTGTACCATCTCATAATCTTCCGCCTCTTGTGGTTCAGAAGCCTCTACCTGCTCTTCCATTTTCGGTACCATCTCATAATCTTCCGCCTCTTGTGGTTCAGAAGCCTCTACCTGCTCTTCCAATTTCTGTACCATCTCATAATCTTCCGCCTCTTGTGGTTCAGAAGCCTCTACCTGCTTTTCCATTTCCTGTTCCATCTCATAATCTTCCGCCTCTTGTAGCTCAGAAGCCTTAAGCCGTTCTTCCAGTTCATAATCATGGACCTTTTGTAATTCAATGGTGTCTTCCATCGCTTTCACTTCCCGGTCCAACTCTTCAACCAGGTTTCGTTTTCTAAGCAGCAACCTGGGCCTTGTCCGCCGTTCTTCGTCAGACAGGGGCTTGATGTTGACGTGGATTTTTCGAGGCATTTTGATAGCGGGGCGGTAGCGGTAGTACAAATACAACCATCATCACTACTATTATGACCATCATCACTACTATCACCATAAATCCCACTATTACTACCATCACTTCTAATGCCTCCCTCCGGGAGGGGGTAGGGGGCTTGGTAAAACCATATTTTGGACCTAAAATCATAACTATTGCATAAATTCAAAAAATCTTTTTTGACTGACGTTCGCATTCACGCAACAAATGTTCGTGTGAAATTTGGTGAAAATCCGTCCAACGGTCTAGGAGGAGTTCCGAGACAGACGGACGACGATGATAACGACGACGACGACGACGACGACAGACATTTTTTTCGTGTGGTACCGGAGGGGGGGGGGGGGGGGGGGGGCAATACCAAACTCTGCTTACGCAGAGTTGATTAGACGGTTTTATTCAGATTAGGAAGGGTATGTGAAAGTCAGAGGGTTAATTGAGATAGTCATTACCCTTCAAATTCCCACAGATCTTTCCCAAGCTGTATAAATTCGTCTAATGATAGCCAGAATAAACTATCAAAATGCGTCATAATCAGGCAAGAATGATTAACGCAAATATTTCAAACTATCATTATAACTTGTAGCCGATTCCAAACTCCGCTAATATTCCCCCACTAAACACACACACACACACACACACAGAGACAATCTTCACTAGTGCAAAAACTGATCAACCTTAAGTGAGCCCACCTCGCTTTTTTTCTCTTTCTCTCCCTCTCTCTTTGGCTTGTATCCATTCGGCCCCATTCAGCCTACTGTTTTAAGACGTTTACCCCATCCAGGTGTCAATATTTTCCTGGCGAGCGGTAGCGAGCCAGTATATATATATTTTTGTTTCGACAGCAAGCTAAATTTGTCGATAGAAAAATTTCTCCGGCGAAGCCGGATTTCTCCAAACAATGCTGGCTCGCTATCGCTCGCCAGGAAGAAATCGACACCTGGATGGGGATAATTAACATCTTAAAACAGTTAGCTGAATGGGGCCGAATAGATACAAGCCAGGGAAAGAGAGAAAAGGAGAGAAAGAAAAAAAAAAAAAAAAAAAAAAAACGGTGACCCCCCTTAACTTTATATAAGACATAAACCTGAGTCCAACAGCTTCCTAAATGTTTACCCCTGTAGTGGAGCTCGCCCTAGCCTTCATTCAACCGGTCTAGTTTTAAAAGAGGGATTCACACACATAACCACTTTTTCCAGCAAACTTTTATCCTCAACTCTGGTCAGGCAGCTTCTAAATTACCCTTTATTATCTTGTTATTGTATTAATATTATTGTATTTGTGAATGGGTTAAATTTGTATCTACCTTCAGTCTGGTTGTCAATAATTAACACATAACAATCCCGAAATGTTGCTAGATAAAGTGTCCCTTGAGAATCCGTCCGCCTCAAATTACGTAAGTCAAGGACGTCTTGTGGCCGCGGGGCGATTTTTGTTTTAGTTCAATCATCCCACCGATATGGGGCACTTCTTAAGGGGAGGTATTTAGTTTGTTCCCTACGTTTTCATCAAGCTTAAAATTACACCCCTTAGACCCCCTTTCAAGATAAATTTGTACATTTTTCGGTAGAAAAATTTCCCGGCCGGAGGCCGGTTGCTCTTAAATTACAGGCTCGCTATCGCTCGCCAGGAAAAAATCGACACCTAAATGGGACGAAAGGTCTTAAAAGTGACATAAATGGGGTGAAACTTCTTAAAATCGCCAAGCTAATGGGGCGAACGTCTTAAAACTTCAAAAGCAATGGGGCTAAACATGAGGGAGAAAGGGGCAAAGAAAAAAAATCCCTCAAGTGGAAATCTCCCCTTAAAGACAGTATGAATACGGTAATGAAAGTGTTCATAATAATCCACCCCTTAGAGGTATATTGGCAGTGATACACTAATACGGTAATGAGTGTTCATAATAATCCACCCCTTAGAGGTATATGGCAGTGATACACTAATACGGTAATGAGTGTTCATAATAATCCACCCCTTAGAGGTATATTGGCAGTGATACACTAATACGGTAATGAGTGTTCATAATAATCCACCCCTTAGAGGTATATTGGCAGTGATACACTAATACGGTAATGAGTGTTCATAATAATCCACCCCTTAGAGGTATATTGGCAGTGATACACTAATACGGTAATGAAAGTGTTCATAATAATCCACCCCTTAGAGGTATATTGGCAGTGATACACTAATACGGTAATGAGTGTTCATAATAATCCACCCCTTAGAGGTATATTGGCAGTGATACACTAATACGGTAATGAGTGTTCATAATAATCCACCCCTTAGAGGTATATTGGCAGTGATACACTAATACGGTAATGAGTGTTCATAATAATCCACCCCTTAGAGGTATATTGGCAGTGATACACTAATCAGTAATGAAAGTGTTCATAATAATCCACCCCTTAGAGGTATATTGGCAGTGATACACTAATCCACCCCTTAGAGGTATATTGGCAGTGATACACTAATCCACCCCTTAGAGGTATATTGGCAGTGATACACTAATCCACCCCTTAGAGGTATATTGGCAGTGATACACTAATCCACCCCTTAGAGGTATATTGGCAGTGATACACTAATCCACCCCTTAGAGGTATATTGGCAGTGATACACTAATCGCATACATATATATACCTATATCAAAACAAGATAAAGCAAATCACTATCAATATACCCAACTTGACTATATTTACCCCTTATATACAGCAGATATCCAGTCAAAAAACATATATTTACCACTTATATACAGCAGATATCCAGTCAATAAACATATATTTACCACTTATATACAGCAGATATCCAGTCAATAAACATATATTTACCACTTATATACAGCAGATATCCAGTCAATAAACATATATTTACCACTTATATACAGCAGATATCCAGTCAAAAAACATATATTTACCACTTATATACAGCAGATATCCAGTCAATAAACATATATTTACCACTTATATACAGCAGATATCCAGTCAATAAACATATATTTACCACTTATATACAGCAGATATCCAGTCAAAAAACATATATTTACCACTTATATACAGCAAATATCCAGTCAAAAAACATATATTTACCACTTATATACAGCAAATATCCAGTCAAAAAACATATTTACCACTTATATACAGCAAATATCCAGTCAAAAAACATATTTACCACTTATATACAGCAGATATCCACTCAATAAACATATATTTACCACTTATATACACCAAATATCCACTCAATAAACATATATTTACCACTTATATACAGCAAATATCCAGTCAAAAAACATATATTTACCACTTATATACAGCAGATATCCACTCAATAAACATATATTTACCACTTATATACAGCAGATATCCAGTCAATAAACATATATTTACCACTTATATACAGCAGATATCCACTCAATAAACATATATTTACCACTTATATACAGCAGATATCCACTCAAAAAACATATATTTGTGGCTGGAGCCAAATATTTGCCGAGGTGAAAAATTGACCGCTGCTCAATTTTAGCCAACTTGCATGGTAAGTTTGGCACGCCAATTATTAACATGACAATGAAATATAAAAGCATATTATAAACACCGTATACAGTAAATATACTGTATTTTACAGGTCAAGGTGAATAATGATGACTATCTTTATCCGCATACACCTGGATACAAGAGTTTACCGACAGCCTATAAATACAAATCTGTATTACATACCTTGACAATTACAGTCTCTTTTGTACTCACATTTGAGCTGCTATTCTTCTTTCAAGCAGTAGGAATACATCACAAACGTGCTTCTTATAATTTACACAACTGTATTTCACATCAAGGTGACCAACAAACTTTTAAGCACCAGCCATTAGCTTTTGGTAATGGTCTGATGATATCACCCACCCACCTCCCTGGAGCATCGCCATTACTATGCATTGAATCCTAAATTGACAGTCCAGAACCAGCCGGCAGATTATGTGTTCTACGAAACTAATTAATGGTCGAAATAATCCCATTGTAAATATACAGAATAAGCCTCAACACGACCTCGTTAAGGGCGGTCACCGGCTTTTTTTATCTTTCTCTCCTTTTCTCTCTTGCTCTGGCTTGTATCCATTCGGCCCGATTCAGCCAACTAATTTAAGACGTTTATCCCCATCCAGGTGTCGATTTCTTCCTGGCGAGCGATAGCGAGCCAGCATTGTATGGAGAAATCCGGCTTCGACCGGAGACATTTTTCTATCGAAAAATGTACACATTTAGCTTGCTGTCAAAACAAAATATATATGCTGGCTCGCTACCGCTCGCCAGGAAAATATTGACACCTGGATGGGGGGTAAACGTCTTAAAACAGTAGGCTGAATGGGGCCGAATGGATACAAGCCAAAGAGAAAAAGAGAGAGAGAGCAAGAGAAAAAAAAAGCGAGGTACAGGGCTCCCTTAACTGAATAAATTGGTTCTGGTTTTTATGTTTCTAAACGCTAACCGTAATTAGTACTTCATCCCTTCACCAACATTGTTTGAGTATGTTTCTAAACGCTAACCGTAATTAGTACTTCACCCCTTCACCAACATTGTTTGAGTATGTTTCTAAACGCTAACCGTAATTAGTACTTCAGCCCTTCACCAACATTGTTTGAGTATGTTTCTAAACGCTAACCGTAATTAGTACTTCACCCCTTCACCAACATTGTTTGAGTATGTTTCTAAACGCTAACCGTAATTAGTACTTCACCCCTTCACCAACATTGTTTGAGTATGTTTCTAAACGCTAACCGTAATTAGTACTTCAGCCCTTCACCAACATTGTTTGAGTATGTTTCTAAACGCTAACCGTAATTAGTACTTCACCCCTTCACCAACATTGTTTGAGTATGTTTCTAAACGCTAACCGTAATTAGTACTTCACCCCTTCACCAACATTGTTTGAGTATGTTTCTAAACGCTAACCGTAATTAGTACTTCATCCCTTCACCAACATTGTTTGAGTATGTTTCTAAACGCTAACCGTAATTAGTACTTCATCCCTTCACCAACATTGTTTGAGTAGGTTTCTAAACGCTAACCGTAATTAGTACTTCACCCCTTCACCAACATTGTTTGAGTATGTTTCTAAACGCTAACCGTAATTAGTACTTCATCCCTTCACCAACATGGCGTAAGTTTCATCATATTCTGGTTACCCTAAGACGAGTTTCTTTAGTTGTAATCTACCTCTACGACTCAAATGGGATTATATGATCTCAATAAACCCTATTAGTAGTTAGTTAGTTATGTAGAGCAGATTAACCAGACTAATAAACCCTATTAGTAATATTGGTCCTTCTTAAGGGGAGGTTTCTAGTTTGTTTCCTATTCCTCCAGCAATCTTAAAATTTCACCCCCTTGACCCCCTTTCAAGATAAATTAGTACATTTTTCGGTAGAAAAATGTCCCGGCCGAAGGCCGATTACTCTTAAATTACAGGCTCGCTATCGCTCGCCAGGATAAAATCGACACATAAATAGCACGAAAGGTCTTAAAATTGACAGAATGGGGCGGAAATTCTTAAAAATCACCAAACTAATGGGGCAAACGTCTTAAAATCTCAAAAGCAATGGGGATAGACATGAGGGAGAAAGGGGCCAAGAAAAAAGTCCCTCAAGTGGAGATCTCCCCTTAACCCTTTCACGCATATGACGCGATTTTGAGCCTATTAGGGATACTTTAAAGCCTTTGTTACCATCAGGGGTATTTAGAAACCTTTAGTTTAGTTACTTCAACCTCTGCAGTTGTCTTTGAGTTAGCTGTGGGCAGAAAACTAATTTTGTAGAGGTAATTATAAAAGTGAGAGAACTCTATTTCTTATTGCTAATCTGGCAACCTCTGCGTCATAAATGCGTGAAAGGGTTAAACTGTATAAAATAATCTAATTGTAGCCAGAATCAAAGGTAAAAAGGCGTCATGGTACTGAAGGGGTTAAATAATAAAAGGGTTTGGCAGTAATGTAGAAGTTCGTAGCCATTTATACACTGAATCCCAAAGTCCAGAATGATCCCCCCCAGATACTGAGAGCTAAAAATGGGCTGGTTCTGGATGTGGGGTGGGATGGAGTGTGGGGAGGGGTGGGATGGGGTGTGGGGAGGGGTGGGGTGATGTGGGGAGGGGTGGGGGATGGCATAGTGGTCTGACCGTCTTGGGGGACCACGCCCAAGGTGAAGGGCAAGGTCACAAAAACACTCAAAAACACAAGTGAAGATCCTGGACTAGTGGGTGAGGATGAGAGTGAAGATGATCCGATGTATTAATTTTTTTCCTTTTCTGGTATCCTCTTGCTTTGTAACTGTTGCATTCCCCCCTGGACTCGATAGGTCGGTCCTGCAGAGACCTAGTAAGAGTGGGATCAACATTGTTTTTTTTTTTCCTATGTGTATGAAGGAGACAAAAGGCAGGTTGACTGTATGAGTGTCTCCCCCAAGGCCAAAAGAGTGACCGAGCCAAATTCAAGGGAGGTTGGGGTCAAAATGCCTGGACACACGAAGTTTAAAGCAGTTTAAGTCATAGGATGGAGGAAAGCTTGATTGAGGGATAGAGTTCCAAAGTTCACTAGTTGAGTAGAAGAAAGAATGAGAAAATTTGACAATTCTTGGGTTGGAGAGCTGGACAGAATAGGAGTGGGACTGTGATGAAAGGCGGGTGTCTCACACTCACCGCAAAGGAGGGGGGATGCACTGAGAGAGATCTGAAGAACACTGATTGTTGTAATAGCGATAGAAGAGTGAAAGAGATGCAACATTGCAGCGTGTAGCAAGAGATTGTAGGGAACTAGTAAGAGGAAGTGAGTTGATGAGGCGAAATCCTTTTGATTCTACTCGTTCGAGAAGTGCGGTATGGGTGGAGCGCTCCAACACATGCGGGGGTGAAGAGCCCAAGGAGAGGGTTGAGCACACCTAACTTTTGGGAAGCTGTTTTAACAAGAGTGGTATTTGGAGCTTTCCAAGAAAGGTCGGATGAAAATGATACACCTAGAATATTGAGAGAAGATGAAGGGTTGACTTGTGTATTGTTGAAAAATAATGGATAGTCTTGCGGAAGATTGCGATGGAGAGATAGAGGGAAAAATTCGGTCTTGGAGGCGTTGAAAGTAACAAGATTTTCTCTGCCCCAATCATAAATAATTGATAGATCAGAAGATAGGCGCTTTATGGCCCTGTTACGTGAGTTTTGGAATGGTTGCATGCTGGGTTAATGTGAAAAATATAGTTGAATAGTGTAAGGTAGAGTCATCAGCATACGAGTGGATAGGACTAGAGGTACAATTGAGGATAATAAGAAATATGTGAGGTCCACAAATTTTTATGAGTGACTGTACTCCTTGACAACCATGGACCGGTGAGGTTAAACCAGGGTGTGTCTTGGGGGAAAAAAAAAAAAAAAAAAAAAAAAAAGGGGGTCGAGCGGGTTGGATGTTGCTAGGCAAAAGTTGGACGTCTAAACCTGATTGAACTGCAAATTCAAAGCCAACCTGGAGACAGAATATATGGTAATACTATAAAGATATACCCTGGACCAAACTAAGGGCACCTAAGACACCAAGCGAGCATAAGACGAACGCAACATATATATATATATATTTAATACCTGGAACACCCAACATTATCCCAAAAACAAAAACAAAATCGGCGAAGCAAATTGGAAGATCATGAAAGCTAGTGGAACCCAAACTCCAAAATTAAAAGTCAACCATTGAACAAATATAAAATATTATACCACTATCAAGCATCCTGAACATAACACGGATAAACAAAATAATAATTACCAAGCTATAAAGAAACTATAATTAAGCAGTACATATAAAATAACTATACCATATATGTTTACAATGCATTGGGATAGACGAATCAAACTAAAAATGCGAAAGGCAATAGAACTTCCTCTATTTCCAACGCCAATAAAGGAAAACACCAATTAAAAAAGAAACAGCATCCCCACCAAATATGAGAACCAAAAGATAAACATACAAGCAGAATAAAAAAAAAAAAAAATCTTTATTCAAACAGCTGCGTGGAAAGGTGAACAATAAATAAATAAATACATAGCCTACATATATTAATATATATATATATATATATAACAATAAATAAATAAATACTTACATATATTAAAATATATATATATTTGTTTTTGTTTGTTTTTGTTTTTTTCTATATTCCAACTTACTTCCACTCGGGCATAGACTGAGAGCCTTAACATTCACCGCTTTACAATGAACAGTGAAGCCCGTGAGGTCTTGTTCCAGTCTAGGGAGTGAGACATGTGAAGCACGTAAAGTACAACGAGCACCTGCCATCTTGCCTTCACATGAGGCACGGTGCTCACTCATGGTCCGAAGCGACCCCATCTCTGAAGCCACCTCGTTCCGGTGCTTCACTGTCTCACCCCCCTACACTCGGACTCTCACACTTACACACACACAACGCCACCTGTTGAGCAGATAACTCACCAGGCATTGCACCCCTATAGCATATTTTGAATATGGGAATATTCATACAGTGCTATTTAATCAGGGAACAATGAGGGTATTTTATTGACGTTTCGGTGGGCTTGTGGTAATGCACTGATACCAGGTACAGCACAAATTCCATCCCAATAATATCTTCCCATTGATACATCGGGATTTGAACCCGGGACATTTGGATTACCAGGCCAGTGGCAAGACCACTCCACCACACCTCCCCTAAGTTATATATATATATATATATATATAACAATAAATAAATAAATACATACATATATTAAAATATATATATATATATACAGTATAACAATAAATAAATAAATACATACATATAATATATATATATACAGAATAACAATAAATAAATAAATACATACATATATTAAAATATATATATATATATACAGTATAACAATAAATAAATAAATACATACATATATTAAAATATATATATATATACAGTATAACAATAAATAAATAAATACATACATATATTAAAATATATATATATACAGTATAACAATAAATAAATAAATACATACATATATTTAAAAAACATATATATATGTCTAATAAAGTGAAAGGTATTGGAACGCCTGGTCAGAAGATGTCGACCCCCTACAGGAGAATTGTAGAGGGTGTGGTAGGGGTATGTTCCGGTATTTACAGTATATAAGAGAAGGAGGGACTCATCTGCCTCACATTGCATTACTTTCTCCTTGAGTCTAGCCAACTCCACCACCACCACTACCATGAAGCTCCTGGTTAGTACTGTACACTATAACTATTGTTAACCTAACCAATATCGTGATACGTTATGACATTTTTCATTGTCATCATTAAACGATTTTATGCAGCTTAAGAAGTATATGTGGGAATTAAAAGGGCAAAGACTGTCTCAATTGACCACTTGCGAGTTTCAGGCTATAAGGAAGTTGGAGCCTTACACATCGCTGGTAAACAGAAATGCAATACTAATGTTGTTGTTGTTGTTGTTGTTGTTCGCATATAATATAAATGTTTGGTATATATATATATATATACTGTATACATATATATATATATATATATATATATATATATATATATATATATATTCTTGAAGGCATGTGAGATTAAATAATACAGCATAATTAGCTATAGCTCGACTGGAACAAAAATCGAAACCTAAATTGCACGAAATATCTTAATATTGACAAAGAAATGGGTGAAATGTCACAAAATCGTCAAACTAATGGAACGAACGTCTTATAATTTCAAAACTAATATGCTAAACATGAGGGAGAAGGGGGACCAGAAAAACCGGTCCATCCCCCCCTTAACATTGTTAGCCAGGTAACCACATTCTACGCCACCTTGTATGATGATGATGATGATGCAGTTTTTACCCCCATGCAAACCCCTGTTCAATAGCTGGGCTAAGGTGGGTGCCTCGATGACCAGGGATTTCAGTGAACATAATTTAACCCTTGCACGCATTTATGACGCAGAGGTTGCCAGATTAGCAATAAGAAATAGAGTTCTCTCACTCTTATAATTACCTCTCCAAAATTAGTTTTCTGCCCACAGCCAAAGACAACTGCAGAGGTTGAAGTAACTAAACTAAAGGTTTCTAAATACCCCTGATGGTAACAAAGTCTTAGAGTATCCCCAATAGGCTCAAAATAGCGTCATATGCGTGAAAGGGATATAAGATGGAAATACAGTTTCCTTACAATGAAGCACCTTGGTTGAGCCCAAGAACTTTCAGTCTTCTACTGTACTTCTCACTTCTCAGCTTGTTCTTCCTCTGTCCAATTACTCTTTTTTCCTATTTTATTCCAGCGGTCTGGTCTGGTCTTATCCGTTAAAATGTAAAGGTTAATAAACTGTGACAAATGTTTTTACATAGTGAGATGCTGCTTCACCAGGTACAGTCAACTCGTATAATCCGCAGAGTCTCAGCATATTATTTAGGCTAATTTGAAGCTTAACAGTTAATGTATACAATATATTTACAGTATATAAAGTGGAAAAAGAATTAATAAAGAAATATATAAGCGATACTGTTTCCTACATTAACCTGAAAAAGTATAATTACATAACTACAATCTCTATAATTCCGCGGATTAACGAGTTGACTGTACAATACCTAGATATTGATGACAACAATATAATAGTATAGCCTAGTATCCAAGCGGCAAATTCTCCGCGGGTAAAAAAATAAATAAAAAAAAAAAAAAAAAAAAAAAACACGAAAACAAAAAACGGGTAAAAAAAAAACCCTAGGTGAAGGTTACAGTGGGTGAAGAAGATCCCCTGGAGGAAGGAGAGTATCCAGTGATGGGTGTGGCCGGGGAAGGGGCCGGTATATATAAGAGAACCAGGGACTCATCTGCCTCACATTACTTCCTTCCTACACTACCATCACCATGAAGCTCTTGGTAAGTACAAGACTAGATACCTAACTCACTTCCTAAATCCCTTGACGGCAGATTTTGTTTTAGTTTTTATTATTATTTGTATTTTTTTAGTTTCCTCCGAAGACCTCTTTAAGCTTAAGATAAAAATACCCTTAACCCCTTCTGTACCGGTGATGTACTTTTCATTTTATTCTGGCAACTATTAGACGACTTTGTACAGCTTATGAAGAACGTCTACTCATTCAAAGGCTTCACACTATCTCAATTAATTCTTTTAGCTACCATATATCCTTTCTAGGCTTCATAACATCGTCTAAATGTAGCTATAATAAAATACAAAAGACGTTGCCGGTATAGAAGGGGTTAAGGCCCGCCTTCGAGATAAATGTTTTGCCTTTTTCGGTAAAATAATGCCCTGGCCAAAGGCCGATTCGATGTTAGGGTTTTCAAACCAAGTGTACTATTTTTTGCTTAATCTTAACCCCTTCAGTACCGGTGATGTACTTTTCATTATATTCTGGCTAGACGATTTTATTCCGTTTATGAAGGATCCCTATAGCAATTATAAGGCATCAAACTATCTCAATAAACCCTGTAACTACCACAGATCTTTCTTAAACTGCACAACAATCGTCGAATTATAGCTAGAATAAAACATTAATAAGACGTCGCCGGTACAGAAGGGGTTAACCCATACAGTTGAAGAAGCGGAGAGAGCGATAGAAAATGTGACGTGTGTGGCTTGGCAGTAAACAAAGATAAAAGTAAAGTAATAAAATTCAATACGAAATGTGATCAATATAGGTGACGTGTGTGGCTTGGCAGTAAACAAAGATAAAAGTAAAGTAATAATATGCAATACGAAAGAAAAAACCCGAGAAAATTGGAGACATTGAAGTCACAAACGAAGTCAAGAATCTAGGGCTGAAAATAAGCAATACTAAAGACGGTTTCAAGGCACAACAAGAATATGCTCTACAAAAGGTTAGACAACTGGCAAACCTAACCTACCCTATACCTTTCTATCTACCGTCTTGGTGGTGTAATGGGTAAGGGGAGATTTCCACTTGAGGGATTTTTTTCTTTACCCTTTTCTCCCTCATGTTTATCCCCATTGCTTTGGAGATTTTAAGACGTTCGCCCCATTAGTTTGACGATTTTAAGAACTGTCACCCCATTTATGTCACTTTTAAGACTTTGCGTGCCATTTAGGTGTCGATTTTTTCCTGGCGAGCGATAGCGAGCCTGTAATTTAAGAGGAACCGGCCTTCGGCCGGGAAATTTTTCTACCGAAAAATGTACAAATTTATCTTGAAAGGGGTTCAAGGGGGTGTAATTTCAAGCTTGATGGAAGTCTAGGAAACACACTAAAAACCTCCCCTTAAGGTGTCTAAAAATCTGTGTGATAACCCGGGTTCGAATCCTGGTGGATCACATATTATGTGCTTTCATTAATTTCATTGGAGGTGTTTGGTGTTGTGGTGAAATTAATAAAAATAGATTATCCACTTTATTGTTGCGTCCATTATCAACCTAACTACTGTATATTACTGCGTCCATTATCAACCTAACTACTGTATATTACTGCGTCCATTATCAACCTAACTACTGTATATTACTGCGTCCATTATCAACCTAACTACTGTATATTACTGCGTCCATTATCAACCTAACTACTGTATATTACTGCGTCCATTATCAACCTAACTACTGTATATTACTGCGTCCATTATCAACCTAACTACTGTATATTACTGCGTCCATTATCAACCTAACTACTGTATATTACTGCGTCCATTATCAACCTAACTACTGTATATTACTGCGTCCATTATCAACCTAACTACTGTATATTACTGCGTCCATTATCAACCTAACTACTGTATATTACTGCGTCCATTATCAACCTAACTACTGTATATTACTGCGTCCATTATCAACCTAACTACTGTATATTACTGCGTCCATATCAACCTAACTACTGTATATTACTGCGTCCATTATCAACCTAACTACTGTATATTACTGCGTCCATTATCAACCTAACTACTGTATATTACTGCGTCCATTATCAACCTAACTACTGTATATTACTGCGTCCATTATCAACCTAACTACTGTATATTACTGCGTCCATTATCAACCTAACTACTGTATATTACTGCGTCCATTATCAACCTAACTACTGTATATTACTGCGTCCATTATCAACCTAACTACTGTATATTACTGCGTCCATTATCAACCTAACTACTGTATATTACTGCGTCCATTATCAACCTAACTACTGTATATTACTGCGTCCATTATCAACCTAACTACTGTATATTACTGCGTCCATTATCAACCTAACTACTGTATATACTGCGTCCATTATCAACCTAACTACTGTATATTACTGCGTCCATTATCAACCTAACTACTGTATATTACTGCGTCCATTATCAACCTAACTACTGTATATTACTGCGTCCATTATCAACCTAACTACTGTATATTACTGCGTCCATTATCAACCTAACTACTGTATATTACTACGTCCATTATCAACCTAACTACTGTTATTGTTGCGTCCATTATCAACCTAACTACTGTATATTACTGCGTCCATTATCAACCTAACTACTGTATATTACTGCGTCCATTATCAACCTAACTACTGTATATTACTGCGTCCATTATCAACCTAACTACTGTATATTACTGCGTCCATTATCAACCTAACTACTGTATATTACTGCGTCCATTATCAACCTAACTACTGTATATTACTGCGTCCATTATCAACCTAACTACTGTATATTACTGCGTCCATTATCAACCTAACTACTGTATATTACTGCGTCCATTATCAACCTAACTACTGTATATTACTGCGTCCATTATCAACCTAACTACTGTATATTACTGCGTCCATTATCAACCTAACTACTGTATATTACTGCGTCCATTATCAACCTAACTACTGTATATTACTGCGTCCATTATCAACCTAACTACTGTATATTACTGCGTCCATTATCAACCTAACTACTGTATATTACTGCGTCCATTATCAACCTAACTACTGTATATTACTGCGTCCATTATCAACCTAACTACTGTATATTACTACGTCCATTATCAACCTAACTACTGTATATTGTTGCGTCCATTATCAACCTAACTACTGTATATTACTGCGTCCATTATCAACCTAACTACTGTATATTACTGCGTCCATTATCAACCTAACTACTGTATATTACTGCGTCCATTATCAACCTAACTACTGTATATTACTGCGTCCATTATCAACCTAACTACTGTATATTACTGCGTCCATTATCAACCTAACTACTGTATATTACTGCGTCCATTATCAACCTAACTACTGTATATTACTGCGTCCATTATCAACCTAACTACTGTATATACTACGTCTATTATCAACCTAACTACTGTATATTGTTGCGTCCATTATCAACCTAACTACTGTATATTACTGCGTCCATTATCAACCTAACTACTGTATATTACTGCGTCCATTATCAACCTAACTACTGTATATTACTGCGTCCATTATCAACCTAACTACTGTATATTACTGCGTCCATTATCAACCTAACTACTGTATATTACTGCGTCCATTATCAACCTAACTACTGTATATTACTACGTCCATTATCAACCTAACTACTGTATATTACTGCGTCCATTATCAACCTAACTACTGTATATTACTACGTCCATTATCAACCTAACTACTGTATATTACTGCGTCCATTATCAACCTAACTACTGTATATTACTGCGTCCATTATCAACCTAACTACTGTATATTACTGCGTCCATTATCAACCTAACTACTGTATATTACTGCGTCCATTATCAACCTAACTACTGTATATTACTGCGTCCATTATCAACCTAACTACTGTATATTACTACGTCCATTATCAACCTAACTACTGTATATTGTTGCGTCCATTATCAACCTAACTACTGTATATTACTGCGTCCATTATCAACCTAACTACTGTATATTACTGCGTCCATTATCAACCTAACTACTGTATATTACTGCGTCCATTATCAACCTAACTACTGTATATTACTGCGTCCATTATCAACCTAACTACTGTATATTACTGCGTCCATTATCAACCTAACTACTGTATATTACTACGTCCATTATCAACCTAACTACTGTATATTACTGCGTCCATTATCAACCTAACTACTGTATATTACTACGTCCATTATCAACCTAACTACTGTATATTACTGCGTCCATTATCAACCTAACTACTGTATATTACTGCGTCCATTATCAACCTAACTACTGTATATTACTGCGTCCATTATCAACCTAACTACTGTATATTACTGCGTCCATTATCAACCTAACTACTGTATATTACTACGTCCATTATCAACCTAACTACTGTATATTACTGCGTCCATTATCAACCTAACTACTGTATATTACTGCGTCCATTATCAACCTAACTACTGTATATTACTGCGTCCATTATCAACCTAACTACTGTATATTACTGCGTCCATTATCAACCTAACTACTGTATATTACTGCGTCCATTATCAACCTAACTACTGTATATTACTGCGTCCATTATCAACCTAACTACTGTATATTACTACGTCCATTATCAACCTAACTACTGTATATTACTGCGTCCATTATCAACCTAACTACTGTATATTACTGCGTCCATTATCAACCTAACTACTGTATATACTGCGTCCATTATCAACCTAACTACTGTATATTACTACGTCCATTATCAACCTAACTACTGTATATTACTGCGTCCATTATCAACCTAACTACTGTATATTACTGCGTCCATTATCAACCTAACTACTGTATATTACTGCGTCCATTATCAACCTAACTACTGTATATTACTGCGTCCATTATCAACCTAACTACTGTATATTACTGCGTCCATTATCAACCTAACTACTGTATATTACTGCGTCCATTATCAACCTAACTACTGTATATTACTGCGTCCATTATCAACCTAACTACTGTATATTGTTGCGTCCATTATCAACCTAACTACTGTATATTACTGCGTCCATTATCAACCTAACTACTGTATATTACTGCGTCCATTATCAACCTAACTACTGTATATTACTGCGTCCATTATCAACCTAACTACTGTATATTACTGCGTCCATTATCAACCTAACTACTGTATATTGTTGCGTCCATTATCAACCTAACTACTGTATATTACTGCGTCCATTATCAACCTAACTACTGTATATTACTGCGTCCATTATCAACCTAACTACTGTATATTGTTGCGTCCATTATCAACCTAACTACTGTATATTACTGCGTCCATTATCAACCTAACTACTGTATATTACTGCGTCCATTATCAACCTAACTACTGTATATTGTTGCGTCCATTATCAACCTAACTACTGTATATTACTGCGTCCATTATCAACCTAACTACTGTATATTACTGCGTCCATTATCAACCTAACTACTGTATATTACTGCGTCCATTATCAACCTAACTACTGTATATTACTGCGTCCATTATCAACCTAACTACTGTATATTACTGCGTCCATTATCAACCTAACTACTGTATATTGTTGCGTCCATTATCAACCTAACTACTGTATATTACTGCGTCCATTATCAACCTAACTACTGTATATTACTGCGTCCATTATCAACCTAACTACTGTATATTACTGCGTCCATTATCAACCTAACTACTGTATATTGTTGCGTCCATTATCAACCTAACTACTGTATATTACTGCGTCCATTATCAACCTAACTACTGTATATTACTGCGTCCATTATCAACCTAACTACTGTATATTACTGCGTCCATTATCAACCTAACTACTGTATATTGTTGCGTCCATTATCAACCTAACTACTGTATATTACTGCGTCCATTATCAACCTAACTACTGTATATTACTGCGTCCATTATCAACCTAACTACTGTATATTACTGCGTCCATTATCAACCTAACTACTGTATATTACTGCGTCCATTATCAACCTAACTACTGTATATTGTTGCGTCCATTATCAACCTAACTACTGTATATTACTGCGTCCATTATCAACCTAACTACTGTATATTACTGCGTCCATTATCAACCTAACTACTGTATATTACTGCGTCCATTATCAACCTAACTACTGTATATTACTGCGTCCATTATCAACCTAACTACTGTATATTACTGCGTCCATTATCAACCTAACTACTGTATATTACTGCGTCCATTATCAACCTAACTACTGTATATTACTGCGTCCATTATCAACCTAACTACTGTATATTACTGCGTCCATTATCAACCTAACTACTGTATATTACTGCGTCCATTATCAACCTAACTACTGTATATTACTGCGTCCATTATCAACCTAACTACTGTATATTACTGCGTCCATTATCAACCTAACTACTGTATATTACTGCGTCCATTATCAACCTAACTACTGTATATTACTGCGTCCATTATCAACCTAACTACTGTATATTACTACGGTTACCAAAACGAACTTCCTGTTGGTAAGATTGATTGAGTCTCATTTCTTTCATTAATTTCATTGGGGGGTGTTTGGTGTTGGGGTGAAATTAATAAAATCTAGATTATCAGTAGGTTCAGGGATATGTCGTCGCGAGGCCGCCGGTCTATATGATCTGTGCCCCATGAATATTCTTTCCTCTCACTTAAACATTAGGCTACCATAGCGCGGTTGGGAGTATGAACACGATTAGATTAATATCCAGTATTCGAGAATGGATAATAAGTCGTAGGCGTGTGCATCAACCTTTAAACCGTCCTGGTGGTGTAATGGTTAAGGTGGCAAAAATCTGTGTGTGTGTGTGATAACCCGGGTTCGAATCCCGGCGGATCATATATACTTTAATTAATTTCATTGGGGGTGTTTGGTGTTGTGGTGAAATTAATAAAATGTAGATTATACAGTTTCGCGTTTTTGTTTGCGTATACTTAAGGGGGGTCACCGGTTTTATGTTTTATCTTTCTCTCCGTTTCTCTCTTTCCCTGGCTTGTATCCATTCGGCCCCATTCAGCCAACTGCTTTAAGACGTTTATCCCCATCCAGGTGTCGATTTCTTCCTGGCGAGCGATAGCAAGCCAGCATTGTATGGCGAAATCCGGCTTCGCCGGAGAAATTTTTCTATCGAAAAATTTACAAATTTAGCTTGCTGCCAAATCAAAAATATATATATGCTGGCTCGCTCGCTCGCCAGGACAATATTGACACCTGGATGGGGGTAAACGTCTTAAAACAGTAGGCTGAATGGGGCCGAATGGATACAAGCCAAAGAGAGGGAGAGAAAGAGAAAAAAGCGAGGTGGGCTCTCTTAAGGCACTTTTTTCAGTGAGGAAAAAGAGAAGGATCCTCCCTTTGTTGCTAAGATTTTGGATGAGTCTTTATTTTGGATGAGTCTTTATTTTGGATGAGTCTTTATTTTGGATGAGTCTTTATTTTGGATGAGTCTTTATTCTCCTGAGCGGATCTTCTTTGTTCTGCTCTTTCTTTTTCGTTTCGTATTTTGTACTTCTTTGAGTAAACTTTATCTAATCTCTTAGTTTAATCTCCTAGTCTCTATTTTTCGTTTCCAACCATTCCTTTCTTTCTCGAGTTATATACAATTAACTTTTAAGCTAAATACAACCTGGTGGAGAAAGCTACACTCATACAATATAGTCGTCATCACAGTCTTACTTACTATCTTCCTAAAAAACATGCAATTATTCATATTTGTTTTCACCCCACCAAATAATTTACAATTATTCATATGTTTTCACCCCACCAAATAATTTACAATTATTCATATTTGTTTTCACCCCACCAAATAATTTACAATTATTCATATTTGTTTTCACCCCACCAAATAATTTACAATTATTCATATTTGTTTTCACCCCACCAAATAATTTACAATTATTCATATTTGTTTTCACCCCACCAAATAATTTACAATTATTCATATTTGTTTTCACCAACCCACCAATTAATTTACAAATAAACCTAACTAATGAAATCAAAATTATTGTGCACAAGTGAATGACATAAGTGAAAAGTTAACATTATAAGGGTGGAGAATATTGGTGTACAAACAGTGACCTCGGGTACCCTTTCTAAGACGAAACAGGAAGAGTAAGATAGTAAAGTGTGAACCAAACCAATTAATAGTATGTCAAATGAAAGCATCAGTACCGTAATCAGAATTCAAAGAAATTATCAATGGAAAATATGAACAAAACTGGTGAAAAAGTTGAAACTTAAAGGGAATGTGTTTTATAATATATATATATATATATATATATATATATATATATATATATATATATATATATATATATATATATATATATATATACAAATATACAGAAGATATATATATATATATATATATATATAGCCTATGCAGTATATCATAATCGCCAAACAGAATAAGGCATAGAGTACCGTATGTGATCTTAGAGGAATGTTTTGTTTTGTTTTTTAAGACAAGTATCAAAAATAACTCACTAATAACCACTTATGATTGAGATCCGATGACCTCCATGCTCCTTTCGATAACACCTAAACATGTTGAGTGGTACTTGAAAAGTAGACAAAATGGATAAAAAACACCGTCTGAGGAAGAGCACTTTATTGACAACGTTTCGCAGATAGCTTCATCAGGTCACTCACCTGATGATAGCTTCATCAGGTCACTCACCTGATGATAGCTTCATCAGGTCACTCACCTGATGATAGCTTCATCAGGTCACTCACCTGATGATAGCTTCATCAGGTCACTCACCTGATGAAGCTATCTGCGAAACGTTGTCAATAAAGTGCTCTTCCTCAGACGGTGTTTTTTATCCAACACCTAAACATGACCATAAGCAGCTTAACCTTGACTTTCACGATGTTCACTGTGTTACTTATGTGTTAAAAGACTTTGAATGTATGTTTTGATGGTGACTGCATGCAACCCCGCCCTCCTGCTCATTTCCAACTATTAGCATAATTAAATACCACTTCAGAAATATATATGCAACACATGCACTGATCATAATTCGCTCTTGGGCAATCAGCATGCCTACCAACAGAGTTGAGTTTGTTAGGAAAACAATTTTGTGACATATTATACATTGGCTACTAAGGGAAATATAGAATACAAGAAAAGTCTATAACAATAGAAAACCTTTAATCATCACTCATAAGCTGAAAATGGTGATATCCCAAGTATGTTTAGTACTGATAGATTGAACTAGGGCATATTAAGGGGAGGTTTCTAGTTTGTTCCCTAGACCTCCATCAAGCTTAAAATTACACCCTCTAGACCCTCTTTCAAGCTAAATTTGTACATTTTTCGGTAGAAAAATTTCCCGGCCAAAGGCCGGTTCCTCTTAAATTACAGGCTCGCTATCGCTCGCCAGGAAAAAATCGACCCCTAACTGACATGAAAGGTCTTAAAAGTGACATAAATGGGGTGAAAGTTCCAAACTAATGGGGCGAACATCTTACAATCTCAAAAGCAATGGGGCTAACCATGAGGGAGAAAGGGGTCAAGAAAAAAATCCCTCCAGTGGAGACCTCCCCTTAAGCAACTGTATACTACTGGATAACTGGATCATCTACAACAATTATTACGGATTATTCTAGTCTCTTCTTGAACAAGTCTCCACTCTATATTATCTACAAGTTCATGTTTAGTATTCCATCTCTATCTACAATAAACAACCATGGTGAAATCACACAACCTTGTTCTTGTCCAAATTTAATTTCAGACTGCTCACTTGATCTGCATTTAACGAACCGTCTCGGCAGTTTCTTGTAACTTATTTTTATGTCTACCTCTTTTATGCAGTATATCGTATATGCCTTTATATGTGTAATACACTTGAGAGTGCATGCCAATCTGTATATTTATTCTACCATATGTATTAAATACATTAATAATAACAACTAACTAGTAACACCCTTCTCCAAATACTCTTCACCACATTCTTCAAATAAAAGATCTGGTTGACACATCCTCAACAACCATGAATCCATTTTGCACATCACAGACAGTAGTAGTAAATCATCAATTTTCTCTCTCACTTTGTCCACCATTGTCCAAGCATACTTCTTGCCTGTTTGTACTGCTGTATGCGCTTAACAGATGTATACCTTAGTTGTGTCAAATATTTTCTTTCTTTATTATTCAGAAAATAAGTCAGTGTGCTTCATCTGTCAATGGTCACTGTTTATCATTGGGTATACTAAACCACAATAGCTTGCCAACAGTTGTACACAGAAACTATCACACACATCTTCCAGTAAGTCCACATTATCTTCCTTTCCCATGGGTATGAACAGGACTTTATACATTTACTCAGATTATTTCATCTGAATTATTTGATATTATCTCATCTTGAATGTTTATTTCTATTTTGCATGCAGGTAATGTTGACCACTGTTGGAGTCTCCTGTTGGGCCCCTCAGTTGCTTCACTTTATAACATTGATATTGACATTATTTTCTGCAGGTACTGTTGGCCACTGTTGGAGTCTGTTGTGGGGCTCCTCATGTGCTTCACCCAATCACTTACACCTCAGGAGCCGTGGTGGTTCACGCTGACTCCCTTACACCTGCCGTCACCAGAATCCAAGAACCTGGCATCAGATTCCACGTCCCTAAACCAGTCCAGTACATCGCACCAGTCCAGGTGGCCGCTGTCCCAGTTCCTACCCATTACCAAGTGGCTACCCCATACCAAGTGGCTACCCCATACCAAGTGGCCACCCCAGTTCAAGTAGCACCCCAAGTCCAATTTTCTGCCCCTGTGGTGGTGGTCGTGCCCCCAGAGCCCCTTAACGCCCCTGAGCCACCCATGCCCTCCATCAACGAGCCCTTCGTGGGCGGCCAGTTCCACGCCCAGGACGAGGCCAAGCAGTACTCGTTCGGTCACTGGGGCGGCTCCAACACCCGAGTGGAGGTCAAGGATTCCCTCGGCCGCGTCTCCGGCAGCTTCGCTTACATCAACCCTGATGGTGACGTTCAGGTCAGGAAATACGCAGCAGCTCCCGGCATGGGCTTCAAGGTGGCCGCTTCAGACCTGCCGGAGGACACACCCACTGTCGCCATGGTCAAGTCCGCACACGCCAAGGCTCATGCTGATACTAGACATTTGATCGCTACCGCTGCTGTTTCTACTGCATAAATGATTGTTCTTCTTTGTCTATGACTTTTGGCTGTCAATGATCACACAACATACTTACTCAGAACTAAGACATATGATGCTGAACCATAGAAATCTTATACACTATCATCATTGGATTGTTATTAATTATGTGAGAAGATACACAATGTATTGAGCTGAAATGTTAATTACCCAAGAAATATGCATGTAGGCTAAATATATATATTAGGTGTACATTGGATAACTTTTAAGAGTAGTATTCCTAGTAACAATATCTATCAGTCAATGTAAGATATTTATCAATATGGAATACCATCTTTAAACTGAATGGCACTTGTCAATGTCTTAGTTCTACTTATATAATTAAGTGAATACATTTATATAAAAACACTTGTGTTTTAAACAATCCTTACGTGTGTACAGTTATAATTTCAAGGTACAGTTGGTTACAAGGACACTAATATCAATTACATATAAAAGACCATTAAGGGGAGGTTTTTAGTTTGTTTCCTACTCCTCCAGCAATCTTAAAATTTCACCCCCTTGACCCCCTTTCAAGATAAATTTGTAAATTTTTCGGTAGAAAAATTTCCCGGCCGAAGGCCGGTTACTCTTAAATTACAGGTTCGCTATCGCTCACCAGGATAAAATCAACACCTAAATGGCACGAAAGGTCTTAAAAAGTTAAAATTGACAGAATGGGGTGGAAATTCTTAAAATCACCCAACTAATGGGGCAAACGTCTTAAAATTTCAAAAGCAATGGGGCTAGACATGAGGGAGAAAGGGGTCAAGAAAAAAGTCCCTCAAGTGGAAATCTCCCCTTAACATACTTGAATTTGTTTTTTGTTATGTGCATGGAGGAGACAAAAGGCAGGTTGCCTATAACGACTGTCTCCCCCCAAAGTTAAAAGAGTGACAGAGCCAAATTCAAGGGACGTTGGAGTCAAATGCTTGGAAACACGAAATTTAAAGCAGTTCGAGTCATAAGATGAAGGAAAGACTGATTGAGGGTAAGAGTTCCAGCGTTCACTTGTTGAGTACAAAGAAGTACAAAGGAAATCAAGCAACAACAGGTCTAGTGACCCTTCTAGGCTGCTTGTCCTCCAAAACACTGAGGATCAAGTGTCCAAACAGTGGTTTAGAGTGGGTAAGGGAACATTGGAAAGGGAACTACTGCCCTGGAACTAATGTCCGTGGCAGGACTAGGAAGTTAGTAGGGGACATATGGGTTAGTAACTGAGGGGAGGATAAAATAAAGTTATTCATTTACAAAAGTAGAAGAAAGACAGAAAATTTGCTAATTCTTGGGTTGGAGAGCTGGACAGAATAGGTGTGGGATTGTGTTGAAAGGTGGGTGCCTCACACTCACCACAAGGGATGGGGTATACACTGAGAGAGCTCTGAATAACACTGATTGTTGTAATAGCGAAAGAAGATGAAACAGATGCAACATTGCGGCGTATAGAAATAGATCGTAGGGAACTTGTAAGAGAAAGGGAGTTGAAGAGGCAAATTGCTCTTGATTCTACTCGTTCGAGAAGTGCGGTATGGGTGGAGCCTCCCCACACATGCGATCAATACTCGATACAGAGGCGTACTGTGCCCCGATACAGAGCAAGAAGCTGTGAGGGAATGAAGAACCCACGCAGACGGTTGAGCACACCCAACTTTTGGGAAGCTGTTTTAGCAAGAGTGGTAATATGATCTTTCCAAGAAAGGTTGGATGAAAAAGATACAACTAGAATGTTGAGAGAAGATGAAGGGTAGAGTTGTGTATTGTTGAAGAATAGTTGATAGTCTTGTGGAAGATTGTGATGGAGAGATAGAGGGAGAAACTGGGTCTTGGAGGTGTTTAATGTAACAAGATGTTCTCTGCCCCAATCAGAAATAGTTGAAAGATCAGAATTCAGGCATTCTATGGCCTCGCCACGTTTGTTTTGGAGTTATTGCATGCTGGGTTGTTGTGAAAAACTAGTTGAATAGTGTAAGGTAGAGTCATCAGCATATGAGTGGATAGGACTGGAGGTACAGTTGAGATCATTGATAAATATTAGAAAGATAATTGGAGACAGGACAGAACCCTGAGCAAGACCGGAGTTGATAGGTTGAGGAAGTGAATGATGGCCGTCCACAACTGCAGCTATGGAGCGGTCTGAAAGGAAATTAGAGACAAAGGCACAGATAGAAGGATAGAAACCGAAGGAGGGTAGTTTGGAAATTAAAGACTTATGCCAGACTCTATCCAATATAAGTGATTGCATGGATAACTATATTTTAAGGGGAGGTTTGTTTTTCTGGACCCCCTTCTTCCTCATATTTATCCCCATTAGTTTGGCGATTTTAAGACTTTTTGTGCCATTTCGATGTCAAATATTTCCTGGCGAGCGATAGCGAGCCTGTAATTTAGGAGGAACCATGGGAAATTTTTCTACCGAATAATGTACAAATATATCTCGAAGGGGGGTCTTGGGGGTATTGTTTAAAGTTTGATGGAGGTCTTGGGATGAAACTAAAAATAATAAAAAAGTAAACGAACAAATAGATACAACCGTAACCAGAGTGAGAGCTGAGCGATCTCTGCCATACCCATAGCTTACTCTGACTGTTCCCTTTACTTATATATTTTCTAGATCTCAAGTGACGGCGTCTCTTCTCTCTTCTGTGGATTGACCTCCCAATCTGCCAACCTAGAAGTTGGCAGATTGGAAGCCAAAGCGTCACATTTTTCCTCTGCCCCTCAACTTTCTCTTCATAATTGCTGAGGGGCACAGGGCCCTGGGTGGGGCTTTGGTTTCCCGGGCGTTTCCGCACCCTCCTCAGCTCCCCGCCTTTGAGTGGCTTCGGTCACCCAGGCTTTATTGTGGTAGGCAGGGAGGGTTCTGTGGGGGCACTCAGAAAATGGCCTTGGCCTTGCTCGGGGCCTTGGGGCTGTTCGGCCAGGCAGCCTGGGGAAGAGCAACAACAACAAAAACTCTCCCAAATAAACCTGGAGTGAGTGGAACAAAGGATTGCATACACTTTAAAAAAAAGGATAAATGCTACAACTTACAAAACCTCAGTAATACAAGAGTACCTCAATAACTGTTTAAGAATATACATAGGAATAGTGCAAAGGATCAACTAGCTATATAGTGGTATGTGTATGAATGAGTGGTGTGCCCATTCCTTGATAGGTTAAACTCTAAAAAGAAAAGAGTATAATACAGGTAGGAAAAAGATAGGCAAGATCATTGGGCATATTGATAGTTTTTGTTTTGTGTTTCCCCTATGTCTAATAAGGAGACAAAAGGCAAAGCTGCCTGTAACAAGTAACTACCCCAAGTTGAAAGAGTGACAGAGAGCCAAATTTAAAATACATCAGAGTCTAAATGTCTGGACACACGGAGCTTGAAGCAGATTAAGTCATAGGGTGAGGGAAAGACAGATTGAGGGAAAGAGTTCCAGAGTTTATTTGTTGAGTAGAAGAAAGAGTGCGAAAATCAGTTCACTGTTGGGTTAGAGAGTTGGACAGAATAGGAGTGAGAGTGTGTTGAAACGCAGGTGCCCCCGCCCCCCCCCCCCGCCCCCGCACACACACACTCTCCGTAAAGGGGGAGTTATACACAGAGAGCTCTGAAGAATACTGATTATTGTAATAGCTGCAGAAGAGTGAGAGAGAGATGCAACATTACGACATGTAAAGAGAGATTGTAGGGAATTATCAACCCCTTATTGGCGGGGCCCGACTTAAGGCGGTCTAGAGAATAAAGGACAATGTGGCGGGGACCGCCTTAAGTCGGTAGCAATTTTGAGCACATAATTGGCTCTGAGAGTCCGAGCGGTGGGAGGAGTGTAGGTTGACTCTGACCGTTCGGCACGGCTCCCGCGCCGGCACTGGGCCCACCTCCACACACATCCACACTCACTGCCTCCCTAGACAGGGAAATATGTCAGGAAATGACCGTATTTTAGGGATTTTTTCCTTCGTGTTGCACGATCGTTGCAAGACAACCCGTGATCGTAGAAGGATGGTTCTGGTGTCATTGGAAAGCTCAATTATCGCCCTTTCACGGATACATACTTGTATTACGCTCTGGCTCTTGTTTATGCATTAAAAAGAGCATAGAAATAAGCTCGTTTAGGGTAAAACCACCCGCTTGGCAGGTAGTAGAAGTTACCGGCCTAGCCGCTTGTGGAGTGTTAAGATGAAGTGAGTTGAGTTTTATAGTTTAAGTGGTATAAGATGTGTTTATTACCGCCAATATACCGTACCTTTAAATGGGTAAACTATTATGAACACTTGATATGCCCTTTCAATTTTAGTGAGTGTATAATTATGTTCCTAGACCTCGCTTTGAGTCACATGATATTCTACACTGCACAAATCAAAGGTAAAAACATGGAGGGTGAGGGCTGGTCTTATCCCGAGTGAGGTTTGGCATCCTTTACCCAACCTTAGCTGTTTCTGACAGTTTATTGTACTGTCCTACTTTTCCTTCTGTGGGCGGGCGGCTAGGAATCCTTCTCCCCTTGTAAAATTCACCTAGCACTGATAAAAAGTAAAAAATGTATGGAGGCTATGGCAAAAAAGTTTAAATATAATAATAGAAGAAGGGGTGATCCCAGAGGAGTGGAAGAAAACAAAAACCGTCATGATCCCATAGAATAATAAAGCCACAGCGAGAGACCTTAAGGGGTGTGACCTGTTTTTGTTCTGTCCTTTTCTATCTTTCTCTGGCTTGTATCCATTTGGCCCCATTCAGCCTACTTTTTTAAAACGTTTATCCCCATCCAGGTGTAAATTTTTTACTGGTGAGCGGTAGCGAGCCAGCATATTTTTTATTTTTGTTTGACAGCAGGCTAAATTTGTAAATTTTTCGATAGAAAAATGTCTCCGGCGAAGCCGGATTTCTTCATATAATGCTGGCTCGCTATCGCTCGCCAGGAAGAAATCGACACCTAGATGGGGATAAACGTCTTAAAATACTTGGCTGAATGGGGCCGAATGGATACAAGCCAGAGAAAGAGAGAAAAGGACAGAACTAACAAAAAGCAGGTCACCCCCCCTTAAACCAATAGCCCAGGCAAACACAATTATCGTAAAAGATTGTCATACAAATAGTAGTAGTAAAGGACCCAATAGAAAGACACCTATCGTCGGGTTAAGGGGAGGTTTTTAGTTTGGTCTCTAGATATCCATCAAGCTTAAAATTACACCCCCTTGAGCCCCTTTCAAGATAAATTTGTACATTTTTCGGTAGAAAAATGTCCCGGCTGAAAGCCGGTTCCTCTTAAATTACAGGCTCGTTATCGTTCGCCAGGATAAAATCGACACCTAAATTGCACGAAAGGTCTTAAAATTGACAGAAATGGGTTGAAAGTTCTTAAAATCATAAAAATAATGGGGCGAACGTCTTAAAATTAGAAAAAGCAATGGGGCTAAACATGAGGGAGAAAGGAGTCAAGAAAAAAGTCCTTCAAGTGGAGATCTCCCCCTTAATTTCATCTGACGCTAAATTGAATATCTTATCAACTATTGCATCGATACTTATTGGAACTGTTTCTGCAACTAATATACTCCTGCATCCTATAAATACCAAGTTTTCATAATTATCCCCATTCTTCGTTTTACATTTTTCGTATTAGTTGAGTAATTTGAATATGCACATTGTAATTTACCGTCCGATGAAATGACACTGAGTATGGAAGGACCCCAATGGAAATACGCCTAACGGCCTTATTGGGCTATCCTTAGTTGGAATTATGCAAGGCTGGTACATGTCATATTTGTAACATACTATGTGGTACCAACTCTGTAAATTGCTAACTGAATAAATATTATTATTATTATTATTATTATTATTATTATTATTATAGTTACAAATGGGGAAGTTTTAGAGGTACAGTAAGGCGGTAGACTAGAAAATTACTGTATAAATTATACTGTATATTAAAACATTGCGTAGACAGGTCCTCCGACATCAGGAAATCATTAATTGTAACATCTATTGACTTCAGCAAGGCATACGACTCCGTTAAGAGAAGCTACCCAATCAAAGCCATGAACAAATATATAATCCATCAAAATGTAATCGACCTAGTTGCTACATTTATACGGAAGACTGAAAATTTTTATGTTTTCGCGGTTTCGAGGTTCGAACTTGGGGGTTCGTTCTCCGATTTTGGGTTCCTTAGTGCAAACAAGATATACAATATTGTATATCTTGAATGCAAAGTTCCGTTTTCGTGTCAAGTCCAGCTGTACCGTAGTCTATGACCAATCTAATGTCAGTGAGTGATTCCTAGCCTTGTGACGTATCGCTATGTATCTGTGACGTATCTATCAAACTGGTACTCACTGCATTTTGCCTAGTAACTGATACCTATATAATTCTATGTAAGGCATGTAATCAATGCATGTAAATAGAGTGGGGTGATTTTGAGTATTGCTAAGTTAATAGTTGTGTTGGATAGAAACTGCTAGTAGCCGATATGAGCACACATACACTGATGCCACTGGCTATATAAATCTGATAGCATTGTATCCATGCGTCAAAATCTTCGAGGGTATATTAAAAAAAAAAAAAAAAAAAAAAAAAAAGGGATAAAGGTCAGTGTATGGGTGGGTGAAGAGGATCCCCTGGAGGAGCTACGTAACAGTGATGGGTGTGGCCGGGGATGGGGCCGGTAGAGCCTATATAAGAGAACGAGGGACTCATCTGCCTCACAATACTTCCTCTACTACTACTACCATCACCATGAAGCTCTTGGTAAGTACAAGACTAGATACCTAACTCAGTTACTTAGTCACTCGGTTATCTAATACCGTCAGGGGAGATTTTGAATTAGTTGTATATTTATTCCTATATTTACTATTATCATTATTTTTAGTTTCCTCCCTAGACCTCCATCAAGCTTAAAAAGTATCCCCAATAAATAAATTTGTGCATTTTACGGTAGAGAAATGCCCAGGCCATATGCTGGTTCCTCCTAAATCGCAGGCTCGCTATCACTAATCTGGAAAAAAAAAAAAAATCAACACTTGAGCGGCACGAAAGGTCTTATAATGTCCAAACTAATGGGGTGAACGTCTTAAAATCTCAAAACTAATGGGGCTAAGCATAGGGGAGAAGGGGGTCCAGAACACCCCCTTAAGGGGAGATGACCGTTTATTTTTTGGTCTATTAATTCATGTATTCCTTTATTTCTTAGTTTCCTCGCTAGACCTCCATCAAACTTAGAAAAAAAAAACCTAGATCCCCCTTCAAGATAATTTTGTAAATTTTTCTGTAGAAATATGTCCCGGCCAAAGGTAGTTTCCTCTCAAAATTTCAGGCTCGCTACCGCTCGCCAGGAATATATCGACACTTAAATTCCACGAAAAGTTTGAATATTGACAAAGAAAAGGGACAAAAGGTCTTAAAATTGCCAAACTAATGGGCTGAACGTCTTAAAATCTGAAAACTAAAGGGGCAAAGCATGAGGGAGAAGGATGTCCAGAAAAACCAGCCCATCTCCCCTTAACTAGGCCTAACTATACTCTTATGTTCAGTAACCCCTTTACCACCATTAAGCCGGAGTCACACGAGCCTATTTTCGAGCAAATTTTTACGGGCAATTGTGATCAGGAAGCTTTATAAATTACACTGTATCAGAATTCAACCGCCTAACATAATCTACCTTCAGTCCAGTTACCGACACCAGTGCGAAAATGTCCCAAAATAATACGAGAAAAAACTTGCTAATGGAAAATTGACGGAAAAAGCGCTCTTGTGACAGCGGCTTTACGCAATTTTCATCATATTCTCGTTACCGTTAGACAATTGTCATTAATTCGCAATCTACGTATGCGACTCATATGGGTAAAGACGATCTCCCTAAACACGGCTAAACCCTCTTACTGAAATAAATCCTTCTTAAACTGTATATAAAGTCCTCTAATTGTAGCCAGAATCAAAGGTAAAAAGGCGCCGTGATGCTGAAGGGGTAAATCGTGTATCTGGTCTGGTATCGAACGACTTAAAGATATATGGGAGAGGAATCTGCCTTGTGTGGGCCAATCGGCTTTCTGCAGATTCCCATTTTCTTATCTTCTTATATAATATAAACCTGACACCTAAATTCATCTATCTGCATTTTTTCCCGATTCGAAATTTTGCTGATTCGAAATTTTGCCGCGAATATGTTGGCATTCCAAAATTGATTATATCAGTTCTCGTGTGATAAACCCTTTAATCAATAGCCTTTGGTCCTCATATGCAATTAATCAATTTCCTGTCTCCGTGAAAACACCTTAACTATAAGCTGCTGGTTAGAACGGTAACGGTTGTGTTATGTCGTACAATGTTCTATTTTACTATTTTCTCACTATGAAAAAAATAATATATATATATATATATATATATATATATATATATATATATATATATATATTCATTTGACATAGGCAAGTAAATATTGTGATCCTGCTTGGAGGTACCCCAGTGTCGTGTATGTGTATTGACAGCGACTGTGGGAGCTTCACCACATGACAATAAACTATATATTATTTACAGGTACTGTTGGCCACTGTTGGAGTCTGTTGTGGGGCTCCTCATTTCCTTCACCCGATCACTTACACCTCAGGAGCTGTGGTGGTTCACGCTGACTCCCTTACACCCGCCGTCACCAGAATCCAAGAACCTGGCATCAGATTCCACGTCCCTAAACCCGTCCAGTACATCGCACCAGTCCAAGTGGCCGCTGTCCCAGTTCCTACCCCATACCAAGTGGCTACCCCATACCAAGTGGCCACCCCGATTCAAGTAGCACCCCAAGTCCAGGTCACTCCTTACCAGGCTCCTGCTGTATTTGCTGCCCCTGTGGTGGTGGCCGTGCCCCCAGAGCCCCTTAACGCCCCTGAGCCACCCATGCCCTCCATCAACGAGCCCTTTGTGGGGGGCCAGTTCCACGCCCAGGATGAGGCCAAGCAGTACTCGTTCGGTCACTGGGGCGGCCCCAACACCCGAGTGGAGGTCAAGGATTCCTTCGGCCGCGTCTCCGGCAGCTTCGCTTACATCAACCCCGATGGTGACGTTCAGGTCAGGAAATACGCAGCAGCTCCCGGCATGGGCTTCAAGGTGGCCGCTTCAGACCTGCCGGAGGACACACCCGCTGTCGCCATGGTCAAGTCTGCACACGCCCAGGCTCATGCTGATACTAGACATATGATCGCTACCGCTGCTGTTTCTACTGCATAAACCTAAAGTACATAATTCCAAATCTACTATGGCAATAACCCAGTGATATAATACATATTCAAAGACATGAAGACCTAAGACATGAACAGTAGACCTGTCCGTGGATACTTAAAACGGCTTTATGGGTATGGTTCGATCACCTCCCTCATGCTAACCCAGCTCTTAAGGTGGTCTTGGCAAGAAACAACTTTTAATTTGACCTAGGGTAAACCAAATAACACAAGCTGAAGAAAGTCCATCAATTGTGTCATGAGTTACTTTTAAAATTTGAACAACTACAACCTGAAGACTTGAATAGAGGAATCTCTATAGATGGAATCATAGGGTGAATGCATTCACACGCTGTCATGACATACTGTATAATAGTAGTTCAGTTGATTGATTGACTTACTGATGCACGATCAGTCCAGTGTATAACCGTTTATATAACAGTAGTACAAATCCTTAACTTACATTAAATAGAAGAATCAGTCATTAAACTACCAACTGTAATATGTGCGAACAAGAAAAATTAAAGTTTCACAAAATGTCATTGTCTTAGTTCTATCGCATGCTCATACATTTACACTAAATAAATATATTACGTAAAGCATAATTTATTTCATTAACTACCTGCATTTGTGTTGACTTACTCATCATTCTCCAAGTAGCACAGGGTATGCATCTTCCTTGGCTTGATTTGTATTAAAATTTGTCGAGTTGAATCTGAATAACAAAACAAGATATAATCGTAAAACCAGATATCCAGCCGTCCGGCTGGCTCAGTTGATAGCGTGCCTGATTCCCACCTTGAAGGTCTCGCGTTCAATCCCCGCTCAGATTGAAAAGTTTTTCTGGGATACAGCCGGCGGTTACCATCTCCCCATGAGCAAGGGGGATGGGTAATGGTCTCTGGTAGACTAAAGAAAGCCAAGCGCTTGCGAATCCTCGAAGGAGGAGAGACGGGCGCTATATAAGTAACCAGAAGATTATTATTATTATTATTATACATTATATGACATTTAAGAGTTTGTTTCTTGACCCCTTTCTCCCTCATGCTTAGCCCCATTAGCTTTGATATTTTAAGACGTTCGTCCTATTAGTTTGGTGATTTTAAGACCTTCCACCCGATTTCTTTGTCAATTTAAAAACCTTTCATGCCATTTAGGTGTTATTTCCTGGCGAGCGATAGCTAGCCTGTAATTTAGGAGGAACCAGCCTTTGGCTGGGACATCTTTCTACCGAAAAATTTACAGTTTATTTCGAAGGGGGGTCCCTTTCAGTACCGGTGATGCTTTTCTCATTACACGCTGCCACCTATCAAGCGATTGTATTCAGCTTAGGAAGGACGTCTAGCGACTAACAATGCTACAGACTGCCTCAATTAATCCTTTTCGCTACCGTAACCTAGATCCTTCCTAAGTTCCATGAAATTGTATAAATATAGCTGAAACCAATAACAAAAACTCCTCACCGGTACTGAAAGGGTTAATATTGCATTAGATAGGATTATTCAAGATTATCCCCCGACGAGCTTCTAAGTTAATTGACAGTTTATTCTGGCTATCATTAGACGATTGTATACAGCTTAGGAAGGATCTGCGGGAATCATAAGGGTAAAGCCTATCTCATTTAACCCTCCGACTTCCACATGCCCTTCCTAATCTGGATAAAATCGTCTAATAATAATAAACAAATAATATTAACATAAATACAATCGTCTAATAATGGCCGGAACACAGGCAAGAAATGCGTCATTGGATCTTGAAAGGGTTAAAATCAAGGTGAAGAGGAAAACGGACTCCGCTTCACGACATCAGTGACTTCGATAAATCTTCACCATCAAATCAACTCGTCTCTCACCTTAAGGGGGAGGTAGTTGTTTTGTCTCCCTATTGCTTAGTTCCATTAGTTTGTATTTTATTTGAAGACATTCGTTCCATTAGTTTGGCGATTTAAAGACCTTTCGCCCCATTTCTTGTTACTATAAAGACCTTTCGTGCCATTTAGGTGTCGATTTATTCCTGGTGAGCGATAGCAAGCCTGTCATTTTAGGAGGAACCGGCCATCGGCCGGGAAATCTACCGAAAAATTTACACATTTATCTTGAAATGATGTTTTTGTTTTAAGCTTGATGGAGGTTTAGTGAGGTTACTATACAATAAATAGATAAATAGATAAATAGACCAACAAATAACCATTACTCCCTTAATAGTGCCTGTGTGACTCAGACCTAAGGCGAAATTTGTATTAATTAATTAATTTATTTATTTATTATTATCATTGTTTAGTTTCCTCTGTAAACCTACATCAAGCTTTAATAAATACCCCCAAGACCCCCCCATCAAGATAAGTTTGTACATTTTTATGGTGGAAAAATTACCCGGTCGATGGCCGGTTCCTCCTAAATTGCAGACTCGCTATAGCTCGTCAGAAGAAAATCGACACCTAAATAGCACGAAAGGTATTAATAATGACGAAGAAATGAGGCAAAAGGTCATAAAATTGCCAAACTAATGGGGCGAACGTCTTAAAATCTCGAAACTAATCGGGCTAAACATGAGGGAAAAGGGAAACCAGAGAACCCCCCCCCCCCTTCCTTAGGCGTTTTCTTTGAGCAAGTAGAGCAAAAACACAAAACAAAATTAAAAAAAGAAAACATTCCTCGGTAAAAAAAAAAATGGACCCCTCGGCTTTACTTATTATAGAGACCAATATAATATTCAACACCTTATAAGTTAATAGCTAATTTAAGAGTGTTTTTTGTTTTGTTTTTTTCGTTTCTCCAGTTCATCGCCCCTTCTCCCCCTCCACCTCCCACCTTCCCTCCCCCCGACCGACCGAGTGACTGTCATTACCCCTCTAACTAAGGTGGCCGGTAATGTGGTTGTTAACGTCCATAGAGTTTATAATTATATTCTACTATTCCTGTAAGTTCAGTTCATTGGAAACTCAAAATGAAACATACCCCCCACCACACACACACCCACACACACTTTTCAAAATATCACTCTTGGCTGAGCTTTGTAGTATAGGTCGCAATCTTGAATTATATATTGAATACAACTCTCCAGATCGGTAATACTGTAGGCTACTACAATAAGGTGTGGTGTGAGTGATTGATTTTGCCCCGAGGGGCGAGTTTATTGAGCAGCGCCCCCCATCCTGTGAGGGGACAACCACTAGTAAGGCGATACATACTGCTCAAAGAGCCATTATTCCACTGAAACAACAGCATCGTCGTCTGGTTACATTCATATTTGTGTTTGGGGCATGTGGTAGGAACAGGGTTATGGCAGCTAATATTCCCTGGACCGTGGGTAGCTGGAACCGCACGGGGAGCTGGGTGACAAGGGAGGGGGGAAGGTGGGAGGGAGGGTGAGGGTGAAGGGTGAAACAAGGGAGGAACGAAGGTGGGAAGGAGGGTGAGGGTGGACTCATCCCACCCTCACCCTCCTTCCCATCCTCGTCCCTGCCGAAACGAGAATAGGACTAAGGATGGAGGAGGGAGGGTGTTTTGAGGGTGGTGATGTGGGTGGGACGAGGGTAGGAGGAGGGTGGGAGGTGGGATGAAGGAGGGGGAGAGAGGTGAGAGGAGGGGGGGGGGGGGGGTGAGGCTAGGGGGGGATGAAGGAGGGGGACAGAGGGTGGACGAGGGTAGGAGGTGGGATGAAGGAGGGGGACAGAGGGTGAGAGGAGGGGGGCGGGGGAGGTGAGGCTAGGGTGGGATGAAGGAGGGGGACAGAGGGTGGACGAAGCTAGGAGGAGGGTGGGAGGTGGGATGAAGGAGGGGGACAGAGGGTGAGAGGAGGGGGGCGGGGGAGGTGAGGCTAGGGTGGGATGAAGGAGGGGGACAGAGGGTGGACGAGGGTAGGAGGAGGGTGGGAGGTGGGATGAAGGAGGGGGACAGAGGGTGAGAGGAGGGGGGCGGGGGAGGTGAGGCTAGGGTGGGATGAAGGAGGGGGACAGAGGGTGGAGGTAGAACGAGAGTGGGATGAAAGTGGGAGACAAGAGGGTGGACGAGGGTAGGAGGGTGGGAGGTGAGACGAGGGTGGGTGAACGGGAGCAACAAGGGAGGGTGTGCTGAGGGTGGTGATGATGTGGACCCAAATAATATCCATCTATCCTAGCCAAGGTCAACAAGCCGGCTGCTTTGGCTCCTGTGGTCACAAAAGGAGAACCAGACACCGATCACATTCTTCCCATGGTGTACACGGGCCAATTCAGACGCGGTGGATAAAATTAGTACGCAATATAAATTATAAACACACACACAAAACTCGTGAGTACGGTTATATGAATCAATTTAGTTTCAAAATTCAACTAAGTATCATGCACTTTATAATAAATACAACAATCTAACTCATATTTTTGTGGGTCGAATATTGTAACATTTCTAACGATTCTGCGTACTGATTGGACCACCCGTGCGCATTAACTATCTTATCCTATTAGAAAAAATGTGCCCCCGAAAAGTAGATATTATATTCGATAGCGGTAAATTCTAACAAACTGTTAATATACCGATTATATTTGTTTACTAATTTGTATACACAATATTCCATTCTCATTCTATTCGTCTGGATATAGGCTCACTGTAACGTGCTAATACCTGTGAGAGGTCCTTCCTCATGTAGCATACATTGTCTGATAATGGTTCCATGTCATCTTAACCAGTAGACCATTGCAACCAGTGCCAAATTAACCCAGACCAACCAAACCAGTGCCAAAATATAGTACAAACCTAACCTAACCTAATCTAACCGTATTGGTTGATTTGATACTGGTTGAGAGCTACTGGTTGAGTTGACCGGTCACCGTCTGATAATACCTTAGATCAACAAAAAACGAATTAATTGCCTGCACACCATAATGGAGGATGTTGGCCAATGTCTGTTTGTTATAGTCTCCAGGACAAGGGGGGGGGGGGGGGGGGGGGGGGCATCAAGCCGGTATCACACGAGAGCTTTTATAGTCAACATTCGATGATCAAAATGTTTCTGGCAACATTATTATCTGGAATATTTTGCACTGACATCGGAAACTAGACTGATGGTAGATGAATTTAGGTAACAGATCTATTATAAATGTTGAACTCATACGCTGCCAGACCAGTTTTGAGGATAAATGTTGAGGGAAAATGCGCTCGTGTGATACCGGCTTCAGGAACATACAGAAATCACTGGGTGGAGTTTTTCATAAGATAAGCTATGAAAAACTGAGAATCCGTCTTTCATACAAACTCTCAGTGGTTGAGTAGCTTCGTTTAAGGGGACCCACCACGTGTTTTGTCTCTTTCTCTCCCTCTCTCTTTGGCTTGTATCCATTCGGCCCCATTCAGCCTACTGCTTTAAGATATTTACCCCCATCCAGGTGTGAATATTTTATATATATATTTGTTTTGACAGCAAGCTAAATTTGTACATTTTTCGATAGAAAAATTTCTCCGGCGAAGCCGGATTTCTCCATACAATGCTGGCTCGCTATCGCTCGTCAGAAAGAAATCGACACCTGGATGGGGATAAACGTCTTAAAACAGTTGGCTGAATGGGGCCGAATGGATACAAGCCAGGGAAAGAGAAAATTAGAGAAAGATTAAAAAAAGCAGGTGACCCCCCTTAACACTATCAATGGGTTTCAATTAAGTCACTGAATATGAGAAGGTTTTACTAAACTGAATATAAGCGCTTATTTGCCAAGTTTTGCCCTTTGTACCCTCTAAATCCATTTTCTTGGGAGATGACCAAGCTTAACCTAACTGGCCTAACCTAATCTAGCCTACTAACACTGTGTGTGTGTGTGTGTGTGTGTGTGTGTGTGTGTGATGTTTTACCGGTGCCTTAGAAGTTTTGTCATTTGTCTTTATTTCTAATTTGGTGTGGACTAAGTTTAAGTCCAAGGTTGGTGGTAAGACAGCATCATAATGTAAATGACCTTCACCACCGCCTCCTGTACCGGCTTTTAACTCACTCTAGCCTGCCCTGCCCAATTCTGGTCCTGCTGCCCCACCCTGTTCTGCCCTGCCTCACCCTGTTCTTCCCTTCCTCACCCTGTTCTGCCCTGCCTAACCCTGCTTTGTTCTGTGCTGCCTGTCTCACCCTGTTTTGTTCTGTGATGTCCTGTTCTGTCCTGCCTCACCCTGCTTTGTTCTGCCTCACCCTGTTTTGTCCTGCCTCACCCTGTTCTGTTCTGCTTCACCCTGTTTTGTCCTGCCTCACCCTGTTGTTCTGCCTCACCCTGCTTTGTTCTGCCTCACCCTGTCTTGTCCTGACTCACCCTGCTTTGTCCTGACTTACCCTGCTTTGTCCTGACTCACCCTGCTTTGTCCTGACTCACCCTGCTTTGTCCTGACTCACCCTGTTTTGTCCTGACTCACCCTGCTTGTCCTGCCTCACCCTGCCTGTCCTGCCTCACCCTGTCTGTCCTGCCTCACCCTGCCTGTCCTGCCTCACCCTGCCTGTCCTGCCTCACCCTGGTTTGTCCTGACTCACCCTGCTTTGTCCTGACTCACCCTGGTCTGTCCTGCCTCACCCTGGTCTGTCCTGCCTCACCCTGGTCTGTCCTGTCTCACCCTGGTCTGTCCTGCCTCACCCTGGTCTGTCCTTCCTCACCCTGGGTTTTCCTGCCTCACCCTGTTTTGTCCTGCCTCACCCTGCTTTGTCCTGACTCACCCTGGTCTGTCCTGCCTCACCCTGGTCTGTCCTGCCTCACCCTGGTCTGTCCTGCCTCACCCTGGGTTTTCCTGCCTCACCCTGTTTTGTCCTGCCTCACCCTGTTTTGTCCTGCCTCACCCTGCTTTGTCCTGCCTCACCCTGTTCTGTCCTGCCTCACCCTGTTCTGTCCTGCCTCACCCTGTTCTGTCCTGCCTCACCCTGTTCTGTCCTGCCTCACCCTGTTCCACCCTGTTTTGTCCTCCTCACCCTGTTTTGTTCTGTTCCACCCTGTTTTGTCCTGCCCACCCTGTTTTGTCCTGCCTCACCCTGTTCTGTCCTGCCTCACCCTGTTCTGTCCTGCCTCACCCTGTTCTGTTTTGTCTACCCTGTCCTGCCTCATCTGTTCCACCCTACGACCCTTCATCCTTTCCTAGCTGTCACACCGTCATGAATAATTCCAGTTCTGCTCTGCCCAATCATATTCTACTTTAATAATCAGTGGCATTCTACTTTACCCTGTCCTGTCCACCTTGTAGCCTACCGAATCAGTCAGGTCCTCGCCAAATCTATCCAGTTCTACATCCTTCAACTAAATTTTTCCCCGATTCCCTTTTCTCCTCTTTCATCCCCTGCCATAATTATTTTGTATTGGTTATGGGTCACTCTTCCATTTCTCTTCCTTACCATCTTATGTATCGTGCTTGACTATATTATCCTTCCTCAATCTGTTCTACGTAGCCTAATATTGCTCCAAACTCGCCCTGCCCTTAACACACCCTCAGCTGTTTCCGTTTCACCATGTCCTGCTTAATTCTGGTTATGCCTCACCCTATCATTCTTCACCCTTCCCTGCCGAACTCTGGTACTGTCCAACTTTACTCAGCCTACACCAATTTCAATCTACCCTGTCTTGAGGAATCCTGGACCTGCCTCAGCCTGTCCTGTTATATATTGACCTACCTAATTTCGCTTTGCGGTAAGGGTGGGAGGTAAACTGATAAGATTAATATATGGGATTGATAGAGCAGATTAAATTGATAGATAAACCATGTGGGGTTGATGGATACAATAGATGAGAGTGATATACAAACAAATAAGATTGATAAATAAATATACGAGATATGGTTGACATAAACAGATGAGTTGCTAGATGTACAAATTATAGATAAAGATACAGATTGTGAAATAAACAATTAAGGCTTGTGAACTAAACAGTTAAGGGTTGTGAACTCAACAGTTAAGGGTTGTGAACTCAACAGTTAAGGGTTGTGAACTCAACAGTTAAGGGTTGTGAACTCAACAGTTAAGGGTTGTGAACTAAACAGTTAAGGGTTGTGAACTAAACAGTTAAGGGTTGTGAACTAAACAGTTAAGGGTTGTGAAATAAACAATTAAGGCTTGTGAACTAAACAGTTAAGGGTTGTGAAATAAACAATTAAGGGTTGCGAACTAAACAGTTAAGGGTTGTGAACTAAACAATTAAGGGTTGTGAACTAAACAGTTAAGGGTTGTGAACTAAACAGTTAAGGGTTGTGAAATAAACAATTAAGGGTTGTGAACTAAACAATTAAGGGTTGTGAACTAAACAGTTAAGGGTTGTGAAATAAACAATGAAGGGTTGTGAACTAAACAATTAAGGGTTGTGAACTAAACAGTTAAGGGTTGTGAAATAAACAGTTTAGGGTTGTGAAATAAACAGCTAAGGGTTGTGAACTAAACAGTTAAGGGTTGTGAACTAAACAGTTAAGGGTTGTGAAATAAACAGTTAAGGGTTGTGAAATAAACAGTTAAGGGTTGTGAACTAAACAGTTAAGGGTTGTGAACTAAACAGTTAAGGGTTGTGAAATAAACAGTTAAGGGTTGTGAAATAAACAGTTAAGGGTTGTGAACTAAACAGTTAAGGGTTGTGAACTAAACAGTTAAGGGTTGTGAAATAAACAGTTTAGGGTTGTGAAATAAACAGCTAAGGGTTGTGAACTAAACAGCTAAGGGTTGTGAACTAAACAATTAAGGGTTGTGAAATAAACAGCTAAGGGTTGTGAAATAAACAGCTAAGGGTTGTGAACTAAACAGTTAAGGGTTGTGAACTAAACAGTTAAGGGTTGTGAAATAAACAGTTAAGGGTTGTGAACTAAACAGTTAAGGGTTGTGAAATTAACAGGTAGGGTTGATAGATAAACAGGTGGGGGTTGTGAAATAAACAGCTAAGAGTTGTGAAATAAACATCTGAGGGTTGTGAAAAGGTTCTGGGGTTAACCCCTTCTGTACCGGGACGTATTTGTTACTGTATTTGTTACTGTATTTGTTACTGTATTCTTGCTACTATTAGACGACATTATTCAGTTTAAGATGGGCCTCCAATAGTTAAACAGGCTTCGAACTAACTCACTGAACCCTCTTTACTACCACAGATCCTTCTTATGCTTCACACAAAATAGTAGCCTGAATAAAGTTTAACTAAAAGACGTTGCCGGTACACAAGGGGTTAATAAATGGGTTTGTTTGGCCGCGAGTCATTATAGCGGACCAACAATCCACTTTTTAGCCCACACATGACAACAACAAAAACCTGACCACGTCGACCTTGGCTACATGAGCGGTATATACGGTATACAGTAGGTATGGTAGAGGAGGGGGAGGGTTAAGGGGGGAGGGCAGCTGTAGTTATTTGTTCATTTATTTGTATTATTCTTATTATTTGTGTAAGTTTCTATTTATTATTCCTTTAGTTTCCTCCCTGGACTTCCATCAAGCTTAGAAAAACACCTGGCCAAGACCCTCCTTCAAGATTAAATTTGTAAATTTTTCGATAGAAAAATTTCCCGGCCGAAGGCCGATTCCTCTTAAATAACAGGCTCGCTATCGCTCGCCAGGAAAACATTGACACCTAAATGACACGAAAAGTCTTAATATTGACAAATAAATGGGGCGAAAGGTCTGAAAATCGCCAAAGTAATAGGCCGAACGTCTTAAAATCTTAAAACTAATGGGGCTAAACATGAGGAAGAAGAGGGACCAGAAACACGACCCATCTTCCCTTTAAGGTGGTTCCACGTCATTCCGGCCGCGAACCAATGGGGCCGCGAACCAAATCGGCCATGTTCGCAATTCCAACGCGGCAGGGAAGCAAAATCTCGAAGTTTGGAAGGGTTTACGCACTCATACTACTTCTCTGGACAATTGTCGCAATTCATCTTACTCTAAAGCCGGTATCACACGAGAGCTTTTTTCCTCAACATTTATCCTTAACACTGGTCTGGCAGCTTATGAGGTCAACATTAATACTATTTCTGCTACCTAATGTCATCTATCATCAGCCTAGTTTCTGACATCAGTGCAAAATATTCCAGAAATGTTGCCAGAACAAATTTGATCATCGAATGTTGACTATAAAAGCTCTCGTGTGATACCGGCTTAACTAGACTAAAGCCGGTATCACACGAGAGCCTATTTAGTCAACATTCGATAATCAGCATTTTTCTGGCAACATGTCTGGTATATTTTGCACTGGTTTTGGAAACTAGACTGGTGATAGATGAATTTATGTAACCAAAATATTTAAAATGTTTTTTATTAATTAATTTATTCCTTTATTTCTAGTGTTCTCGCTAGACCTCCATTAAGCTTAGAAAAGCACCCCCTAGACTCCCCTTCAAACTAAATTTGCAAATTCTTCGGTATAAAAATGTACCGGCCGAAGGCCGGTTCCTCTTGAAATGTCAGGCTCGCCAGGAAATAATCGACACCTAAATGGCACGAAAGGTCTTAAAATTGACAACGAAATGGGGCGAAAGGTGTAAAATCGACAAACTAATTGGCCGAACGTCTTATAATCTCAAAACAAATGGAGATTAACACGAGGGAGAAAGGGGACCAAAAAAACCCCGACCCATCTCCCCTTAATGCAAGTGGTATCAGGGCTATACCGGTGCCTATGTTTTATAATCTCAATATAGCTAATACGAATATAACAGTTTTATAATCTCACTATAGCTAATGAGAATATAACGGTATATAAATTATTTCGACATATACCGTAAGTGGTTCGTAACGAAGATGGTACAAAATGGCGACAGTTGTCCAGCTTTTGGCTATTGAAGGGTCTCTAGACAATGTACAACTAAACTCATCTAGCTGTAAAATAAAGCTCTACCACGATAACACACACACATACACACAGTCACACGCACACAGTCAAATACACATACTCACAAACACACACACACACGCGCAGAAACAAATACAAAGATAAATCTGTTCATATTGACAATGAGAATGAACATAACATAAGAAAATGGGAGTCTGCAGAAAGCCGATTGGCCCACACAAGGCAGATCCCTCTCACACCTAACCTAATGGTATGTGATAATAATTAACAGGATTATATTATTGTATTAATCTTAACATTGGAGCGTATATAACAGAAGGTGAATAAGTATTAAGGGGAGTTTTTTTCTGCTCCCCTTTCTCCCTCATGTTTAGACCCATTAATTTTGAGACTATAAGACGTTCGCCCCATTAGTTTATCGATTTTAAGACGTTTCACCTCAATTCTGTAAAATGTAAGACTTTTCGTGCCATTTAGGTGTCGATTTATTTTGTTGGTAAGCGATAGTCAGCCTGTAATTTAGAAGGAACCGGCATTCGGCCGAAACATCTTTTAACTCAAAAACAATTACACATTTATCTCAAAAGGTGGGAGGGGGGGGGGGGGGGTCCTTTGGGATATTTTTGTAAAGCTTGATGGAGGTCTAGGGAGCAAACTAAATACCTCTCCTTAAGTGAGTGTGTTCCCACGTGATCACTAATTACGCCCCCCCCCCCCCTTTTTCCCCTGCCTCCACCTGGGGAACCCCCGTCTCTTACCTGCACCACCAGACCACTGTTATACCCTGAGACAGTCTCGGTGGTCATTTTAGTTGTATTGGACATTACCTTTCTTGTAGCTGATCTGGACAATGGTGATACACATGTTTCCTTGTATGAGCTAAAAAATATATTCTTGAATAAAATGAAAATATATAGAGTATAGGCCTACTGTATATATATTAATTTTAGTCAAGGATATATTTTTGTTTAGCTCTTACAAGGAAAAATTGGTATATATATATATATATATATGCGAATATGCTTCCACACTAAAGGTGTGTAGAAAAGGGTAGGTTCACTGCACAAAGTTTAAAACATTTTAGTGCTAAAATTAAATTGCATCTAAAATATATTGCATGCACAAAATAAGGGTTTAAAAAGTATGTCCGAGTATCTTATTAGAAGGCTCGGACTGTTGTGTACATATTAAAATAATGTTTATGTAAACATTATTTTAATATGTACACAACAGTCCGAGCCTTCTAATAAGATACTCGGACATACGTTTTAAACCCTTATTTTGTGCATGCAATATATTTTAGATGCAATTTAATTTTAGCACTAAATTTTTTTAAACTTTGTGCAGTGAACCTACCCTTTTCTACACACCTTTAGTGTGGAAGCATATTCGCATATATTTTTACCACAAGAATCAATATTTGTCATGTTTTATATATATAGATATATATATATAAATATATATATATATATATATATATACTATATATATATATATATATATATATATATATATATATATATATATATATATAATTCATATATATATATATATATATATATATATATATATATATATATATATATATATATATATATATATATATATATATATATATATATATATATATATATATATATATATATAAGATCTCCATTCCTCCACATCCGCATTGACACCTGTCCACCCAAGCCTGCTCCACTAGACTAACCTATCCTAGCCAACTTCACCCTTGACATTTACCACCACACTCTCTCAGCTCCCTCTCTCTCTCTCGCCCACCTAGTCATCTGCCTTACTGTCTTGTATAATCAAGGATACCTCCTAAGGGGGTCACCTGCTTTTTCTGTCTTTCTCTCCCTTTCTCTCTTTCTCTGACTTGTATCCATTTGGCCCCATTCAGCCAACTGTTTTAAGATGTTTATCCCCATCCAGGTGTTGATTTTTTCCTGGCGAGCGATAGCGAGCCAGCATTGTATGGAGAAATCCGGCTTCCGGAGACATTTTCTATCGAAAAATTTACAAACTTAGCTTGCTGTCAAAACATGAATATATATACGCTGGCTCGATACCGCTCACCAGGAAATTATTGACACCTGGATAGGGGTAACCATCTTAAAAAAGTAGGCTGAATGGGGCCCAATGGATATAAGCCAAAAAGAGAGAGAGAGAAAGAGAAAAAAGGCGAGATGGGCTCCCTTAAGCTACTCGTACACATCCCCGCTCGCCTACACACACCAGACCTATGATAGATACAAATTGTCTTACACTAATTAGCTTCAAATTAACATTATTACGAATATTGGTCCTATCTAGAGTGAGGTTTGGCATCCTCTACCCAACCTTGGCCGTCTCTGTCTGTCACTTTGACTGTCATACTTTTCCTTCTGGAGACAGGGGGCAAGGAATCCTCTTCCCCTTGTAAAATTCACCTAGTAGACGAGACAGAGTAAGTGGCGAGGGAACGCGAAAGTGGTCCTGGACCCTAGGTATTGGAACATTAAATGTTTATGTATATGCATTACATATATCACGCTTATACAGGTATGCAATAACAACACCAGGGACTCGATCTTTAAAATGAAACATGTGAGATAATGTGAGCTCAATCTTGAACACAACTCTTAGGAGATTTGGGGAAATAAATTGTGTACTTTTTGTTTTCAAAATGAAGCTTCGCTTACCATAAAATCTAAGAGATATGTGTACTAAAGCTATTTGACAGTGGTTACGAGAGAGAGAGAGAGAGAGAGAGAGAGAGAGAGAGAGAGAGAGAGAGAGAGAGAGAGAGAGAGAGAGAGAGAGAGAGAGAGAGAGAGAGCAATTTGTTTAGTTGTCTACCTATGAATCCTTCAGTAAAGTTAGCGGGGAAACCGTTCAAGTGCAAAGTTTTGACATGTTCTAGTTCTTCAATTCTAGTTACAATAATTAGTGTTCCTCTGAGCTCTCTAGTGTATACCACCCCCTCTTCGTAAAGCACGTAGCACCCGTCTTGCAACACAATCCCACCCCTACTCTCTGCAACTCTTAACCCAAGAGTGAAACGTTGTTCTCAATCTTTCTTCTATTCAACAGCTGAGCTCTGGAACTCTCTCCCAGTATCGGTCTTTCCCTCATCCAATGACTTAAATTGCTTAAAACTCCGTGTGGTTCGAACGTCCCTTGATGTTGGCCCTGTCACTCTTTCAACTCTGGGGGAGGCACTCGTCACAGGCAGTTCTGCCTTTTGTCTCTCTCACTCACATATAAAACAAAACAAAACATAACAAAGTCTATAGATGTGGCTTCTTTTGGGTATGACTCCCTGCTGTCTGTGTATACTCTGCGGCAGTATTATTTTTATTAATCTCACCACCACACCCCCAATGAAATTAATTAAAGTATATATGATCCACCGGGATTCGAACCCGGGTTATCACACACATATTTTTGCCACCTTAACCATTACACCACCAGGACTATAATATGTGTGTGTGCTTGAGTGTGCGTTTGTATACGTTTGTCTAGGTTTCTGTGTGTGTGTGTACGTGAATGAGTGTTAGTGTGTGTGTACGTAAGAATAGGCGTTATTGAGTGTATGTGAATGTGTGTGTGTATACATTAATATTAAATCAATCCAGCCTAGCCTACACACACACCGCAAACGGTATCTCTGAGGGACCTCCCCGAAGCCACGCCCACGTCTTAATGTCACGTGTGGTTAGATCCTTGTGTCACATAATGCGCACACACACATATACTATACATACATACACACATGCACATACAATCACACACATATGCTATACTTACTGACACATATACAAATATTCACACACTTTTACAATATAAACGGCATATATACACACACACACATTCCCTCTACACATACACTAAACCAAACAACCCTCACTATTCACACACATGTACACTAACCTACAACACACACACACACACACATGAAACACATACCGGTACCGTACACGCAAGCAAACCCAGTAACACACGAGAGAGAGAGAGAGAGAGAGAGAGAGAGAGAGAGAGAGAGAGAGAGAGAGAGAGAGAGAGAGAGAGAGAGAGAGAGAGAGAGAGAGAGAGAGAGAGAGAGAGAGAGAGAGAGAGAGAGAGAGAGAGAGAGAGAGAGAGAGAGAGAGAGAGAGAGAGAGAGAGAGAGAGAGAGAGAGAGAGAGAGTGAGAGAGGGAGAGGGAGAGACAGAAGAGAGGGGGGGGGGGGAACTACGTAGGAAACACACGCACTGACAGACGGACAGGATGATAAAACAATATAATCATAAACTGACAGACCCGGTACCATGAGCTTCTCAGACCAACATTGTCATTAAATTAAATAAAAATAAAAGATAAAAATAGACCAATCCGGATAAAAACTACCGGCCACACCCTGGCCCACAGTCGCGCTCAAAAGGTTATGCAACACCTTCAACACTTCGGTTCTTTATTATATTGAAGGGGAGAGGGGGGTCTGGCCCCGTTTATCCCTCATGTTTAGCCCCATTAGTTTTGATATTATATAACATTTACCCTATTGCTTTGGTGATTTTATTTTATTTTATTTAAGATTTTTCGTGCCATTTAGGTGTTGACTTTATCCTGCCGAGTGATAACGAGCCTGGACTTAAGGAGGAACCAGTTTTCGGCCAGGTAATTTTTTCTACCGAAAAATGTAAACATTTATATCGAAAGAGGGTCTTGGGGGTATCATTAAGTTTGCTGGAGGGGTATTAAAAAATAAATACAATAAATTAATAAATACATAAAAATAAACAATAATAACAAATATATCTATCTATCTATTGCCTGACGCCGTGATCCCCTAAGGAGTGGCCACGAACGAACCGTCCCCATACACCTCTGTCCCCAGTCAGTCGACGCCCCTCCTCCCAACCAGCACCGCCTTCATCCATATACTTCCTCACTCCATCATTCCACCTCTCCTTCGGTCTACCTCTCCCTCTCTGTCCTTCCACCTCGCTCTCGTACACCCTCTTATACAAATATATACAGTACATATATAAATAAACCCCTTTAAGTTTGCCCCTTCAGTATTTCAATATGGCGATGAATTTTGTTGTTTTCTTCTTGACATCAATAAACTAAACTATATTTTCAAAATTTACGGTTTTTAAGAAGATATGCAAAGAGTAGTTCAAGTGCCACAACTAAAATACCCTTACAAGAGTATATTGGTAGTAATAAATACAGGATAGAAAGGTATAGGCTACTTACTGTCAATATACCCAAATATTTGATATACCGTTTATATTCCCTTGATTCGATGTTAGTATTATCTAGTAAATATAAATAAACCCAGTTTATATAAATTAAGGCATGTCAAATAACTAAAGGTATATTACTATCCAATGAACCCAACTATAGTTTTTGCAGCGTATGGTGGCTTTTATTTAGCGAAGAAAACACGATCTTGTGAGGTTTAGGATTCGCAAGTGGGAGTCAAAGAGTTAAAATGGTTGAGACAGATGACGATTTTATGAGGTTTAGTATTTGCAAGTGGGAGTCAAAGGGTTAAAACGGTTGAGACAGTGCTAAAAAGTGTTTGTTTACTATAATAATTTATTCCTAAGCTAAATATATTGCCTAATGTTAGCCAAAATTAAATTAAAATGGCGCCATGGCACTGGAAAAGCTAACTCCATGCTGCACAAATCCTCAAATTCAATAGACCTTATGAATGAGAGATTCTAGAGGGTTTTGTTTAAGTATGTTTTAAGATAATTGTGTGTGCATCATACCGGTATATGAACCCTGGCTTAGTGTATAACAGTGGCCAGCATGCTCAACTGCTGATCGAAAGGTTTAGGGTTCAATTATTCGACAGTTATTTGGGGAACTACAGTTAATTAATTGTCATTAGAATTTCTATCATACTGAGAACTGGAAGGCAAAATACATAAGCAAGTCAATACATTTCTTCGATATACTGTCCATTATTTACAGATTATGTACAGTTGACTCAAACAGTTTATTTACCCGACCCTATGTGTACGTTGTTTTGCTGGCTACTTGTGTTTAGATTTTAACTATTTACCATCAAAAATTGGCGATCAAAGTTCTCGTGTATTACCATCTATACGGTCCAAGTCAACATTAATTTAACAATAATCATAATTCAGTACTCACCACAACCACCTAGCACGTCCAGTCACAGATACCTTACCTGGAAGATATATAATAAGTGTCAGTATAATGTAATACGATCACATAAATACACGTAGGGATAAAACTTGCTCCATAATCAAAGCTATCTGGCAAGCTCTGAGGATAAGAACATGGGAGTCTGCAGAATGCCGATCGGCCCACACAACGCAGATCCCACTCACACCCAACCCCAATTACAAGGAAATCGTGTCCCTGAGTGAACCGGTACATAATTCAAGATATTAGGGATCAGTGCATAATAAATGGGTTCGCGTCAGTTTACCGGTATATTTAAGTTCGCCTTCTTGCATGTGTAATAGGTTCTTATCAGTACCTAAGTAAAAATAATGTAATTTAACTCCCGATGAAACAAAAATCCTAGGCAATTAGGTATGATATAAAGCTATATATAATCTTAATCTCCCCTGATCCTACTATATATCCAATAATCCTTTTCCCATAGCCTCTGCACATCATACTGGACGAGAAGAACCATTTACAGGTTTCCCAACCAACTGAACTGAATAATACTTTTGTCCCTGGCTGTCCACACCCCCTTCAGCCATATTGCCCCTGAAACTCAAGACTGAACAAGAAAAACACGGGCTAAAAACTAGCGCCCCGTACCGCACTCCCATTGGCTGCCTCCGGTGACGTCACATTGCCCAGGTGCCCGGAATATATAAACACAAGGGCACCTCAGACAAGCACCAATATATCCACATTCCCGTAAACGCTCTCAACATGAAGGTTCTGGTGAGTAACAGTGAGACACTTTTATAACTAAGACATTGAAGATCACAGCAACATACTTTAAGTTTAAGAATGATTCTGACCTACGTGTAGATACTTCTAATAGAAGACATAGGTTTATAGCCTTATACAGATCAAGTACAACATTAACATTGTCTAAAGTAAGAGGAGATAAACTGTGTATATATAGTACACAGTATTGTGTGGGTGTACTTCTGGTATTACTTATTGTTACTTATGTGTTACTTATTATGTTATTAATATTGATTCAGACCTAAGCTCTATCTGTGAGTAGCCTAAGTATTTGAAACCAGTGTTGAGGATAAATGTTGAGAGATAAAGCGCTCTTGTGATACCAGGTTAGCAGTGAGAGTGTGATGGTGTTAACAATATATGTGTGAGGGGTGGTATAACAATATGTGTGAGGGGTGGAGCCTACTGAAAGTTACTGATGTCAGTATGGTGATATGTGTGACACATCAGTGTTGTTAATTAATATGGTGTCAGTGTAGTGTTAACATGGTGTGTAAAAAAAGTGGTATTAAATGTGATGGTGACTAGTTACGATGCCATTTTTTACTGAATGTGGTGGATACTAAGGTAAGTTTGCACGGTTCTAGTGAGTGCAATACTAACTTCATTTGTGCTATGGTTATTATAATGAGCATGGTGTTAAAATAGCTTGTATTACCTCGGTTCTACTGAGTGTTATGGTAATACTTGCTATGTAGGCTATGCCACATCAAAAGAGTGTGATGGGTGATAGGCCAACTACTACGTATAACAGTTATTACCAAGTGTTGTGATAATATTTGCTGCTCTGCCCAGCATGCCAGGTTCACTAAGTGTGCTGATACTAACTTTACAATATAAGAATGCAAGCCCTTCCAATCAAGAATCTAGTATGCTAGATACTACTGTATGTGATGAATACTAACTGTTATTTATGGCAGGTTCTACTGAGGGTGATATTAATATAAATATGTGTACTCTAGGTTCTACTGAGTGTAGTGGCTGCGGCATGCGCCGTGCCCACTGGTCTGGTGGGTCCTTCAGGCTCCATTGGCCCCTCCGGTATGGTGGGTCCCTCAGGCCCTGTCCAGTTCCACCAACCTGCTTGGGCCTTCCTGGGAGATCACGCCCACGCACACATGGCTGCCATTAACGCCCTCAGGGCCGCCTCCATCCCCAAGGCCCCTGTGCATGCTGCCAGACCAGTTCAGTACCAGGTAAAGTCAAGAGTAGTCATCTAATTTAACTTTCCCTTTCCAAACCCCTTACCTTCTCATTCCTATTTCCCAACAATAGCTGGGAAATAACCTTCAACAAGCAGCCTATTGAGGGTCAACAAGACTATTATTACTCGTTTTTTTTTTAATCCTTTGTAAAGTTAGCTTTCTTACTTTGTAATTTCTAGATGCTTACACTATACTTAGCTATTAACTATAAGTCTATGATGTAGTATACACGGCACCATTAGCACTTCCAGTAAAGTACTAGGCCACGTTGTATACAGGTTAGTAAAATCAGAGGATAAATTCTGTCAATCACTTCATTATTTCGAAACGTAGGCTACCAGTCAACCCCAATTACGGTACAGAGCCAAGAGTTTGAAATGTCTCAGTACGGTATGCTACGGTATGCTTACCAGGCAAAATCATGTAGGCTAAATGTCACTTCTAATATTCAGATCATTAATTTTAAGCCATAAATTACTTTAAATTAACTTGTGTAATATAACCTACTGTTAGCTTGTATAATTCAATCTAAACAAACCCATTAGTACTATGTTCGATGAGCTAATTGTAGAGCTGGTTAATTGACACAAATAATATATTTATTTCCAGGCTGCCCCAACGGTACCCGTTGTTTATGGTGTTGACGGTGCCGGGTGTTTGGTGGGTCCCTCAGGAAAGGTCTGCCCTACCGGTAACATCCAGTACACATCCTAAGTCACCCGATTCCTCAGTAGGCTACACATCCTAAGTTATCTCCAATATACATTTTAAGTCACCTCCTAAGTACCTTCCACAAAGAAATACAAATTCAGTCTCCAGTACTTGACTCGCAGTTGCTGAACCTAGTCCCTGAGTTTCTCTTCACTCTATTATTAGCCTACTGCCCTTTTCACCATAACCCCTGACAATCACCGTACCACCCTCTTCATTATTACCTTTTTACAACCACCCTAAAATACTGGTCTGTTAACCCGATCTTCCACAATCGACCTTCTATTGTAGCACCTGTGGCCTTTCCTTATTTATCACCGGCAAGTAAAAAACGTAGCCAACATTCTTAAACTCGATAGTTACTCGAACCTTCGTGGGCTTAGATTTTTTTGGTTCCTTTTAATATATATACTGTATAGCCTATCTGTTAAAATGTGTTGATGTATAAATTTGAAACAGAATTACGGGAATATGGAATATTGCCAAGAAATTATTACCAGACGAAATTTATTACATAACATTTGTTACAATTTAGGAACCAAAATAGCTAGCCATAATATTATATAAAAATCAAACTATTTAAAATATAATCATGCTGATTGTAGGCCTATATAAGCCTTATGCAGGTCTATGTAAAATTCAGTCTTATATTTGAAATTACTGAAATAAAATGTAATTGTCATATATTTTACACAAAATAATAAACTTTACAAAAAAACATATAATTCTTTAATTAGCCAATCTGTGTGTGAATTATTTCAATTGCTTGTATACATACCTAGTACGCTAAATATGTACGAGATATATACATTATACCGGTATTAACAAACCATGAAAATCACAATCAATGATAAACCGGTCGTTCCTCTTGGATAATCGTCACTTAACCCGGCAGCTATGGGGAGACTCTTAACCATCTCACGTTCTTGACGCAATTTTGAGCCTATTAGGGATACTTTAAAGTCTTTGTTACCATCAGGGGTATTTAGAAACCTTTAGTTTAGTTACTTTAACCTCTACAGTTGTCTTTGAGTTAGCTGTGGGCAGAAAACTAATTTTGGAGAGGTAATTATAAGAGTGAGAGAACTCTTTTTAGTATTGCTAATCTGGCAACCTCTGCGTCATATGGTCGTGAGAGGGTTAAGAGATATTACTGGGCGACTGCGGGGAGACTCTTAAGATCTTAGGCCTAAAAAAAATTATTTAAAACACCCCAGTGGCACTTAAAAAAAATATATGGTGTTTAACCCTTAATTAGCGGCTCACCACATGTCGAGTTAAATAAAGCTGGACTATGTGGCGGCGCTCGACATAACTCGAGTGGCAATTTCAGCACGTAATGTTGCTGAGAGAGAGAGACAAGTGGTGGCAGGAGAGTAGCGAGCGTATGACTGCTCCAGACCACCGCGGCGAACCTACTGACACGAATCTCACCTCCCTCCTACCTCTCTCACTCGCTATATAAGGAATTGTATGGGGAAAGTGCCTAATTACATGCTTTTTGCACTCGCGTTGCACGGTTATTGCAAGAAAACTAGCCATCATAAAAGGATCGTTATGGTGTCATTCGAAAGCTCTGTTTATGCCCTTTCAGGGATAGATACTAGTTTTACGTTCTGGATCTTATTTAGGCATGAAAATGATCACGTAAACAGCCCTATTTTGGCTAAAAACACCCCGCTGGGCGGTACATATAAATAAACCGCATAGGCCGCTCTTAAGGTGTTAAGTGATATTAATTTCCCTCCATACCTCCAATCACTCCTTCACATGTGTCAAAGTCCCCTCCTTTCCCCCCCCCCCTTCAATTATCACCTATTTTCCCTGTTATTCCCTTATTCATTGGTATATTTTCATGTCACCATCTCCAGGCCGGTTCCATTGTGTTGCCAAAGGTAGGGTGTGGGCAGTGTTGCCATACGTACGATAATTATCGTACCTGTACGATAATTTGACCCTTAGTACGATGTACGATAGTGTTTCTCATTATCGTACGTTTTGTACGATAATTTTACGATTTCAACAAAAATACTATATTTTTATATGAATTAAACCAAGATGCAACATAAATTGGGAGAGAGTTCAGGGAATTATTGAACATCCAAATAAATCTCTTAGATAATCACATTGTTTCATACATATATTTAATAAATGAATAAAGGGAGTAAGGAATTAATCAGAATTGGAAAGGGAACTATATAACACATCCGAGACAACCGAGGATTAGGAAGAATAGTTCATAATGATTTAGATCAATAGGCCTACTAGATAACTTTTTGTAATCGTTTCTTAGCAAGAACGTATTAATTTGTATTAACCCGTGGAGCCCCGGCTAGTTTTGTAATGTTTGCGCACCAGAACCCGGCCGGTTTTCAAAAAATGGTTTTATTCCAGAAACAATAGCGAATGGGTTAGGAATGAAGGAAAAACCACGAAAAAACGCTCAAAAAGCTTAAAAAATGGTCCTACAGAGCCCCCGAAAACGGATTTTACAAGAGTAAAAAATTGAAGGCAATTATCCCCAAAAACCAGGTTATTGCGCGCTCGCGCGCACGCACGTGGACTTTGAGAGTTTTCAACCATCGGCACGGTTGCATGGGATACGTATACAGTTCCCATACAAATCTGAGCCCTCTTGAGTGGCTACACCTGAGGTTACGGTCGGCGCAATTAGGGTGACGCGTCAGGCGCGTCTCTGGGGCTGTGCGTTACATACATCGCCGACGCGTCAGACGCGTCGCTGGGGCTGGACGGGTTAAAGTAATAATATTAGACCTGTAAACCATTAGTATTGTTATCTCTTCTCTTTATGTTGAATCTACTTTGGGCATTACGAATTAAATTAATAAATGCTTAACAACATTCCCTTTATAAATACTGCATATATATATATATATATATATATATACCGGTATATATAATTTAGTGTGTACGATAATTTTGGTGCAAATTCCATAATTTTGTGGTCACAATATGATAATTCTGCATTTAGAATGTGGCAACACAGGGTGTGGGTGAATGAGTCAGTCAAGCTTCAGGCCTCGCGAGGGGAGGGTCTGGCTCGCTCTGCTCCACAATGCATGAATGGACCGGCCAACTATAATTCGCGATTTTGACCATCCAAACACTATTCCCACTTGTTTTATTGTTGTTACATGTTACTATCTTCATATTAAACATAAAATAGGCGCATATGGATAAGTATTAATTATATTTATGGTAAATTAACGATTTTAGTGAGGAATTAATCAGAATACCTACGCACAGGGGTATGGTGTATACTACAGGGGCTGCGCAGCCGAGAGGTTAAAGGTCCAACCACATTGACACCCGGTCTTGCGCAGGGTTAGTTGTATATCCCACATACTGGGTCTAGGTTAGGTTGGGTTGGGTTGTTTGGTTACGTTAATACTCATACTCAAAAACAAGATTCGTAGTAGCGGTCAGCCCATTGCTTAAACGAAACCGCCCTCGCAGGTTGAACTTTACCGCCCACGAGTCTGGTTCGGTAAGATCCAAATAGGCTAGAGGTCGCACCACTATCGACAGTACACATAGTAATGGATGCACTACCGGTATTTTAAGTTTTCACTAGCATTACCCATTAATTTTCTTTGTTACAAATGGGTTCTACATTCACATTGTTCTTTGCCTGAACAATATTAACCTCTATAGGTGATCAGGGTTATTTAAATACGCCCACCACTCATGGTGGGTGTGACGTTGTTACGCTATTCATTCCTTCCAGCCAATTACAGACGCTTTCTCGACTGTGACTGTGTTCAGATACATACAGGTTTTTCTATCCATAGACTTTCTCAACCCCGCTCTTTTCCTGATATACTTCATGCCCTCCCCACCTCTTGGGGTAAATATTTTTTATATTATTGAGGCAAACAACATAATGTGAAGTTAAAAGCTACTTGTAACACAAAATAATAATGGGAAATACTAGTGAAAACTCAAAATGGTATGCCCGTCACTTATGTGTGTCATTATGTATTTAACCCTTGTTTAGCGGGGTGTTTTGGTCATATTCAGGCCCTCCTGAATGATCAATCAAGTATCTGCATGAAAAGAAATGTATTCAGCAAAAAACTAGGCGCTAAAAGCTTCAAAATGAGACCAGAACGAGATACGTAGCACTCGTGGTTCTCATGCAGTGGTGCCACCAACATGGGAGTTAGCGTATAGCGGTATATTTTTCCCAGCTATGCTCACTACTGGCTACACTGCCGGCCTCTCGAGAACACAGGGAGCGTGAGTCAGTGGGTGGCGGTAAGCCCTGGGTGTCGGACGTATGGCCTGCTGCGCTCCCGGCCATTTGCACTCTATTTTAACCCTTTAAAAGCCTTAATAATGCTCCTAACTTGCTGCAAATTGATGCACGACTTAAGTCGAGCGCCGCTCTTTAAGGGATAAGGTCACGTAGGTCTATGTTTAGTTTTTGTTTTTTATTAGGCCTATAATCTTTTTTCTAATCAGTTACTGCATTGATTATAGTGCGTTTTAAGGTGTTTATCCTTCTGCAAATGCATTTTTACCCATTATTTAGCAATACTAATACATGCCTCCCTAAAACAATATTTTGTCATTACTGTAACCTAACTCTGGGTTAGAATTGATATAGAAGATGACAAAATACTGAAAATACAGTGAAAAAGTTAAAATTATTAGTTTTCCACTGATCCAAGATGGCTGCCATTTTTCCTTCCACCCTTATTTAACCCACAAAGTCTAAGGAAAAATAATTTAATTTGCAGCGGTACAGACATATATTGCGTGACTAATACTGTCCCTGTGGTTGTTTACTGTATATATGGATGGAGTCATGAAAGAAATACTAGGAAGAGCAGTCGATGTTGGTGTATCGCTGAAAAGGGAGGGTAATGAGTGGAAGCTGCCTATACTGCTGTTTGCGGATGATACAGTTCTGATGAGCGATAATGAATGGGAGTTGCAGGGTCTGGTAAATGAGATTGGAACAGTGTGCGAAAAACGGAATTTGAAAGTAAATGCGGGGAAGAGCAAGATTATGGTCTTCGAAAGGGGTGAGTGAAGTCACAGTGTGAGGTGAAGTTGAACGGTCAGGCTATGGAGATCGTCAGCTCTTTTAAAGGTGAATTCCAGGGATGAAACCTATTCAAACTACAATGTCCATTGGGACCTGCTTGGTTTTAGGTATATGATACTGAAGAACTTTCATAAATTTGTTTTAACATAGAATTATAGCTTATCTAAGTTATTTTATGTGGTGCGAGCTGGCGTGTTTACCATGACGTAACTGTAACCAATGGTGGGAACTATCGACATGGGAAATGGGTGAATCTGTGTTTTTTGTTTTTATTTGAGAAACTTATAATTTGTATGCATGTTTACAGCTCAACATTTGGCTTCACCACTGTCTGGTCAAGGGACCGCAATATATAAATTGAACAGAAAAAGATATTATCATTACGAAATAGGCCTTACAGTAGAACCGACCTCCCTCAACTCTGGACCAGGCTAAACATGCATAAATACTGCATGTATGTTTATTGTTGGCGAGATGGGATTATTTCTTTATGTGCACCACATCATCAGGACGTTGTTCGATCATTTGCAGAGCTTGAGTATTGAATTGAAAGGTATTAATTACGAAAAACAGACCTGACAATCCAGAACGACTTGTGTTGTTTACAAACATCCTCTCAATACAATGGCGTCACTCCTGAGCCGTTGAACTGGTCCAGCTGATCGCGAGAATGCCAACAACGTTATATATTAGTATTTTTTTCTGGAGTTTAATGGAATTACATCGATATTGCCCATATACATATTACAGTATATTCATGCCAAGTTATGCCCCTGCATTAATCTTCGTTTTTTCGTTCATCCCTGTATTTCACCTTTAAGTATCTGGCCAGTGTGTTGAGTAAAGATGGGACTATGGATGAAGAAGAGCGGGAGAGGATACAACAGGGGAAGAGGGTTGTAGGAACGCTGAAGGCAGTAACAAGAAATAGGGTGGTCAGTATGGAAGTGAAGAAGTCCTTGCATGACAGTGTGGTAATCCCGACACCGACTTACGGAAGCGAAGCATGGACGTTTTTTATTAGAGACTCAGACCAAGAGTGAGAGGGGTGGAAATGAGTTACTTGAGAAGTGCGTGCGGAGTTACGTGGAGGGATAGACAGACGAATGAGGAAGTAAGAAGGAGGTGTGGTGTAGAGGTAGATGTGCTGGAAAGTGTGAAAAGGAACAACTGCAAGAATGTTAAGTGCGGGCGTACCGCCAGCCTTGTTTACACTACGCGTAGTGGCGTCGGACCTTTGCCATCATGTTCCCGTCTATTTTGACTGCCTTTGGATACAATAATATGTTGAGGGGGGGCTTTGCCCCCCTCACCCCCCCCCCCCCATGACATATTGTCATCATCATATACATTGCCAGCAGGGGGCAAATTACCGAAACAATCGCCATCAAAATAGACGCAAACTTAACCACGGCGATCGACAAATGTAAACATGACGGCGGCGGCGGCAGCGGCGGGGAAGGTGTCGGACCTTTGCAATCATGTTCCCGTCTATTTTGAATGCCATTGGATACAATAATATGTTGAGGGGTGCTTTGGCCCCCCTCACCCTCCCATGACATATTGTCATCATCATATACTGCATATTGCCAGCAGGGGGCAAATAACCGAGAAAAAAAAATCGCCGTCAAAATAGACGCGAAGTTAATCGTGGCGATCGCCCTATGTAAACATGACGACCGTACACCCGAACTCTACATCCATCCCGGAACAACTTGAGATGGTTCGGCCATATGGAACGTATGGGAAGCGAGAGAATGACTAAGAAGGTGTAAGGGAGCGAGGTGGAAGGACAGAGAGGGAGAGGTAGACTGGGTCCGAAAGAGAGGTGGAAGGATGGAGTGAGGAAGTATATGGATGAAGGCGGTGCTGGTTGGGAGGAAGGGCGTCGACTGACTGGGGACAGAGGTGCATGGGGGCGGTTCGTTCGTGACCACCCCTTCGGGGATCACGGCGTCAGGCGCAATAGATAGATAGATAGATAGACTAATACTGTAAGACAAAGCAATAGAAAACACAGAGAATTATATCGGTTCAATGTTATTTAAATACCACAAATTTTGTGGATATATTTGAAGATAAATATTGAATCTATATGCTCTAAAGATCATAATAAAATTTGTTTTAACCCTCGGCAAAACCTAATAAAAAAGTATGGTACTAAAATGTCTTTTTCGTAACAAGGTTGTCAATACGGTACTTCCAGTTATCGATAGCTCTAAAAATCATATGAAAATGTGTTAAACCCTCGGAAAAACCTAATATAAAAGTATGGTACTAAAATTTAATTTTCGTAACAAGGTTGTCAATACGGTACTTTCCCGTTATCATTGTACAATCAAAGCTGAAGATTGCAGAGTAACCACCCTATACTTCATCAAATTTTCTTTCACCTTCGTATAATCTATAATCGACAGCCAATTTTTTTTTTTTTTTTACTAAGGGATTAGTAGGCCAACTCAACCAGCGGGGATGTTGGGGCGGCAGCCCCCACCCATAATACTAGGTTAGGTTAGGTAAGGTTGTTAGGTTAGGCTAATGTCTTTTCAAATCACTATCGGGGGGCGTGTCTTAACTTCGATCGATAGGCCTAATGGGGAAAATAGGTTTTCCCGAGATTTCTAATTAATTACAAACACTATAAATTGATGCAAATGAAATTTTTTTGGTAAATTTCTATAATTGCACCTATACGAGCTAAAACAAATATTATTGTATTTAACAGGAAGGTACAACGAGGTAAGTGATGTGGTATAGGTGGCAATATGCGGAAATGGATTATAAGGGCATTCCGCCCCCTCTGACAAAAGTCTATCAATCTAGATGTGATGGATTTACAATGTTTCAGAGAGACATTAGCCTAACTTAACAACCTTACCTAACCTATCTTAGTATTATGGGCTGCCACCCCCACACCCCCGCTGCTTGGGTAAAACGGTAGAAATCTAGTTGGGGTGGAGTGAGTAACAGTAGATTTTCGTAAGGGGGTCAGACCATGAAAGACATACGAATTAAAGCAAGGTCAGACCCATGGATCAACAATGACATACTACACCATCTGGAACACAGAGACAATCTGTTAAAAAGGCTAGCGAAACATAGACAGGATCAAGGTCTGAAACATGAGTTCAACAGGGCCAGGAATAAACTAAGTAGGAAAATGAAATCAGCGAAAAATAATTATTTTCACAATAAGGCAGAGGAATATCAGAACAACCCAAAGAAACTATGGAGGCACCTAAAAACAACAGGCTACAGCAACAAGACAAGGGATTCGTCTAACACTAATATTGCTCACCATTAATGATCAGGTTTGCCACGATAAACGACAAATTTCAACCTACTTAAACTCCTTCTTCACTTCCATAGCAAACACACTTGCACAGAACCTACCTCAACCTCTCAATAAATACACGACAACAACGGCCGTTTTTCGTAATTTCTACAGAGATAAAGACATACACCCGAACACATTTAGATTGCAAAATGTTGCACCAAAATACACTTTTGACGAGCTGTCTAACCTAATTGTACATAAGAGCACAGGACCAGACAAAATTCCTGCCAAATTTCTACGAGATGGAGCCATTGGTATAGCAGGCCCCCTAACCCACATCATCAACTTGTCAATTAACACCAACACAGTACCTGCTGAACTGAAGGAAGCTATTGTAACCCCTCTATTCAAGAAAGGAAATAAACTAGAAGTTGGCAACTACAGACCAGTTAGCATATTATGTATTGTATCTAAAATCCTTGAAAGAGCGGTATACACCCAAATTGAACACTACCTCAAACAAAATGATCTATTCTATAAGTTTCAATCAGGTTTCAGATGCATGTACTCGACAGACTCCTGTCTCATCCACTTAACGGATCACATTCGTAAAGAAATGTCTAAAGGTAACTACACCGGTATGGTTCTTCTTGATCTACAAAAAGCGTTTGACACAGTAGACCATGATATCCTATGTAATAAACTACAAGCAATGGGCATAGGGTCTGTGAACTGGTTTAAATCTTATCTTAGTGGTAGAACCCAAAGAGTCAAAATTGATGATAATATATCTGATCCTATGCCAATTAACTGTGGGGTCCCGCAGGGAAGCATCCTTGGTCCCTTACTCTTTCTGTTATGTGAACGACATGGAACTGAGCGTCTCATGTAAATTATTACTGTATGCAGATGACAGCGTGCTTCTGGTTTCAGGAAAAGACCCAATAAGTATTGCCGCTTCACTTTCCAAAGAACTAGCATCATGTAGTGAATGGCTAGTGGACAATAGACTATCTCTTCACCTGGGCAAGACGGAAGCCATCTTATGTGGAACAAAACGCAAACTGAAAGACATTGTGGACTTCTCGGTCAACTGTAATGATATTCCTATAACAACAGTGTCACAAGTTAAATATCTCGGACTGAAACTGGACGCGAGTTTGTCAGGTGAAACAATTTTGGAATCTATCCTGAGTAAGTGTAGAGCACGGATAAAATACCTGTATAGACAGGTGGGATGCTTGCCCGCGGCGACCAAAAAGACCCTCTGCCAAGCGCTTGTTCAATGTCATTTTGACTATTCTGTGTCATCCTGGTACTCTGCATCATCTAAATCAGCACAGCACAAACTTTAGGTCACTCAAAATAAAATGGTTAGGTTCATGCTGAACCTAGGACCCAGATCACATGTTGGCCAGGAACAACTTCAGTCACTAGGTATGCTCAATGTCTCTGAAAGGGCCAAACAAATCAGGCTAACTAATGCCTTCAAAATTTTCTATGACAGAGCTCCAGAGTATCTAAAGAATGATTTTGTTAAAGCAAATGAGAGGAGTGGACATAATACAAGAAACAGGATGTTTAATTTTAAGGTCCCGAGAATCCAAGGACAGGGTAAGCAAACATTCTTCTTCACTGCCATCAAAGACTGGAACGACCTACCCCAGTCAGTCCGTGAAAAGAGAACACTGTATTCCTTCAGACGTAGCCTGAAGGAACACCTTAACCGGACAGCTGCGAGAAGGGAGCACCAAGCTTATGTCTACTACTAAATACGACATAAGAGATAGACAAACCAAACTGAAATGATTACTGATTACGGATTACGGATATTTACTATAGGATGTAAGGTATCTTAAAATAACCCCCTAGAAATACTTTCTCTAAAGTATCTATTTCTTTATCCTCCCCATTTCCCCAGCTAACCTAATCCCACAAGGACCCCAATGGAAATACGCCTAACGGCCTTATTGGGCTATCCTTAGTTGGAATTATGCAAGGCTGGTACATGTCATATTTATAACATACTATGTGGTACCAACTCTGTAAATTGCTAACTGAATAAATATTATTATTATTATTATTATTATTATTATTATTAGAGGGGGCGGAATACCCTTATAATCCATTTCCGCATATTGCCACCTATATATACCACATCACTTACCTCGTCGTACCTTCCTGTTAAATACAATAATAATTTGTTTAGCTCGTCTAGGTGCAATTATAGAATATTCCCATTTTTGTTTTTTTTATAAAAAACACTGAAAATTTGTGGTATTAAAATAACATGTTTCCATTATATCTCATATGTGACCTAAAATACATATTGTCCCTAAAGTCCCTTATTATGTGTGCTGTCAACAGTGGGATAAATTACAGTTATACTACCCCTATTTTGTAGCTATTCTGTTGGTACTAATGGGTTAATATTATTAGTTAGTAGACTTAGTACCGTATGGTTTGATGATGCGCGGAAATGTATATTTGACTTGAAATAGATACATTGAAGTATTACAAACCTTTGGCAAAGTGAGGTTTGTTTACCTGGGTGTACAGTCGGTTGGGCCGCAGCGTACTTTTTTTTAAAAGGGGGGGGGGGGGTAGTATAACTGTATAGATTGTAGTTGTAGAATGTGGACTCAAAATGTTACATGGGAGGGAATAAAGTGTATGCAATTACAAAAGTAGCACTTGTCCCCGCAACTGTAAGGTTTCCCGAGAAAGCAAAGAGAAAAATATACAAAGAAGGCCTAGGCTAGGCAACAAAAAAAATCCACAGGGCAGAAATCCTGTATTTGAGAAGTTGTAGTTTTGTAGAATATCTGGTTATTAAGTTTTATGCTTAGCAATTGGCGATGAAAGTGAAGTCACCAAATTCGTATAATCCACAGTAATATACATAGCCTACCCTAAGCAAATCATATACTGTATATAGGCTAAGCAATGGATCTTCGAATGGTCGAAACAGAGTTCCTACCAAAAATAGAAACACACATGCACACTTACCCTGTTTTAAGTGGTGTAGCCTAGTAAACTCTAATAATGTAGGTTATACACGACTGCCAATTCCTTCTGCAGTCGACCAGGATCAAGAAATCGAGTTTGCACAGCACAACAGAGTACAGACACAGATAAGCAGATTATGCAGAAGTAAACAATGGCTCTAAGGAAGTCTGCCATAGGCCTACAAGGCTACAACTCGCACATTGCGCACACTGTAGTCTACGGTCGCGGTCATTATACTATATTGATGATACATTTGAAGCCTCGAACAATAGAAAGGAACTTCCGAAATACAAATACCAGGTCAAGAATTTATAAGGAATTTCAATTCAACCCGAAACAGCTTCTAATATATGGCAATTCAATCAAATGTCGTTTATCAATCTATATACCCATTTAGAAAATCAGAAATTTAATTGTTAGTAGCCTACACAAGTAAGAATATACGAGTAATTGTCATAAATATGTCTTGGACAACAAAATAAATAATTTCAAAAAGGCTCAAGATAATGTCAATAGGTATATCTTGGATTCTCTGAACTATATAGGCTAAGCTACCGTTTATCCAGTTTTCATATCTTAACCCTTTCTTTGCTCATATGACGCAGAGGTTGCCAGATTAGCAATAAGAAATAGAGTTCTCTCACTCTTATAATTACCTCTCCAAAATTAGTTTTCTGCCCACTGTGCAGCTAACTCAAAGACAACTGCAGAGGTTGAAGTAACTAAACTAAAGGTTTCTAAATAGGCCTAAGGAGTAAGGATAGAACGATAAATTACTATCAACATACTCTTGAGTAAATTTGTAAGAGCAAACGAAAAAAAATACCTAAGGCAGAAATCCCGTTATTGAGAAGTAAAGGTTTCTGTAGAATATCCTATGAACGAAACTCGCACTCAAAACAATCGCTGTCAATGTTGGAGATGCCGCCGTCGATAGGGAGAACTGTTTTGTTTTTACAGTGCTTTTATATAGCCTAGTTCACGTATAAACGCATTTACGACGGTCTGGCCATATACTGTATAGCAATGAAGTATGGGATATGACAAACCTATAGAACACATAGAAATGACGTATGTTATGACAAACCTATAACTAGGCCTATATAATTAATTAAAATCGATGGGTCCCGTATCGGGTCCTTGACTATTACCGGGCATAGAAAACGGAGTGGCTAAAATGACAACAAAGCCCTTTCCTCGTTACAAAGCTAGGCTAACCCATACACATAAACCAATTCAGCATATTTTACTCAATGTTCTATTCCAACAAGCCCAGTACTGTGACAAGTAATAGCATATAACGTGTTGAAGCTTATTTGCGGAGATCAGGTCAGATGAAGGTATGGAGATGTAAGATGCGTGTAGGTGTTGAGGTTAATTGTCTGGGCAAATACCAACCGTACCTGTCCTCAAGCCTTTAAAGCAAAATAAAGATAGTATTCATATACCACCTACCTTCAATGAACGTGTGCATACCTTCGTTGAGTTCACGTTGAGTTTGGCATCGCTGGTCAACAGAATATCTGGTGACTTTAAGGGAAACGCAAACAAATAAACTAACACCATTAAAGGGTCATTGGCCTAGGGTAGGGGACGTGGTAACCATCCATGAGGAGGGCCCGCGCGCATTTTGGAAATTGGGTCGGATAGAGGAGTTGTTACCAGGTCGTGATGGTGAGGTTCGGGTAGCAAAGGTTCGCACCAGGACTGGAGTAATCACACGGCCAACAGTACGACTATATCCTCTTGAGGGTGACCTCGATCGCAAGGACACCCCCTCGGATCAGTTATCCATTGATGTCCCCTCTCTGGCTTCTACTTCGGCGCAGCCTGTTGACGCGTCCGGCAGACGCCCACGTCGACAGGCAGCCCAGATATCCTCCCAAGCTTGGCGGGATAAGATTGCCTCCGGGCAAATCTAATCATGTAAATTTTGTATATTTTCTGTTAGTGGGAATATGTCCATACTTAGTGTACTCAAACTAGTATGAACAGTCTCGATGTTACGTAATCTGGGTTGATGTAGCGTTACGTATCGTTCCGTAGTCTTAAGTTGAACGCTTCCGTAACCTTGGTCGAACGTTCCATGATTGGGTAGAATATATTATTCTATAGTTGTATATGGGAAAGTATTGTAGGATTATAATTCCCATATATATATATATATATATATTTGTATTATTTAAGATTGTTTATAAGTATCTCATTGTAAAGAAGATGGGATACATTTTCCATATGTTATGCGCGTGCGCGGTATGTCATGACAGAGACAAACATAACGCGCTCGCGCACTCTCCAACCAACCTCCGTCCCAGCTACACACGCTAAGCCTTCTTTTCATAGTTACTTCACCAGGTGTTTTCGCTTCACTTTTCATCTCATACTCCATATAGTCACTACATTATCATCTTTGTTAATTAGCACAACTTAACGTAAATATCTAGCCTATCCTAGCCTATTGTAGCCTATTTTCATACGCTGTTTACTTTACTAACCACTTCCAGTCATCTAGCCTATTTTCCGCCATCCTCCAATCACCAGCTGAGTTCATCTAAGGGTAAATATTCTATATGGTTAATGTTTCCTTAATATCAATAATATACAGTCCACTTTATCTAAATTAGCCATAACCATATTACATATTGCTTCCATTTCACCGACGCTGGGGTGGTTTTTGTTGTTGTCTTTAAGGATGAAAGGGTTTCTCTCTGGTAGGCAACAGTTGGTGGAAATAAGAGGAGCACAGTCTGAAAAATTGAGTGTCACATCCAGAGTGCTGCAGAGGTCAGTGCTTGGGCCTGTTTTGTTTTTGGTTTTTATTAACGATATGGTACAGAACCTAGAGTGTCCGACCCTACTTTATGCAGACGACGCTCGCTATTGCTCGCCAGGAAGAAATCGACACCTGGATGGGGATAAACGTCTTAAAACAGTAGGCTGAATGGGGCCGAATGGATACAAGCCAAAGAGAGAGGGAGAGAAAGTGAAAAAAATCGAGGTTTTAATCAAACTGGTTCATAAAGCCTGGTTCACACATACAAGTCGGTGCCCGAGTCCAGCACGAGTGAGGACATTTTCAGATTCGGCCATGACTCGGGCATACTCTTCGTGACTCGTGTTACACTCGTGTGAGTCGGGTTGGTATCGGGGTGTGTCCTGGGGACTCGTGACGTGGTCTAGAAATTTCATGCCTGCATGAAATTTCTTGTCCACGTCAAGAGTCCGAAAGACACATGTGTCAACACGTGTTGACTCTTGTTGACTCGTCGTGACTCGTGTTGACTCTTGTTGAACTCTGCATAACTCTTTGTGACTCGTGTTGACTGTTGTTACACTCGGGTGAATCAGGCACCTGCACAATCGGGGCCACTCTTGGGAGCACTCTTAGTGACTTGTTACACTCTTGTTACACTCGTGTTGACTCTTGTTACACTCTTGTTGACTCGTGTTGACTTGTACAGACTCTTTGTTTATTGGCCCGGAAAATTGACCGTTACTTTTCAAATTTCCTCAACTCGTGTTGGGTTCGTGTTACACTCTTTGTGATTTTTGTTGACTCTCTGTGACTCGTACTGACTCTTGGATGAACACGTAAGGAGTCTTGTTGACTCTTGGTGAATCGGGAACAGTGACCTTACTCGGGCTGGTTCTTGCCAGAGTCACGAAGATCCACGAAGAGTGTCACTCTTCGCTCACTCATGCTGGACTCTGGCATCGACTCTTGTATGTGTGAACCACCATGCTTTAGGAACTAGTTTGGTTAAGGGGGCCCACCTCGATTTTTTTTACTTTCTCTCACTCTCTCTCCGGCTTGTATCCATTCGGCCCCATTCAGCCTACTTTTTTAAGACGTTTACCCCCATCCAGGTGTCGATTTCTTCCTGGTGAGCGATAGTGAGCCAGCATTGTATGGAGAAATCTGGCTTCGCCGGAGAAATTTTTCTACCGAAAAATTTACAAATTTAGCTTGCTGTCAAAACAAAAATATATATATGCTGGCTTGCTAACCGCTCGCCAGAAAAATATTGACACCTGGATGGGGGTAAACGTCTTAAAACAGTAGGCTGAATGGGGCCGAATGGATACAAGTTAAAGAGAGAGGGATAGAAAGTGAAAAAAAAATCGAGGTGGGCCAGTACAGAAGGGGTTAAACTGCAGAAAATCGTCTAGATATAGCGAGAATAAAACTGAAAAGACGTCGCCGGAACAGAAGGGGTTAATTGCGCTTCCGGCGGAAACACCGACGCACGACCTTGGTGACTCTCTTGAAGCCCCGTGTCATCCTCTGTTTGATGGTTTGGATTACTGAGGAAGAAGGTTTAACTGGGCTAGCGGGATTAACCGTGTCAGGGGGATTAACCGTGTCAGAGGGATTAACCGTGTCAGAGGGATTAACCGTACCTGGGGCACTAGCTGTGTCAGAGGGATTAATGGTGATAGAAGGATTAACTTCCAGGGGATTAACTATCTCATTGTGATCAGAGATCGGATCAGAGATCGGTCGCGAGACGGGCACTAAATCTTCAACACAAGACCTTCAAATTCTTCCTTCAGGCAAGCTCTACAGGCATACTGCCCCCCTTCCTCTCGCCCTGTGCCCCCCTCCTGTACGCTTCCGCGCTCAGCACACAACTGACAACACCAACCAATCACAGCCACTCACAGCCAACAACCAACCACCGATAAGATTTAGTGCCCGTCTCGCGAATAGACTGCCTTCCACCAATGAACAGCCACCACACACCCAGTAGCTCCGCCCACCTCCCTATTCTTGATCCTCGAATTTTGTATAAATATGATGCTTTGTCCCTATTCTAATCATTACCTCTCCTTCCCTGAAGATGCAAGATGTTTACTTGCGAAACGTTGGATCCACCATGAATTTTGCTAACCTTTTGTACCTCATCTCTGAACCCCAGAGGAAAATTGTTAGAACTATTGAAAGCTATAACAATAAAATCCTGAATGCTGAAACTGCCATTGCCTTTAACCTCGTCTGTTTAAAAGAGAATATATATATATATATATATATATATATATATATATATATATATATATATATATATATATATATATATATATACTCAGGCACATACCCCATAGCTGGGCGTGGCCGGCTGGAGACAGAGTCCGAACAGAAACAACATATAAAGTCCAGGACCACTTTTGCGTTCCCTTGCCACTTACTCTGTCTTGTCTAGTAGGTGAATTTTTACAAGGGGAGGGGGATTCCTAGCCCCCCGCCCCCAGAAGGTAAAGTAGGACAGTAAAGACTACATAAAATCGACTAGCGTTAGCAGAAACAAAATAAAGGGCATCGTGATACTGAAAGAGTTAAGGGGAGGCAGACCGTTTTTCTGGACCCCCTTCTCCCTAATGTTTAGCCCCAGTAGTTTTGAGATTATAAGACGTTCGGCCCATTAGTTTGACGATTTTAACACCTTTCGCCCAATTTCGTTGTTAATTTTAAGACCTTTCGTGCCATTTAGGTGTCGATTATTTCCTGGCGAGTGATAGCGAGCCTGCAATTTTAAGTGGAACCGGCTTTTTCTACAGAACAATTTACAAATTTGTCTAGGGGGTGTTTTTCTAAGGTTGATGGAGGTCTAGGGAGGAAACTAAACAAAATATATGAATACATGAATTAATAGACCAAACAAACGGCCAGTCTCCCCTTAATATCTAGTAACCTGAATTCTAGTTACATTCTGGAGTTCACTGCTTAAAGCCGGAGTCACACGAGCCCTTTTTCGAGCAATTTTTACGGGCAATTATGGTCTGGAAGCTTAAAAAATTACACTTTATCAGAATTCAGCCGCCTAACATAATCTACCTTCAGTCTAGTTACCGATACCAGTGCGAACATGTCCCGAAATAATACGAGAACAAACTTGCTCATGGAAAATTGACGGAAAAAGCGCTCGTGTAACAGTGGCTTTATTAAACAGTCAAGTGCCTGAGACTTCTTTTCCTTTTTTGTAACAATATTATCCCCTATTGTCTCATGACGTCTTTTTCATTGTATTATTGTTGTATTTAGACTATTTTGTGCAGTTTAAGAAGGATCTGTGGTAGTAAAAAGGGTTAAGGGAGATAGTTCGAAGCCTCTTCATTGCTGGAGGCCCTTTTTAAGCTGAATGAAATCGTCTAACAGTACAGTACTGTATCTAGCGACATTGTAGCGACTTTTGATGGCAGATGTAGCGGTGTTTTGTCGTTATATAATGGAGCAACCCTGCATCATCACACTCAGTCTCTCTCTAACTAGCCAACAGTGCATATATACGCTGTTCCCATTATTATTACGATCACAGGATAGGCTGCAATATTAACAAATATATAACCATTATTGTAGCAGTCACAATCTTAAGGGACCCCACCTCGCTCTTTTCCTCTTTCTCTCCTTCTCTCTTTCGCTTGTATCCATTCGGCCCCATTCAGCCTACTGTTTTAAGACGTTTACCACATCCAGGTGTCAATATTTTCCCGTCGAATGGTAGCGAGCCAGCATATACATATTTTTGTTTTGACAGCAAGCTAAATTTGTACATTTTCGATAGAAAAAAAATTCCGGCGAAGCCGGATTTCTCCATACAATGCTGGCTCGCTATCGCTCGCCAGGAAGAAATTGACACCTGGATGGGGATAAACGTCTTAAAACAGTTGGCTGAATGGGGCCGAATGGATACAAGCCAGGGAAAGAGAGAAAAGGAGAGAAAGATAAAACAAAAAAGAGCCGGTGACCCCCCTTAACTAAACGTCGATATTACTCTTTGTTTACACTTGGGTGACATTTATTAACAGGAATTCTAACCCTTTGATGCTCTGACGCGTTTTAGCAGATTATGTTGGCTATCATTTGACGATTTTATGCAGCTTGGAAGTATCTGTGGGTATTAAAAGGGTAAATACTATCTCAATCAACCCTTTGACTTCCATATACCGTTACTAATCTGCATAACATCGTCTAATAATGACCAGGGCTCAGTGGGTTAAACAAAGTAAAAACACTCTGGAGTTACCGTACATGTTGCGAATCAAAGTAAAACAAACCTGAAATAAAGTTATAGTTACATCAGAAAGAAGAAAGTATTTATTGTACTTCAACTATTGGACCGTTAGTCGATGATAATGGAGAATACACCAAAGACGAAGTACAGATGAGTAATGCCCTCAATACCTTCTTTGCATCAGTTTTTACAACAGAAGACCTTAGTGATATTCCTACTGCATCGCAGTTCAGACGGAGCCACGGTGGTCGAGTGGAGAGCACACTCTCATCTGAATCTGCTTGACCTGGGCAAGGTCCATAGATACATCAGGTCAACCCACATGGTCGCTCAAACTCCCTATCCGCGCGCATGACGTCAGAGCGTTGAAGGGTGAAGGGGTCACCAGTTTCTTCCCGCTCATTCTCAAAATCACAGCCGTTGGAGCAGCATCCTCCGTTTTCTATATCTTCGTGCCGTGAAAGTATAACTTGGATATTTTATAATACAACAGTGACCATAATGCCGTGTGACAGTGTAGCTCTGCTATTGTAAGTGAACAAAATGCCGTTATACTGTGAAGTTGTTGGGTGCAAGTCTGTATTCATTAAACAAGGAAATGTATCATTCCATCTATTTCACAAAGATGAACAACTGAGGGACAAATGGACTACATTATGTGGTAAAAAAAACAGAGTTACTCCACAATGTGCAAGAATCTGCAGCAAACATTTTGAATCAAGTGCTTTTAAAAGAAACTTGAAATATGAACTGCTACGACTACCAGTACCACACAACCAAATAAGATTTCAACCTGGAGCATTACCTACTCTACATATGCCTGCCTCTGAAAGTGAGTCCATAAGAGGCCAGAAGCGCTTTAGAGATGAAAACGACACACAATTGCAGACACCTACGACTCACCAATTCAACAGTCAAGCAAAAGACAATGTACTTCGTGATGCAACCATGAACACCAGATCGCCACTGAAAGAAATAGGTGAGTTTATGTGGGTGGGTGATGGGTGAGAGAGAGAGAGAGAGAGAGAGAGAGAGAGAGAGAGAGAGAGAGAGAGAGAGAGAGAGAGAGAGAGAGAGAGAGAGAGGGGGGGGTCAATTTGATAGGCGGGTACAGGTAGGACAGAGGGGGGGGGGGGTATTGGGTAGTAGACAATACACAATATCATAACAAAATACATAAAATCAAGGGCTAACAACAAAACACAGTAATGTGGGAACTACTCTTAACGACTATAAGCATAATATTGCCGAAACACATATTAAACATATAATATTGGAGCAGTATAGAACAGTGCTTTAAGACACACAATAACAGCAATAATAGTAATAATAATAATAATATTAATAATAATCGTAAAAATAAAAGTACAAATAATGCAAATAGTACAACAATAAACGATGATCTTGGTGAGATAATAACAAGTCAAGTTTTAAGATATCATCAACAATTCTGTTAATCACACTCCCTGAAATGAACCAGAAAATCATGTTTGCATTGTTACGAACGCTAACACATTACTGTACACTGTTTTCTATGTTTTAAATCATTGCCAACAAACACACATAGCTTTTTCTCACATTCTGAGTTTTATAATTTCATATTAGCTAGTTTATATTTTGCATTTGCATTAATCTTCCCTATCCTTAATAGCTTGCATTTGTTAATATTAAAATTTATCTACCAATTTACTGACCATGTACTGTATGTATAAGGCTAATTTTGATATGTATTTATAAGGCTAAATTTGAGATATATTTATATGGCTAATTTTGAGAGCTTCAACATCAAACTAGAAAGGCATAAGTACGAGATGAGTTAGGTGTGAGAGGGATCTGGCTTGTATGGGCCAACAGGCTTTTTGTACTCGCTTCTATTATGTTATTATGCTATTATAGTTTTGTAACCTGTCCAATGTTCTTCATAATAACCTTACGGAACCTTACGATGATACTGGACGCAGGTCTTGTCAGTGCTCTAAGTCCAAATCTTCATAATTTAACTTTAATAGGCACATGTATATATTAATACAATATGTGTGTACCGAATTTTGTGAAATCCTTATCCCGCTTTGTGCAACCTAGTTGTAAGAAGAAATTAGAACAATAACTAATACCTATAAATTAAACCTGAAAATAGTTATCCCATTTTGTATATGCTAAATATAATAGTATAATATTATAATAGTAATATAGTAATAGCCTACATTTGATATGAAAATGATTGGACCGGGTAAACAAATATACAAAGTATTATAAGCTTGTGACAGTGTATAGGCGGGAAGGTGAAGGTATTGAGGGATCACAGTCAGTGGACTGTGTGAGGCAGCTGTTAGGGGGCGGAACTAGGCAGAGCGGCGAGCGTATTCTCTCTTTCTTTCATTTGGTACAATAGTGTGACGTCACTGAGGTGTGCCTTGGTTGACCTGAGTATCTATGGACCTTGGTGTCACGCAGCCCAGCCAGTGAGGCTGGGCTGCGGGACACCACCAGGGGTGTCCCGCAGCCCACCCTCACTGGCTGGGCTGCGTGACACCCCTGGTGGTGTCCCGTTGCCACTTCGATTTTTTAAAGCTTGATGGAGGACTAGGGAGCGAAATAAGAACCTCCCCTTAAGGCCCTCAGCAAAGGTTTCATTCTTGTGTCCTTTCCCATTTTGCCTCTATAGTTTTGGATCATGCTGGCAAAGATCGAGTAACTTTCTTTCTCGTCACTAATATTCAATATCCAAAGTTATTATGCTTTAATACCATATCTTTGAAAGTGATAAAATGGCCAAAACAATGCAATTTCATGTTAATTTGCTTGTACTCCTCAAATTCATTCAAGTCTTAAAACCCAATACATGGAATCCCTGTTCGACACCCTATGAACCCCTACTGCTTACCCCCGCCCCAATGATCCTCCTACTGGCCCTGTAATCTAGATACCTCCTCTGTGTGATCCGTATTCAGGGGCCCCAATATAGGTTCTATACTAAGTGCCCTTCCCTAGACTCCCCTTCTAACTCTTATTCTAAACCAGGGGTAATCTCTTTGGACCGCCTGTGTTTTGCCTCATTATTTTGGCGATTTTAAGAAGTTTCAATCCATTGGTTTGTTGGCGAGAAGACACTTCCATCTTATTTAGGTGTTGATATTTTCTGGGTAAATGAGAGCAAGATTTCAAATTATGGAATACCAGCCATTGGCAAGGACATTTTTCTACCGAATTATGTATAAATTTATCATGAAGGGGGATCTGGGGTGCGGCATTGCAACTTGAAGGGGATCTGGGATTTATTTATTTTTTTCATATAGATTAGGGAGTAAACTTAAAATGTATTCCTCAAAAATTGCAAAAACAATTAAAACCCTCAATTATTATTAAGCAAAAATACTTGCCACATTAACTACGCAATTTTTTTTTTTTTTATTAGTTTAACCAGACCACTGAGCTCCATAAAAGAACTCTCATAGGGCTGACCCGAAGGATTCGATCAAGATATATAACTAAACAAGTCAAGATAGAGAGGGAAGGGCAGGAGGGGAACAAATCGAGGAAGGTGAAGACACGCAGACATTTCTCGCCATTTCACCAGTTCAGCCGGACCACATGAGCTCCACATCAGAGCTCTTATAGGGCAGGGCCGAAGGATGAGGCAAGAACTGCTACACCGCAACACCAACCAAGAAGTGATCAGGGCAAAGAATGAGAGATCCTGTCGAAGGTAGAAAAAATCACATCGAGAAGCAAAAAATGCATTACCGAAGGGAATCAAGTCAGTTCGGCCACATCAGCATCCGAAGAGACAAAACGGGTCAGGAGTCCACTACCTAGCCAGGCCAGGGAGACATGAGATATAGGCCGCCCGAGGACAGCCGAATGGGACAGAATAAGAATAGAAGGGGAAAAAACATAGAATGAGGAATGAAAAACTACTCAAAATTAGTCAAGCTGAGGACGAAAGCTCGAGGGGAGATAGGAAGGGAAATTACCACAACCATCCTCCATCAAGCTCCAGTCGCCGGCCCCGAAGCCCCCCAACCGCGGCACGGAGAGTAGTACCAGGGGGGCAAATGTTGTGTTAAGGGGTATAAAGTAACAAAAGCTCACTTCCCAAGAGGCAACCGCAATTAATTTGTTCTCTGAAAATCAGCAATTTGGAAAAATAATAGGCCTACAGCATGAGATATATCGCCTTCGTAAGTTACATTAATGATTTTACATCAAATCTGATTAGTTTCATGTATTAACAATATTTACATAATTGGAACTTACAAAAAAATGAAGATGAGAGAGAGAGAACAAGTGGAAACATTTCTATCTATCTATCTATTGCCTGACGCCGTGATCCCCGAAGGGGTGGCCACGAACGAACCGCCCCCATGCACCTCTGTCCCCAGTCAGTCGACGCCCCTCCCCCAACCAGCACCGCCTTCGTTCATGTACTTCCTCACTCCATCCTTCCACCTCTCATTCGGTCTACCTCTCCCTCTCTGTCCCTCCACCTCGCTCTCATACACCCTCTTAGTCATTCTCTCGCTTTCCATACGTTCCATATGGCCGAACCATCTCAAGTTGTTCCTTTTCACACTTTCCAGCACATCTACCTCCACACCACACCTCCTTCTTACTTCCTCATTAGTCTGTCTATCCCTCCATGTAACTCTGCACGCACTCCTTAAGTAATTAATTTCCACTGCTCTCACTCTTGGTCTGAGTCTCTCAACCAACGTCTCTCAAAAATGTGTTCAGATCTATTACAAATGTATACTGGATTGTTAATCTTTTAAGGGTTTCAAAGAAAACAAGATTGCATTTTCACAGAATTTACTCTTCAAAAATCACACAATGTAACTAGTACAACACAATATAAACATCAAAAGGAATAGGAATGTTTGGCTGATGCTGCAATCAATGACTGAAAAGCAATAATACAGAAACTTAGGTCAAAATATTCAAGCACAGGGCTATAGAACATGTCAAAAATAAGATTCTGGGGTGGATATTTCCATGTTAACAATTACCGTATTTCCCTTTTCTAATGCACTATCAATATAAAATTAGTTTAGCCAGACCACTGAGTTTTGGGATTTATAATATATTCTGGCTAACTGTATTAAATTATAAATGAGATAAAGTATTGTCGGTGGTTATTGGCAGACATGTATAAGCTTTCAACTCCACAAAGGTATATGATAGTTTAATAAAGTAGTCTGATGTTAGGCATAACAAAATTAACAGATTCTATCATACTGAGAATACCACTACACCCAGAAATGTAATTAATAGTTTGATACTCACAGAATCGTAAATAGTTGAATGAAAAATTTACACACTTGTAAGAACTTGTGTTTATTACAATCATGACAATTTAGAACTATCAGAATAGATGACTTAGAATTATTTTGCCTAAACAAAAATAACCATATATTCACATTAGATGGGCAAAAAATTGCTATATAACAACAATAGCATTTTAAAACATATTTTTTTTTTTTTACTCTTAATATAATTATATGCATACTGTAGCCTATGTGGGTAAAATTTCTCCATAAAAACACAACTCTTTAAAATACAGCCTTTGACTCTTACCTCTATATGCACAAAAGTGAGTAAAATTTCACAAGATAGCCCCCCCCCAAAAAAAAAAAAAATACTACTAATAATAATAATACAATAAAACAAGACCTTTGACTCTTACTCTATCTGCACTCAATATACAGTAAAGGCATGAGAAGCAGCACTGCATTATACACAAAGCTCCGAACTTCACATAGAGAGGCCAAAGTTCAGTGTTTCCGTTGATTTGTACACCGGTTAAATGGATGTATTTTGTTGTAGTCATAAGCAGGAGAATAAAATGCTACAATACACAGACTATTTATATGAACATACAGTCACCGACAAACAACTAGTACTGAGCTACATTAGATCACGCTATTTCAACTTATGAGTAAATCAATGGCAAACATAATAATAGTATTCAACAATCCAATGTATAGAGTCTGAATATTTTGATTGCCATAGTTTCAATCATAATAGTGAAAATGCATAAACATAAGTTGCTCTGTAACAAATTGAACTGTGGGCAGACGTACATTAGCCACTTTACAATTTCAAAAGCAAGATTATTTTTGGATAATTCATGGGTGATTATCATTATCAAGTTCCCAAAAGGCGTGGAGAAACACAGCATTAACTATATTAATAATTACCTTTTTGTCAATCACCAATATATATATCCAACCTTGATTTTGGGACTGGAGGATGGCTGCGCAGATCTCAACTGTGTGATTAGTGATTAAAATCATCTTCACCCTTTCCATTAAATTATATTTTAATGATATCCTTAATTCCCACCAGATAATTATATTCAAGCTATGGAGGTCATCAAGAGCTAAGGGGGTATAACACCGAAGATTTTATCATAAATTATTGATGGTCAACATTTTCCCGGTAATTTTGGGATATAAGATTGAAACTGTGCCTTTTATGAATCACTCAATCTTCATAGTATGAGCATTTCTTAGATCTTTTTTACTAGTATTACAAACTACATTGAAGATATAATTGCATATTTATTCACCAACCCATCAATTAACTTACAAATAAACCTAATTAATGAAATCAATGATCCTAATGAAACTTATTTAGTTCACAGACAAATTTTAAAAGTTTACCCCCATAAGCTGTTAGACCAATGTTGATAATAAAAGGTAAGGGTAAAAGGTCTTACATAATACTGGCTTAACCCTTCATGAGCAACAGACGTACGAGTACGTTCTGTAATTCCTGCGCTATAATTATGGTACCGGGGTGATGTAGTGGTACCGTGATAACACCAGTCACCAGATGTCACCAGGCTAGCCCAACCGGGTTGAGCTCAGTACTCTGCAAGCCATTCAAGTGAGTGCATGTCTGTCCAACAACTGCAAGCTAGATCCTGGACTCCTCATAAACACTAGTCACTTTATGGAGTTGCTGTGAAGGCCACATAAAAACTAGGAACATCAGGTTGATGTTCAATTACAGCCCAGAATATGCACTTTAATTAACACTTTTCCTTTTTCCCGCAACTCTTCGTTTCACAGTTTAAAACCCGAAAAATGCGGAGGGATTAAACATCAAGAGCTCCTTCCTAAGCTGAATTAAACTCTGGTGGTAAAAAAAGCCAACACCTAATTGTAGGATTACACCACTAACGTGTAAACTAGGCATTAAGGTGGTTTAGTAGGGCACTTGATAGAAAATCAGTGACACAATATTTAATTACACATTTGGGTTAGGTCTTGCAATATCTCACCGGGAATAAGAGGTTCACAGAATAAGCTGGTCAATTAAAATACCAAGAGTGCAGACAATTTCACCTCTCACACTATATATTCATGTGTTAACTCTTTCAGTACTTGGTGATGCATTTCTAGTTTTATTCTTGCTATCAGTAGATGGATTTATTCAACTTAGGAAGGATACAATTTACCCAGCTGATACCTAGATATTCTTCCCGAATAGCTTAAAATCTTTTAATGATGACCAGAATAAATTGTGAAATAGGGTCCTAGTTACCCAAGGAGTTAACCAACTGCTAATACGCATAATGAAATACTATATTTACTAACCTGTAAAACATGTTTGTATAAGCAAATATAACAGTGTTAATATATTTAAGGCATATTAAAAATCTATACAGTATCTTGAATGAAAAGATAATTGTATATCTAACCCGTCCAGTGCTAGTGACATTCGTCATACAGTAAAAAAAAAAAACTTATCATCTGTGTGCTAGTGACGTACAGAGTATGAGATGAACTTCACACCCAAACTAATTGCCATATAACATTAATAAAGACAAAGATTATATTAAGGGAGATTTGTGAGACGGGTGTAAATGGGTGGTGGAAGAGTACCCCTATCCCGTGTTAGTCATCCTAATACAAAACACCCTTTTTGATGTTTAATAACCCAGCTAAGTTGATTTGCATGGCTTTCATTCTTTTGTATCTATAATAAGACCATTTAACTATTAAGAAAAGGGTCCTAGCACGGGGTGGTTATATGATTATAAATAAGCTAGCTCTAGATGGGTTAAGGCATATTATAAGTTTATACATAACTTTGGGTGAAAAGATAATATCATTCTAGTCATAATTATCACCAAACTATTGCCATTACCATAACAATTTACATCCAAAGATATTTACATACCTGAATGATGCAAATATTAATCTATTAATATATAAAAAACTACACACATTTTTTGTCCTCAGAGTAGAGGGTAAAATTATTCAATTACATAATTATGTCATGGTCTTATTAACATTATGGCAAGATTAAACAAGTGACTATCATCCCATAATAAATACAGTCCGACCCCCCAAAAACACATCTAATAAGCACAGGATCAGCCTCAAGTAAATCTTTACACTAAATTACCAAGGTCTTTTATGAAGTTTGAGTATCTGAACTGCGAGAATGCATCATTACATCGGAGAAGTACAGTAAAGCACTTATAAAAGTCAACTGACATTGTCTAGTGCAAGTAACAATAATATTATAGAAGTCTGGAGATATAATTTATAATATTTTTTTTTAACTGTACTGTACTTTCATTCACAATAAACTTGTAATGTACATTCACTAACACTAGTTTCAAGACACATTACGCAGAAAAGTTTCAAATGTAAAGTGGACATTTTAACGGAACACAAATATATATACAGTACATACATCATTTTGAAGACCAAGAAGTCCACACGAGGTGCGCTTTCAATATTCTTGATCGGCCCAAAGCTTTTGACAGGTAGGCCATTATTTCTTATCACACAGCAGTGTTTCAAAGTGTTTGTCAATCGATACACAAGTTTTGTTACAAATTTATAAACATAAGTATTATCACGGGAATATACAGTATATATTTTTACTTTGATAGGCCACTTCACAACTGTCCTTATCAAAAGACAATGCCCACTCAAAACAAGGCTGCCTGAAATGCCACCATTTGGATGCGAGGCTAAAACTTCATATGGATCACTCAGTCTTTAAAGTGGATAGAGTATATGTACAATCACCCACAGAGTTGAGAGGTATACATTCATTAAAACAATTTTGTATTATTTTGACAAAATCCCACGAGTCTATTTGGAAATTGAATCAGCTTTTTCTTTCAACCATTGTTCACAATCTCAGGTTTTTCATAGAGCTACTTGTGTAGGCGATTATACCTGTATGTACTCACTAATTATAAAGCAGGGTAGTGTTAGACTTGTGATTTTGACTGTACACCATAAAAAATTTCCAACTTGTCATCTACATCAAGGCACAGACTTCCAGCAGGAGGAGAGATCAGCAAGGCAATCCAAATAAATAAACTGCATTAAATACCAGCCACTTCAAATCCACAATAAGGATTAATGAAGTGTCACGGGTACAGTGGTTAAAAAAAATAGGTGGCATTTTTTGTTTTGTGCAGTTTCCGATATATAATAATGTTGAAAAGTTGTCTGATCTGTACTACAAAGGATATTCTACACTAGATAACTGACAGGCACTACCGTAAATGTCTAATGGAAATGTTATTATTATTAAAGTTTCTTGACGCTCATATTATGTCAGATTGTACGACATCAAGTCCAATTTGTGTGATTGATGATAAAAAATGGGATATCAAAATCATCCATAATCTTGCCAGTGGCCGTGAGGGACATCCAAAATCCTTTCCGTTTCTCCCTGTTGATCTTGGGTGGCCTTGATAGGCAAATGTAAACTTTGGATGTCCTCGATGAGCACCTGTGCCTCTTTTCAAGTCATTAACCCGTTCAGTACCAGCGACGGCAGAGAGCCGTCAGTAATATACGATCCTTGTAACTGCCAGTATCAGGCAGTGCCTGGTACCACGACCGTTTGAACACTTCTCATCTTATATCCAAGCCTCTACAGGCTGGGAGAGGCAGTATTCCTCCATCTTTAGAGGTGGAAGGTTGTTATATCTTGCCATTTTGGCCATATTGCTTGGGACGGGGGGGGGGGGGGGGACTTTTATGGTTGTTGTTGTTGTTGTTGTTGTTGTTCCCCAAGCTGCCTGGCCGAACAGCCCCAAGGCCCTGAGCAAGGCCAAGGCCACTTTTATGGTAGTACCCTATGGTACAGTAGGGGTTAAGCACACCATTCAAATACAGTATTCGCAACTTGGAGCAGGTCTTTTGCTTCAACTTGGAATGCACTATGAATAAATGAATGAATGAATGGAATAAACTCTACATGGCAGCACAACAGCAAAGGTCATTGCTGCTGTACTATAAATCAAGATACACGAGCATGCACAGCTAAAGAAATATGTATCTTGATAAAGTCATACAAACTGTACATAAAGATCAAGAGACAATTACACCAGTAATATGGATATAGCAAAAATATGATTTTACATGAAATTTAGTCTCTTGTAAACTATATCCAGTTACAAAATAAACACGAGGAAGAAATTTTTTTTTTTTTTTGCAAAATGTGTCAATAGAAATGCTAAGGCAGTATTGTGGTTTATGCGGGAAAAGGTCTTTATACTGTATATATTATATATATATATATATATATATAATTTTTTTATCTATGCACCCTACCCATATTCTGTAACGTGCTTAGATTTGAAAATTGAACCTTACAAGCTAAATGCAGCATAAAAAATACTTTACCAATAGTAAAAGGTATATTCATGTTGATTATTTGCTGACACATAAGCTTCAGTCTTACAAAGACTTAATGGAATGTTAAACAGTGTATAAATAAACAAACTTCATTTGTCTCAGCATTATCATACAGTATAAAATTTCAAATATATTTCAGCTAAATTTCAACCAAACAGTTAAATTCATGCACAATATCATATGTACCGGTAATAATAATCAGCATTTGGTATTTGAAAAAAAAATCTTCTAAACATTCCTACATTATCATTGTAGGTAGATCTTTACTGAATCCATCTGAAATCAAAATACTGTACAGTATAGGGAACTATTTGTTATTCGGACATCTTGAATAGCAAGTGAAGCAGCCCAGAACAGGGCTACCTGGAACGCCGCCATTAGGAAGCGAGACTGAAATTGCACTGTGTAAACTAAAAATTATTTGTGTATATACATGTAGGGAGTTTGAATTAAAAAACATCTGGCCAGTCTGGTGGAAAATGGCTACAATAAATGTTATGACATAAGTGCTAGTGAACACCTCTGGGAAAACTGATACTCTTAAGTAAAATACCTGATTATAATTTGTATTTTATATATCTGCACATGAATGATTGAAAGAGCCCATACTTATCTTCATGTAAGTGTATGGTTTCCATGTATATCTACCCCGTTAGTACTCTATGACTCCAGTATGTTTCTTTATTTATTGTTACCGGTATATATTAATGTAAGAATTAATACAAAAAATAAATACACTCGTATTACTCATGATGTCCAGATAACAAATAAATCAATGTATTTCTCCTGCTGAGATAGTACCAGTAGGTGATATGGGAATTTTAACATTAATGGGACAAATTATTGAAACAGCCTGAGTACAAACTTTGATATAAAACATGCAATTATTTCTTAATATACTGTACATTGAAATTAGTGGCAGGATAATATATATGTAAAGTTTTTTTTATTAATACTAATGGAGAGTATGCATATTAGACTTGGTTTCAGTTACTGTGACAGTAACTTCATCCAACGATCACAACTTTTAGATGGACGGTTAAAAATCAATGTTTATACAGAGAGCTATGCCACTTTTGTAGACTTGCCAATTAGTATGCGGTGGCACAATTAGTATACAATATTAATAAACGCATGTACAGTATGTATTTATGTATAACTCAGGTACATAGCCTACCCCATTGCTGTGGGTGGCCGACTCGAGACAGACAATTAGTCTGCAAGTTTTACATTATAATTTACTACTTACTTTAGCGTCAAAATAAAGATTACCTATCGTACATTTTAATATTATAATTATCTAACCCTGTCATTTTTCATAGGTTGTATTTCAATAGAATCTGCGCACTAATTTGACCATCTCGTATTAATTGGCTAACCTATCCCAGTAAGGCACCTTGTGTGTATTCACTTGAAAATCTGGGCACTGTTTCATTCCAATATACATTTAGGATATCAGAAATTTAAAAATACACAATGAAGTTTCATTGTCTTATTTTACTTTTAATAATTTTTTTGCAAAAGATTAATATAAACAGGTAGAAGAAATTTAATCAATGACCAAGGGATAAAAGTTAAAATAGAATAAAGAATAAAAATCATGCAACTGGTAATAATAAATATATTTAACATCCATCCAGAAACAGGCTTTGAGCCCATTCAGTAGTAACCTTAAAGAAGGCAGGCAAATGAGAAGCTATTGAACAGTAGACCTAAAACAAAATTCCCATCTTTATCGTCACTATTATTAAATATGCAGTTCTGTTTACGTCTTTAGAAGTGATAAAATGGCCCGAACAAAAATGTTGTGTAGCCGAGCATAAATTGCAATGCACCGATTTGCATCATTATTGAACGCAATTCAATGAGACAATACAATGTTTTATTATAGCCTATATGCTTCAGAGCTTTACTTTAAAGGTTCAAAGATTTGAATTGGCATATAACCTATACACAACTGTACATTTTCCTGCATTCCATCTTATATTCAGTCGTCTTAAAATCAAATTTTCCCAGTTTGACACCCTGCCCTAAAGTATTGACCCTTTCAATTTAGATAATGCTATTTATTTTATTCCAGCTACCTTCAGATAATTTTATTCAACTCGAGAAGGATATTGGTTGAGAGGTATCTATCAATGTTAAAGGATTAAGTGAGCTAGTCTTTAACCCGTTGAGACCCAGCGTCGCACGTGTTGCGTCGGCAGTCTTTGATCACCAACTCCCAGCGACGCATCACGTGCGTCCGACATATAAAAAACACTTACGTGGCTCGTAAGGTAGGAAATGGCGGGAGAATAGGAGGGGGCGGTACCGTAGTGTGTGGGGGAGCCGGGCCAGTAGGTGTGAGCGGGCCGAGACAGCCGCGCGGCTGGTGGTGGTGGGCTTAGTGGGGATAGTTTACACCCCTAGTTTACCGCCACTTTGAACCTTCATTACTCCGGTCGTATGGGAGCTAGAGGCTTGAGATTTATGTGAGATACTCCTTAGGATGTATGCCGTACAATGCCATACTCAGTTTTTACCCTAGTGCTCCCGGGCGGGTGGTCATGCGGGGGACACGAACTATTGAAACCCCCCCCCCCCCCCCCCCCAAATGACCGAAATGAGTTTTTTTTATTTGTGTGTTCATTTCTCACCATTCTCTTCCATTTTGGCTCAACAAATTTTTTTGAAGCTCCCCCCCACCGGCCCCCCCCCCCAAAAAAAATGTCAGAGGTGATTTTTTTTTTTTTTTTTTTCATTTCTCATCCTTGTCTTCCATTTTAGCAAACAAAAAAAATAAGTGAAAATGGCTTGGGACTGGGGTGAACAAAATATTATAACTAGCCGGGGCTCAACGGGTTAACTCTATATTCTGATGGATCCTTACTTATTTAATAAAGTCAACCGGTTGTATATACTCAGACACATGATGGATCCTTACTTATTTAATAAAGTCAACCAGTTTTATATACTCAGACACATACCCCATAGCTGGGGGGGTGGCCGACTTGAGACAGATACATGTACAGTATACACAAAATATTTCATTTAATGAATGCCTCACTTGATTTTCTCCTCTGAAGGACATTTACCAATAGGCGGACATTTCTCTCTCTCACACATACACATACCTATCTAACTGATTTTCAAGACATATTACAGTATAACTATTTACTTACTCAAGAAATTGTGGTTGTGCCAAACATTTCTTTGTCATGGAAGGATCAAGTTCAACGACCTAACACACCAGCCCTAACAAAACAGAAGAGCTTCCTTTGATTTGTTGATTCATTACCAGTAAATATTATAAAATACTAATATACTCGGATGCAGACAATTCTACTGTGCCAAAACTTTTCAGTGACGTCAATTATCTGTACCGGTAATTTAATTTTAGCAACTCGACAACTTAACTGAAATGCCTGCCAAACTCGGTAAATAAAACGATGACAATAATCAAAATGTAAGTACAGTAGGCTATTGTATTAGCAAAAACAAAGTGTAGAATATTGGACAATTATAGGTATGTACTGTAGATGATTTCAAGTAACAAGAACCAGTAGCAATACTATATACCCAATCAGTGTTGCTTAAAAATAAAATGCCATCAAAGACATACTAGTGTAAAACATTTAACAGCCTTTCAAACAATAGATTAATGCAAAACCAGTCCGGAGCAAAAATTGTCCCCCATCGTTCTATTCTGTCATCAATAACTACAATATTTAAGGATAAGGTAGACTAGCCAATTCATATACAGTGGACCCTCGGGTAACACGGTTTTGCACAAAGCGGTTTTGCTCTAACACGGGTACCCCAAATGTGACGAGTCGCCTGTAACACGGTATTTTCCTTGCTCGAACACGGATTGCCTCGGCTTGGGGAACTCAGTTTCCCTTCCCACCCGTGTTGAGGCGGACAAAATTGAGCGGTCCAAGTGTATTTTATGCGCCAACCCACCCCTGCAGACCACCCTTACCTACCTTTTTGTTGCCATTTTGATATCATATTTTATGCATAATTGCATATGAAGTATGGTTGAGTGCTGTTTGGTCGGTATTTTGAGTGATTGTTGTCAGGTTTTAGGGTGGAGAAGACTAAAAAAAAAGGGGACTTTGGGGAAGTTGCTGGGACGAAATACCTTATTTCCCATATAACCTATGCTTTATGTAACACGGTGTCATTGCAGGAGGAATTAACAGTGTTACCTGAGGGTCAACTGTACTATGGTCCAATTAGAATGTGTAATCAATAACAATATTACCCAGACAAAATCAACAGTAAATAATCATTTTAGTATCAAAATAATAATAATCAAGATGAATTCTGACATTCTCCAGCACCACCTTGACCACTTTCCAGCATTCTCTGACGAAACGTTGGCCACAAAATACTGTATGAATGAAAGATTACCCAATTGGCTAGTCTACCCCACACGCTACGCAACTTCACTAAATTTTCATGCGGGGAGCTGGTAAGCCCAGAGAAAGTAATACTGCACTGCACAACACGACATAGGAATGTACATCAACACTAATTTTTCCGTTTGTACTCCTTTTGCAAGTCATTACCGGACAATATAATCAAACTACTGTACTACAAAATTTAAAAACTTATACATAAATATCAGGTAAAATATCCTCCAAAACAATACTGCATGTCTACATTAATAGTTCTCATATCCTCATTTCTGACTGATTAAAAAACAAAAAATTCGAATCTTAATTAAAATGAGGAGATATCTAGATAATTATGTACCCATTGGTAAAATAGGATGTCTAAATCAACTTATTGCAGAAAAGCAGAAGATACAACTGAAAACAATATCTATCTATCTATTGTCAGATGACATGATCCCGAAGGGGTGGACACGAATGAATCGCCCCCCCCCCATGTACCCTGTCCCCAGTCAGTTGACGTCCCTGCTCCCATCGAACACCGCTTTCACGCATATACTTCGTAACTCCATCCTTCCACCTCTCTCTCAGTCCTTCCATCTCTCTCTCGGTCCTTCCACCTCACTCTCGTAGTCATGCTCTCGCTTCCCATACGATCTACATGGCCAAACCATCTCAAAGTGTTCCTTTTCACACTTTCCAACACATCTACATCCACACCAAACCGCTTTCGCACTTCCTCATTTGTCTGTCTATCCCTCCATGTACCTCCGCACGCACTTCTCAAGAAACACATTTCCACCTCACTCACTCTTGGTTTGTCTCTCTCCAACAACGTCCATGCTTCACTCCAGTACGTCAATGTCGGGATTACCACACTATCATGCAAGGACTTCCTTTATTTCTATGCTGACCATCCTATTTCTTGTTACTGCTTTCAGCATTCCTACAACCCTCTTTCCCTGTTGCACCCTCTCCCGCACTTCATCCTCCACACTCCCATCTTTACTCAACACACTACCCAAATATTCAATGAGCTAACATTCTCCATAACCTGACCGTTCAACCTCACCTCATACTCTGTGACTGCAATTTCACAAATGTTTTCCAAACATATTTACCAGACCCTACAACTCCCACTCACTATCACTCATCAGAACTTATCATCAGCAAACAGCAGTACAGGCAACTTTCACTCAACTGGTGATGGGCTGGTCTATCAGAGTGAGAACTGAGCGATCTCTGCCATACCCATATCTTACTCTGACTGTTCCTTTTACTTATATATTTTCTAGATCTCAAGTGACGGCGTCTCTTCCGTGGATTGACCTCCCAATCTACCATGATTGGAAGCCAAAGCGTCACATTTTTCCTTTGCCCCTCAACTTTCTCTTCATACATGCTGAGGGGCACAGGGCCCTGGGTGGGGCTTTGGTTTCCCCGGGCGTTTCCACACCCTCCTTAGCTCCCCGCCATGGAGTGGCTTCGGTCACCCAGGCTTCATTGTGGTCGGCAGGGAGGGTTCTTTGGGGGCGCTCGATTATGGCCTTGGCCTTATTCGGGGCCTTGGGGCTGTTCGGCCAGGCAGCTTGAGGAACAACAACAACTTTCACTCATTTCCTTCACTTATCAGCGGTACACCAACTTCCACTGCTCTTCCAATTACTTTTTATTGTTTTAAAAATATGATTTTCAATCCCTATATTTTCTTAACCTTCATAAACTTAATAAATATCACCTGGTTGCAGCTAGAAGAAAATATAAATTCTCATCAAACATTGAAGGTTTCAAAGATTAGGTTTATTGAACCCTTTGACTGTAAGGACCTTTTTCAGCTGAATACAATTGCATGGTGATACTGCATCTCGATCACAGTTAAATTTAGCTACGTCATGCATGCTTCCGGATGGCACAAGAGGTAATAAATGTTATCTCCATTAACCCGTCGTCAGCCAAGCACTTAGGGGCGAATGTATCAAAATCACCATATTGGACTCAAATATATAGTGAAAAAAGTCTTATCTTGGACTTTTTCACCTTTATTATATTATGTATCTTGTTAACAATCTTAAAATAGTCATCTTGTGGAGCGTATGGAGTGAGAAAATTACTAAAAGCGTGTATGAGATTGAGGTGAAAGGGCAGAGATGGAAGGATGAAATTGAGAGACATATTAGTGAAAGTGGTGGTGGGTGATGGACACAGGTCAATAGATGACAAGAGAAGCATGGTGGCGATTAATTTGCGTCCACCCTCTTGGGGATCAAGGAATTTGGTAATAGAGAGATAGATATTTCAAAAGTAGAGAAGATAAATCTCTGAAAATAATATAAGAAATGTTTTCGTATACCAGAATTTGAATACAATTCGCAAATAAACTGCTTGTACGACATTGTCCTTATTATCAAAGCCTCAAGCATGTTAGATATGAGAAATAGTACTGTAGAACGGACGGTGGGCCTTTTTTTTTCCAGTCAGATATACAGTATTTCTGCTTGCTTCTTTACCTATACATTACTACTGAACTATTAATGCATTATTTATAACTGATTAATTACAATTACCTCTACTCCATGTTTATGAAATCAATGTTATATCAACTGTCTACAAACTACCCAATCATGAAAATACTTGATTAGAAGTACAGTAGGGTCCCGCATAAAACTAGTCTCGATTAAAACGAGCGACCTAAAATATTAATATTTAATTTTCGATCAGAACGAATGTGATCACATAAAACGAGTCCGCCGCCAAAGTGGGACAAATCCGAGGAGTTTTCATATAGAGCGCCGAAATATCGTACAAAACGTACGAAATATCGTACGCATTCATATAGAACGCCGAAATATCGTACAAAACGTACAAAATATCGTACGCTCCTGACGGAAATTTACGCTTCCAGTGAACATTGACGATATTGGGCCACCAAATGTTCACATAAAACGAAATCGCATAAAACGCCCTCGTTTATCGACCATATACTCGTTTTATGTGAGACCCTACTGTATATACTTATTTTGTCACTCCTAAAATGAAAATATACCGGGTACTTAATAAAAAGGCCCAGAGTCAACGTAAATATATCAAAATTATTAAACTAACAAAAACAAGCATGTATCTGTGAAAAAAGTAGAAAAAAAGGGATAAAGCGTATACATAATGCTTCTAAAACTACACCTAGCCTGCAGTTCAGTAATAATTAGATAGCAAATTCATTGTTTACTATTTTTCCTTTGGTTTCAATATCAGCGGGTCCTTAAAAGACGAGGAATGTGAGTTTCTTGGTTGGCAGTAGACCCTTTAGTAGACAGAGACCGAACAACTGGCGACAATATGCGTAGCCATCATAAAACACCTTAAGCAAAATATAACTTTAAAAGGCAACATATTCAATATCAGGCATCTATGGTAGTAAAACATTCTATATAATGTAGCTGTACTCTTATTGTAGTCAAATATTAGTATATGATGTACACTACAGCTAACGTAATAGTAATTTTATTGCATTTAAAAAATGTAAAAGAAATTAAATACGGTATATATATATATATATATATATATATATATATATATATATATATATATATATATATATATATAGTATATATATATATATATATATATATATATATATATGTATAATTACTGTAGTCGTAATTATCAGATTCACAATAAATGTCTTATACATTTCTACACTATTGTTAAACATCGGAGTCTGCCTAAATGAAAACAAATTTATACAGCAATGTAGTAGTAAACTTCAAGTCTATAACGAATGCTAAATCAATTTCTATGCTACTTGTACGTGTCTGAGCCCCTCAAATGGCGTCACGGGGCCGGCTAATCTATTTCCCAAAATATGTTACGACCGAGTATAATTATACTACCCTTTAAGTACCTAATTTTTCTAAGTATGGGAAAGTTCTAATATCGGAAAGACTTAATATACCTGTTTCTAAATATGTCACAGTCTTTCGCCATTGTAACGTTATGACATACCGGTATGAATTCATGGCAGGTATGGAGTTGTCCGTGGTCCGATCTCCGTGTTCCCAAAGGCACTACTGAACGCACTATATCTCAGGGCCCCCCTCCAGAGAGTGCAGGTCCCAGGCCGAGTGGTCCACCAGGCTGGGTGTGAGGGGATCAGCCGAGGCTAGGGGGGCCAGAAACCCGGGTAGAGCCAACACGCCTCTCGACGACCAGCAACTCAAAGACCAGAATGAGCTGCCAGGGAGAATTTAAATTAGAACACCTCTATACCCCCAAATTATCTGGGGTCCCTTTCAGCAAACTACTGTACTTGTGTACTTTTAATGAAGCTTAGGAAGGCACATTCTCTATTTTAATTATAATTCAAATTATATTGACTTTAACTTAACCCTTGTCACCCGGCCAGTTTTGAACTTTCGCGCCACTCGTATCTGGGGGGTTTTCGTGAGTTTTGTGACTTTCACGTATTCATATCTCCGCAAATATTTTGCAAGTTTTACATTATAATATAATTATGGCCTAACCTAGGTTAGATCTTGATATATCTTGATAGCGTAATGGTTAGTGCGCGGAATTTCAGTGTGAGTATCCTAGTTTTGAATCCTTGAGAGTACTACATGTATTCATTAATATCATTAGTTAGGTTTATTTGTAAGTTAATTGGTGGGTTGGTAAAAATATGAATACAGTACTTATATCAAAATGCAGAACGCACTGTTTTCTTGCAAATTTCAAAGAACAAAATACTCTACACCAAGTGGTTCAGGTTTGATGGTAAATATAAGAGTGAAGTTTTGGCTTGTATCAAGTGAATCATCGTAATTTAGTCTAATTTACCTATTTATATCTACATAACTTAATGGCTAACCAGATTAGTTATATATCAGAATGCAGCAATCACTTTTATCTTGATAATGGTGAAGACTAAAACAGTCTACACTGAGTGGTTCTTGTTTGGTGGTGAAAATAAGACAGTAGTTTTTGCCTATGTAACATGTTTTTGTTTGAATGTTCGGCTGGCATTATCGACATACAGATTCAGCTTGTAAATACTTATGCAAGCATTGATTACTGATTTTCTTTTATTTATTATTATTGATTCTATTGATTATTGATATATTTAATCATTGTAACCATTATTATTTTGCTGTAAACTGCTTTATTCCATGGGTTCAGACACCACTGGAGTGTTTGGAGAAGTATTGATTGTCTGTGTTTGCAGTGTGTGTGTTACCACATCAATAAGTACAGCTCAAGAGATCCTATAGTTACTATAGGATCTCTAGTACAGCTGAGTGGGGCTTGTTTAAGTTCCAGGTCTGATCCGCCTGACACATGAAACTTTCTTGTGCCAGTATTAATAGCTCAGGGAGCCCAGGTGGCCACCTGGGCTGTGCGGTGAAGACTCGCACTGTCCGCCTGGGAGGCCATCCGGGCTACATGGGTTATTATAATGTAAAACTTTCAAAATAAACAAACCAAAACTGGGACGACACAAGATAAACGCAAAAAAACTAATAAAAATCGCTATGTGGAAACAACGCTTAATAAAATAAAATTTTAAATAAAAGAACACAATCCACCACATAGGGTGTACATTACTACATGCGCAAGTTAATCTGGTTCCCAAGCAAACTAATCGCACATATAACAATGCACTATCGTCATGTTCAAGGAATTAGTCAGTTTGGGAAGTACCGGATAACCATCTTTCTATCTGTGCTATTAATTCTACCGTCTGCCGTAGTGTTTAAAAAGTGAAGCAAATTTAACCTATCACAAATATTCAGGTAATAGCTGAGGAAGGCATCATCTTCATAACCCAAGTGAATAAGGTAAGTGAATAATCAATAAGTGTTTATGACCTCCAATTTGGACAATTTTAAGATGTCAGTTGGTCAAAATTCCCTGAAAAAGCAGAGCCTACAACTAAAATGAGTGAATATGTCATTCACATTAAACAATGGTACAGTACCTTACTTAGTCCAACATGTTACTCTCGAAAACTGAAAAAACTATAAATCTTGTAAAAGCATAAAAATATCAGTATCCCAGAATAGATGATAAGTAGTGCGCTAAAACCCATACATTTGAATGTAGAAAATATTGATGTAAATCATTTTAATTTGAGTTCCAACTTTATCAAATGGAACCCTATTTCTTGATTTTTTGTTCATTGATTATCTATTTGTTGTTGATTGTCTGATCTTATTGGATTCGGCTTTCTTAAGTGAGAGATATTCTATATTTTATCAATTTCACCACAACACCAAACACCTCCAGTGAAATTAATGAAAGCATATACTGTATGTGATCCACCGGGATTCGAACCCTGGTTATCACATATAGATTTTTAAACACTCTAACCATTACACCACCAAGACGGTTAAAGGTTTATGCACACGCCTACGACTTATTATCCATTCTCGAATACTGGATATTAATCTAATCATGTTCATATTCCCAAACGCGCTATGGTATACGGTAACAGACATTCCAGTGTTAAGAGACGGCAAGATGCGTACATACAGAGGGTGACAACATTACCTGTGGAGAGGGTGGGTCTACGGAGGAAGGGGTGAGGAGGGGTCTAACAGTCTTCGTGGGACTTAAGAGGGGTCAGGACAATGCGGGGGTCTTCCTCTAGAATGCGCTCCGTGTCGTCACAGCTAAGGAGGGATCAGAGGATCAAATATCTGGTTAATTTTAATGTTACAGGTGATTCAAGGTTTATTTGTAAAGCATTTTTCTAGGTCTATATCTAAATTGAGTAAACTTTAAAACAAAACAAATCTTATTATAAGTTGCTTTAACCTTGATCTGTTTTAACACTAAGAAATGTTAACTCCTAATTCTACACTGTTTTAACTCTACTGGTATTTGCTATAATTCTATAATGCTAAAATTAGCTCTTAAGGATTTGATTGCGGTGTGCTACAGTCTAGTACCGTTAGAAACAGATCTGGCTGTACAAGAGCTACTTTAGTGCAAGCTTGTTTAGTTATACAACAATTTCATTCAGATTCTAAAAATTCTTAGTCAAATGACACAGAACAGGGCATAGTAAGATTGGTTTAACTGGATTATAAAAGATTGCAGGCTACCAGATAATTGAGAGATTAATTTATATAATTTGTGTGCAAAAATAAATTTACAGTGGGATGATAAGGTGTGATACCAACACGCTGATGTACATATCATTACGTTTAGCGAGGGTTGTATTTTCGATCTATTTTTAACACCATGGCGGGCTGTCCAAAATCACAATCTCGCACTCGATAGGTTAATTAGTACAATGTATTGGAATTCACTAAGGTAAGGATTAAGAATATGGCCATTAACCCCTTCTGTACCGATGAGGTCTTTTTAATTGTATTCTAGGTATATTCAGATGATTTTGTGCAGTTCATGAAGGATCTGTGGTAGTAAATAGGGTTAAATGAGATACTTAGAAGCCTGCTAATTGCTGGAGACCCCTTTAACCCTTCTGGCCTGGGCAGCATTTTATAAGGACACCGCGGAAGATGGGCAGGAACCCGGGTGTCCTTACCTGGTCAGTAAGCTTGAAAGCCTATTCAGCTTGGTCTGAACGCTGTGCGTCCGACGCATGTAAACAAAGCCGATCGTTGCGTCACCGCACCTCCGAAAACAAGAAGGAGACGTCGGATCAATGTTATTGTTGTGACGTCATACGAAATTAGTGTCTGAAAAGCTCCGATATTGTCAACATCGCGGCAAAATTCGCTCCACTGAAATCGTCATCACAACTGAACCAATTGACTTACAGAGCTCTACTCAATGCCAGTCTACAGATTGAAAACCACACTACGTTTATAGATGTGTGGAAAATTTCTAGCAGTTAAAATAACAAAGATACGGTAGCCTAGGCCTAGACGTTTTTCGGCCAGATCGCCCGGGTACCCCACACTGTGCTTAGGAGGGCTAGCCCGGGTAGGAGGGGTTAAAACTGAATAAGATCGTCCAATAGTAGCCAGAATAAAGTTAAAAAGACTACGCCGGTAAAGAAGGGGATAAGCATAACCAAACTCAGGAAAATGCAATATTAAAAAATAATAATAACAAAATTAACAAGAAACCCTCACCCAAGCAGATCGGCTTTAACCTCCATGAGTCGCTCTCCCTCCTCTACGTATGGGGGTGGGGGGGTGCTGCCCACTACCCCAGGCTGGGTTGGGTGGCAGTACTGGGCGGACACTGGCTCACCTGCATTCACCAACTGGGGAAAAAGAAAAAGATCACTTAAAGTATTTGCTGGCAGAGTAGACCCACTTTTTCCCCCTAGGTATATACACTCAAGATGCCTGTATAGTAAAATTCAACATGTACTTCCTCACTACATAGAAGCTAGCCACTATGCCTAGGTGAGATATGGCTGCAGCACACATAAAACAGTATACAATATAATAATAACAACAATAATAGCTATATAATTAAAAATATACTGTATAGGCCTACATAAATAACACACAGGAGCCTTTGCTCTACTAGAACCAAATTTATCACCCATTATGACAAATAAGAGCCCTGATAGCTCTACATGAGCTACAAGTTACTAATAAAGCAGTAGGCCTACAGTATTGCCCTCATACCATGAATATATCCAGATATCATAATTATACCAGTTTCATTCCCATTATATATCTAAAATTCTCCACAGCTAGTAATATCTATTGGAATCTTAACCCTTTCAATAAGCATCTACAATATTCTTTTAGGACCCAGATTAACTTACTCATGTAGTAATGTACACCCTATGTGGTGGATTGTGTTCTTTTATTTCATAAATTTTATTTTAGTAAGCGTTGTTTCCACATAGCGATTTTGATAAGTTGATTTGACTTTATATTGTCTTTGTCCCAGTTTTGGTTTGTTTAGTTTGCAAGTTTTACATTTTAATTCTAGATACCTGCATATTAGGGACATCTAGATACTAAAGAGTTAAAGACATGGTCAACTAACCCTCTAGCACTCATATATTCTTCCTAAGTTGAGTATAATCATTAGAAGGAAATTATATTATGTATGTATGTATATACTCTGGCACCTTCCCTATTATCTGACTGAAAGGGTTAATACTAATTTCTTCTTACGAGTGCCAGTGGGAGAATATAAACAAAATAATGTTGTTTACCTGTCCATTAACCATCATCTGGTTTTGATGCAGCCGTTTCCTGATGCGTGCAATCTTGCCTGGGCAGCATGGAATATAGTAACCCATAGTTCTGAAAGGAATATAAAGATTAATACCAATTTCAGTCATCTATACCTGGTACTTATTTCACTGAACAAGACCACTGTCATCCTCAGCATCACTGTAGACTAATATGTACTGTATATGAATGGTAGCTACACTAATAGTATGTAATCCAGAAAGTAGCAGCTAGAGGTCATGCTGGATTATCAAATGTATCAAACTATTGTATGTAAAAAATAATACAGACATAAGTTTTCAATCACTCCTGTTAATCTTCATCCTCGAAACTCAATATTGCTTCAATATGGTAGATGAAAAGGCTTAAAAACATATAATTATGACTATTTCAGCTCTGTAAATATGATTATAATGTAAAACTTGCAAAATAAATATGATACCGGTACCATAATTTTAATTGTGATATGATTTTGGTTAATAAATACTATGACCAATACAAAAAAAAATTGTTCAGATATAAGTGGAAGAATACAGGATAATATTCAAGGACACTAGTGCGACGTTATGAGAAACAATTTATTAGGGAAAATAGGCACCAATAGATTCGCCATATTTTTCTCCATATACAGGTAGTCCACATGGAGGGTTTTCGTTATCAACAAATTGAAAAATACCCACTTCACAGACAAATACACCAAAAATCTAAGTCAAAGCGGGGGTGTGGGGGCGGCAGCCCCCACCTATAATACTAGGTTAGGTTAGGTAAGGTTGTTAGGTTAGGCTAATGTCCTTTCAAAGGGGTATAGGGTAGTAAACACTAGGATAGCCTATACCCGGTCAGAGGTAAGAAGAAGAAGAGTCCTGCAGTAGTCTCCTTGAATGCTACCGAATACAGGCAGATAAAGTATGTACAGGTATATGAATCAGAGCGTTGTTTCCACATAGCGATTTTAATTAGTTGTTTTGTCTTTTTACTGTGTTCGTACAAGTTTTGGTTTGTTTATTTTGTAAGTTTTACATTACAATTACATATACTAACCTCATGTAGAAGAGTATGGCAGCGATGGCAACCACTTCCAAGAGGACCCCAATACAGAGGATGATAATGTAAGCTGTATTATTGACTTCCTTGATCGACCCGGCCTCCAGCGACTGGTACGAGGTGGCTCCCACAATGATCATCACCTGGAGAAGGGAAATACAGTAAAACTAATTTTTTGTATAAGCTTCTATCAGATGACGAGGTGAATACTCATTATTACCATACAACTACCCCCAAAAAATGTTATCACAATCACAATTTGTATATATACAACAAAATTACAAAAAATTCAGAACACAGGATGCCAGCACAAAGCTCCATGGAGAGTACCTCTACTATCCCAAAAACTTATTAATCAAATGGGCACAATCCTCTGCTTATGAAGAACATACATGTGTAGGAATCAAATGGGTACCACACTCTGCTTAGAAAGAACACAAGATTAAATGGGTAAAATACTTAGCTCAAGAATAACATAGGAATCAAATGAGTACAATACCTGTCTAGAAAACAAAAATCAATTGGGTACAACAGGTTAGAAAAAAATAAAAACATACAAATCAGATGGGCACAATACATCACTTAACAAAAGACATACAAATCAAATGAGTAAAATAATACTGTACTCAATGTAGGAAGAACCCAGGAATCGAAGGAAGGAAGAAGGGATATAAGAAGACAAATAAAAAGGAGGGAGAAAAAAGGAAAGAAAGGAAGGAGAGAAAGAAAGAAAAAAAAATACAAAAATATACTAACCAGGCCCATAACAGCGAACATGACAGCCAAGACGAGGATGAGGGTACGAGACCATAGACTCCCAGGCCATGCAGGACTGCGGGCCATGAAGGACATACCACCACCTTGGCCCAGGGTGGGGGTGGTGGTCGGTTGATACACCTGCTCTCGCATCATACGGTACACCTAAAAAGAAAGTAATATTACAACAAAACCCTTCTTTTTTCACACCGCGGACCTTTGGAAACCTGAGATTTCCATACAATTGTAGTTTTTGAGTCAAGGTGATTTTGTTTTTTTGTTCTACATAAACAGAATAGAGGAAGAAAATACAGAAAGCTCATAAAACAAGTCCATACACCTAATGATGAAGATTCAGTTTTTAATGCTGTGCACTCCCTTGATTAACAGGTGCTAGGGCATGCATGCCCTTGTTACAGGGACTTAACTGGACATTTGCCACATAACACTAGACCGAATGTCCAAACTGTTGACATCTACCTGTGGCATGGCCTGGGATCGAACTGCCAACCATACGATCAGCAGCCATACGCACTACCAACCATGCCACGACCCTAATGGTCTAATCATAAAGAATAAATTCAAGAATTCTGTAATATATACCGGTATTACATTTGATAGGCCTATACAGTATCTATTTTTTCACTATTCACAACCTAAATACAAATAGAAAGTTAGTTGGCAACAGTGTTAATGTTTTAATAGGTGTGCACCCAATTTCAGACGTTGTGACATACAATATTGTACATGAGAATCCCTATTGGTACACCTACACATTTATCATTCAAAACCTTAACACAATAGAAATAAGAAGCTTGAATATCTATACATTGCATACATGGTACAGTACCATACCCCACATTATATGAGGACCTTAGTAATGCAATGTTCTAATCGCCACCTCAGCCGTGACATTTGTTTCACCGACAAATGTAAACATTTATCTCGAAGGGGGGTCTTGGGGGTAATTGTTATAGCTTTATGAAGGAATAGCCATAGTATACCTTCATCAAGCTTAAAAAACTACCCCCCCCCCTCCCCTTTCTAGATTTTGTTTTACATTTTTCGGTATATAAAATGTCATGGCCGACGTGGCGTTTAGGACATTGCATTACTAAAGTCCTCATATATTCTTGTTGTAAGATAATCTTACTATATCAGATAAAATATATATACTGTACTGTACATACATAAATTAATTAGACGCCTTGCTTCCTGAGGAAGCACCCCAAAAAGGGATGACGAAAGCAGAAACTGCCTCCGGGTTCACAGGCATGCCTCCATAGCCCCACTTCACAGTGCTACCACCACCGAATGGATTAACCCCTCGAGTACCAGAGACGCACTTTATGCGTCGGCAATGTATGTAACGCTAAACCCCAGAGCCGCATAGGGTGCGTCGCGGTTAATTATTCCGGTCCTATAGCACCTAGAGGGTTCAGATTTGTATGGGAACTGCGTAAGTATCCCACGCAACAATGCCGATGGTTGAAAACCCTCAAAGTTCAGCCGCGTGCACGTTTTTGCCTACCCATTTCCCCATGTTAATTCCGACTTTCGGACGCCCCGTAGGACCCCTTAATTAATGACCTAGGGGATTCGTGTTTTTTTTTCCCTTAATTTCTAACCCATTCCAGGTGTTTTCTGGAAGAATTTGTCTTTTGACAACCTGCTGGTCCTGGAGTGTACATTTATGTTATATTGCCTGGTGCTCAGCGGGTTAAGACCATTAGCACTGAAAGAGCAGACCAAGAGCATCCCCTCACCCAGTTCTACCACTGTTCAGCTATTTTCTTTACCCCCGTGGGGGCCCTGGCCGGAAGCATACCGAACACGGGAGTGTTCTGAAGATAAGAACCAGTGGTCCACTACTACAGAAGCTGATTGTACCACCAAAGTGGGGGGCGGTGATGTCGCCGCATCCCTACGCCAAAATAAGAAGAAATTGGAAATAAAATTAAATTAATGTAGGGTGTGTAGCACTTATGGTTTTATGTAAGAAAGCAAGAGTGTGTGTATCTTAAGATCAAGCTAGAATAATTGCTCTTTATGTAACTAAGCCACAGAGAAAAAAGCAGCTAAGGAGGCCAGGTGGTGAAACAGGATATCTAGCAATCCTTATACTCAACCTAAAGCTCTCCCCGAGAGTAATTCCCTGAATGATTGGAGAATACAACCTCCTCCCTCCACAAAACAGACAGTACTGTACAGTATATTGAAAAATATTAGAGAACATTTCACAATAAAATGTCCAAATTACATAAAAGAAAAAGTCCCGCAATAACATCACATATGCCAGCCCGTTGGAGTGTACCGGTAGGCTATGTAAACACAAAAATACAGATATCTATAGGTGTTAAAATAGTCCTTAATCATATGCCAGACTATAGAACATTGACAGACGGGGTATCGTACTGTATAACAGTAGGGTAGAGTAGCCAATTTGTATGCAATGGTTTAGTTAGTACAGTACTAGCAAAATATATAAAAATACTGTAGCCTACTAGTCATCTAAAAATAAAACGAGTATGGTAGATTCACATAAATAAACAATGTCAAAATGTACCGTACCTTAACTATCGTTCATTTTGATATGGTCCAAAATGAATTAATATAACGGAAAAAATAACCGAAACTACCACTAATTTTCCCATGTTTTTTCTTATTGGTTTTAAGCAGTTTTCATCATTATACAGTAGTTATAATTAGTTACAATCCCCGGCAAATGTTATTTCTCCCATTATCCAACGATTTTAAAACACTCAGATGTAAGTCATTTTCAGAGTAAATATACAATTTGTTTTGCCTTTGGATACAGGATGGGTTGAGAGGGGGCTTTGCCCCCCTCACCCCCCTATGATTTATTGAAATCAGCATCTATTTTAACAGTAAGGGGCTTAATAAGAATTTCATGCCGTCAATAGGGAGAATTATAACACGTTTTTTTTTTTTTTACAGTACTTTATACAGTATAGTGCACATAAAATGTTTCTCCGGAGGTTTAAACACATTTTAATGTGATCTTTGCAACATCCTTTTTCTATAATAGCCTTCAAATATTGAGAAATAATTAGTGGTAGTTTCGGTAATAAGTACCAATATAACTATACTAATTGTTGGTGAGCAGCATAATCAGTATTTTTATTGATTTTGCTTACTACTTGGCTAGCATATCCACATTTTATTGCAATTCTCTCTCTTGTATTTGTTTCTTTATGGATCCGACTGAAGCCCCTCAATTACTATTCTGGTAAGAGAGCAAACCATACACTAAGAAGGAAGCACTGCAAGTACCACATGTATATACTCTACCACTCCCCCTTCTAATCCTATCTAAGCTCAGTAATTTTTTAATGTGGGATTTGACAGTTGATGGGCATGGACAGTTGATTTATCTTAAATAAATACCCTGTACATATAGTGTATATAATTATATATATATATATATATATATATATATATATATATATATATATATATATATATATATATATATATATATATATATATATATACCCGGTATACAGTATATATAATTTTAAAGACAGTTTTGTCCAGAGAATGTAGTTACAGTCTCACGGGGTAGGATGTAGTGAGCGGGCGTACCGCCATCTTTGTTTACATTACGCGTAGTGGCGTCGGACCTTTCCCATCATGTTCCCGTCTATTTTAACCTAACCTAACCTAACCTAGTATTCATGTAGTAATGACAGGGGGCAAATAGCAGAAAATATAGCGTCGAAATAGACGGGAACCTAAGTGCGACCGCGGCGATCGCCCTATGTAAACAATGACGACCGTACGCCCGAACTCTACATCCATCCCGTCTCACGTCCTAAATGGCGGCTTTCCAGGCGACCCTGTAAAGGGCTGCCTTTGTTGTCAAGTTCTTTATTTTGAGATCGGACCGGAGTACCTCATCCTGCGAGCGATCAACCTATGTAAACAATACAACCGTGCACCCGGATACTACATTCTTCCCAGCAAAACCTCTGGATACCTTAATAAATACTAAAACTTTGAAACACACCCTCAAATAAACCATACTTTAAGTAGGATGGATTACTCTTTCGGTATTTTGTAAGCGCTTCTTTTAATAGGCGGCAAATGTTAGTAGGCTACTGTACTGAACAAATAAAATACCAGTATATTATTATTATTACCCAGTTGACACAGTTGGTGCATGGCCTAGTAAGATAGCAATTCACTGTCCAGCTTATTACATAGCTGTGGCTGAACACAGCCCTGATCTATTCACTGAATTGCTCAACACTATTTGGTGCAACGTCTTAGGGATTATTTTGGTATTTTATTTTATTATGGAGGGTTTTAATTGTTTTAGCCATTTTCGACCAATGTAAGCCTACTGGATTTTTAGTTTACGGAATTTATCCAGTTAAACACCCCCCTCAACTTATTTTTGTATCCCACGGAAGTCAAAATTGCCGGAAATGTGATCGCGAGCGAGCGAATATGTTTTGTTGCTTTGGTGTCTTAAGATTGATGGATAATGTTTGTTTTGAAATTTCTGACAGGATTAAAAAAATAACACCTAAAAAAAAAAAAGGATAAAAGGAAAACAATAAAAAAATACTGTACTGTACTTGTAAAATATTTCCCCGGTGTTAAACAGGATATTTACCTAGTTTACCGGTAATTCTGCAGAACAACTCCCTGTTATTATATTTTTCTATTTTTTATTTGTATATTGTAATGGTTTGTATGTGTGTATTTTATTGTTAGAAAGTGCGGAAAGTACTTTTGATAATTATAGGGAATAGGCTCGCAGCCTTATTATACATAATTTATTAGCAACAATGTAGGTCTATGGAATCCTTATAGGGATGGATGTAGAGTTCGGGCGTACGGTCGTCATTGTTTACATAGGGAGATCGCCGCGCTCGCACTTACGTTCCCGTCTATTTCGACGCTATATTTTCTGCTATTTGCCCCCTGTCATTAATACATGAATACTAGGTTAGGTTAGGTTAAAATAGACGGGAACATGATGGGAAAGGTCCGACGCCACTACGCGTAATGTAAACAAAGATGGCGGTACACCCGCTCACTACATCCTACCCTCCTTATACTGCACTCATGTATAATCCACTGTGGGAGAATAATTATGATCACATTTATAAAACCAGATATTAATAGAAAAAATGCCTAGGCCTATTATAATAAGGTAAGAGCGAACAAAAATAAGATAATTATAGGGAATAGGCTCGCAGCCTTATTATACATAATTTATTAGGGACAATGTATGTCTATGGAATCTTTATACTGTACTCATGTATAATCCACTGTGGGAGAATAATTTTGATCACATTTATAAAACCCGATATTAATAGAAAAAACGCCCATTTTAATCAATCTCAGAGCTCTTTGGGACATCCTTACTGTTTACAAACGACTTCTTTATGCAGTATAATCGATATTTACCCCCTGCTGGCAACATAGATGACGATTTCAATAATTAATGGGGGGGGGGGGGTTGCCCGGGGCAAAGCCCCCCCCCACCATAGTGTATCCCACATTGGAATTATAACTAAGACCATGAAAACACTTATTTCTCAAAATCTGGAGGAAAAAACATGAAAAATAACTTAAATAAGGGTGCGAGACTATTCCCTATAATTACCAAAAATAATTCCATGACAGGAATCCCATAAATGTAATAGAGTTGTTTTCTCCAGAATACCCAGTCCCGGAGTAAAACTGGGAGGATCCAATTTGGCCCGCCCTGCACCTAGCCTCTTAGGCTAATAGGGTTAAGATAGAACTCAACTGAGAACCCTAACAGTGCCTAACTTATTAAGAACATAAGAAAATGGGAGTCTGCAGAAAGCCAATTGGCCTAAGCAAGTCAGATCCCTGTCCCACACAACCCCAATTATAGGCTTAACACTCCAATACCCTGAGGATCATCTTACCAAAACGGTTAGAGATTAAGAACATAAGAAAGTGGGAGTCTGCAGAAAGCTGATTGGCCTAAGCAAGGCAGATCCCTGTCCCCCCCAAATCAATTACAAAGCCCAATTATAGGCTCAACACTCTAATACCCTGAGGATCATCTTACCAAAACGGTTAGAGATTAACGCAGGATTACGGGGTCTGCAGAGCGCTGATTGGCCCAACCCGGCTGATCCCCCTTCACACCCAACCCTTCTCGTCCATATGCTTATCCAATTTTATCTTAAAGCTCCCTACCATTTTTAATCCCACTATAGCACTTGGTAGTCCATTCCACCCATCTACAACTCTGTTACCAAACCATATTTGCCTATATCTTTTCTGAAACAAAATTTATCTAATTTGAAACCATTGGTACGAGTTCTTTCGCTATCACTGAGCTTTAGTACATTTGTCATGTCCCCTTTGTTAATCCCACTAACCCACTTGAACACCTCTATCATATCCCCTCCAACTCTGCGGCTCTCTAACGAATGTAAGCCTAATTTCTTCAACCTTTCTTTATACGGAAGATTTCTAATATTATGGATAATTTTTGTCATTCTACGTTGTATTCTCTCCAATGAATCTATGTCCATTCTGTTATAAGGACACCAAAATTGAACAGCATAATCCATATGGGTCTCACTAATGACAAGTAAAGTTTTAAGATAACATCAGCAGTTCTGTTACTCACACTCCTAGAGATGAACCCGAGAATCCTGTTTGCCTTGTTTCGAACGCTTATACACTGTTTTCTAGGCTTCAAATCATTGCTAACTAACACATTTAATCTTTCTCGCAGTCTGAATTTTCTAATTCTATATTAGCTAGTTTATATTTAACATTTGTTTGCATCTTCTCTATCTTTAATACCTTGCATTTGTCAATGTTAAACTTCATCTGCCAATTTACTGACCATTCATGTAAGGTATCTAGATCCCTTTGGAGGCACTCTATATCGCTATCTGAATCAATTGATCTCCCCATTTTAGTATTGTCTGCGAATTTACTTATCCTACTAGTTATACCTAAATCTAGGTAATTTATGTATATAAGAAACAACAGGGGACCTAATACCGATCCCTGGGGGACACCACTTTTGACTGCTCCCCACTCTGACTTGGTACCATTTATGCTGACTCTGTTTCCTACCAATTAGCCATGACCTAATGCATCCCAACAACGACCCTCCTATTCCATGTGCCTCAACCTTTCTCATCAATCTCTCATGAGGGACTCTGTCGAAAGCTTTACTGAAATCTAAATACACTTACACTTAGTTACACTTAGTTGTATTCCGTCCGTTAGTGACACAGTTGAGCTGGGGCTCCACTGCGACCAGGCAGCTCCCTTTCTTCCACTCTCCATTCCAGAAGTCGGTTGGAGTTGGTGCTGGGGTATCCTGGTGTTGGTGGCCGGTCCGGTATTTTGGCCAGCCACATGTCCAAGTGTTTCTTGAAGGTGTCTGGAGACACCCCGGTCATGTTCCTGAGAGGGGCTGGTATACAGTTGAACAGTCTGGTTCCATTGTATGTAAAGCTGTGATGGATCAGGGATTTGATTTTTTGTGTTGATCCCGGCGTAGTCCTCACATAGCACAGCCTCCCTCGCCTTTGGTGCTGAGTTTCTTGGATGTTTGGATTTGGTACCTTTTTTTCCAAAATCTTCCAGACGTAGATGATGATGTATCTCTCCCTACGTCTTTGAAGTGAGTACAGCTGCAGCTCCTTAAGTTTCTCCCAGTAGTTAAAGTGTTGAAACCCATGGATTTTACTGGTGAATGTCCTCTGGGTGGCTTCAATTTCTGTTATTTCTCCTACTTTTTGGGGAGACCAGAGCTGAGAGCAGTACTCCAGTCGTGGTAGGACCAGTGACTTCCACAGTGTTAGCATACACCTCTCATTTCTTGTGTGGAAGGTTCTCAGGATCCAGCCTGCTATTTGTTTTGCTGTTGTTGTGGCTTTGGTAATATGCTGGGAAAAAGTGGCGTCACTGCTCATATTTACTCCCAAGTCCTTCACTGTGTCCTTGGCGGTAATTTCTTGCTGTCCACTTTTGTAGTTGGTGTCGTTTTGTAGTGCTCTCTTGTTCCCGTACCTTAGAAGCTCGAACTTGTCTCCGTTTAGGGCCATGTTGTTTTCTTCTGCCCACTTCAGGATTTTGTCCAAGTCTTGTTGTAGTAGCTGAGCATCATGTTGTGATGTGGTTTTCTTCATGAGTCTGGTGTCGTCTGCAAACGATGTGGCTGTTGAGTGTTCCAGGTCCCTGTCGATGTCTCCTATCATGATGAGGAATAGGAGAGGTCCCAGTACTGATCCTTGTGGTACTCCGCTGATGACCCCACCTGCTTCTGATAGGCTTCCTTGAACCGTGACTCTTTGTTTTCTGTTGGTGATGAAGCTGTGGAGCCATCTTCCAAGGTCTCCCCCTATTCCCAGTGATTTGAGTTTATGTAGAAGGATCCCATGGTCCACCTTGTCAAAAGCTTTGGCGAAATCTAGATATATGACGTCTAATTTTCTCCGTCTTGAATATCCTGTAGGATTTTGTCGTAGTGTGATAGTAGTTGTGAGAGGCAGGAGCGGCCTTGTCTAAAGCCATGTTGCCCCTCGTTGAACGCCTCGTTATCTTCCAGGAAGCTGACCATCTTAGCTCGTATTGTTCTTTCTATGATTTTAATAAGATGTGACGTCAGCACCACTGGTCTGTAATTTTTGGCTATGCCTTTACTACCCCCTTTGTGTATTGGTGTGACATTACCTTCTTTTAGGGATTGTGGTACATATCCAGTTTGGAGGGACTTGCTCCACAGCAGTTTTAGAGGCAAGGCTAGCTGGTGTTTGCAGTTTTTTAGCAGTTGGGCATGAAAGCCGTCTAGTCCTGCCGCAGAGTTTGGTCCAATCTTGTCGATGGCTGCTATTATGTCCTCTGTTGATACTGTTACCGAGGAGAGTTGATGTGGTGTCCCTGGAGCGTTGCCAAAGAAAGTCGTTGCATTCTCGATTTTCTTGTCTTCATTTGGCGGGCTGAAGACACTTTCGTACTGCTGTTTGAGTATCTTGGCCATTTCGGTTGGGTCACTCTCAACTTCGCCCGTAGGTTTTGCAAGTGGTCCTATTGTTGAGGTGTTCCTGAGTCTCCTTTTTGCGTATGCATAGAAGAATTTGCTATTTACTCGTATGTTTGCAACTGCTTGGAGTTCTTCTCGTGTTCTTTGCTCTTGGTGTGACTGGATGAGTTTACGTTCAACTTCATCGAGCTCTTCTTGTAGTTTGGTGATATTGTGCGCATAGCTGGTCTTCCTTTGCTTGGCTCTCAAGTACGTCCTTTTCTTCATTAGTATTTTTCTATCTCTGGGAATCCGCTTGATCTGCTTCCTGCTTGATTTGGGTGGTATGATGTTTTTACAGGTCTCCAGGCATTGTTTCTGGAGGATACTGAGAGTTTCGTCGACGTTTTTATCTTCGAATAGTGCCCTCCAATCAGTTCCTGCCAGTTCTGCTCTCAGTCTGTCCCAGTCTATATCTTTGCTGTAGAAGTTGAGATCTTTCAGAGAGGTGCAGGGTATTTGGCTTGATTCCTGTTGACATCTTCTTGGTGGTGTGGCGGCTGGTGTGGGGGTTCTAACTTTGATGAGGCTGTGGTCGGACATTATAGTTTTTACAGTTTCGTACGAGTGTACCAAGTCGAAGTTGTTGCCAAATAGTAAGTCCAGTGTGTTGTTGCCTCTTGTAGGTTCCTCGATGTATTGCTTCATGTATGCAGTGTCCATGATAGTCATTAGCTCCTTGGCTTGCTGTTTTTCATCCCTGGTTCCTCCATCTATTTCATGGTTGCCCAATTGATGATGGGCAGGTTGAAATCTCCTGTGATGATGACATCTGTAGCGGGAGTTGGAAGATTTTGTAGGAGTGATTGTATCTTCTCTGTGACCTCCTTGAAAATTTCCCCTGTGGTGTTTGGAGGTCGGTACAAAATTATGATGAGCATGTCGGTTTGTCTTATGTGTACTGCTAGTAGCTCTGTTGTGCCGTTTGAGAATGCAACTAAAGTTTCGGTATTTGCAGCCATATCCTCCCTTAGGTAGAGTGCTACTCCTCCGTGGCTTCTGTCCTCTCTGTCGGCTCTGAATATAGTGAAATTATGGATATTGATCTCTGCATCCAAAATGTTTTCGTTCAGGTGTGTTTCTGTGAGGGCTAGAAAAATTGAGTTGTCTTCCTCTGCAATTTCTTCCAACATAGGGACTTTACATTGATTGTTTCGTGGGTAAAGTCCTCTGATGTTGCCCACAAAAAAACTAGTTAGTGGTAGTTGCACCTTCCTCTGTGGTTCATGTCTGGCCCCTCGGTTTGGGCTAGGAATCTCTCCATTATCACTTGAGACCGTTTTTCCACTTCCAGAAGACGTCCCATTACTACCTCTAAAAAAGCACCTTGGTCGGGCATAGCCGTGTGTACCGCTGCTGGTCTGACCTTGAAAATTAGAATAGGCCTATATAATATCATATGACTTGTCACTATCTACTGCTTCATATACCTCTGAGAAAAAGCTAAGCAAATTAGTAGGGCAAGAACGTCCCCGAGTGAATCCATGCTGAGAAGAATTTATTAAGTTAAATTTTTCTAAGTGGCTTCTAATTTTCCTAGCAATAATAGACTCTAGCAACTTTCCTATGATTGATGTGAGACTAATGGGACGGTAATTGGATGCTATCGATTTATCACCTTTTTTGAAGATCGGAACTACATTTGCAAGCTTCCAAGCAGGACCAAGCTTCTGGAACTAAACCTGTTTCTAATGACTTGTTAAATAAAAATGCTAATGGGCTACTTAACTCATCTAGACTGCATTCTTTTAATACTCTAGCATAGCCTATACCTCGTCAGGACCAGGCGATTTTTGAGGTTTCAGTCTGTCAATTTCCTTAAGCACATCATTTCTACTTATACTAACTGTAGGCTACTTAACATATTTTGGATTTTTTTTATTTTAATACCACAAATTTTCCGAGTGTTTTTTATAAACAAAATTGGTCATTTGCATCAATATATAGTGTTTGTAATTAATTAGAAATCTCGGGAAAACCTATTTTCCCCATTAGGCCTATCGATCGATGTTGAGACACGCTCGCTCCCCGATAGTGATTTGAAAAGACATTAGCCTAACCTAACAACATTACCTAGTATTATGGGTGGGGGCTGCCGCCCCCACACCCCCGCTGGTTGAGTACCCTTAATAAAAAAATAAAAAAATTGGCTGTCGATTATACGAAGGTGAAAGAAAGGTCGATGAAGTCTATGGTGTTTACTCTGCAATCTTCAGCTTGATTGTACATTGATAACGGGAAAGTACCGTATTGACAACCTTGTTACGAAAATTAAATTTTAGTACCATACTTTTACACTTACACTTAGTTACACTTAGTTGTATTCCGTCCGTTAGTGACACAGTTGAGCTGGGGCTCCACTGCGACCAGGCAGCTCCCTTTCTTCCACTCTCCATTCCAGAAGTCGGTTGGAGTTGGTGCTGGGGTATCCTGGTGTTGGTGGCCGGTCCGGTATTTTGGCCAGCCACATGTCCAAGTGTTTCTTGAAGGTGTCTGGAGACACCCCGGTTATGTTCCTGAGAGGGGCTGGTATACAGTTGAACAGTCTGGTTCCATTGTATGTAAAGCTGTGATGGATCAGGGATTTGATTTTTTGTGTTGATCCCGGCGTAGTCCTCACATAGCACAGCCTCCCTCGCCTTTGGTGCTGAGTCTCTTGGATGTTTGGGTTTGGTACCTTTTTTTCCAAAATCTTCCAGACGTAGATGATGATGTATCTCTCCCTACGTCTTTGAAGTGAGTACAGCTGCAGCTCCTTAAGTCTCTCCCAGTAGTTAAAGTGTTGAAACCCATGGATTTTACTGGTGAATGTCCTCTGGGTGGCTTCAATTTCTGTTATTTCTCCTACTTTTTGGGGAGACCAGAGCTGGGAGCAGTACTCCAGTCGTGGTAGGACCAGTGACTTCCACAATGTTAGCATACACCTCTCATTTCTTGTGTGGAAGGTTCTCAGGATCCAGCCTGCTATTTGTTTTGCTGTTGTTGTGGCTTTGGTAATATGCTGGGAAAAAGTGGCGTCACTGCTCATATTTACTCCCAAGTCCTTCACTGTGTCCTTGGCGGTAATTTCTTGCTGTCCGCTTTTGTAGTTGGTGTCGTTTTGTAGTGCTCTCTTGTTCCCGTACCTTAGAAGCTCGAACTTGTCTCCGTTAGGGCCATGTTGTTTTCTTCTGCCCACTTCAGGATTTTGTCCAAGTCTTGTTGTAGTAGCTGAGCATCATGTTGTGAGGTGATTTTCTTCATGAGTCTGGTGTCGTCTGCAAACGATGTGGCTGTTGAGTGTTCCAGGTCCCTGTCGATGTCTCCTATCATGATGAGGAATAGGAGAGGTCCCAGTACTGATCCTTGTGGTACTCCGCTGATGACCCCACCTGCTTCTGATAGGCTTCCTTGAACCGTGACTCTTTGTTTTCTGTTGGTGATGAAGCTATGGAGCCATCTTCCAAGGTCTCCCCCTATTCCCAGTGATTTGAGTTTATGTAGAAGGATCCCATGGTCCACCTTGTCAAAAGCTTTGGCGAAATGTAGATTATATGACGTCTACATTTTCTCCGTCTTGAATATCCTGTAGGATTTTGTCGTAGTGTGATAGTAGTTGTGAGAGGCAGGAGCGGCCTTTTCTAAATCCATGTTGCCCCTCGTTGAACGCCTCATTATCTTCCAGGAAGCTGACCATCTTAGCTCTTATTGTTCTTTCTATGATTTTAATAAGGTGTGACGTCAGCACCACTGGTCTGTAATTTTTGGCTATGCCTTTACTACCCCCTTTGTGTATTGGTGTGACATTACCTTCTTTTAGGGATTGTGGTACATATCCAGTTAGGAGGGACTTGCTCCACAGCAGTTTTAGAGGCAGGGCTAGCTGATGTTTGCAGTTTTTTAGCAGTTGGGCATGAAAGCCGTCTGGTCCTGCTGCAGTTTGGTCCAATCTTGTCGATGGCTGCTATTATGTCCTCTGTTGATACTGTTACCGAGGAGAGTTGATGTGGTGTCTCTGGAGCGTTGCCAAAGAAAGTCGTTGCATTCTCGATTTTCTTGTCTTCATTTGGCGGGCTGAAGACACTTTCATACTGCTGTTTGAGTATCTTGGCTATTTCGGTTGGGTCACTCTCAAGTTCGCCCGTAAATATTAGTTTTTCCAAGGGTTTAACACATTTTCATATGATCTTTAGAGCTATCGATAACTGGAAGTACCGTATTGCCAACCTTGTTACGAAAAAGAAATTTTAGTACCATACTTTGTTATTAGGTTTTGCCGAGGGTTAAAACAAATTTTCTTATGATCTTTAAAGCATATAGATTAAATATCTATCTTCAAATATATCAACAAAATTTGTGGTATTAAAATAACATTGAACCCATATTTTCTATACTATCACTAGCCTATATACCATATTGACTTCTGGAATCTGTGCCAAATTTTCATTAGTGAAAACGGAAAGAAACTGAGGTTTAACCCTAAGGCTTTTTACCAGCTGTATAAATCTAAAGTTAGAGATAAAATAGGCCCCCTTAAAACTTCGATAGGAGAAATGACAGAAAATGATTTAGAAATGTGCAGTACATTAAATAGTCAGTTTCTATCCGTTTTCACTAATGAAAATTTGGCACAGATTCCAGAAGTCCGTAAGGTATATAGAGATAGTATAGAAAATAGGTTAAGTACGGTTACTATAAGTAGAAATGATGTGCTTAAGGAAATTGACAGACTGAAACCTCAGAAATCGCCTGGTCCCGATGAGGTATATGCCAGAGTATTAAAAGAATGCAGAGATGAGTTAAGTTACCCATTAACATTTCCTTTTAACAATTCATTAGAAACAGGTATAGTTCCAGAAGCTTGGAAGCTTGCAAATGTAGTTCCGATTTTCAAAAAAGGTGATAAATCAATAGCATCCAATTACCGTCCCATTAGTCTCACTTCAATCATAGGAAAGCTACTAGAGTCAATTATTGCTAGGAAAATGAGAAACCACTTAGAAACATTTAACTTAATCAATTCTTCTCAGCATGGATTCACACAGGGACGTTCTTGCCTTACTAATTTGCTTAGTTTTTTCTCAGAGGTATATGAAGCAGTAGATAATGACAAGGCATACGATATTATATATTTAGATTTCAGTAAAGCTTTCGACAGAGTCCCTCATGAGAGATTGATGAGAAAGGTTGAGGCACATGGAATAGGTGGGGCGTTGTTGGGATGGATTAGGTCATGGCTAATTGGTAGGAAACAGAGAGTCAGCATAAATAGTACCAAGTCAGAGTGGGGAGCAGTCAAAAGTGGTGTCCCCCAGGGATCGGTATTAGGTCCACTGTTGTTTCTTATATACATAAATGACCTAGATTTAGGTATAACTAGTAGGATAAGTAAATTCGCAGACGATACTAAAATAGGGAGATCAATTGATTCAGATAGCGATATAGAGTGCCTCCAAAGGGATCTAGATACCTTACATGAATGGTCAGTAAATTGGCAGATGAAGTTTAACATTGACAAATGCAAGGTATTAAAGATAGGGAAGATGCAAACAAATGTTAAATATAAACTAGCTAATTTAGAATTAGAAAATTCAGATTGCGAGAAAGATCTAGGTGTGTTTGTTAGCAATGATTTGAAGCCTAGAAAACAGTGTATAAGCGTTCGTAATAAGGCAAACAGGATTCTCGGGTTCATCTCTAGGAGTGTGAGTAACAGAACTGCTGATGTTATCTTAAAACTTTACTTGTCATTAGTGAGACCCCATATGGATTATGCTGTCCAATTTTGGTGTCCTTATTACAGAATGGACATAGATTCATTGGAGAGAGTACAGCGTAGAATGACAAAAATGATCCATAATATTAGAAATCTTTCGTATGAAGAAAGGTTGAAGAAATTAGGTTTACATTCGTTAGAGAGACGCAGAGTTAGAGGGGATATGATAGAGGTGTTCAAGTGGGTTAGTGGGATTAACAAAGGGGACATGACAAATGTACTAAAGCTCAGTGATAGCGAAAGAACTCGTACCAATGGTTTCAAATTAGATAAATTTCGTTTCAGAAAAGATATAGGCAAATATTGGTTTGGTAACAGAGTTGTAGATGGGTGGAATGGACTACCAAGTGCTATAGTGGGATCTAAAACTGTAGGGAGCTTTAAGATAAAATTGGATAAGCATATGGACGAGAAGGGTTGGGTGTGAAGGGGGATCAGCCGGGTTGGGCCAATCAGCGCTCTGCAGACCCCCATAATCCTGCGTTAATCTCTAACCGTTTTGGTAAGATGATCCTCAGGGTATTAGAGTGTGAAGCCTATAATTGGGCTTTGTAATTGAATTGGGGTTGTGTGGGACAGGGATCTGCCTTGCTTAGGCCAATCGGCTTTCTGCAGACTCCCATTTTCTTATGTTCTTATGTTCTTATGTAATTCTAGTTTCGCTTTCACAGCATACTCATAAATTTCTATGGCTACTTTAGAGTTGTCATATACTATACTTAATTCCTATATATGTCCAAAGTGGCGGAAATGCATTATAAGGAATTATACCTACTGTAAAAAAAATATATATTTTCTCCCCATATGCGGCACCATAGCTATTACATAATACTAGGTTAGGTTAGGTAAGGTTGTTAGGTTAGGCTAATGTCGTTAATGTAGTTTATTATCATTATATTAAGTCTTTTACCCAGCAATTTCCCTGATCTTCATAGTTGGTCGGGAAGCTATGCCTTTACAACGGCGCCTCCCTTTTGTCGCTGTGTACGTGAAACTAGAATTTTACCGAAACTGACTAGGCCTAGGCCTATTTAATGTACTGCACATTTCTAAATAGGCTAATGTTGTTATTTCTCCTAGGCCTATTGAAGTTTTTAGGGGCCTATTAGGCTACATCTCTAACTTTAGATTTATATAGTTGGTAAATCTTACTGATACAGTACAGGGTCAATATACAGGAGGCGCTACAATATAGGTAGCAAAATTATAATGGTAGTTTTGGGTTCCTATCATCATATGCTTCATTTCTATATACTTTTTATCCCCGGGAAAAAATAAATAAATCTTGGGATTTTTCATTTATTTTCTTGGGATTTTTTGTTTTGGTCATTAACCTAACCAAAAAACCTAACCTAACCTAACCTAATAGCCCCCAAATACATTTAGGTTAGGTTAATAAAAAAAATAAAAACAAAATCCAAGAAAAACATAAAAAACCCAAGATTTTTTGTTTTTTCCCGGGGATAAAAAGTATATAGAAATGAAGCATATGATGATAGGAACCCAAAACTACCATTAGAATTTTGCTACCTATATTGTAGCGCCTCCTGTATATTGACCAGGTTCAGTAGCCTACTACTGATGATGCAATCTTAACCATGTCTAGGAAGTTAGGCTAGAAGTAGAATACCTAGATTAGGCAATGGAGATGTCCAATTCCCTGAATTAGGAAATGTCCATTAGACCTAGCCTAAGCTAAGCCTAATCGAAATAGGGCCTAAATAAAACAAAAATATGAAAGCGACTTCCCCAATAAACACTATAGGCCTAGGCTATCTACAACCGTAAAACACGTTGTCAAGAATAACTTGAAGGAATGAAGGGACCGATTATACTATTTGGTGCTCTCAAGTTTTCAGTGTATTTAACCAGGGTCCAGCTTGGTTTACCCCCATGTATTTACAACAGTTACAACAATCATACCTGGCACAACTCACACACGGACTAACAGACCTAAACCCACACTATAATAAGTTTCCACGTACTTTAAATTCAGGTGTTATTTTGCACAAAGGAATGAAGATGACTCACTGTTTACACTTTCGCTGCGGAGCCGCCCTGCCCTCTAGTGACGAGCTGAGGAACTACCACAGGCCACCTCAGTAACGAGGTGCCATTGTAAAGGGTTATCCCTCAATACTTCTATCTATCTGACGCCGTGATCCCCGAAGGGGTGACCACGAACGAACCGTCCCCAGTCAGTCGACGCCCCTCCTCCCAACCAGCACCGCCTTCATCGCCTAGACTCCTAGAGGTTCTTCCTAAGTTGCGTAAACTGGTCTGCCTAAAGCGAAATGTATAAATATTGTCGTTTGATTGGATGGGAACCCACACCGCACATCATGCTGCTGTCCGAGAGGATGGCACGGAAGTGACATAGTTAAGTGCTAGCTTATAACGTGTGTTACATTATTTACATTCATTCTTAACCTATATTATTTGATAATGGAAAGTAAATATTTGTCTTTCTCACGTTGGGCAATGAAGATGTAGACGAGTGTGCCGTCTGAGAAAGGATCATAAGCACGTGGCCGAGGAGCAGAAGCCGGAGGAGGGAGAAGTGGTGGTGAGGGGGGGGGGGGGGGTTATAAAAAAAAAAAAAAAAGTCTCTTAAACTATCCTTCTACTCTAAACTTTCCCTCCTACTAACGTTTCTGAGCCAGTACCGATACAAAGGTCAGCCCTATGGATCTGCACGGTCTGCGGGCGGGTTCTAAAGAAGAAGAAGAAGAAGAAGAAGAAGGTGGAAGTAATCCTTAGATCCCCTTGAAATTAATGAACATCTGGTTTTCTATACATTATATATTATATAATATTAATTGCTATACTATTAAGTCTGTTGTTGAAAATACACAATTATATAATTTTACCTTTCGATTGCATGGAATTAGAACTTGGAGAAAATACAAATAGCCTACTGTAACTTGTTTTCTCCAATTAGGGTAGCTGATAAGGGACTAGTTTTGGCAAAATTGTGCACTTTGTGACTAAAGCATTATACAAATTATGTTCAGACAAGGTTTGGCTAATGTTGACCGTTTGACTGGATCCTGTAGTTTAACAAATTAGGGATAATTGGCAACAATTCTTACCGAATTGTAGCATGATGGTAAACTACAAGAGATTTCACAAGTCAAACGGTCAATATTAGCCAAACATTGTCTGAACATAATTTGTTTCCCTTGTCCATACGAGTCATTTGAGACTAGTTTGACATCTCTATCACGGTATAGGCTACAGTTTGGGGCAAAAATCAGTGTTTCAGAATTGTCATGAAAATTGGTGGGTGGTTTGCTTAATATATACCCCTCCACCTTTTAAAATGTTCCCATTGGGTCCTAGTATGAATGTAGAAAATATGATGCTTTAGTAAAAAAATACACGATTTTCTCCTTATCCGCTGTACTTGAATATCGAATGCTGGTATTGTTGACATTTGCTCGGAGGGGCCCTGCAAGTAAGTTGGAGTTATTTTTTTATGAATTCTGAGTACATTAACCACTTCAAAAAGTTCAATGGCTGTTTATGTCGGTTCCACGTAGATCAATTTATATAACATAGGTAGCATAGTCACAGGTGGTGAAAGGGAAGTGTACGAACGATGAGTGGTTTAGTTTAGGGGAGGGGGAGGCAGAAAATTGGCAGTGGCACTGTGGCTGTCTTTACTATGTGTATTGTACATTCGTCTCTACTGCGAATATATCTCATTAGCTATTGCAACAATCAGTGTTCTTCAGAGCTCTCTTAGTGCATATTCCCTCCCTTGTGGCGTGTGCTAGGCACCCGCCTTTCAACAAAGTCCCACTCCTATTCTGTCCAGCTCTTCAACCCAAGAATTGGCAATTTTTCTCAGACTTTCTTCTACTCAACAAGTGAACTCTGGAACTCTCCCTCAATCAATCTTTCCTCCATCCTATGACTTAAACTGTTAAACTTTGTGTGTCCAGGCATTTTGAGCCCAAAGTCCCTTGAATTTGGCTCTGTCACTATTTTTGCTTTGGGGGAGACACTGGTTACAGGCAACCTACCTTTGGTCTTCTTACACATAGAACGAAATAGGCTATATATGTCAAATCAAAGCAATACATATCTCGCTCATAATCTGTTCATAGAAAGCAAGGTACAGTCGCGCTAATAAGTAATGTCTCGGCACCAACTATGTTTTGATCAATAATTGGTAGGCTATCAGCAATATCTAAGCTTCATTTCTTCATATCGAGTGAAATATACAAACATGTTCCTACACTTAGCCTACCCAATACCCACTCTATTCAACTTCTATTAACCCTTAAAGAGCAGCGCTCGACTTAAGTCGTGCACCAATTTGCAGCAAGTTAGGAGCATTATTAAGGCTTTTAAAGGGTTAAAATCGAGTGCAAATGGCCGGGAGCGCAGCAGGCCACACGTCCGACACCCAGGGCTTACCGCCACCCACTGACTCACGCTCCCTGTGTTCTCGAGAGGCCGGCAGTGTAGCCAGTAGTGAGCATAGCTGGGAAAAATATACCGCTATACGCTAAACTCCCATGTTGGTGGCACCACTGCATGAGAACCACGAGTGCTACGTAGCTCGTTCTGGTCTAATTTTGAAGCTTTTAGCGCCTAGTTTTTTGCTGAATACATTTCTTTTCATGCAGATACTTGATTGATCATTCAGGAGGGCCTGAATATGCCCAAAATAGCCCAAAACACCCCGCTAGACAAGGGTTAAAGGTGGATAAAATCGTGTAATAAAAAACCTGAATATATATATATATATATAAATAAATATATATATATATATATATATATATATATATATATATATATATATATATATATATATATATATATATATATATTATATTATATAGCCTATATATATTATATTATATAGCCTATATATATATATATATATAGCCTATATAATATATACCGGTATATATATATTTGTTTTTATTATTACACGATTGTATCCACTATTAATAGAACTTGTGGAATTTAGAGGGTTAATACAGATATGATTAACTCCTCATTCATTGCTATTGAAATACTCCTTATACTGCATAAACTCGCCTAATGACAATAAGAAAAGGCAAGAAATAACGTTATCTATAAATACTCGAGGGATTCAGGTATTAGAAATACGAAGTAGGCTACTGATTTTGTAAAATATCGAACAAGAAACATTTAACATGTCTAAGGAACCTGGGAATTATAAGTGATATATGGAAAAACAAAACGAATGAGGGTCAATAAAGTGAAAACAAACTTCAATCTGTGCTTAAAATAATAAATCTTAGCAAAGTCAGAAAAGTGAAATCAAGATGCAAACATGACATTAAAGCTAGGACAAAAACCTACACCTGCAGACTGTTTATATTGTTAGGTATAGAAAGATATATAGGCTTGTAAAGATAAAAGCCTAGGTAATATATAGCCTATTATAACAGACGGCATATGTTTTATAATTTATGGATTATTGGAAAACTACCCCCCCCCCCCACCTAAACAAAAAGTAACCTATGTGCTTAAAAGCTAGGAATGTTAGGAAAGCCATAAACAGATAGGCTACAACTACTATTATAATTTAGACTTCCCAAGGGATGCCAGAACTCACTAGATATATAATACCTCGACACTAGTCGACAGCCTGTCAATAAATGCGGCAGTGTCATTCAGAAAGTGATAGAGGATGGGTACATTTGTGGTGATAATGTGCGTGGTGGTGCTGATAACTATTCATGGTACGGTTCAAGTGGTTGATAAATATAAAATACCAACACATCAAAACTACTACTACTTCGACTACTAGTACTGCTAATAATAATAATATAAAATATTTATCATGGTGTCAATTTGTGGGATTTCAACTGAATAGGCTACAAATAGCATCAAAGTTAATATTGTAGATACAATACAAGAGAAAGGAAAGAAATGGTTATGAAAATCATGTCAGTGAGCCTAACCAAATTTAATTAGCCTAAGTACCAGCTATAAGAACTGTAAACTGTAAACAAAATATTGGTAAATGCAAGTCATATATATATAACTTGCTATGTCTCGTGGTTAAGGAATAAGCCAAACCAGCAGAGAGAGTGAAGATTGTTTTTGTGAATATGATGAGTGCTGATTAGAAAGTGGATTTGAAAGTGATACAGATTTTGTGGAGGATGGCTCAGCATATAGAGATAGCACTTTACATGAATCAGAAAATATGCAAGTGTGTTATGAATCACGACGATATATTGATATAGTTATTAAGGAAAGAACTTGGGAAGGGTATATAGTATGATGGTAACTGTTGCTAGGAATATGTATGATGGTCATGAAACATGTGGAAGAATTAATGGAAAGTTAAGTGAATTGTTTGTATTAATGTTGACTTAAGGCAAAGCTGTGTGATATCACCATGGCCATTTGCTATATTGTAAATTTTCCACATTAATTCGTACCCATCCCTTGACTATACAGTATATATGTATATAAGGCAATGTAAAGGGGAGGTGTGGCAGAGTGGTCTTGCCACTGGACTGGTAATCCAATGGACCTGGGTTCGAATCCCAATATGTCAATGGGAAGATATTATTGGGATGGAATTTGTGCTGTACCTAGTATCAGTGCATTACCACAGCACACCGAAACGCCAAAACAAAATATCCTCATTGTTCCCTGATTAAATAGCACTGTATGAATATTCCCATATTCAAAATATGCTACAGGGGGGCAATGCCTAGTGAGTTAATTGCTCAATAGGTGGCGTTCTGAGAGTGAGGGTCCGAGCCTGAGGAGTGAGACTGTGAAGCGCAGAGCCGAAGCAGCTTCAGAGATGGAGTTGGGTTCGAGCCGTGAATAGGTGCTTCGCATGTCTCACTCCCTAGACTGGAGCAAGACCTCACGGGCCGCACCGTGTTCAGCGGTAGAGTGTAAAGGCTATCAGCCTATGCCCGAGAGGGAGTAGTTGGAATATAGAAAAAAAAAAAAAAAAAAATGTAAGTACAAACAATATGATTGAATTACGTCAATAGTTAGCTATAAAACCATAAATCAACCATACGAACTAACTACTGCACAACAAACCACTCAATAATTCAATCGTACTATATAATTTCCCTTCCATACATAAAATCACAGAATGGGTTCCTACTCCCGTGGCCAACTGTAGGCTACATCAAAGTCGTTATGAGAGAAGTAAAAGGGGAGTTAGCAGAAATTATATAATTAATAACACTTGTGGCAGAAGTACAACATAGAATAAAAGGATAGGGAATAGAAATAATAAACTAGAAAAACATGTGAGTGGCTATGAGAGAAAATGTCAGAATAAATGAGAAAGGCAATGTAAATAGTGAATTGAATAGATAGGATGAATTTGAAGCTAAAGGAAAGCGTGGAAGACTGAGAAGAATGCCATGACGATTGTGTGGAGGAAATGGATAAAGTGAGAGAATTATAGGATTGAATGGGGTAGGTTTGCGGCTGTGATGGATTGGAGGCGGCTCTAAGTTGGTCAAATTCATCTGGCTGTAGCATTAATTAAGTATAATAATAATTGTCTGCTAGAAAGGGTTAATGAAAATTGTGGAATATGGGAGAGATTTGATGGATTAATATTGCCAAATATATACATACATAATAAAGAATACTAGATTTACATTTATTTTAATAAATGGCAGAAATAGCTAGCTAAGTAAAACTCGATATAGTTTTAACCCATGCAGTACCAGGGACGTCCTTTTTATCATATTCTGGCAACTATTAGACGATTTTCTTCAGCTTAGGAAGGACATCTAGCAATAATAAGGCTTCAAACTATCTCAACCAACCCTTTAAACTACCATAGATCCTTCCTAAGCTGCATAATATCGTCTAAATATAGCTAGAATAAAATATAGCACACGTCGCTGGTATACGCAAAGGGTTAACTAGTAATGATTTAGACTATCTTAATCGAGAAAGAGAGAGAGAGAGAGCAAGAGAGATGCAGCTATACAGACAGTTTTTAATATTACAGGGATAGGTGGCTCAGGACATAAAGAGGGAGAGATCCAGTACACCGCAGCAGTACTAGAATACGCCGCCTACGACGACTGGGAGCAGGGTGGTGGTCTGGCCATACTGCAGGAGAATGCCAGGGTCTACTTGGAACAGGCAGCCATCGCCAAACATCAGGTAGTTTTTCTGGTCCCCCTTCCTCATATTTAGCCCCATCAGTTTTGCTAGTTGAAGACGTTAATTCACCCCATAAGTATGTCGATTTTAAAACCTTTCGTCCCATTTCTTTATCGATGTGCCAATTAGGTGTAATTTTAAGAAGAATTGGCCTTCGGCCGGGACATTTTTCTATCGAAAAATGTACAAATTTATCTTGAAGGGGGGTCTTGGGGTGTTTTTTAAGCTTGATGGAGGTCTAGGGAGGAAACTAAAAAATATACATAGAAATATATAGCCTATAAACAAGCAAATAAATAAGCCTACCCCTAGTAGGCCTACATATAAATTCAATAGTTCGTTGATAACCTTGATACTAATTTGTGTGAAATCTAGAAACCGGAACGCTACTTCAGTGGTTCCCAAACCCATGGTCGCGACCCAAACAAGGGTCACGAGGGGTTTTCTGAGGGTCGTGGGAAGATCTGGTGAAAAAAGTTAAATATAATGGAAAAACTACTATTAGTGCAAACATCCCATCGTGAAACGTGTGAATTTATAAATATGCTTACATAATCAAATTATGTTAGACTTAAGAATAAATATTCCTGTATTTGAAATCCTAACAATAGAATTTCCCATCACATGAAGAGTTTCGTTCATTAGCTATTCGGTGAGGCTACCGTTAATCATGTCAAATACTCGTAATTAAGCTGTACGGTACGGGATGTTGTGTGCCTGGCTTGGAGTCTGAACTGTCTGATTGATGCCCACTGCCCAGTGACCCTCACTCACTCAGTTACTCACCACTCGAGCGTTGGTTAGTCCTACTATTCAGTGATATTCAAGAAGTGTGTTAACCCCTTCTCTACCGGCTAAATCTTTTTCACTTTATTCTGCCTACAATTAGACAATTGTATTCAATTTAAAAAGGGCTTCTAGCAAATAACAGGCTTCTAACTATCTAACTTTAGCATTTTTACTACCACAGATCCTTGTTAAACTGCACAAAATCGTGTAAATATTGCTACAAGAAAATTAAAGACGTCCCTGGTAAAGAAGGGGTTAATGAATTATTAGTAGTGTCTGCATCCTACTTGTGTATGTATAATTGTATATACAGTATATACTGCAATTCAATATGTTTCAAGATTTTTATTTTTTCCACGATGTTCAGTAGTACGTGTTTAGGATAAGGTGAAGAATGGTACACGTTTGGGAAGTAAATCTAACAATGACTATCCTAGGTCACCCTTATGATATATTTTTGTATTATACTACTAGCCGTTTACACTTTCATCTTTAACCCAGCGAAATGAACTTATTTGTTTTTTACGTATTGCATGTTACACAGAACAATATTTTGTCTTATTGCAATGAGTAACAATGTCAATATGATATTTACTTTTTACTTATTAACCGTTTTCACACCACAATACAAGTAACATATAATTTAATTTAATTTGCATTTATTGCAAGAAGTAACAGACGTGTTTTTTACTGATTGGAAGAAAGAACATTGTCATTATAGCATATTTTTTACTTACACCCCGACCTAAAACCCAAAATTGCCCATTTATATATGTGTTTTGTTATATTGTTCTTATTACCCGTTTGCATCCACAACCTAGATCCAGAAAACGATTGCAAGGATAATAGTAATATAATACATTGATATATGAACAAACAAGATCAATAATAATCTTGATATTTTTGATGGGGCGAAGCCACAGAATGTACTTCAACAGTAAATATTATACATATAATTTTCAGTGTATGTGGATTATTACGAATATGACCTTAAATGTATGTATTATAAGCCAGTAAATGTGGGTTAGTGAGTGAATGATGGGGGTCTCGTTGAATGCATTTCATGGTGAATAATCTAACTTTGCATGTCGTTAGGCTTAATGTTGTGGTTGGTATATTATTATGCAAATTTTAGCAACAGTCAAATTTCCATTTTGACTGCCAGATAGACTGTTTGGGTAAACGAGTGTGAGTGAGGAAGATGTGTTGTGCAATCATCTATACGGGTTATCATGATGTGTGCATTGATATGAAATCTTATCATGTTGAGCACCTCGGTAATTTTCCCCTTGAAATATGACTTATTCTAAAAGTGTTTTATTTGTTTTAATTACTAATTTAATGGCAAGAATGTCAACGCAAAGTATAGTTACAGTATAGATCAGATCTTTTTAAGTATGGCTTCACTGAGTTTAGAGAACGCTCTGCAAATGCAAGACCTCGATGTTTCCAGTGCCTTCAAGTCCTAGCTATCGAATCCATGAAGGATAACAAATTGAAGTTCCATTTGAGTTCAGTTCATCCAAATTTCACCGGAAAGAACAAAAAGTGTTGGTAAAACGAAGGTGGATTGATGATCCCAGCTCATCAACTATTTCTCTGGGGAAGGCTTCATTGACGTCCTTTGAAGCAGCATGGAATATTGTGAGATGTAAAAAAACTTATGTGTCAGCTGGTGAAACCAGCTGCAGTGGCAATGGTGAAAACTCTTTGTGGAACATACTAATATTATGTCAATAGGAAGTTGGAATCAGTACCACTTTCAAATAGTAGTATTAAACGTCGAATTGACCTAATGTCAGAAGACATACTATCTCAACGTATTGTGGCTTTGAAAAAGTAGGAAATTTTTCACTACAGACAGATGAATCAGTGGACATTGCAGGTGGCCCCACAACTCATCTTTGTGGTTTGGTACCAACGAGATGACATACACTAGAAGAGTTTCTTTATTGCAGTGCCTTGACATCTACCACCACTAGATTATAACATTCATTCAGGGAGTAGGGTCGCATGGACCATGAACCATTGCATCAAGGGTCGCCATTAAAATAGTTTGGGAACCACTGGCTTACTTGATGGAATGGCGTGTATTTTTGCCTTGTAGGCTATGTTCAGTCAAAATCACTGGTTCCCAGACATTTTTGATGGTAATTTGTATGGAGTCTATATTATTGTTTACCCCTTAAGTACAGCCAAAATCAATAGCTCGCTGGGAAAGTTTGATGCTAATTAGTGTAAAATGTCAAAACAAATTGAGACATTTAACAAAAAGTAGCCCTACTGTTAGTCAAGGGTTAATTATTAAGATAGAAACACACGAGGAATACCCAGGAAAAGTTATAATATACAGTATAACCTAAAATTACACAGTTCATTAGCTAGGTTGTTGGCGGACAATTGTTTTTGACTGTACGATGGTGTTTCTCTATGTATTATTCTAAATCTGATTAGTATACATTCAGCTTACGGTGAATACAAATAAAGGTTAACAAAAATCTCATTTAACCTTTACAAATCGATAATTACGTAACATAAATAGTTATTAATAATTTTGCTAATGTTATCTTACCTGGTAGCGAGCTTGCCAAGTGAGAGACAGTGTATACACTGGGCACTGGTATCTAGTATCTACCAGATACCAAAGTTGGCTCACTGTATCATAATGTACTCTATATTAATACCGGAAACGCACTGATAACATATACGCCAACTCACACTAATGCCGGATATGAGCAATATAACACTGATAGTATTCTCACCATTGTCCACCAAGGAATGAAGGATACCTGCAGGCTTATTCACTTCCAATTTTGTTAAATATATGTTAAATATATATAATTTAGCTTTCTGACCGAATGAACATTCAATTTTGGGACGTCAACAAAGTTTGGTATCAAAGATCACTACTACAAGGATAATAAAAAAACAAACAAATAATAATAATAATAATATATATATATATATATATATATATACCGGTATATATACATTATACAGTGTACATTGTTCATCCCTTCGGTACGATGATACCTTTCTTTCTTTCATACTGACCATAAGTAGGCTAGGCCTATAGCACGATTTTTTTTAAAGTTTGGGACGGACCCGTGAGAGTTGATTACATCGAGGTCCTCCCTAAGCTGACTTAAACTGTCAAAAATAAACCAAAAGGACACCAGCAAACTGATGTTAAAGCCGTATTTTGATCAACTAATCTTTGTCACTATTATCTGACCTAATCTAATTCTTCCCAATCAGGGTGCGGACATTGTGGTGTTCCCGGAGTACGGTTTGACCAGCACCAACACGGGAGGGGGTGACTTCCTGGACCTAACACAAGTTGTTCCCCTTCCTAGTGCAGAGATCGCTCCCTGTCACCTACCCTCTCACACACAGTATACTAGGGTTGGTATACAGTATATTCTGAACACACACACCAACACAGTATACTAGGGTTGGTATATATTCTGAACATACACAAACACAGTATACTAGGGTTGGTATATATTCTGAACACACACACCAACACAGTATACTAGGGTTGGTATATATTCTGAACATACACAAACACAGTATACTAGGGTTGGTATACAGTATATTCTGAACACACACACCAACACAGTATACTAGGGTTGGTATATATTCTGAACATACACAAACACAGTATACTAGGGTTGGTATACACGCTATAAACACAAGAGTATACTAAGGTTTGTACGGTCGCGCTAATAAGTCATGTCCCAGCTGTCATTTCGTTTGGCTCGCTCTGTGTTGTATTAATGTCTGTCAGATGTTGAATAGGGCGGGTAAGTGTAGGAAAATGTTTGTGTATTTCACTCAATATGAAGAAACGAAGCTTAGGTATTGCTGATACCAATTATTGATAAAATATACCTGGTGCCGAGACATCACTTATTAGCGCGACTGTAGGGTACATGCGGTATGAACATTAAAAAATATATAAAAAATAAAATAAATATATATATATATATATATATATATAAGGTCACCAATCTTGTTTATCCCTTAAAGGTATGGGGGCTCATGGGTTGAGGTAAACATGGAAAAATAATCGCCAGCCTGCATATAATTATCTTGTAAAATGCAATGTCACTGAAATTATTATTAACAATGGTATAAGGATTTTGCGGATCGTCTATACCGGGCCTGTGACGTCATAGTGACGTCACACCAGTATCTTTAGCCTAGACTGGATAGTGGACTTACACTCTTGTGACGTCACAGGCCCGGTATAGATGATCCACAAAATCCTTTATACCATTGTTAATAATTATTTCAGTGCCATTGCATTTTGCAAGATAATTATGTACAGCTTGACGATTATCATTCCATGTTTATCTCAACCCATGAGCCCCCACCTTTAAAGGGAGATGGGTCGTTTTTCTGATCCCGCTTCTTCCTCTTATTTAGCCCCATTAGTTTTGAGGTTTTAAGACATTCACCCCATTAGTTTGTCGATTTTAAGACCTTTCGCCCCATTTATTTGTCAATATTAAGACCTTTCGTGCTATTTAGGTGGCGATATTTTCCTGGCGAACGATAGTGAGCCTGTAATTTGGGAAGAATCGGCCTTTGGCTGGGAAATTTTTCTACCGAAAAATGTACAAATTAATCTAGAAGGGGGATCTAATGGATGTTTAAATTTGATGAAGGTCTAGAGAGGAAAAAAATATATATATATATATATATATATATATATATATATATATATATATATATATATATATATATATATATATATATATGAAATAATCGACCAACAAATCGACCCATCTCCCCTTAATTTTGAATGCAATGTTCGTGGATATATGTACAGGTGCTTGGAGACCTTAGTTGTGGAGCGGCAGAGTTGGAGATCTACCTGGTAATTGATCTGGCGGAGCAGGTATCGTGTGGATCTCCTAACACCGACACTCGCACCCATAATACCGCCTGCAGAAGTAAGTGGGTAGAATCTTTGTACTGTAGAGACTTCAAATAGCATGAAAAAATCATCTGATAAATTGTATTCACATTAGAATGTTTTCGATTATTACCTATGATTTATATAGATCTAGTGATTTTAATTATCCATAGCTGTACATAGCTTTATGATTAATGTAAATCAGTGACTTAAAAAATACTCACTCAGTTCTTTAAAAAATCTGATTTATATACTAACTTCTAAAAAAAAAAAAAATCATCATATATGTTTCCTGATTCTTCTTATGTAAGTTTAATTGTTTGTAAATGTGTTTATACTAATAGTATTTATAATTTTAATTTAACAATTTCGTCAGTAGCCTACTTTCATTCATGGAAAAATGGATTAGTTTTGGTTAAAAAGTCATGACCGATCACACATCCACACAAAAACCCTTCACCCCCCTCTAAAACTAGTTAGTAAAACATGAGTGTTTTGTCCATAGAATTTATTGAATCACCACATGATTCTACTCGCATGGTGAAGCATTCTTGTTGAAGATAATATATTAGATGTTAAAATTTACCTATGTGATAAAACATCACTCACATATGCAGGCAACTGTAGACCTATAAGTGATCAGTTCGGAGAGGAGGAACAAACAGAGGGGCACAACGAGAGCGAGAGTGGAGCAGAGGAGAGTGGGGACGACAGGAACAAGGAGAGTAGTGTTGGAGAGTGTCCTGAGAGTGGCTACTTTATCTTCAATACGCAGGTGGTGCTGGATCGAACTGGAAAAGTGGCTGCTAGGTTGGTGTTGCGTTTGTTATATTACACACTTACAATGATACACATGTTTTTGTAAACAGATTCAGCGGAGACGAGTGATGAGGCAGTTTACTTTTATTTAGCCACTATGAAGAAGTTACTCTATAGTTTTATGGTAAATTAAGCGTTTGAACAATCTTTTAACATCACTACAGTAGCCTAAATACGCAAACTCTTTCGATTTTGATCTTAAAGCTATAACCCAATCCAATCCAACATTCTGTCCAGTCACATTTCCTCACACTGTCTTTACTTCATTTGTCTACAACTATACATATCTGTAACTATTATGCCTATTTAACATCTCCCTCTATATTGACAACTACATTTGCACTAGTTATTTATAAGACAGGTTGCAACTTTAATTCACTGACGACTATATTGTTACGGACACTTTTTATGATGATTTCTCAAAAGCTCAAAACATTTATTTGCACGTTATATATATTAAGTATATTTCACAAATACACGCAAGCTACTAAATGTTTTTATACTCACAGTAGGGCTTGAACCACCGACAGTCAGGGCGATTGTCCATGCTTTAACCAACTCTACCACAGCTTGATCACACCATGGTAGAGTTGATTAAAGCATGGACAATCGTCCTGACTATCGGTGGCTCGAGTCCCGCTGAGTATATATATATATATACACACACGCGCACACACACACACACAGCCCGTAGCCTAGTAGGTAGAGCTCTCGTCTCACACACGAGGGGTCGGGGGTTCAATCCCCGGCCGGGCGGAGACAAATTGGGCTTGTCTCCTTTCATGTGTTAGCCTCAGTTCACCTAGCTGTAAATAGGTACCTGGAATAAGTGGACGACGTTGTGACGTCCCATCTGGGGTTGGCAAAAATGGTACAAGGCGAGATGGGTATCATATGGTTCACCTAAGCTGATGGCTACCTAAGCCTTCGGGCGAGACGGTACCGTCTATAGTGAGAATGGTACCATACAGATCCACCCTAAGCCTTCGTTTCCGATGTCGCCAATTGGCTAAAATACAGACTACACACACATCCACAGCCATTCCAACAGTACATAAAACACTTAACATGGATTTCACGCAATACATTCCCAGTTAAGGAGGCGCGATAATAATGAGCTTAGCTCGCATTGCGTGGATTCCCCTTGACGAACAAGTAACTGAGTAACTGAGTAACTGATTGTACTTTCCCCCAGGTACCGTAAGAAACAGCTGTTCCTGGAACCAGAGTTTACTCCGGGGACCCAGCCGGACACAGCAGCACTCTTCACTACGGACTTCGGGGTTACCTTCACTCTACAGGTTAGTCACACTATTTTTATTTTTTATTTTGTTAATAGAAGGTCCCACGTACCCTTTCCCATTCTTAAGTAAGTCATTTTAGATTTACAGAAGCGCGACCATTACTTGCATTACTGTATGTCCACAAACATTTCAATAATGTAAGCATGTTTCCTTCTATTGTTTTCGTTTTTTCTTTTCTTAGTTTTCTTTTATTATGCACACACACATTATTATAAGTAATGTATGCCACTTAATGGATATGCATCTTCGCAGCATCCATATGCGATATAGCAATATAATTATCTGCAACCGCGCTGTACTTGCATTATGATAATGTACGAACAAGAAGGGATATGTAGGGTTCTGAAGGACGTCTATATATACCCAATGTGTTCCTAAACTGGGCATATGAGGTATCCCAGAAAAGGGCCGCCTAGAATGTCTCCATTACGACATGGGACTGAACCATGGCTAACCTCTTATGGATCATTCAGTCTTCAAAATGTATGTACTGTATACTGTATTTGAAATATAATAGCAACATCGGTATCCACATATATCTGAAGTTCTGTTACTTTTATCTCTCTCTCTCAACATTGCACCAATTAACATATTGCATTATGCATACACACACTCCCTCCTACTTTCTCACTCACACTCACACACACACACACACACACACACACACACACACACACACACACACACACACACACACACACACACACACACACACACACACACACACACACACACACACACACACACACACACACACACACACACACACACACACTCACTCACTCACTCTCATTCTCTCTCACTCTTTAACACCTATATATTATTGTGCAGGTTTGTTTCGACATAATGTATGAATCTCCTGGCCTGAACAACGTGGTGATGGAAGGAGTGAGGGACGTGGCTATGAGCACTGCCTGGATAGATGAGCTACCTTTCCTTACTGGTTAGTCATTGCTTAGTATTTATTTATCACCCATTTTACCTCTTTTTGTGAAGCAAGTGCAAGGTGTATGGACCCTCGACTCACATATCTTCTCCTTGGACCGGTTAAGAAAGAGTTCTTAGTCAGGATTCAACACAGATCTCTGGGAGAGGGTTATACACGAAGGAGAGAAGAGAGGTTGATTTAGTAGTACAGGTTTGATTGCTGAGACTAATTTAACAACTTGACCACTCATACCATTTTCAGGTGTCGTTGTATTTTGTTATCTTCTTACATCAATTATTTCATGCCATATGGTATTGCAACCTAGGAGACCTGATGGAGACAAAAGGCAAAGCTGCCTGTAACAAGTGTCCCCCCCACAAGGTAAAGAGTGATAGAGAACTAAACTCAAGGTACATTAGAGGTAATTTAGGTGTGTTGGAAAGAAGTGTGGTGTGCTTGTTAAGTATAGTGAAATGAACAGGAGGAAGTGTTTGCGAGAGTAAGCTGGATTACTCTCTGTGTAGGTGAGGAATAAATAGTAACAGTGGGGGAAGCCAGGCAAATGAAACAGGAGTTCTAGCAACTCCTTATATGAGTATGTGGTCTTCCCCGAGTACTGCCCTGCTCGATTGGTGCCTACATTCTCCCCACTTAGTATTCATGAATATGTTGGAATATAGAGAGTGGCGACATATAGGGGGTCCCGGGAGTCAGAAACAATATGTTCAAGTAAAGTATACATAAGACCAGATGACTCATTGTAATCTTGTAATTGATAACCTATACTGAAACCTTATTAATTATGTAATTAATAAGTAGTGAGTTCTGTGGAAGAGTTGGGAGTAGCCTATCTTAAATTGATACACGATCTGCTCCAATAAATAACTCTTGGTGCCGTACCGAGCCACCGTGTGAACAGTCATCAGGCACTTATTGATAGGCACATAACACACACACACACACACACACACACACACATATATATATATATATATATATATATATATATATATATAGAGAGAGAGAGAGAGAGAGAGTTACATAGATACATAGATACACATAATGCACAGACCTTGCGTTCCCTACTATGCAGTCCAGACTTTATTATAATAAGATGTGCTACTAAGTGGAGAGTAAAGATAGCAAAGCAGAAGGCTCTCTTCCCACCCACCACTCCATCCTGGCATGCAGTACAGCTGGGGAAAAAGGCCACCCCAGTAGAATGAGAACATTTATACCGGGAAATTTATAGTAAAGATTGAATTTGGAAAATAATAATTACTACTCATACTTAGCCTATTTTATAATATATATATATATATATATATATATATATATATATATATATATATATATATATATATATATATATATATAGAGAGAGAGAGATAGAGAGATATGTATATTTAAAGAGATGATTGTAATGACACAATATTTTGAAGACAAAAATCGTACTTTATTGAAGAGCGCGATTTGCTGGTTTTCACTAGGCAATTTTGTCTTTCTGTCACCTCTCTCTCTCTCCACGAGAAAGTATTCAAGTACATAAGGCCACGACTGCATTTCAATAGCAGGCATTGTAATATTACATATTTGGACAGCTTTAAGATCACCATCAAAGATTCAACGTTAGGTTTTTCTCGTGTGACGTCAAGAATACTATAATTATAATTATTATGTCACTTCATCAATGTCGTCACTTGAATTATAAATGGTTGGTATTCTGTACCTAATTAAGTAGCCTCACATTATATAATAATATTCCCTTCTATCTCGATCGAGGCTCCCTCATTAATGATCCCTTCCTCTTAGGCTAGATCTTGATATTTCACGAATTAGTACCATCTGATGGGACAAAGTTTCATCATAAACTCCAGTAGACGGTTATGGTATAAATAATGATTGACAAAGTATATTAATTATAATTAACATTTCAACAACAATACCAACAATGTGTAATAGATTAAATTAGCTTATATCTATTAACCCTTTCGGAAGGTACCGATTTTTGCTCTAGCCCATGGACCATACCAGTATATTGGGAAATGGATGGATTTATCAACTGTCTAAACCTTGGTGGATGGACTAGCCACCCACCACTGTTGAAGAAATAGTGCTAAAGAGATACATAGAGGGCCTCAGAGTCGGACGTACCCTAAGCTAATTTAGTGCTCAATCTTGTAAGTCCTTGAATAAACTGGAATGGGTTTTCCTCACGGGGGATAGGTCTGCTTGGCGGCATTTTGTGTATGGCCACCTTCACAAAGGGGAGAAAGATGTTCGGTAATAAACCTTCCCGCAGCTCCCCAGATTTTCCGTGGGTGGAGTGCCGGCCTGGGGGTGAACCTGCTGGTCGCCAACTACCACCGGGTGAGCTCGGGGATGCTGGGATCTGGCATCTTTCCGGGGGTGAACTGGGGGCGCTCCACCTACGTCTACGACCACCAGGGGGGCACCACATTGATTCTAGCCAACCTCACCACCACTGCTCGCAAGTCACGCACACATCACTCTCCATCTACCCTCATTTCTCAGTCAACAGTCCACTCTTCATCGTCTCTCAATTCTCAGTTGACAGATCTCTCTCCACCTTCTCAAAATTCTCAGTCCACACTCAACTCTCCTTCTCAGTCCTCACCCCACTCTCAATCCACACAAAATTTTCAATCCACACCCCAGTCTTCATCCATATTGCATGATAATACTGTTGTCTTGAATATTAAAAAGAAGAACATTGCAATTGATACAGAGGAGGGCGCAGAAAGAAATGGAAACACGGAGACTGGACAAAGAGGCAATGACAGAATTGCTGAAAAGGATAAACAGGAAGGAGTAGAAAGAGAAGATAAAGAGGGTGATGAAAGTGGCAGTGAGAGCAAAGTGGAATATGTGTTCATCCACGAGGACCTAACCCGGTACACCCACATGCCTCTAACTCCTGCCATCTTGCCCAAAACGGTGTCCCTCTGCCATGAAGAATTTTGTTGCTCCCTCACTTATACTCTTTCCTACACCCAAGAAGAAGGGACACTGAAGACAGCTGTAATATCACAGGAAGGCAGAAAGGAAGTATCAGAGACTAACATTGACAATGACAACGTCGATGAGGACAGTGATGACGGTGAAGATGAAAATTATGATGAAAACAATGATCTTGGTAATGATGACTTTGACACAGAAACGGAAATCCACCAGGATAGCAACAGACACGACCACTCAGAGGAAATTAGGGCTCCGCTGATGGAAAAACAGAAGTCCCCAAAGCAAATTGGAGAAAACAAAGAGCCTACCCCAGAAGAGGGTAGGGAACCTGAGAAGTATTTGCTGCTGGCCTACAGTGGTGTGGTGGAGAAAGGGGGTGGGGTGTATGCCATGTTCACCCAAGTCTGCGCAGTCGTGTACTGTCTCAAGTAAGTCAAAATACTCAAAGTAAAGCTAGTGAAAAGTTCTACATATAAATAATAACAGTTAACTTATTAGTTTGCATTCCGTTGTACTCAGTAGGCCTACACATTAAAGTCATCCCCTTATCATTGGCTCTATATAAACTTGACCACAAATTTCAATATGATATTCCAATTACTTTCTGCTAATGCCCCTAATTTATTGACTCTGTACCTTCGTCAAAAAATTAATAATTTCATACTTCTACAAACACAAACATACCTCCATATTTATCACAATCCCCTTATAAGTTTCTTCCATAACTGTGTAATTCTACGGACTCTAAAGAGCCAACCACGAGTTAAATATTTTAGTAGTAGGTACATACCAGAGTATCTTACTGAATTTGGAAACAAATCTTACTTATTAAATACGGACAGATTTTTTGTACATTTTAGGATGCCCTATTACTCTTTCAATAGCTTTATTTACCAATTTCTGAGAAAAGCAGCCCTGCTGGGCAGTATAATACCTACAAAAGATAAAGGTTTATGATTTGCTGTTCCCCAAAGTTAGAAAATATGTACATAATAAGCTATACAGTACTAATCTTCATTCTGGCATGGCCAAATCCGAACCGATACCTTAACTATCAAACATCTATAATTCCAGCGAGAATGTGTCCAGCTGTGCACAGATTGAAGATGAGACCTTTGGCAGTACTGTGACGAGCTTCAGGCCCATCAAACTGCAGGGACAGTTCTCGACCCCACACATCTACCCCTCTGTGCTCATGAGGGACCTATCGTTACTCCCGGAGGACCTGTGGACTTTTATCAGCACCTCGCACCAATTACATTCTGACAATACTAGAAACAACAACAGGCAAACAAATACTGACAGTAGAAATGACAACACCGAGCTATATCACACTGACCCTATAAATCAGACTTGCCAAGTAGACATGAATTCATGGACACCACCTACACCACATCTGTAGACTCAATCAGCCTCCTCGATTCAAACACCACTACTCAAGACACCCTCAACATAAACACACATGACACGAATGCACTCAGAATTTCGTCCTCTGAATTCACGGACCTTTCAGATTCGGTTAATACTCCCACTAACATAGCTGGTAGGAATATTGACACTTCTGCAAGGGACCCAACCAGCATTAACTTTGAGGTGGCTGTGAATGAGAAAATGTCAGACCTGCTCACCCTCGTTCTGTTTGGTCGCTGGTATGACATGGATCCACCCAACAACATTACTGATGTGTTATATTAATTTGTTTTAAAGTGGGTTAACCTGTCGAGAAATAGCTTGTTTTTATATCTATATACAATATATATATATATATATATATATATATAGCTTTATGTAATTATTTGTTTTATTTCTTATGTAAACTTTCATTTATTTTAGATTCACTGAAGATGGAGACTGTTTTCTCCGAAACGTTTGGTAACCAATAAAGATAAGATGTTCGCTACTACGCTGGTTCTCCTTTTCCTTGTGAGACTTCGATTCCCAAGAGGAAGCTCCAATTGCAGAAATTATATATATGTATATATATATATATATATATATATATATATATATATATATATATATATATATATATATATATATATATATATATATATATATATATATATATATACTATATATATATATATACTTTATTATAGATAGAAAATAGGAAAAACAGAAACATTACACACACTTGGGTGAATAACATTAACAGGATAATTATTTATTTGTTGTTTCATGATAACTATGATGCCTAACACGGGGGAAAGAGGGTATGGGAAAACAAAGGTGTTATTTTATAACTAATAGTAGGCTATAGGACTACGTTGCTAGCAGTGGGAGGGTTAAATTTGCATCTGAGGTATGTTTTTGCAAGAAATATATTTAAATTATGCTTCACTTTTTATACACCATACAAAACAGTCCATTCTTTTAATTTTAGAATAAGATGAAAATAAATATCCCTCTATTTAATGTATGAATATGAACTATTTACTGTACTACAAAAAGCAATACATCAAGAATGGCAATAACAAAACTTACAAAATGGATACACTGATCTGCAATTCGAGGACTTGATGGCGAATGGGGATGTCTGGGGGAGTGAATAGCCTACACTATGGTAACTATATTAGGACCGTAGTTTCTCTGGGGTGATAGGTAAAGGACTGATGAGAGGCTAATTGACTTTAATAGGTGAGCAAAAAGGGAAATCAAGGGGAATTATAAGCTTCCTGGTATCTTCTTCAATACAAAAATACAAAACATAGGCCTATTGATATAAAGGTATGGCATTACAATAAAAAATAAATAAATACCTAATTGCAACAATACCTTGGTGGTGGTGGGAAATAGGTCGTGGAGAGGCCTGGGAGGATATCCCTCGGGTGCATGCCGTTGGTCTTGATATTTGTGGGCAATTGGGGGGCTGTTGGATCAGATCAGATGTTGTTCGGGAAGTAATGCCTTAACAACGGCACTTCCCTGAGAGGTTCTTGTAATTTTCCTTTTGTGACGTGCTCTGTTATATTATATTGTATTTCTTTTTCTTTTTTCTCTATGTTGCATTATAATATATTTCTTCTTATTCCAGCTCCTTCATTTTCTTGGTTCTTGTTCTCCACATACCATATAACATCTTCACTCGTTCCTGGTTTTCTTCTTTGAACAGTAGATTTCCTATCACTTGATTTTCCTCCTCAACGTAAGGTTGTTGTAGCGCTGTTTCCTTTACTCTCTCCTCTATATATATATAGGGCACCATAAAATAAAGTGTTTGATGTCCTCTATCTCAGCATTACATAGTAAGCATTTTATATCTCCTCCTACATGCCTGTTCCTGTCTCTTAAAGTTAAATTATTCGTTCTACACCTATATAATATGACTGAAGCTTCTGTATTATCATAAAGTTCTTCTTCTCCCTTTATTTCTGATTTAAAGGCCCTGTATATTTCTAAACTGCTTTTCTCCCCTAGCTCTTCCTGCCATTTCCTTGTATCCCAATTTTTAACTTTCTTCTTAATTTCTTCCTTCAGTATACTCGCTAAATCTGTTTCTCCTAAATTTAAAATTTTTATATATTTTCTAATTTCCATTGTCCATGGATCTTTTTTGTTGTTTAATTTTTCTTCTGTTATTCTTCTAAGTAAATCATTACTGTCTTCTCTTAAATATTTTAAATATGTTATACTTCCTTCCATAATTCTTGCTTCCATTGTGGATGCTCCTATCTCCCCTCTCAGGGTCACTTTTTGTGCATATCTCGGTGCCCCTAATATTTGTCTAAATATCCTATTTTCAATATTTTGTAACTTGTTTATTTCTGTTTTTGTAAATCCTATTATGCTTGAGCCATACAGGACCGACGGGAGCACCACACTCTTCCAGTATGTTTTACCAATTAGAATTTTGTTGCAGCTTTGTGCTATTACCGGATAGGTCATATTAGCCATTCTATTCGCTTTTCCTATTGCCTCAGATTTCTGGTCTTTGAAACAATTTCTAGTATCATTTACTTTTATTCCTAAATACTTAATCTGCTTAACTACTTCTATTTCTTTGATATTGTTTGGTTTCTCCTTCATATTAAATATTAATATATGACTTATTTTTATTTATGTTTAGCCCACATTCATTTCCTATTTTAATTAGATCTTCTATTGCTTTTTCAGCCTCTTTTATTGTATGTGCCATAAGTAGACCATCGTCAGCATAGAATAGCGCCTTTATTTTAAAAAACTCATCTGTGAATCTTCCTTCTTTTTCCAAGTGTTTTTATAATTTCATAAGTTAAAAGTTTAAAAAGTGTGGTCGATCCCGTGCAAGCCCTGTCTAATGCCACTAGTGACTTAAAATTGAATCTGTTTCATTTTTATAACCTTTATTTAGAATTGTGCTGTCATCAATATAAACTTTACTTATTACATTAATTATATCTGAATTTATATTATAGTCCTTTAACTCTTCAATCATCTTCTCTCTTCTTACTGAATCGTACGCTTTAGAAAAATCAATAGAGATGACAATTAGTGGTTTCTTTAGTTCAAAAGCTCTCTGTATACAGTACTTCAAGATAAAGAGGTTATTTTCTATTCTGCCTTTACTTGTGAATCCACTTTGAGTCTCTCTAACCTCTTTATTATATGTTACATGTTCTTCTATTTTATTTTTAATTGCAGTTGTCATAAATAATTTATATGATACATCTGTAAGTGCCAATGGTCTTAATTCATTCACCTTTGGTTTACTTATTTTTGGTATCATCACGGTCTTTGATTTTTTCCAAACTTCTGGTATTATGCTAGTATCTAAGATTCTATTAAAGCAGCTTGTCAGTTTCTTTAAACATATATCACTTTGAATAATAGCTTTATAAAACTCAGGTTTTAATGAATCCAACCCAGCTGCTTTCCTGTGTTTTAACTTCTTCAAATTCTTTTTAACTTCTATAGTTATTTTGGGTCTATCCATATGTTTAATATAATTATCAATCTTAAAAGCCATATCCATGTGCTCCGTTAACTCTTCTGTTACTGTAAACTGTATGGATACCGGTACTATAGTTATGGTCTTCAACTACTGGTACTCCTATTCTTATTTTTCTTACTTCCCCCCCTTGTCTGTCTTGCATTTCTCTCTCCCTATCTTCTCTATATTGATTCTGAATATCTTGATTCCATACTTCGTCAATCTTATTCTCATGCATTTTATATATATTGCTCCAGAAATTCTTTAACTCCTCAGCTGCTTCTACATCTGTTAATTGCCTCCCTTGATCATTATACATTTTTAATTCATTCTTCTGGCTTACATTTTTATTTCTTAGTTTATTTATATGTGTCCACATCTTTTTACTTGTATCCCCACTATCTTTTATTTCTTTAGTTAGTTTTTTCTCATGTGCATAGATAGCTTCCATAACTAAGGTGCGTAGGACTTTTGGTGGCCGACTTAGTGGTTGCAGCTGCGGGCACATGTGGTCGCATTCGGTCGGATGAATTTGTCCCCCCTTGAAGTCCATCTTTGGCGGAAATCTTCTCGGAGCACGACTCTGGGTATGGGGGACTGGTGTTTTATGATGGCGATGCGGGCTCGGACAGCTGCGTTGTTATGCAATCTTGAAGCTGGTACTGTACTTGTTTCTGAGGCTTCATATCACTCTGTAACTCAAAAAGGGCTGGAGCAAATGAGCTGTCAATTTCCACACCTATTCCCTATAGCAAAGTCTTCCGATTTGATAGAAATATTTGCTCGATTACTTTAGTAATTTTTGAGTCATGGTGGTGTAATGGTTAGTGTTTAAAAATATGTGTGTGATAACCCAGGTTCGAATCCCGCTGGATCACATAGGCCTATAGCCTATGCTTTCATTAATTTCATTGGAGGTGTTTGGTGTTGTGGTGAAATTAATACAAAATATAGATTATGAGAGGTTATAGGTTACGATTTATGCCCAACCTAGAATGAACAGACTATAGTAGTAGGATGATTCAAACCCACTGTTCAAAACTGAATTTGCGCAAGTTTGATTGGTTTGAGGTAGATATCGTTACCCACATAGATCGCACGAGTGACGAGCGACGTAGTCAAACAAACAAACAAACAAACGTCACAGGCCTTTCTTCTCGCCTATAAAACTTGGTATTTCACAAGAATTATGACGGCCATACCAGGAGCAGCTCAGCTATTTGATGAGTTAGATAGTAAGTGTGTTTGGTGCATTTTAAATAAGCCCCCACGGGCTATTAGCCTAGTTAGGGTTAACCTAAAGCTAAGTTTGCCAAAGTTTCAGAATAGGCTAGGCCTACCTAGGGCCTACATATATATTGATCAATTTGATAATAATTGATAATGCATAGGCCTAACCTAACCAATTCTAAATTTACTAGGAAGTTTAGCTTAGCTTAGGTCGGATAGGATAGGTTAGTCGAAGTCTAGGCTAGGCTAATACCATTAGGCCTATGCCGAAATGATCAAAATAGGCTAGGTTAAGGGCAAGGATGTAGTATGCGGGTGTAACGCCCGCCTTGATTACACTACACGGACGCTCGTGATTAGGTTCCCGTCTATTTTGACTGCTGCGGGATAAAATAATAAATTGAGATGGGGGGGGGGGGGGGCAAAGCCCCCCCTCACCTGAGTCACCTCCCCATGACTTATTGCCAGCATGGGGCAAATAACAGAGATAATATTCAAGGACAGTAGTGCGACGTTATGAGAAACAATTTATTAGGGAAAATAGGCACCAATAGATTCGTCATATTTTTCTCCATATAGTCCGCATGGAGGATTTTCGTTATCAACAAATTGAAAAATACCCACTTCACAGATAAATACACCAAAAATCTAAGTCAAAGCGGGGGTGTGGGGGCGGCAGCCCCCACCTATAATACTAGGTTAGGTTAGGTAAGGTTGTTAGGTTAGGCTAATGTCCTTGCAAAGGGGTATAGGCTAGTAAATACTAGGATAGCCTATACCCGGTCAGAGGTAAGAAGAAGAAGAAGAAGAGTCCTGCAGTAGTCTCCTTGAATGTTACCAAAAATTGAAGAGACTCCGGACAGCCTTAAAAAACCCGCGGAAAAACTCAATTTTTATGTCACAAATTTTCCCATGGATTTAATTTTGGAATCTGCTAGTTTTCATTAATATACATTATAGTGTTTGTATTTAGGCCTAATTACAAACCTCGGAAAAAACGTTTTCCCCATTATCCAACGATCTTAAGAGATACGCCGCCCGATAGTGGGGAGAGCTATGAAGGTCAGGGAAAATGAGGGGTTAAATGCGTAAAACGTCGATAATAACGTATTTTAGCAAAACTTGGCTCGTGTTTTAAGGTTTTGGAATGGCATAAAACCCAAGAATTCGAAAACCCGAGCCAAGTTTTGGCAAAAGTTGGCTCGGATTTTGCGGTTTTATAGGCTAGTTGAAAAACAGTAACCTAATTTCCAAATTTGGCTCGTGTTTTCACGATTTACAAATCCCTAAAACCCGAGCCAAGTTTTGGCAAAAGTTGGCTTGGATTTTGTGAGTTTCTAAAGTAAAAAGACAGTGATGTTATTTGGATAATTGGCTCGTGTTTTCTTGATTTACAAACCCATAAAACCCGATTTTTCCGAAACCTGAGCCAAGTTTTGGCAAAAGTTGGCTCGGATTTTGCGATTTTTTAGAGTACAAAACGACAATGACGTTATTTCATTATTTTGGTCGGGTTGTCTTGATTTATAAACCCCTAAAACCAGATTTCGTAATTTCAATAATTGGGTCATGTTTTCCCAAATTGCAAACCCATAAAACCCGATTTATCGAAAACGTAGCGGTTTTGGAAATCATAAATACCCAGTAACTTAGACCTACTACATTGGATACAGGACTAACCCTCACCTAACACCTACAACGTGTACGTAGATTAGCTGAACAAATATCTGAGAAAAAGCGCCAGCATAGAAGCCAAGTCATAACTTGGATGAGATGCCGGCTCTCTTTCTCTCTTCTCAGCTCTGCACTCCTATGTCTCAGGGGTACAAGGTCCTCCCCGCTACAGAGGACAAGAGTGAGAGACTTGGACTTTGAAATGGTCGTGGCGGAGGGACGAATTGGGGAACAACTAGGTTGATTGTAAGGAGGTACTGGTACAATAGATAAACTACAATGTAACTAGAATGAGATAGATTGTACACCACTTTGTAACGTAGTACCTAGTACTTGGGATACAAGACGAACCATTACCTTCCAGGAAATATATGTTCATAGTACTTACTGTATTCCATACCTACCACCTGATCCCTTGTCATTAACCTGAATGTCAATATTTGCGAGACGCACCACAGCTATGTTCAAGGTTATTTGTTTATTTTTTGGATTGGTTATTTGTATTGTTTATAAACTTTCTATAATAAAAATATTGGTCAATATACGAGCCGCACCACAGCTGGGATCTCATTTCTAATGGTAGTTTTGGGTAAATAAAAGTTGGCTCGGGTTTGTGCATTTTCGAGACCCATAAAACCCAATTTTTTAAAAACACGAGCCAAGTTTTGACGGATTTCACGGGGTGGAGTGGGTAATATCCTATGTTATAAAAAATAGTCAACTTGGAGGAAACATTACCCTAATCTAACAACCTTACCTAACCAATCCTAGTATTATTGGTGGGGGCTGCCGCCCCCACACCCCCGCTGGTTGGGTAAAACTGCTAACGGCAGAAATCCAGTTGGGTGAAGTGAGTACTGTAATAGCCTATGTTATAAAAATAGAGTCAACTTTGAGAAGACATTACCCTAACCTAACAACCTTACCTAACCTATCCTAGTATTAGGGGTGGGGGCTGCCGCCCCCACACCCCCGCTGGTCGGGTAAAACTGCTAACAGAAGAAATCCAGTTGGGTGGACAGAGTAATAGCCTATGTTATAAAAATGTAGTCAACTTTGAGAAGACATTAGCCTAACCTAACAACCTTACCTAACCTATCCTAGTATTATGGCTGGGGGCTGCCACCCCCACACCCCCGCTGGTTGGGTAACAGTGCATAGTATTATGGGACATACCTTACAGTAAGGGTGTGAAAGATAAGAATGGGAGAATGCTAGCCGAGAAGCAAGAGAGAGTCGAAAGATGGAGGGAGTACTTCAATGAGTTGCTAAATGTAAGAAATGAAGAGCCAGCAAACATAGCTGGATATGGTATAGGAGGGAGAAGAAGAGAAGTAGTGGAGGAGGAGGTGGGGATCAGGAGGTCAGAAGTGTGGGAAGCCATGAAAAGAGTGAAGTTGGGGAAAGCACCAGGAACAGATGGAGTGTGTGGGGAAATGTTGAGGTATGGTGGTGAGATAGTGATCGAATGGTTATGGAAAATGTGCAAACTAGCATGGGAGAAGGGGAGTGCACCCGATGACTGGAAGACTGGCATAATAGTCCCCCTATATAAGGGCAAAGGGGAAAGAGGAGTGTGTGGTAACCGCCGAGGAATATGTCTTCTAAGCGTAGTAGGAAAGGTATACAGTAGGGTAGTGATTGAGAGTGAGAGTGAGAATGGAGAAATGGATAGGCGACGAGCAGGGAGGTTTTAGGAAGGGAAGAGGATGTGTAGATCAGATTTTACCCTGAATTGTGTTGTGGAGAAATATCTGGAGAAGAAACAAAAGGTGTATGTTGCCTTTATGGACTTGGAGAAGGCCTATGACAGAGTGGATAGAGAAGGTTTGTGGAAAATACTTAGAATGTACGGAGTAGATGGCAAGTTGCTGAAAGCAGTGAAGAGCATGTATGAGGGTGGAGAGTGAGCAGAGCGAGTTCTTTGACCTGAATGTTGGTTTTAAACAGGGGTGTGTGATGTCCCCATGATTGTTTACTGTATATATGGATGGAGTCATGAAAGAAATACTGTACTATCAAGAGCAGTGGATGTTGGTGTATCGCTGAAAAGGGAGGGAAATGAGTGGAAGCTGCCTATACTGATGTTTGCGGATGATACAGTTCTGATGAGCGATAATGAATGGGAGCTGCAGGGTTTGGTAAATGAGTTTGGAACAGTGTGCAAAAAACGGAATTTGAAGGTAAATGCGGGGAAGAGCAAGGTTATGGTCTTCGAAAGGGGTGAAGTCACAGAGTGTGAGGTGAAGTTGAACGGTCAGGCTATGGAGATCGTCAGCTCTTTTAAGTATCTGGGCAGTGTGTTGAGTAAAGATGGGACTGTGGATGAGGAGGTGCGGGAGAGGGTGCAACAGGGGAAGAGGGTTGTAGGAATGTTGAAAGCAGTAACAAGAAATAGGGTGGTCAGTATGGAAGTGAAGAAGTCCTTGCATGACAGTGTGGTAATCCCGACACTAACTTACGGAAGCGAAGCATGGACGTTCGGGAAGAGACTTAGACCAAGAGTGAGAGCGGTGGAAATGAGTTACTTGAGAAGTGCGTGCGGAGTTACATGGAGGGATAGACAGACGAATGAGGAAGTAAGAAGGAGGTGTGGTGTGGAGGTAGATGTGCTGGAAAGTGTGAAAAGGAACAACTTGAGATGGTTCGGCCATATGGAACGTATGGAAAGCGAGAGATTGACTAAGAGGGCGTACGAGAGCGAGGTGGAAGGATGGAGTGGGGAAGTACAGTATATGAATGAAGGCGGTGCTGGTTGGGAGGAGGGGCGTCGACTGACTGGGGGCGGTTCGTTCGTGGCCACCCCTTCGGGGATCACGGCGTCAGGCAATAGATAGATAGATAGATAGACCTGACTCTGGCAACGAGTGGCAGCGAGAGGTTCACAACAATAACTAACCAAAGAACCTAACCTAACCTAGACCCAGTACGTAGGATACAAAGCTAGCCCTCACCTAACACCTAGTATACAGTATGTCACTAGTACCCAGTAAGTGGGATACAAAAGTAGCCCTCACCTAACACCTAGTATATGTCCCTAGTACCCAGTATGTGGGATGCAAACGTAGCCCTCAGCTAACACTTAGTATATGTCACTAGTACCTGGTACGGTATCGAGACACTTCGAGCGTAGGCATATTGGCACAAATTCATATTCGAGTGTAGGCGCATTCACGCGAATTAATAATTAATTCGCGTGGGCAATTATAGGGAAGAGGCTCGCACTCTTATTTTTCATGTTTTTTCCTCCAGATTTTGAGAAATTAGTGTTTTCATGGTCTTAGTTATGATTCCAATGTGGGATACACGATGGGTCCCCCCCCCTCCCCCCATGAATTATTGAAATCATCATCTGAGAGGTCATTCTCCTACATGGCTCCGAGGTTGTATAACAGGTTGCCGCTGTCCATGAGACAACTGAGTTCTGTTGAATGCTTCAAGAGACAACTTAAGACTTTTCTCTTTGAGAGAAGCTATGATCTTGAGAGAGGTGTCATGACAGATGGCTATAGAGTTTAGGCTATTTTGCCACTGCTGGTGATTGTTAAATGTGTGTTGTATATGAGCCTTCTTTTGATGCATTGATTTTTGTTCTTTTTTCTTTCTCCTTTCGAGCGCTAGTGAATTCTTCGAAAAAATTGGCGCTTATGAGAAATAAGTAACATGATTATTATTATTATTATTATCTATGTTGCCAGCAGGGGGTAAACATCGATTATACTGCATAAAGAAGGCATTTGTAAACAGTGAGGATGTCCGAAAGAGCTCTGAGATTGATTAGAATGGGCGTTTTTTCTATTAATATCGGCTTTTATAAATGTGATCAAAATTATTCTCCCACAGTGGATTATACATTATGAGTACAACATAAGGATTCCATAGACCTACATTGTCCCTAATAAATTATGTATAATAAGGCTGCGAGCCTATTCCCTATAATTATCTTCGCGCGAAGACGCATACGACCGATTTCCAATGGGGATTGGTAGATGGCGTGATAGTATTAAAACAGTTGAGGGATAGAGCTCTCCAGTTGACGAAAAAATGGCGTCGCTGAAAGCCGTGCCGTCTATAAGAGAGTATTGACAACCGTTTTACGGTAGGTAGACATATTGTTACCGTTTTTTTTTATTGGTTTTGCCGAGGGATGAAACTAATTTTAATATGATGTTTAGAGCATATAGATTCCATATCTGTCTTCAAATATGTCAAAAAAAATTGTGACATAGAAATGGAGTTATACTAAACCCGCTAAGAATGGGGTTAACAGTTATGTGTCTGCCTCGTAACCCAAGGGTCCCGGGGGCCGGGTTTGATTCCCGCCCTGGGTGCAGGTTTTCGGGAGGCTATTTTCGCATCTAACAAAGTTTAGCTGTGTTGGTAAAATTGTCAAGATGGTTGAAAGTAAGATCGGAACTCCATAACTCCTTTCGGGCATGGTGTTAAAAACAAATCCTACATGTGGACGTACACAAACCCTTACCCGCCTCCTTCGGCGACAATAGTCATTAAACAAATCTGACAATCTGATCTAACCTGGGGGAGACCCCCCGCTGGGGATGGATGTAGATTCCAGGCGTACGGTCGTCATTGTTTACATGGGGCGATCGCCGTGGTTAACTTCGTGTCTATTTTGACGGCGATTTTTTTCTGTTATTTGCCCTCTGCTGGCAATATATATGATGATGACAATATGTCATGGGGGAGGGGGGGGGGGGGGGCTTTATTATTGTATCCAATGGCATTCAAAATAGACGGGAACATGATTACAAACGTCCGACACCCCCCCCCACCCCCCCGCCGCCGTAATGTTTACATTTGTCGATCGCCGAGGTTAAGTTCGCGTCTATTTCGACAGCGATTTTTCGGTTATTGCCACCTGCTGGCAATATATATGATGATGACAATATGTCATGGGGGGGGTGAGGGGGACAAAGCCCCCCCTCAACATATTATTGTATCCAAAGGCAGTCAAAATAGACGGGAACATGATGACAAGCGTCCCGACGGCGTCCGCGTAGTGTACACAAGGCTGGCGGTACGCCCGAACTCTACATTCTACCCCCCCCCCCCCCCCGCTGTTCTTGAAAATAATGTAGAAGACGTCAAAATACTTAAAAGTACGGTACTGCGGGAGTGAAAAACACCTCCGAGATCTTGCGTCATAACAAAAGAAGGTAACTCTTCAGAACTGAGCCTTCTCGGTAAAATTCTAGCGCTGGTTTCACAGTGATTTTAGCCGTTTTATTTATATTTTTCCTATTTTCTTTGATATACAGGTGCTGTACTTTACAGTGTTGTTTTATGCCAAGGACTGGAGGAAATGAGTATTTTTCCATTATCCACCAATCTAAAAACACGGCCCCTACTAGTGGGGGCCGTGAAGATCAGGGAAATTGAGGGGTAAAAAGACAAAAATATTGGGTAATATTGGAAGAACTCTGATTTAAAAAAATTGAAAAGTAACTAAACCTTAAAATGGAAAAAACCCGAGCCAACCTTTGTCCAAAAACCCAGTACAGGTAACCTTATTTTGAAAGTTGGCTCCCATTTCATTAACCTAACCTAACCTAACCTAGATGTAGTACATTGGATACAAGATTAATCCTTACCTATTAGCTAGTACATTGGAGCCAAGACTAACCAGTACCCTTACTTACAAGTTAGTACATTGGAGCCAAGACTAACCCTTACTTACAAGTTAATACATTTTCCAGGCTCGCCCCACAAGCACTACGTACGTCATCCACGTTGGATCTAACGATGTCCAACGGACGCGGTCAGAGGAACTACTTTGCAAGTACCGGCGGCTGATCAGGTCCTTCAAGGAAAAATCTAATAGAATCTTAATTTCAGGAATTGTTCCCCGGATTGATGTAGAAAACCGATTCTACAACATAGCTACCAGTACAAATCGCCGACTAGCCAAACTCTGCAGGGAGGAGGACATCGGCTTTGTCGACACGTGGGATCATTTTTACTATGATAAATCTTTGTTTTCAGGAGATGGTGTACATCTCAATGAAATAGGAGCTGCACATCTTGGTCGTCTGCTGAACGATGCAGTCAAGGATTTCCGTTAAAAAAACGGGGTCAACCAGACCCCAGACAGGGTAGTGTAAGTCAAATACAAACTGAAAATTCAGACAATGCACAATCAGTAACATCCAACTCTAATACTCTTAAGGTGTTATATGTAAATGCTCGTAGCATACGCAATAAATTTTCAGATCTAGAGGAAATCGTGTTTACAGAACATTATGATATAATCGGCATTACAGAATCTTGGTTAAATACGGAAGACAGAGACTTTTTAGCCGAATATACGCTTCCTGGTTATACAATGTTTGAGAAAAGTCGGATCAATAGAAATGGAGGAGGAGTTCTGTTTTTTATAAAGGAAAGTCTTAATCCCGTCTTAATGTCAAAACCTCAAATTGCGAATATAGACATATCTTACGTACTATTAAATAATAAACGAGGAACTAAAATAACACTAGCTTTATTATACAGACCCCCATCTCAATCAGTGCAAACTGACAGTGAAATTTATGAACAAATTGCAGAAATAACTAACATACAAGATACCGTAATTCTTGGCGATTTCAACTTACCTGTGACTAAATGGGGCGATATTCTTACTTCACACTCTGGACACGACCTCTATGCTAACTTGCAAGAGAGTTCACTTTTTCAATTTGTACAATCTCCGACCCGTGGTAATAATGTGCTTGACCTTGTACTCGCAACAAAAGAAGAATTAACCTAAGAAGTGCGCATGGGGGTAATTAGAAACGTCCCCCTGTGCGGACTTATTTGAGCTGTTTCCATCACAAAAATATTCATTCTACCATAAATAGCATTAATACTTATCCATACGCGCCTATTATGGGTTGATTATAAAGGTATTAACCTGAAACAATAAAACGAGTGAAAACAGCGTTTGGATGGTCAAAATCGGAGATATAGGCCGCGAGTTATATAATGTATGGGTGAGGCAACCTGCTTTCCCGCCAATTTCCCCCAAGGCCACTGAGACACAGTCGATCGATATTCTCTCTCTCTCTCTCTCTTGCACTCGCTTTCTAACACTGATGACAATGCCCTGCTTGCAACTCGCTAATGTTAGCACAAAAATATACCTCAGAATAAGGGAATAACAGGGAAAATAGGTGATAACTGAAGGAGGGGAGGAAAGTGGGGAAGGAGGGGAGGTAGAGGAGTGATATTTTGCATGGCCCAGGGGCCCCAATTTTTTTTTTTTTTTTTTTTCGATGTTTAACCCTCCAGCCCCGGCTATGTATTATATATATATTCCTCGAAACCCGGGTGTTTTGGCCGAAAAACGTCTAGGCTAGGCTACCGTATATTCGTTAATCAGACTGCTTCCCGCATTCCCGCGCATCCCCAAGCGTAGCTGTGTTATTTACCTGTAGAATGGCATTAACCCTCTCACCACGGAAGGGCTCTTGAACGCCCATAAAAAAACATATAACAGGTACCCGGAAGGCCTCTTGAACGCCCAGTGGTTGAAAGCCTGTGAGCTTCGTGTGCGAGGCGTCGGTCCGACGCATGTAAACAACAGCCGGCTGGACCGACGCCCCGCATCTCCGGCCACAAGAAGGAGAGCGTCGCTTGTTCGTGTGTGCCTGTATGTTGTTGTTAAGTATCGAAAAGTGGTGTAAAGTGGCTGTTTTGGCCATAAAGTTATCTCCAATGAAATCATCATCACAGCTCAACCAGTTGACTTAGAGAGCTCTACATAATGCCATTCTACAGGTAAATAACACAGCTACGCTTGGGGATGCGCGGGAATGCGGGAAGCAGTCTGATTAACGAATATACGGTAGCCTAGCCTAGACGTTTTTCGGCCAAAACACCCGGGTTTCGAGGAATATATATATAATACATAGCCGGGGCTGGAGGGTTAAGTAGAGCTCTCTTTATTTTTTTTTATTTTTTTCTTCATTTCTCACCATTCTCTTCCATTTTGGCTCAACAAATTTTTTTGAGGCTTCAAATCACCTCGGACATTTTTTTGGGGGGGGCCCCCCCCCCCAAAAAAAATGTCCGAGGTGATTTTTTTTTTTTTTTTTTTTCCATTTCTCATCCTTGTCTTCCATTTTAGCAAACAAAAAAAAGAAGTGAAAATGGCTTGGGACTGGGGTGAACAAAATATTATAACTAGCCGGGGCTCAACGGGTTATTACCAAAAAGATATAAACAAGCTAGAACGAGTTCAACGTAGAGTTACCAAAATGATACCTAGCCTAAAGAACAAACCATACGAAGAGCGTCTTAGAGAATTAAATCTATTTCCTTTAACCCAGCGCAGATTAAGAGGTGACTTAATTCAAGTGTTCAAAATCATCAAAGGCATCGACAATATGAACTGTAGTAAGTACTTCACTATCGACCAATCTAATTACACGCGGGGAAACGGTTGCAAAATTATTGGTAAATCTTTTAACTCACACGAATCTAAGAATTTCTTCTTCAATCGAGTTGTCAACTTGTGGAATGGGCTACCCCGAGACGTTATAGACTGCAGCACTGTTGATTCATTTAAACTCCGCCTAGACAAATATCTCGCATCAAACCCGCGACTGACTGCGTTTGTAAATGAATAACTTTATTGTATCCCCCCCTCAGTTACTAACCCATCTGTCCCCTATTAACTTCCTAATCCTGCCACGGACATTAGTTCTAGGGCAGTAGTTCCCTTTCCAATGTTCCCTTACTCACTCTAAACCACTGTTTGGACACTTGATCCTCAGTGTTTTTGGAGGACAAGCAGCCTAGAAGGGTCACTAGACCTGTTGTTGCTTGATTTCCTTTGTACTCCCTTTGTACATTGGATACAAGACTAACCCTCACCTACCTGCTGGTACATTGGATACAAGACTAACATACCCTTACCTACCAGTACCAGCTATACTGTAGTACATTGGATACAAGACTAACGTACCCTTACCTACCAGTACCAGCTATACTGTAGTACATTGGATACAAGACTAACATACCCTTACCTACCAGTACCAGCTATACTGTAGTACATTGGATACAAGACTAACATACCCTTACCTACCAGTACCAGCTATACTGTAGTACATTGGATACAAGACTAACGTACCCTTACCTACCAGTACCAGCCATACTGTAGTACATTGGATACAAGATTAACATACCCTTACCTACCAGTACCAGCTATACTGTAGTACATTGGATACAAGACTAACGTACCCTTACCTACCAGTACCAGCTATACTGTAGTACATTGGATACAAGACTAACATACCCTTACCTACCAGTACCAGCTATACTGTAGTACATTGGATACAAGATTAACCCCTTACCTACCAGCTACAACATTGGATACAACTTAAGACTAACCCTTACATAAAGGTTCAAAGTATCCCTGTTAGGACGCAATCGCATCCTGCAGTGCACGTAAGGGTTAAGAAGGATATGTGGTAGTGTAAAGGGTTAATTAAGATAGTTCAAAGCCTGTTAATTGCTGGAGATCTTTCTTAAACTAAATCAAATTGTATTAGTAGCCACTATAAAATAAAAGGACAAAACTGGTAAAAAAACGGAACGCCCAAGTCTAAAGAATTACGGAGGAATAAAAGTGTTTACACCTGACCCGACCGTGCAAATAGCATAGTTCAATATTTGCACCCGATCATCCTATCATTGTCGTCTAGGCTATAAATGGTTCATGTATGATGTACAGGGGGCCAGGAATCCTCCCCCTTATATAACTCTTCTACTCGACGAGACAGAGAAACGGGCGAGAGCACGCGAAAGTGGTTCCGGACCCTGAGAATAGAAACTTCAAATACAGTAGTGTTTCTGTTCGGGCTCTGTCTCATGTCGGCCACCCCCATCAATAGGGTATATGCCTGAGTATATACATGAGTACAGTATATGTATATACTGTACAGTGTTATCGCCTCCTAAATTAAAAGTTCTTTACTGATTTTACTGTATGGATTTATTTATTAAAAAAAAAAAAAAAATCTTACCTTATTTAGGAAACCCTACTGATGCGCGGATTTCATTTTTATGGCCATTGCCATAATCCCGTCAGTATTGAAGATAATCTTGGGGGTTGCCGCCTCCACACTCCTGCTGAAGAGGTTCACAAAATAGTCTATCCATCAATCTAGTGCCGGACGCCGTGATCCCCAAAGGGGTGGCCACGAACAAAAAGCCCCACGCACCTCTGTCCCCAGTCAGTCGACGTTCCTCCTCCCATCCAGCACCGCTTTCTTGCATGTCCTTCTTAACTCCATCCTTCCACCTCTTCCAAACATTTTTACAAGAGCAATTCAAGCTGCTTGCTAGAGATAATTCAGCCTTTATAGTACTGTATATGCATGTACAGTCCTCCCTCGGGTAGCGCGGCTTTGGACAGTGCGGTTTTGGTCTAACGCGGGTACCCCTAGTGTGCCGAGTCAGCATCTAACACGGTTTTATTTATGTAGCGCGCGTCTGTGGTCGGCTGGGGGCTCGGCATCTCTCGCCATATCTCGGCCGTGACGTCAGACTCGTCTAGGCTCGGCTCGGCCCGGCCCGGCCTCCCCCACGCTTGGGTAGGCCTAGTCCTACGCCGCGTCTCTCCGTGATAACATAGTGCCCGCCCAAATCGTTTCTGTTCTACTAAGTATCACCGCAACCATGCCCCCACCACTCAAGCGCCGCAAGTTCACTTATGCAGAGAAGCTAGAGGTGGTGAAGAAGGTGGAATCTGGTACCAAGAAGGCACATATTGCCCATAGTTATGGGGTGAATGAATCGACAATACGAACAATCTTCAAGAATAGAGACAAGATACGAAAAGTTCTCATGGGTAACCCAGGCGTAGCGAGTCAACATGCCTTTAAGGTAGCCAACCCTGTTCTCAAGACGACTGAGAAACTTGTTGGTCGTTATATTGATTGCCAAAGCAGGAGAGGGGTCCCTCTTGATGGAAAAGCTATTCGTCAGAAGGCCAAAAAACTTTATCTAGAAGTTGCTGTCAAGTTGAGCGTGCCTAACCCGCCACCATTTCAAGCGTCACACGGATGGCTCTGGTCTTTTCTTAATCGGCAGAAGGTTAAGAATGTGCGAATAACTGGAGAAGCCGCAAGTGCCAATGTTGCAGCTGCCCGAGAATTTCCTACCTACCTACGCCAGATTATAGAAGAGGGTGGCTATTCAGCTGACCAGATTTTCAACGCCGATGAGACAGGCTCTTTTTGGAAAAAAATGCCCAAACGCACCTACATCCACAGGAAGCAGAAGAGCGCCAAGGGTTTCAAAGGGGCAAAGGATAGGGTAACATTGCTCTTGATGTGCAATGCTTCAGGTTCTTGCAAGATGAAGCCCCTAGTCATCCACCGAGCTAAGAAACCTCGCCCCTACAGGAACTTAGACATGTCACGTCTCAACGTGCATTGGATGTCCAACAAGAAAGCCTGGATGTCAGCTGCCCTCAGTCTTGAGTGGTTTGATAAATATCTTGTACCTGAACTTGAACAGTTTTGTCTGCAGAAAAATCTAGCTTTTAAGATCCTGTTCTTGCTGGACAACGCACCTGGTCATTCGCCCCTGCTAGTTGACAGACACCCTTCAATAAAGGTGATGTTTATGCCACCCAACACAACCTCTCTTCTACAGCCATTAGATCAGGAGATCATCGCCTGTCTTAAAGCTGCCTATGCCACGAAGACCTTCTTAATGTTGGATTCTGCAACCGACACAAATGAAGAAATTGATCAGATGTCCGACCTGGATTCTGATCCTGATGACCCCAATGCCGCCCCACAACAAGCCCAAGATCCAGCCCCTGATCCAGCCCCTGAACAAGCCCCTGCACAAGCCCAAGATCCCCCTGAAAATCCAGCCACCCTTACAGTCTTCCAATTTTGGAAGCAATTCCACATAAAAATGGGAATTGACTTCATTGTCTAGAGTTGGAACTCAATCAACCAGCCCACTATCCACCACGCATGGAGGAATATTTTGGAGGGGTTACCTGGCCACAAGCTAGACCTGCCAGGTGAGCGTCAGAGGGTAGAAGCTGCGGTTGAACAGGCAGTGGCAGCAGCTCGTAACGTGGCAGGCCTACAAGATATCAACGAGGAAGACGTCCGAGAGATGATTGTTCCACCTGAGCAGGATCCCGAGGACTTACTGCAGGAATTGGATGAGGAACTAGCGCATGAAGAAGCGCCTGCCGAATATGGAGTTAACGATGGAGACCCTATCACCAGTGACTTACGTGAGATCGTCGAGTTGGCTGATCGCTTGGCTGACCGTATCCAGAACAAGGATCCAAATAGGGATAGGGCTCGAGAACGTCTATGCAACTCTCAACTCTGCTGAGACACTACTCCGAGATGTTTACTGAGAGGGTCAATGCTCGCCAACAGAGAAGGATCACAGAGTTTTTCCGTGACCGCCAGGAACAGCAGGAACGGCAGCAGGGTGACGATTCGGAGGAGGAAGAACGCCAGCTGGGTGACGATTCGGACTCCCTCCCTTCTGACGTTGACATTGACGACAACATGTCATTGTTCTCAGGGTTCGGCGATGATGACCAGAACCTGGGAAGGCCTTCAACCTCCTCAAGGCCTTCAACCTCCTCTCAGTGACGCCCATCTTGGTGTCGTGGGGGAGGGGAGGGGAGGAGGCGGGGGCGGGCGGGAGGGAGAGAGAGGGAGGCGACGCACCACATCCACAGCACCACTCGACAAGGTAATGAACAGTAACTTGCCTGTGTGTCTCATTTCATAGATATGATCTGTAAAATAGGGTTAGGTTGTCTGTTACTAATGTTTGATCCATATTTGGTAAGGTTATTGGGTGGTAAATGGTCAAAAAGGTGACTTTGGGGAAGTCGTCAGAACCAATAGAATTAATCCCATAAGTTCTTTGCTTTGTGTAGCGCGTGTTTGCGTAGCGCGGCGCGGTCCCAGTACGATATACCCGCGCTACCCGAGGGAGGAGTGTACACTAATAATGTATAGTGACTGGAGCTGGAGGGAGAGGAGTAAGCCGAGTATTCAAATATTTTGAAAATTGGAACTTTAAAGTGTAAACAAAAAATACTAATACAGTACAGTAATAGAATAACCCACATCCTCTAATATTGCAGAGAAGTTAATGGTGTACCTGCGAGATGGCAGGACCCTGATTGGCTACCTGCGCAGCGTGGACCAGTTCGCTAACCTGGTCCTGCACCGTACCATCGAGCGCATCCATGTGGGCAACCGATACGGGGATATTGACCGTGGGGTGTTCGTCATTAGGGGGGAGAATGTGGTACTGCTTGGAGAGATTGTAAGTATGATGGCAATATAATTTGGTTTGAGTAGTTCTGCTTGGAAATTTCATGTATAGGTTGGTTAATTATTGGGCTTCATTAGTGCTGTTGTTGTTCCCCAGGCTTTCTAACCGAGCAGCCCCAAGGTCCCGAGCAAGGCCAAGGCCATATCCGAGCACCCCCACAAAACCCTCCCTGCTTACCATTAATAAAACCCAGGTGACCGAAGCCACTCCAAGGCGGGGAGCTGAGGAGGGTATGGAAACGCCCGGGAAACCAAAGCCCCACACAAGGTCCTGCTCCCCAATCCCCACCCCCACCTCACCCATCCCCCCCCTCCCCTCACCCCCACCCCATCCTCGTGCAGCAGCACCCAACATACATCGTGCACATAACATTAACATTCTTCAACTGAACATACTGTAGATGGCATCAACACAAAGAAACACGAACTCTCACACTTCATCAAACAACACAACATACACATTGCCATCTTACAAGAAACAAAACTCCGCACAACACAAAAAACACCCACATTTCATAATTTCACCACCATCAGACAAGACCGGGCTGTCGGCGGGGGCGGTGGACTCATCACCCTGGTACACAAAGAAATATCATACATAGTAACCAGTGTACAAACCAAATCCCTCCCCCCCCCCCCCCAAATGATAACACAACAGAAATACAGTCAATTAAAATACGCACTGGCAACAACTCCAACATAACCATCATAAACACATACATCCCTCCCCAAACATCCCCTACAGTACCAAATGAAGACAGACCACACTTACAACACATCACAAACACCCCACACATCATCCTGGGTGGTGACTTCAACGCCAAGACGTCGGCCTGGTTTGTCGACAACCCCGACACAGACAGAGGGCTGGTACTACAAAACCAAACCGATAACCTCATCATCCTTAACGACATCCATCAACATACCCATATTCCTCACCAAGCCCTCTATAACCCATCATCTCCAGACATCACCTTTTGCTCCCCAGAACTCGCCCCCACAACATCCTGGAGGGTGGTCAGAATCTTAGGCTCTGACCACCTCCCGATCATTATCACCACCAAAACCAGACTCACCCCAGCTAGCCACAAACACACATACACCAATTATAAAAGAGCTAACTGGGAAGCATTCACAAATGAGACAGAACAACACTTCACAACTCTAAACAGTACACCCATCACTAACATCAACAATGCTGTACATACTCAATAAAACTATCCAAAACGCTGACAAGAAACACATTCCAAGAGGTAACAGAAAAAGACACAACCCCAACTTCACACCAGAAATTCAAAACCTCATCAGACAACGCGACATACTGAAACACTCCCCAGCACCCCACACACAAGACATCACACAACAAATTCAAGCACTCAACACCCAAACTAACAACAAAATACAAGAACAAAAACTAAATTGGAATAACTTCAACAACAACTTCCTACAAACACTTGATCACAAAACAAACCCCAAAAAACTCTACAAAACACTAAACAGCATCACACTTTCCAACAGCAACACAACACAATCACATGCTGCAATCACAACAGCAGACTCTACTCCTTCATGTAAACAACAAGCAAACACTCTCATCAATCACTTCTCACATGTCAGCCACCTAAAACCTCACAAAGACGACCGACGTGTCATCCGACGTAAGAGACAATTCCCCACAGACCCTGACTATACACCCTTCACCAATCACCAGACAAAGCATATCATCAACAATCTCAAGCACTCACCCGCCTGTGGCCTAGACAACATAAGCAACATACACCTCAGACACCTGGGACCACAAGGCATACAAGCACTCACTAACATATCAAACTACAGCTATTCACACAACACAATACCAGACATTTGGAAGCATGGTATCATCATCACATTCCCCAAACCCAACAAAGACCCCACGCTACCCTCCTCCCACCGCCCCATCACACTCCTTTGCTCCCCCTCCAAAGTCATGGAACGCCTAGTATTACAACTAATTACACCTGACCTACCCCTAGCTCCAACACAACATGGCTTTAGGCCACTGCACTCCACAAACACTCTTCTCACAGACCTTACACAAAGAGCTTTCGACGGCATCAACTCAGCTAGACCACCACACAGATCACTATTAGCCACACTCGACATTAGTAAAGCCTTCGATGCCATCCCCCGCCACAACCTAACAAACAAAATCTACAACACAAACATGCACAACAACACAAACTTGCACAACAACACAAAAAGGTGGCTGGCCAACTTCCTAGCAGGCAGATGTGCACACGTATCTTTTGCCGGTCAGTCATCTAAAATCAGAAACTTTCCAAACGGAGTCCCACAAGGATCCGTCCTATCGCCCGCACTCTTCAATCTGTACATGCACGATATAACTACACCCAATACGCCCCAAATAAACTTAGCCTCCTATGCAGATGACATAACACTCACATGCACACACCATGACCCAAAAAGAGCAACAGATCTCCTTCAACCCTATCTCAACACACTACATGGCTGGTGCACTACAAACAGACTTAATCTAGCCCCAGCCAAATCCACCGCAACCCTGCTCACAAGTTGGACAGGAGAACACGAATACATCCCTCAACTCACCATAAACAACACACATACACACACACCCAAAATCCTAGGAGTAACATATGATACTCATATGACATTCAAACAGCACACCACAAACATTAAAAAGAAACTGACACCCAGACTTAACGCCCTCAGGTCACTTGCTCACACAAAATTTGGACACAACAAAGAAACTACCACCACAGTATATAAACAATACATAAGATCAGTGATGGAATACGCAAGCCCAGCCTGGGCTTCTAACCTAGCTGAAACACATCTTTACAGACTATTCAAAACAAAGCCCTGAAGATCATTACAGGCTGCACAGCTACCTGCACCCACAGATCACCTACATCAAGAAACCAAAATCCTCAAAGTCAAAGACCATCTGGACATGAGAGGCACTCAATTCCTGGCAGCAGCCTCCACGAACCAAGACCACCCACTAAACTACATGACAACACACCCACAGACACCAAGAAATATCAAAACAACACCCAGCACACGGTATCACACACAATTATTGTCCTCTCTCCCTCCCTGCCCACCCCGAACCAACTTCCAGAAGCACATCCATACTCATATCTCTCACCAATCCATCCACTCACTCACAGACAACACGCAGCTGCATGCACGACCTCCCGAAATCCATCCTTCCGAATCCTGCCTTCCTCGCGAGGACAGAGTCCACCTGGCCAGGCTGAGATGCGGACACCATCCAGCTCTCCTGAGCTATCAGAAGGGACTGGATGACTCCGTTGTCGACTCCTGCCCGGGATGTAACACAGCACCCATACCATTAAACACATCATAGAAGACTGCATTTCACACAACCACTTACGCCAACAACACAATCTACACTCAATGAGGGGTCTGTGGGAAAGCCCGATCGTGGCCATGGCCTTCCTCAGGGACTCGGGGCTGTTCGGCCAGGCAGCTTAGGGAACAACAACAACAAGGCCCTGTGCCCCTCAGCAATTATGAAGGGAAAGTTGAGGGGCAAAGGAAAAATGTGACGCTTTGGCTTCCAATCTGCCAACCTCTAGGTTGGCAGTAGGGAGGTCAATCCACGGAAGAGACGCCGTCACTTGAGATCTAGAAAATATATAGCCTAAGTAAAAGGAACAGTCAGAGTAAGCTATGGGTATGGCAGAGATCGCTCAGCTCTCACTCTGATAGACCAGCCCATTACCACGTGACTAGAACCCAATCCTCTCAACATCAGCTAGGAAAGGCCCTAGAAAGCCGCCTTTGGCGGTGGCATGGCTCCCCTATTTCAACTCCTTTCGTGGTTGGGCACCCGCCCTGATCTTTGTACAGTATATACAGATTGGTGCTGGTTGAAGAAATTGTATATATTTGGTGATTTTTATTGGGCTGCTGCTTGGAGATATTGTATGTACTGTATAAGGCAGTTAATTGTTAGGTTTGGCTAGCGATGCTGGAAGATATTTTGCATAGGCCTATAGTATAAGAGCAGTTAATTATTGGGTAGTGCTGCTTGGATAGATTGAATGTATAAAGACAGTTAATTACAATCAAGTCATGCAATTTAACACCCAACATTCCAGAGTCTGGAACCATACATAATAAGGTGATTAGTTTCATTAAGATTCCCTATTCCGAATAAATATCCGATACCCGAGAGTCCTAAAAATAAAATACCCTAGTCCAGAATTTGGCAACGGTCTATACTGTATATGCAAATATCTCTCACTTTTATTTTTACCATCAGTATGATATTGGAGACCTGTAGCTAAATTGAAGCTTTTCTAAATTTTCATACAATTTATGTGAGCATATAAGCCATGTTTGGAGGGGGAACTCTGCATAAAACAGAGGGCTAAATTTGCCTTCATCCCTCAGGATGAGACCAAGGAGGAAGGAGATAGCCTGCAGAAAGTGAGCATAGAGGAGATCCTAGAGGCCCAGCGAGTGGAGCAGGAGCGTAGACAGGAACAGGAGCAGCTACGAGCACGGTTTATGAAGGAGCGAGGTCTACAGTACACTGCAGAGATAGGACCGGACGATATGTATTAGTAAGCTGACTTGCCTAGGATGTATGGTTGTAAATTAACCCCTTCAGTATAATCATGTCAATTTTAAATTTATTCTGACCAGCATTGGATAAATATCTGTAGCTTATAAAGGACCTATGGAAGTCAAAAGGTTCTTAAAGTTAGTTATTATCAAATTTATTAAAAGCTAATTTGCAAGCTGAGAATATTTGTCTTATGTTAACCAGAATCGAATTATGACAGGCATTATTATACTGAAGGGTTTAATATGAATGAAGGTTATCTGGTGTGGAGGATATGAATATTATAGCCACTGTATAATGTAATGAATGTAATACATTTTTGTATATGAATGATACAAGTTTTGCTAAGTTAATGAATGAGTATAATTGGTTCAACATCTTGACAAGCATTATTATTTATATTTGTTTTAATTTTTATATTTGTATAAAAAAACATTCGCCCAAGTTAAAACAAATGTGAAAGGGTATCACTCAATAAATATATTATTTAACTTTATGGAAAAGAAAAATATGGTAATCATGAAGATATTTACAGTATAAAAATATCCTGTAGGCCTACATTTTTTTTCCCCTCCCAGACGGCGTAAATTCCATGAAGTTATGGCCATGAACATTAGGCGTTGGTCACGAATCGCTAGGTTTCGGGCTTGTCCGGGCTTGCTTGTCGCTTGTCCGGGCTTGACATCTACCAATAACATTTTGACAGTGAGGGCTCAATCCGCTGACCCTTTGATCAACAGCCGACGCTCTACTGACTATGCCACGGCTCGCTTGGGTAAAAAGGCAGTTTTGTTTTGAAAACAAATTTGAAAGGGTAACACTCAATTAATATATTATTTAACTACAGTATATGGGAAAGAAAAATATGGTAATCCTGAAAATATTTACAATTTTAAAATATCCTGTACAATTATTTGCTTAGGTAAAAAGGCATTTTTGTTTTGAAAACTATGCACAAATGGGGACCCTACTATTAGTAGGGTCCCCATTTGTGCGTGTTCGAGCTGTGTGTTCCACGAGTTTTGCGAGCTACCAAAAATATTCATTTAATAATTCCAAACTGTGCTAATATTGTTCGAAGTGTGCGAGTGCCGGAATAAAGGCAAGCAATTCCGTGGAGAAACCCAAATGTACGAGTTTCTTCACAGTTGTGCGAGATACGTCATGCGTCACAGCCAGCTTCTGCGTCGCTTGGGTACCGGGTGGGAGGGGGTAGTCTGCCATATTTTTTTGCCCCCGCTCTAGTGAACGCATAGCTCCGTGAGAAATTCGTATACCTTGAGCGGCTGACCATCACACTGGAACTAAAGCAGAAAGTTATCGAGTTAAAGGATGCTGGAAAAGGAAATTCAGTTGTAGCCAGGCAGTTGGGACTTACAGAGTCGAATGTTAGATCAATTTATAAGAAAAACAGAGACGGGGCCGGGGTAGCATAGCTGCACTCGCCCTGCCGCGGGGGGTTTGCCTCTGAGCCCCCTAGCATAATGTGAGTAAACAATGACTTATTATTGTTTAATTATTGCTTACTTTTATTTATATTATGTATTGTTATGAATATGTGTCAGTTAGTGTTGTTTTGTATAGGTAATATGAAGTTGAACCCCTAAACTCGGGACCGTCCATCCACCAAATTAATTATTTCCCATAAGATACATGTTTCGAGTTGTGCAGCCTCGTTCATCCACCAAATTCTCGCACAATTGGGGACCCTGTTGTATTGTATTTTACATTCCCTACCCATGTAAGTAGGATGGAAAATTATGAATATGTATGTACAGTATGTATATCCCCAGGCACATACCCCATGGCTGGGGTTGGCCGACTCGAGACAGAGCCATATACCACTGTATATTGAATATAGGCCTACCATAAACATAATGTGCATAATTTTTTTATTTTTTTTATATTAGCTCAAAGGATTTGTATCAGTGCTAAGCTTAATACTGTGATATGATGACATACATTATATTTATTTATAAAATTAAGTAGAAATGTCATTCAACCTTAATGCTAACTTTAACTTTATTTAGTCCTTAACCTCTTTAACCTCTGAAGTGTGCATGGGGGTAATTAGACACCTCTCACTGTGCGCATGTATTTGAGGGGTTTCCGTCACTAAAATATTCATTGTACCATTAATAGCATTAATACTTATCCATATGTGCCTATTATGGGTTGATTATAAAGGTATTAACCTGAAACAATAAAACGAGTGAAAACAGCGTTTGGATGGTCAAAATCGGAGATATAGCCCGCGAGTTGTATAATGTATGGGTGAGGCAAGCTGCTTTCCCGCCAATTTCCCCCAAGGCCACCGAGACACAGTCGATCGATACTCTCTCTCTCTCTCTTGCATTCGCTTGCTATCAGTGATGACCACACCCTGCAACCGGATTTCTAATGTTAGCACGAAAATATACCTCAGAATAAGGGAATAACAGGGAAAATAGGTGATAACTGAAGGAGAGGGGGAAGGAGGGGAGGTAGAGGACTGAGATTTTGCATGGCCCAGGGGCCAAAAAAAAAAAATCGATGTCAAAAGTTGATTTTTTTTTCTCTGACTCTTAAGAGTCTCCCCGCAGTCCGCCGGGGGAACTCTTAAGAGTCTCCCCGCAGTTCCCGGGTTAATCAGATATCAATATTTACAGTATACTGTACTGTACCAGAGGAATTTACTTAGTAAGAACCTCTAAGAGTGAATGGTTTAATATAAATATAAACTATATTCTGGAAGTAATCAGAATAAAACAAATAGTGGTGTAATTTGATTGGAAGGGTTGAAATTGGGTACCATACCAGGTAAATTAACAGAACAAATAAAGAATTATACTTTATTCATCATTAAATACCTTAAGCAGTTACATCTTCAGTTCTGCATAACTGAACTTTTTACTGCAAATCTATTTACAACATTGCAAATATATAAACTGCAGTATAAAGCTATCTTACATCAGACAGGATATGAAGTAATTACCTGTAGATACACCGAAAGTTAACCCCTTTCTGTTCAGTAGTTTTCCTTGCTGGTCTTGCTACCATTCATTATAGTTTGGCCAGAAAACTATACTCCCAAACCTCTTGTAACTCAAAAATAAAGGGATGGAGGAAATAGGCCATTATTTTTTGGTCGACTCTTCCCACACGGTAGTAATGTCAGCTCAATTATTCAAATCCTTTATGAGTTATAAGAAGTTTGGAGTCAAGATATTGCAGCCTAATTATAGTGAATCAACTAAACCATGTTAATTAGCTAAGGAGGGATATTTTGTTCAGCTATTTTGGAGTTATACAATTAATTGTTTTCCTTCCCAAGCCAAATAAAATTATCACAGTAACTAGAATTAGTCACCTTAACCCTTTCAAACAAATTATGTTAATTTTGCTTTATTCCAGCTACCTTTACATAATTTTATTCAGCTTAGGATCTATAGGTTTTAAAGAGAATAAAGAATCGCTCAATTAACCCTGTAACTGACATTTCTTCCTAAATTGATTAAAATTGTCAGAAGGTAGCTATAATATAACTAATTGGCATCCATGGATTGAAAGGGTTAATGTTCAGATCAAAAGAGTTGACTTATCACTTGACTAGAGGAGACGTGAGTATAAGGACAGTACAGTATATACTATCTAATGGCCATGGTGGGTCATGGGTGTGACAGGGATCTGCCTTGTGTGGGCACAATCGCCTTTTTGAAGACTCACATTTTCTTATGTTCTTATTACCCCCAAGAAGATCAACTAAAGGTAGCGCCAACGAACTTGACAATAATCTTGACCCCTTAACTTCTCATAACTCAAAAGGGCTTAGAGCAAACTGGCGGTAAATATCCACATCTATTTCCTGGTGGACTCTTCCCAAATTATAGAAATATCAGCTCGATTGCTTTCATTAATTTTGAGTTATGAGAAGTTAGGGGAGGTCAAAATTATTGTCAAGTTCGTTGTCGCGCTACCTATAGTGGGAGACGAGGGACAGTAATGTGTTGGGCAACTATCAACTGCATATACAGGGTGATTCAAAAAAAGTGTAATGATTTCACATGTATGTCATTTCATCATTTTTTAACCTACACATTTTATCTTTTCAGGTTGTGATGGTGGTATCATGCCATTTGGCATAAGTCAACTACAAGGTTCTAGCTAAAATGGTATTCACAGCCGAGCAGAAAGTCAAGATAGTTGAATTCTGGTATGAGACCAAATCGTACGTCACAGTCCGTCGTCGGTTCTGCCGCGAGTTCAAAGTTCAAACATGTGATGGACCTAAAAATAATGTTATACTGAGGTTTGTCAAGCACTTTGAGAGCAAGGGTACTGTCTACAGCACACACAAGGGGAACAGTGGACGTCCAGCAGCAGTCACAAAGAACCAGGCAAACATTGATACTGTGCACAACTCAGCCATCAGAAGCCCAAAGAAGTCTCACCGCCGCCGCTCCCAAGAGTTGGGACTCTCCCCCTCCAGTCTGTTGCGTATTATGACCAAGGAGCTCAAGCTATTCCCTTACACCATATCTGTGAGGCATAAACTAAAAGCTGAGGACATGCAAAGAAGGCATGTCATGTGTGATTGTCTCAGCCAAAAGCTTGAACGCACCCCAGGATGGATCAACCACATCTGGTTCTCCGACGAGGCACACTTCCACATCAACGGCTCCATCAACAACCATAACAACAACATCTGGGGCTCTGAGCTACCCGAGGAGATCACAGAGAGGCAGCTTAAGGGCCCAAAGCTCACTGCCTTTGTGGCAGTTTTTTTTTAAGGTCCATCACGTGTTTGAACTTTGAACTCGCGGCAGAACCGACGACGGACTGTGACGTACGATTTGGTTTCATACCAGAATTCAACTATCTTGACTTTCTGCTCGGCTGTGAATACCATTTTAGCTAGAACCTTGTAGTTGACTTATGCCAAATGGCATGATACCACCATCACAACCTGAAAAGATAAAGTGTGTAGGTTAAAAAATGATGAAATGACATACATGTGAAATCATTACACTTTTTTTTAATCACCCTGTAAAAGAGACGATGCTGGGAATACTCGACATTTTATGTGAATGAATAAATGAATGGATGTGGGTAAGTTGTAACTTCATTCAATGAGTTCCGTTCATTATCTTGGGAGTATATTTCAACTCAGAATTAAATAATAAGGACCAGGTGGTTAGAACCTGTAATTTGCACACTTCAAGACTGTAATCCGCAAGACGATTCCTGGATAGACTCTGCCCCCATATTAGTGGTTCACTTAACCGTCATGTCGGGAGTTGATTACTGTACTGTTTTATAGGTGGGTCTTGCAAATTAATTACAGTACTTAATATTTTTATGTATTGTGAACCCTAGTCTCTTGCCAAACTGTTAAATCACCCATCAGCCCAACTCCCTGGTGCCATCTTGCGAAGCAATGATGATCTTTTATGCCTCAAAAAGCCTGGAGCCATTAAAGTTCTACCATTCATCCTTTTTATTTTTGTCTTGAATCACATCCTTTTCCCATGTGATACCTAAGTTATAATCAATTACCGTTATCCAGAATACAGTTGACTTTTGTTGAATCTTTTAAGGGGCAGCTCAAAACCCTTCTCTTCTGTAAAAGCTTATGGCCTGATAAATGGTGTTATGAAAGATTACAGTGTGCACCTCTACAGTTTTTGCAGCTTCTTAATATATAAATTGCTGTTCCTTGGAATTGCAGTGTCTTAACATGATTCAAGAGCTAGTAAATTCCTCTGACAAAACTGGTTAATGCAAATGGGGTACACTCACTCCTCCCTAATGTCCAGGCAAATGCTTTCCAGTAGGTCAAAGCTAGTGGGACCGGATTAAAAAACATTCCCATACGTGATAACATGCACACAATAATTTACGCTTATGAAGAGAACGTTAGTTAGACTTCAAAAGCTCTCAATATATAGTAAATTCACCAGAGTGAGATGAGATCTCTCTCTGAGAGGGCAGCGGGGGAGGGGATCATCAGCCCATAAGCTTGCACCCCTGGGCCAATGCCCTCACCGTCCGCAGCCTCCCTTGCAGTGCAACCCAATCGGGCGATCTCGTCAGCACCTAGAAGGAAATGTAGTACAGGAAAAGAGACAGACAAAAATAGCTAAGGTAGGGTAGAGAATGCCAAACCTCAATCTGACTGGTGTCAGCTGTACGTGTTCTGGCCTGTACAGAGACACCATAATCTCCTTCCCAGCAGGACTGCTTGCTAAAGCATATGGTCACTCCAATGGTTCGTGGGTGACGGAATGGAAGCGGCTTGAGCGGAGTGATGGTCCCTAGTAACCTAGGCAACTGCAAGGTACCACCACATGTCACCCCTTCACCACTTCAACCCTTTAAAGGTGGGAAGTTTTGGAGTTACATGGAGGGATAGACAGACTAATGAGGAAGTAAGGTGGTGTGGTGTGGAGGTAGATGTGCTGGAAAGTGTGAAAAGGAACAACTTGAGATGGTTCGGCCATATGGAACGTATGGAAAGTGAGAGAATGACTAAGAAGGTGTACGAGAGCGAGGTGGAGGGGCCGAGAGGGAGAGGTGGAAGGATGGAGTGAGGAAGTACATGAACGAAGGCGGTGCTGGTTGGGGGGAGGGGCGTCGACTGACTGGGGACAGAGGTGCATGGGGCGGTTCGTTCGTGGCCACCCCTTCGGGGATCACGGCGTCAGGTAATAGAAGTTTCAGTTCATCCTCTGTCGGTGTGTGTTGCTTTTTTATTTTATTTTAAGAGAATGTTTTAGTGACAACTGTAGGAATGCTGAAAGCAGTGACAAGCAATAGGGTGGTTAGCATGGAAGTACGATAGTAATTGCATAATAGTGTGGTAATCCCGACATTGACGTACGGGAGTGAAGCATGGACGTTGTTGGAGAGGTACACATCAAGAGTGAGAGGGGTGGAAATATGTTACTTGAGAAGTACATGTGGAGTTACATGGAAGGATATACAGACGAATGAGGAAGTAAGAGAGTGGTTTGGTGTTGATGTGGTGATATGCTGGAAAGTGTGAAATGATTCATCCATGTAGAATGTATGGGAAGCAAGAGAATGACTGAGTGAGATGGAAGGACAGAGAAGGAGAGGCAGACCGAAAGCGAGGCGGAAGAAGAGTGATAGTGGTGTTGGTTGGGAGGAGGGACGTCGGCTGACAGGGGACAGAGGTACATGGGGGTGATTCATTAGTAGAATAACCTTTTCAATCAGATTACGCCTTTCTCAAATACATGTCAGCTACCCCCAGATGGTTTTCCTGCACTTGGGAATGGTCTATTGGAATAATAAGGTTAGTCAAGATGTGCTTAAGCCTTCGATTCATAGCAATTGGTCTTGAGCTATATAAAATTGTCTGTTAGTCGTTGGAATAAAATAAAAAGTTGTCATCTAAGTGGAGGGGTTCTTGCATAGAAAAAAAATAAGTTCAGTAAATAGTATAAAGTATGCTTTTTGCAAAGGTAAAACAGTTTCTACTCTTACTTAGCCCTTTCTATTAGATGGTGATTTAAAATTTATATTGCTACTACTACTTGATGACTTTACTTTGCTTAAAAAGAACTTCAACAATCAAAAGGTTAAACACTATCTCATATAACCGTCTATCTCTAACTTGTTCTTCTTTAAGTTGAATATAATCATATAGAGATACCTTGAATTACCATAAACAAAACTTGGTATTATATAATTGAAAGGATCAAGTTGATACTGTTGCAGCTTCACAATGAGAACATATGATAAGTGAGCTGCTGTTTATTTTTGTTCCAGTTGTGTTAAAAAAAACTATTGTTAAACTGCACATGGCAAAATATTTGTAATATATTAGTAAGTGTTCTTTTCTTCAAGATCAGTCAACAATAATCAATTATACTTTATACCAATAAATACTGCCTAATATACTGTATAATGAAGCCTACTAATATGTTACATATCAAAAGCTAACATAGATGCAAAACATAACAATGAAACATATAGAATTATCATTCTGGTAAAATTATACAGTACAGTATTAAACATTAACTTAAAATATTTAACACTATCTGTTGCGACTCATATCTTTGGCATAATGCGGTCTCTAAAATTGGTAATTCTCACTAAACAGTACTAGAGTAGACTAGCCAATATGTATACAAAATAGATTAAAATACTATCCACAAAAAAATATATAATTAGATTACTGTAATAAATTTACTATCGAAAAGTACAATACTGTAGTAAAGGTAAATTTTTATACTAAATTGTTTATTCTAGCTAATGATTTTTTAGGGTATCTGTTATCGATATGGTAGGAGGGGATGCCAAACATGAACATAATGTGGCCAAAGAATGCATCTCTGAAGGGAAGTGAATCTTGTCAGGTGAGTAGATCAATCACTATTTCCAGCCGGGTAGTAACATTATACGGCCCTGGATTGTTTTCCTAAGCCCCTTCTTAAGCCGGTATCACACGAGCGTGTTTTCCTTCAGCACTGGTCTGGCAGCTTAGGTCAACATTTATTATACTACGGCTACCTAAATTTATCTACCATCAGTCTAGTTTCTGATACCAGTGTAAAATATTCCAGAAATGTTGCCAGAAACATTTTGATAATTGAATGTTGACTATAAAAGCTCTCGTGTGATACCAGCTTTAGACTTCTTATGGATCACTCAATCTTTAAAGTATGTGTATGTATGTATGTACTGTATTGCATACTAATTGGATCACTGCGTACACATGGGCTAGTGTACTCTACTGTACTATCATCTCCAGATATGTTAAATACTACACACACTAAACTAAGCTCAACATAAATGCCTCTCTACTAAAGAATAGCACTTGTACATCAAGTAATTAAACACATATACAGCATTAACTGGATCTCTAATGTAGTAAATATATACCGTACAAGAGTACTAAACATATTCACGTTGATCGATAATAAATCAGACTTAAATATTAGATTGAGAAAAACTTGTATGTTGTACTGAAGGCAAGTAGACAAGTTTGTACTTCAATCAGGGCCAGGATTCATCAGCGTTATCATCCCTTCCTTCTTAGCCCCTTTATTACCGAGCCGTCTTTTCCATTTATTCTGGCTATGATTAGACGGTTTTATTTAGCTTTGGAAGGACATGAAGCAATTAAAAAGGCTTCAAAGTATCTCAAGTCACCCTTTTAACTACCACAGATCCTTCCTTAGCTATATATAAGCTTCTAAATATTTTTGAAATAATAGAAAAAGTTATGTTCGGTAATGAAGGGGTTAACATAAGTATTTTCTACCGCACTACCTTCTTGATGGGTAAAATATTCCTGGCAGAACATCTGTGATCTTTAGTATTGGTTTTGGAAACTAAGCAAAAGCTAAATTAGCATAGGTGACAAAATTCTGCATAAAAACTAAACTAAAGATAATTTAGTATACTGTAGGTGACAGAATTCTGCATAAAATTTGTTTGTAAGCTGGCGGGCAATATTTCCTAATTAACCCGTTGAGACCCAGCGTCGCACGTGTTGCGTCGGCAGTCTTTGATCACCAACTCCCAGCGACGCATCACGTGCGTCCGACATATAAAAAACACTTACGTGGCTCGTAAGGTAGGAAATGGCGGGAGAATAGGAGGGGGCGGTACCGTAGTGTGTGGGGGAGCCGGGCCAGTAGGTGTGAGCGGGCCGAGACAGCCGCGCGGCTGGCGGTGGTGGGCTTAGTGGGGATAGTTTACACCCCTAGTTTACCGCCACTTTGAACCTTCATTACTCCGGTCGTATGGGAGCTAGAGGCTTGAGATTTATGTGAGATACTCCTTAGGATGTATGCCGTACAATGCCATACTCAGTTTTTACCCTAGTGCTCCCGGGCGGGTGGTCATGCGGGGGAGACGAACTATTGAAACCCCCCGCCCCCCAAATGACCGAAATGAGTTTTTTTTTATTTGTGTGTTCATTTCTCACCATTCTCTTCCATTTTGGCTCAACACATTTTTTTGAAGCTCCCCCCCCCCCCCCAAAAAAAAAATGTCAGAGGTGATTTTTTTTTTTTTTTTTTTCATTTCTCATCCTTGTCTTCCATTTTAGCAAACAAAAAAAATAAGTGAAAATGGCTTGGGACTGGGGTGAACAAAATATTATAACTAGCCGGGGCTCAACGGGTTAAAGATGAGGGAAAAAGCGGTTGTGTGCTACTGGCTTTCGTGTAGAATTAATTTGAGTCACCATTGACTTTACCAGCTATTTTGGTGGTAAATACCTTGATGAATCCGGCTCAATGGTTAAAAATAAAAAATCCTCCCCATACAGGTTACACGGATACCAGTAAATACTCAATCAGGTGACGCCTTTTTTTTTTTTTAATCGTATGATTTTATTTAACTTACAAAGGATCCATCAGCATTGTAGGGTTAATTGAGATAACTTCAGGGCCTAAATTCCTTAACATAACCATCCTATTATCACATTTACCACTGCACAACCATCATCATTAATTCCACATTCATCAACAGTATGTTAAATGAATGGTATGATTCAGAGCCTAATAAGTATAAAATTATTTGTGGATAAGTGTTAGTGGTGATAAATTTAAGTTACCACCATGTATATCTGAGTATATACCAACATTAATATACTTTCGGTGGTAATTGCAATATTGAATCTGGCCTCTGGACTTAATCTTTGTGCAAGAGTGCTGTACAGACTGATTTATTAGGAAAATTTCATATCTGATAATAAATTAATCCTCTTATTATGTGCCTGAGTAAATATCTTTAATTTTATGTATGTATGTATGTATGTATGTATGTACTGTATGTAGATACTCAGGCACATACCCCATAGCTGGGGGTGGCCGACTCGAGACATATCTTGAACAGAAGCAACAAAATAACATTAAAATAAAAATTCACATACATATAAGTCGCCCAGGATAAGACACAGAGACCATGGTTCATTTGGGGTCCCCAGCAAAAGACTCCATGGGCGCTTGACGGACTAGTATCTAGTCTAACTGGCGTTCGACCCCCACTTCCTACGACTGCGTTATCACTCATCTATTCACAATCATTCTCCATTCATTCCTATTCATCACCACTTCTCTTGCCTGTTCTTCAGTCATCTCTCCATTCCATTCCAAAGCATTCCAATGCTTTTTGCACACCATCTCCTCCAAGGTCTTCCTCTCAATCTAATTCCCCTTGTTTCCGACTCATATACAGTATTCTCTTTGTACGCCATTCATCTCTTATTCGTTCAACATATCCACACCAGCATATGATAACGGAAACTAATTAGACCAGCACATACTACAGTAATTGGTTAGTCTACCGTAACACTATCTGGTCCAACATCTTGTGGGTTATTATATTTTGTTTAACCCGTGGGATGGGAAAAAGCCCTAGGGGCTAGGGTGGTTATTTGTGAATTTCTAGCCTTAGATTCTGACAGAATTCTTTATTTTACGATATAAAGTATTATTTCTTTTCCATGTGCATTTATTTTATTTATATGATGAACATATGAACCTTGAAGAGCGACAAAACCAGTGGGAAAAGCATTTGGGAGGTGAAAAACTTATATTTTCGCCACCTGATCGTATGTTGGTGCCGCAGGCTGAGAGAGACACATCCTCCCCTTGCAACGTCTAGCAACACACTGACCGCCGCGGGAGAGATCTCAGTGTTGTCTAAAGTTTCTAACTGACTCACTTGTGTGTACGACACCAGATGAGAGAAATTTGCGCGGAAAATAACCGATAAATGGGGGTAATACTGTATGAGGAAAATGGCCGATAATTGAGGAGGGGGTTGAAACACATGAGGATGAGTGCTAAGAAGTACTAGAGAGGAATTATCTCACCTAATTACATATTTCTTTGTTTTGAGAGCCCCTGGGGCATTTTGGAAGTTTTTTTTATGGTTTTGCTTCCATGAGGCCTATCGCGTTCGCTATGGTGACCATTCCGTGAGGATTATCATGCTTCTCAGGTTAATCATTATTGAGGATTTTCCTTGATTCAGCAAGTATCAAGTAATGTATTGTATTTTGTCCCCAAGGCTAACAAAAATGCCTTCCAAGAGTTCCTGCAAACTAAAAAATGCCCATCCAAACCCCATTCAAGCTAAATTTATACATTTATTTATAGAAAACTGTCTCGGCCAAAGATCTTCGAAAACACAGGTTCGCTATTGCTCGCCTACAAAAAAGTTGACACATGAATGGGGTGAAGCCTAACTAATGGGGTAAAACATCTTAAATTCTCCATACTAATGGAATGAAAGAGGGGAAGTCCAAAAAGATCCCACTCGGACCAAATAGGGTTTATGATTATATTGAGAGTTAAGTATGCTTCACAGAGATCAAATACCCATATTCGGTTTATTTTACCTGGCGGTCGACTGAATCCTTTAGCAGCTGATTCCCCAAACTTAATGGAAAAGAAACTTGTATGTCTCTGTATTATAAAAATGCCAATTTTCATAATTAACAACACATTTGGCTCTAAAATCTTTGTAATACCTGAGTAATCAAATGGGGACGGCAATTTACCATCAGTTTGAAAAAAAATAAGCCCATACGGTAGCTACTAGTACTGTACTGTAATTTACCACTCCTTTCTGATTTGTAAGTAAATATTTTAAGACTCCTGGTTTTGTTTTTTCTAACCCATTCTTCTTTTTAAACTACTGTACAGCATATTCATGAATTTTTATATTTGATACATGTATTTACTTACGTACAGTACTTCCGAGGAAGTAAAAATATGAAGTACAGTACAGTACTGTCAAATATGCCCTGAAATAGATAGATAGATAAATAATACAATAACAACAGGAAAACTTATGGTATTGCATGGCCTATAAAAGGTATTTAAATAATCTGCATATACAGTATATAATGGTACCTGTATGGTATTGTCGTGCTATTAGCTTCTGCACTTATTCGGGTTACAGCTGAAAAAATAAAGTCAGAAAATCATACAAAGACATAGTTAGGGTAAAATTATCAGTATTATAGCAGAAAAATTAAATTAAATTTAAGAACTGAATGTCCTTATTGTTGTCCAAATCAATATATTATTTGATCTAAGATTTATTAATTTAATTACCACATGAAACTGACACTAACTTATATTGAAATGAAATTGAAAAATATTATATTAGAAATAGAGAATGATAAAATGTAATACAGACTCTTATATTTGGACAACTACTTTTCATATTGGATTCTGCCGCTTTTAGGGTGGACTAGCCAATTTGTACACGGTAGTCTAATTAGTACATGATATCAATAAAATAATACAGGTACCCACACAAAAAGTGAGTCCAAGCAGATTACAAAATTTAGTGTCAAGAGGTACGATAGCTGAGAGGGGTGGAAATATGCTACAGGGTACTTGAGAAGTGCGTGTGAAGTTACATGGAGATAGACAGACGAATAAGGAAGAATGATAGCGTTGTGGTGTGGATGTGCTGGAGTGTGAAAAGGAACTCCTTGAGATGGTTCGGTCATGTGGAACGCATGGTGAGCGAGAGAATGACAGAGTGTACGAGATCTAGGTGGAAGGGCAGAAAGGTAAACAGAGAGTAACATGGTAGGACGGAAATGAGAGGTATGAGTGAGAGTGGTGTTGGGTGGGAGAAGGGGCACCGGTTAACAGAGGTCTTGGAGGTGATTCATTCATGGCAACCCCTTCGGCGATCAAGATGTCTGGCAATAGATAGATAGAATTGAGGATTTTGCTTGCTTTTACCATTTTTGAGCAATGTATTTTAGTTTGGCCCCTAGGCTAACAAAAACACCTTCCCAGACTTCCTTCAAACAAACAAAAAAATGCCTACCCAGATCCCCTTCAAGCTAATTTTGTAATTTTTTCTATAGGAAAATAGGAAATCGGCCAAAGGCCGATTTCATATAAGTCACAGGATTGCTATTGTTTGTCCAGAGAAAAATTGACACCTAAATGGGGTGAAGCATCTTATTATTGCCAAAGGAATAGGGTGAAACTTCTTAAAATATCCAAACTAATGAATCAAAACCGGTCTAAAAACACCACCCTCAAACAAAATAGGGATGAGTTGAATAAAATTGTCTGAAGTTACTGTTAGAATGACACAAATACCTGTATACATCATTTGATCAGAAGCAGTTATTATTTCTTTAATATTTTTCAAACTGCCAGGTTTTACATATATCAGTTATCTCCTCAATGTATAATCTAATATCTTTATTTGCATATATTTTGTTCTTGTACCGTACTTATATTTTTGTAGTTTACTCCACCTCAAGAATCTTTTAGAATAAAAGGTAGATTAGCCAATTTGTTAGCAGTGATCTGGTTCAAATAGAACACAAAATTGATTAAAAAAAAAAAAAAATTAAGTTGAATTAGATTAAGCCATCCAGCCTGAGCGAACTTTTAATAGAACGCTCCGACATCGTGTCGTGGGGCCCGGGTGTACTTTTGAAAGGCACGGGTTTGAGTTCATCCTACAACCACTTAAATTCGAAAGAGAAAGGTTTGTAGTCATGGCGGGCAGTACACGAAACTTAAAACAATATATCCTCACAAGGGGCTCTTCGGCCAGGCAGCCAAGGGAAAGACTACTACTGTACTACATATCCTCACCGTTAGTCTACCTTCTGACTTGTGTTGTAAACACAGGCCAAGCCAGCCAATCGATGATTTTCGTCCGTCCGAATCAATACACGCATACAGTAAACCCTCGCTACGTCGGACTAATGGGGAGGGATGTACACTTCCGAAATGTCCTATTTTCCGTGATGTCGGAACTCTGGCTTGTGTCTGACCTGAAAGAGGAAAAAACCCGACCTCACGAGCAGATTTCCGAGTCAACCATGAAAATGGAGACTATGGAAAAATTACGACCTCAAGAGGGAAGTCCGCGTCAACATAGAAACAGAGACTACCCTATTCGTACCCTAGATTCCCGGTTTTGACGGACATTTAGCCTTAGTTTCCGGGAAAATGAGCGCGTCGTCCAACACTGTTCGAGACTGTCGGACAAATCTCAGGAAAATACGAGATATCAGATGACGGAATTAAACGGTTATGACGGACATTTACCCTTAGTTTCCGGGATAATTAGTGTGTCGTCCGACACGGTTAGAAACTGTCGGAACAATCTCGAAAAAGTCCGGCAACTGGGAGGATTTTCCCCGACAGGCCGATGCCAATCCGGCAAGTACGGGTTTCCAACCTTAACCCTCCTGGCCCGGGCAGGCTCTCAAAATGACAGTGTGGGCTACCCGGGCGATCTGGCCGAAAAACGTCTAGGCCTAGGCTACCGTATTTTTGTTTAGTTTAACTGCTAGAAATTTCCCACTCATCTATAAATGTAGTGCGGTTTCCAATCTGTAGACTGGCGTTGAGTAGAGCTCTCTATGTCAACTGGTTCAGTTGTGATGACGATTTCAGTGGAGAGCACTTGCAGGCGATGTTAGCAATATGACGATCTTTTCACTACTGAAACAACGACATACAGACATACAATAACAAACGAGTCTTGTCTTTCTTGTTTTCGGAGGAGCGGTGACGTAACGATCGGCTTTGTTTACATGCGTCGGACGCACGGCGTTCAGACCAAGCTGAATAGGCTTTCAAGCTTACAGATTTTAAAATAACACCTGGGCTCCTGCCCTTAATTCGGGGTGTCATTTTAAAATGACAACCGGGCCAGGAGGGTTAAGAGGTCCGACGTAGAGAGGGTTTACTGTACAGAGTTCAGTGGCATAAGAATGGTTACAATAGTGAAATAAAATATTAATCAATATAATCAATAACAATCCATAATCAACAATCAACAATCAATATTTGCAAGTGTTTACAAGCTGAAGTCATATGTCGGCCGAACGTTTTAACAAAAACTGACAATGTGACACGTACGCCAAAACTATCCTTGTATCTTCATCTTCTAACAAGAACCACTAGGTATAGAATGATTTAGTCTTCGACATTCGCATGATAACCGTGAGTGCTGCATTCTGATAATTTACTGAGGCTAGGCCATTTAACTGCGGAGAATGAATATATGCATATCACAAAATAACTGAAAACCCCCCTGATACAGGTAGCGCAAAGGATCAAACTTCAAACAGACCTGAGCTATGAAGGTTAATAAATTTAGCATCAAAATTTATGTTAACTATCATACAGGTGAGCGGCATTGTGGTGGTCGGCTTCTCTGCGTCTGCCTGCTGAGACAGAATAAACAAGACCTCCAAGATCATTAAACCTGTTTGATCTGACGACTATACTTTTAATTTTTGCTACCGCCAGGTAAATTATTCAGCTTAAAAAGGACCTTTACGACATGATTTACTACTAGCATCCAGGGCCAGGAGGAAACTCAGTACTATCAGAGAGGGATTTTAGCTACATATATAATCTACTTAACATATTTCTTATTTTTCTGGAGATGTTAATTCGATATGATAACCTTGGTCAATGAGTTCCCATATAATTTAATAGCCATTTATTGGAAAATATAATGAAAAGCTTGAACTCTTTGTATGATACCGATTTGAGTAATTTCGGTATCTGGCCCATCGACTATACCTCTTACTCCAAGTGAGAATTATTAACGGAGGGAAACAATTCAAGTGGGTCTAATTCCTCCATCTGTTGGTGTTCATCCTCTGGCCATTCACGCTGAGATTCCGTCAACTTAATTCTCAGACCGACCTTCTCGATTAAGTTTGGGTTGGCTAGGGCTAGTTGCATGTGGCTCTGACAGATGTGGTGGTGCAAGTTCGATCGTACTGCAAACCCTTCCGAACAGAAAATGCACCTCAGAATCTTCTCGTGATCGGAGTGGTGAGTTTTATTATGGGTTTGAAGAGCTGCGACAGAGGGGAATATTGCTCCATCACATCTGGTACACTCGAACGGCTTGACGTGCACACTGATTATGTGCTTGTCTAAAATACCTTCATTTGCAAAGGCCTTCCCACAGTTTGCAATGAAACACTTGAAAGTCTGGTTAGGCTCCTCGTCTATTTTAGGAATTATTATTTCTTTAACAGAGTACCCTGAGGAGCTTTTGCCTTCGTGAATCTGTTGTAAACTGTCACTCTCTTCAGGCTCTTCCAGGATCTCATTTGCCTGTGTTACAACAGTTTCATTTATCTCTTTCTCAAGATTTTCATTGTCTTCACTAACTTTAATGAATATATTATGAGATATCAAATGTTCCTCCCATTCAATCAACTTTTCATATGACTTAGAGCATATAGCACACTGAATGGTGTTGTTTGGTCCCGGCACGGCCAAATCTGAGAGATTCAACTCCTGAGAAACAAAGGAAGGATCTTCTTGTGATCCGTCTCCTTCACGCTCAATAATCTCATCTTCTGTGGTAGTGACCAGGCGGCCATCCTGATCCAGCATATATATCTCAAAAGGCGTGTCATTACCCACATCCACGTTGGAAGTGCGGATGTTGTGTGGTTCCGTCATAACAACATTAGGATTGACAGAGATGGTGTCCTCAGCGTCTTCATCTGCTACCACCCCCTCCCCACCGGCCATCATCGCCACGCCGGATGCCTGAAGCTGCGTCAGCACACTCTCATCCAAAGTCATGGGCTGTATGTTGAGAAGGGCCGAGGGATCAATTGTTCCCAGATTGAGCCCGGTCAACTGTAGCGACACCGTTCCATCCGGCATCATAATCACAGAATTCAGCGTTTCCTCAGCCGGCAGCTCCATGACCGCTTGTTCGGCTTCTTGACTGCTGTTCTCTACGGGCTCTTCTTCCACTACAGGTAACTTGGTGGTCACTTTCCCGCCTGACAGTGACTGCGCTGTCTTCAAATGCTTTATAACGTGAGCCTTCCGGTGACCTGACGTTCTGAATTTCATGCCGCAATGATTACATTTAAATGGCTTATCCCCCGTATGGAGTCTCATATGCATACTAAGGCTGCCCTTGGTGGAAAATAAGGTGTTGCAGACGTGGCACATAAAGTCCTTCCTCTTGGAGTGGGTCTTCATGTGTACATCTAGGGTGGACTTGACAGCAAAGGCTTTCATACAGAGGTTGCAGGTAAAAGGTCGTTCACCTGTGTGTATTCTAATGTGTCGTACCAAGTCTGAGGGCTTCTTAAAACTCTTACCGCAGGTTTTGCATTGATGGGCATGCTTTGTGGGGTCACTCTGAAACATAAAAGGAATAGGATGAGTTTGGAATTTAATGTTAAATTCTGTATTATTTCAAGCTGACGGTTATGAGTTATTATGAGGATTTTGTAGCAAAATATGTTGTTACTTGTGAAGAGTCGGATTAGCATGACTCCGAGATGCAGTACAGTAGGGTCCTGCATAAAACTTGTTCAGATAAAACGAGCGACCTAAAATATTAATATTTAATTTTCGATAAGAACGAATGTGATCACATAAAACGAGTCCGCCACCAAAGTGGGGCAAATCTGAGGAGTTTTCATATAGAGCGCCGAAATATTGTATAAAACGTACGAAATATCGTACGCTCCTGACGGAAATTTACGCTTACAGTGAACATTGACGATATTGGGCCACCAAAATGCTGTGTTCGCATAGAACGGCCTCGTTTATCGACCAATTTCTCGTTTTATGGGAGACCCTACTGTACTTTCATATTTTTCTATTAACTATCCAGAAACCAGTTGTTAAGGGATTCATTTACCGTCAGTTGAACTAATACTGACTATATGATATCTGCCGCATACCTACTGGTATTAAGTTTTTCATAAAACAATCTTATTTTGATGTGCAAAAAAATCCAGCCAATCTCCTCCTCACCTGTTCTTTAGCATTGCCCTTCATATAAACTACTTCCACACGCAGGCTGGGTTCATCTCTCTTGGTCTTCTTAGGTCTAGGCTCCTCCTCCTCCTCTTCCTCCCCCTCCTCCTCCTCTTCTTCCTCCTCCTCCTCCCGGTCATTGTCATCCCCTTTAGCCATGGTGGTACTTTGGAAGATCTGGTTCAAGTCTTCTGTGGTCAGGGTGTCGCCTTTCCCTACCGCTAAGTTGATGTCCTCGCGCTGTGGGGACATGATTTAAACCGTTCAGTACCGGTGACGTCTTTTTACTTTGATTTCAGCTGCATTTAGACGAATTTACGAAGCTTAGGAAAGATATCTGGTAGCTAAAAGGAGTAATTGAGATAGTTTGTAGCCTTTAAGTGGGTAGACGTCCCTCCTAAGCTGAACAAAATCGTCTAACAGTTGTCAGAATATAATGAAAAGTACATCACCGGTAAAAAAGGGGTTAATGAAGTCCTTATTTTACCATCGCTATATTTAAATTCTATTCAGCTTAGGAAAGAAAGGGTCTCAGAGTCATCGGTTTCATAAGCAATCTCCAAACCTTTAGGCACCTGTTAGATAATTTTACTCAAATTAGGAAAGAATGAACCTCACAAAATCAAAAGGGCTTAAAACCCAACTCCAACTCCAAACCTTAATGGCGATGTTGATTTCCTCGATAGAATGAGCATGGAGGTGTTTCTCAAATTCTGCTGCCGATCCTTGTTCATCCTCGCACACCAGACATCGCCACACACTGAAACACAAATGATGGAATACAAACAATCTATCATTTATATTAATTTGAGTAGGCCACCCCCAGAAAAAAAAGGAAAAATGGGGAATGGGCCTGAGTAAATACAAACATACATACATACAGTAAATAGTTATCAAACAACTGAACATTACATAAATATAAAATGCATTGGACACAACAAATTTGTACCCACAATTTGAAATCTTGCCACAGGGAATTTTATGGTTACAGTCTCACATCCTAAATGGCGGCTTTCCAGGCGGCCCTGTCAAGGGATGCCTTTCTTGTCAAGTTCTTTAATAAAGAAAATAGAAGATATTACAGTATTGTAATATAATACACAAAATTCTTGGAGCTATACTTTAGGATAATGTACATAAACTCGTAAGAAGTATCATACTACAGTATATATAAATATATAATATACTGTACTGTATAGTATATATATATATATATATATATATATATATATATATATATATATATATACAGTATATATAATTATATAATATATTAAAATGTAAAACTTGCAAACTAAACAAACCAAAATTGGGACAAGGACAATATACTGTAAAGTCAAATTAAATTATCAAAATCGCTATGTGGAAACAACGCTTACTAAAATGAAAATTATTAAATAAAAGAACACAATCCACCACATAGGGTGTACATTACTACATGAGCAAGTTAATCTGTTTCCCTAGCAAACTAATCGCACATATAACAACGCATAACATAGGAGGTCAGAAGTGTGGGAAGCCATGAAAAGAGTGAAGTTGGGGAAAGCACCAGGAACAGATGGAGTGTGTGGGGAAATGTTGAGGTATGGTGGTGAGATAGTGATAGAATGGGTATGGAAAATGTGCAAACTAGCATGGGAGAAGGGGAGTGCACCCGATGACTGGAAGACTGGCATAATAGTCCCCCTATATAAGGGCAAAGGGGAAAGAGGAGTGTGTGGTAACCACCGAGGAATATGTCTTCTAAGCGTAGTAGGGAAGGTATACAGTAGGGTAGTGATTGAGAGAGTGAGAGTGAGAACGGAGAAATGGATAGGCGACGAGCAGGGAGGTTTTAGGAAGGGAAGAGGATGTGTAGATCAGATTTTTACCCTGAATTGTGTTGTGGAGAAGTATCTGGAGAAGAAACAAAAGGTGTATGTTGCCTTTATGGACTTGGAGAAGGCCTATGACAGAGTGGATAGAGAAGGTTTGTGGAAAGTACTTAGAATATACGGAGTAGAGGGCAAGTTGCTGAAAGCAGTGAAGAGCATGTATGAGGGTGCAAAGGCGGCAGTACGTGTGGAGAGTGAGCAGAGCGAGTTCTTTGACCTGAATGTTGGCTTGAAACAGGGGTGTGTGATGTCCCCGTGGTTGTTTACTGTATATATGGATGGAGTTATGAAAGAAATACTATCAAGAGCAGTGGATGTTGGTGTATCGCTGAAAAGGGAGGGAATTGAGTGGAAGCTACCTATACTGCTGTTTGCGGATGATACAGTTCTGATGAGTGATAATGAATGGGAGTTGCAGGGTCTGGTAAATGAGTTTGGAACAGTGTGCGAAAAACGGAATTTGAAGGTAAATACGGGGAAGAGCAAGGTTATGGTCTTCGAAAGGGGTGAAGTCACAGAGTGTGAGGTGAAGCTGAACGGTCAGGCTATGGAGATCGTCAACTCTTTTAAGTATCTGGGCAGTGTGTTGAGTAAAGATGGGACTATGGATGAAGAGGTGCGGGAGAGGGTACAACAGGGGAAAAGGGTTGTAGGAACGCTAAAAGCAGTAACAAGAAATAGGGTGGTCAGTATGGAAGTGAAGAAGTCCTTGCATGACAGTGTGGTAATCCCGACACTGACTTACGGAAGCGAAGCATGGACGTTGGTTGAGAGACTCAGACCAAGAGTGAGAGCAGTGGAAATGAATTACTTAAGGAGTGTGTGCGGAGTTACATGGAGGGATAGACAGACTAATGAGGAAGTAAGAAGGAGGTGTGGTGTGGAGGTAGATGTGCTGGAAAGTGTGAAAAGGAACAACTTGAGATGGTTCGGCCATATGGAACGTATGGAAAGCGAGAGAATGACTAAGAGGGTGTATGAGAGCGAGGTGGAGGGACAGAGGGGGAGAGGTAGACCGAATATGAGGTGGAAGGATGAAGTGAGGAAGTACATGAACGAAGGTGGTGCTGGTTGGGGGGAGGGGCGTCGACTGACTGGGGACAGAGGTGCATGGGGGCGGTTCGTTCGTGGCCACCCCTTCGGGGATCACGGCGTCAGGCAATAGATAGATAGATAGATAGAACATATAAATTATATAATTACCAGTATATATAATATATATATATATATATATATATATATATATATATATATATATATATATATATATATATTTTTTTTTTTTTTTTTTTTTTTATCCAGAACACATGAGCTCCATACTAGAGCTCTCATAGGGCTAGCTCAAAGGATTAGGAAGGCATTGGTAAAAGTAATTGCAAGTCAAATCTACCTTTCATGATCATTTTGCTTATGTCTAAAGAGCTGACTGGAACTGTTGAACTTCTCGGGACATTCGTTGCACTGCTGGCTCCCTGAACTACCTCGATGATGGGTCTTCTGGTGCTCCTGTTGGTAGTACACAACAAAGCATGACAGTTGTACATATATCATGATACACAGAAGTACATTCTACAACTGTAGGGGGTAGTACTCACTTTTTATGGACTCCCTTCTACCTCATGTTTAGCATATTAGCTATAAGGTTTTAAGACGTTCATTCCGTTAGTTTGGCGATTTTAAGACCTTTCGCCACATTTTTGTTATCAATATTAAGACCTTTCGTGCCCTTATGGTGTCTATTTTTTGTGGCGAGCGTTAGCGAGCCTCTAATTCTAGAAGGAACGGCCTTTGGCCGTGACATTTTTCTACCGAAAAATGTACAAGTTTATCTTGAAAGGGTGGGTCTAGGGGGTGTTTTTCTAAGCTTGATAGAGGTCTAGCTCAAAAATATATAGAAAAAACCCCACAAGCATTACCCCCTAATAAACAAAAGTCAGTATCATATTATAATTGTCTACTTAAAGGCAGAAAATGTATAAAAATTAGTCAACACTGTACAGTCATAACTGTCTAATGATAGCCAGAATAAAGTGTACAAAAAAGTCTTGATAGCGTAATACATAAATGCGTGGAATTTCGGTGTCAGTATCCTAGGTTCGAGTCCTTGGAGTGCCACATGTATTTGTTGATTTCATTAATTGAGTTTAGAAGTAAAGTTGGTTGGTGAAAAAAAATATGAATTACATGCCTAAAAGGGTTAAAGTAAAATGATATACACTATACAGTACATAGTATACATATTCACTGAGTGGTGTAATATTAAGCAGCATAATACAACTATGCAATAATAGCTGATATCCCCACCTTGAGAGCATGGTTAGAGATGAAGAGGTTGTGGCAGGTGGAGCAGCAGTGGGTCTTCTCATGGACCTTTTGGTGTTTCTTCAGTTGACACAACTTTTGGAAGGTGGCTCTGCAGTCGTTGCATCTGGGGGCACACAAATGTACAGTAGTCTCATTACAATAAAGCAATCTTTCCTGTATATGAGGTTAAGGGAGCCCAGACGGTATTGTGCAGCATAATTTACTGGTTCGGCTCAATGGTTTAAGGAAGGGAGTTTAGTTTGCTCCCTAAACCTCTATCAAGCTTAAAAAAACACCCACAAGACCCCCCTTCGATATAAATTTGTAAATTTTTTGGTAGAAAAATGTACCGGCCGAAGGCCGATTCCTCTTCAAATATAGGCTCGCTATCGCTTGCCAGGAAACAAAATTGACACCTAAATGGCACAAAAGGTCTTAATATTGGCAAAGGAATGGGGCAAAATGTCTGAAAATTGCCAAATTAATGGGGCGAATGTCTTGTAATCTCATAACTACAATAATAGTGCTAAACATGAGGGAGGAGGAGGACTCGAAAAACCAACTGCCTCCCCTTAACCCTTCCTGCCCGGGCAGCATGTTATAAGGACACCGCGGCAGATGGGCAGGAACCCGGGTGTCCTTACCTGGTCAGTAAGCTTGAAAGCCTATTCAGCTTGGTCTCCACGCCGTGCGTCCGACGCATGTAAACAAAGCCGATCGTTGCGTCACCGCACCTCCGAAAACAATAAGGAGACGTCGGATCAATGTTATTGTTGTGACGTCAGACGAAATTAGTGTCTGAAAAGCTCCGATATTGTCAACATCGCGGAAAAATTCGCTCCACGGAAATTGTCATCACAACTGAACCAGTTGACTTAGAGAGCTCTACTCAACGCCAGTCTACAGATTGGAAACCGCACTACGTTTAGGGATGCGTGGAAAATTTCTAGCAGTTCAAATAAAAAAAATACGGTAGCCTAGGCCTAGACGTTTTTCGGCCAGATCGCCCGGATACGACCTCCGTCCTTAGGAGAACCTGCCCGGGCCACGAGGGTTAAGGTGGTGTCACACGAGCGATTTTTCAGTCAATTTTTACGGGCAATTGTTATCTAGCAGCTTCCAAATATAAGGTCTGTAAGCATTAAACTACCTAACATAATCTACCTTCAATTTTAATTTCCGATTTCAGTGCTAAAGAGCCTCAAAATAGTATGAGAAAAAACTTGCTCGTCGAAAATTGCCGTAAAATTCGCTTGTGTGACATCGCCTTTAGGGTAGGAGTATTGAAAGAGATGGTGCAAGGGATCATGTAGTAAGAAGAATGATCGTCAATTACATGACTGATGCAGAGATTGTCAACACCAATTGATTAGGGCAATACCCAGGGGAGGCCTCATAGGAATGTGATAAGGAGTTGTTGGAACAAACTGTTCCATTTGTCTGGCCTCCCTCACTGTTTCTGTTTGTGTCATCTACACAGAGAGTCATTCAGCCAGCTCTCACAAACACCTCCTTCCATTCATTTCACAACACTAAACAAGCACACCATACTTCTTTCCAATACACTGAAACATAAATGTGTTCACTCTTTTAACTTTGGGAAAGACACTTGTTAAAGGCAGCTTTGCCTTTTGTCTCATTCATTCACATTAAAAAAAAAAAAAAAATATATACATACTGTAATTAAATACCCCTGCAATATATGGAACAGCCTTTTAACCAATACCAAATATATACATACAGTAGGGTCTCACATAAAACGAGTTTATGGTCGATAAACGAGGGCGTTTTATGCGATTTCGTTTTATGTGAACACAGCATTTTGGTGGCGCAATATCGTCAATTTTCACTGTAAGCGAAAATTTTCGTACAAAGCGAACGATATTTCATACAAAGCGAACTATATTTCGTACAAAGCGAACGGTATTTCATACAAAGCGACGATATTTCGTACAAAGCGAATTTTAGGTCGGTCGTTTTAATCGAGACTCGTTTTATGCGAACACGTTTTATGCGGGACCCTACTGTACTGTAATTAAATACCCCTGCAATATATGGAACAGCCTTTTAACCAATACCAAATCCTGGTTTGGATGGATCTTTAAATCTCATTCATGGCCGCTGTAGCTTACCTAATTATAATGTAAATCTTGTAAAACATAAATACCAAAATAAGAAAAACCTAATATAAAGACAAAATAACTTATGAAAACCACTACCGGTATGTGGAAATAAAGATTTAGGACAATCAAATTTTGAAATAAAAAAACACACAACCACCCCAGGACAAACAAAATTACCATCCCACAAAACTACTACCACAATTGACCTCCCAATCTACCAAGATTGGAAGCCAAAGCGTCACATTTTTCCTTTGCCCCTCAACTTTTTCTTTATAAATGCTGAGGGGCACAGGGCCCTGAGTGGGGCTTTGGTTTCCCGGGCGTTTCTGCACCCTCCTCAGCTCCCCGCCTTGGAGTGGCTTCGGTCACCCAGGCTTTATTGTGGTCGACAGGGAGGGTTCTGTGGGGGCGCTCAGTTATGGCCTTGGCCTTGCTCAGGGCCTTGGGGCTGTTCGGCCAGGCAGCTTGGGGAACAACAACAACTACTACCACAAATGAACTGCTTTTCGAGCAATTAACCCTTTGAGTACCATTGTATTCTAGCTCATATTTAGACAATATTATGTAGCTTAGGAAGAATCGGTGGTAGTTCAAAGGGTTGCTCGAGATAGTTGGAAGCCTTATCATTGCTAGAGGTCCTTCCTAAGCTGAATCAAATCATCTAATAGTTGCCAGAATATGATGAAAAAGATGTCACTGGTATCGTACGGGTTAAGAAATATAAAGTAATCAGACAATAAATTCTAGACCCAAGATACTTACTCATACACCTTGGTGACAGACACTATGGGCTCTGGGAGGTTAATTGTTTTAGTGGTGGTGATGGAAGTAGTGGTGGTGGAAACAGGTGGAGTGGTGGAGACGATGGTGGTGGTGGTGGAGGAACTAGTCACCTTTATCTCCGACAATTCCACATTATGCTCAGCGTTGTTCAGGAGTTGGACCAGTTGTGAGGACTGGATCTCTCCGCCCTGACTCAAGCTTGACAAGTCCAGGCCAGACTAAAACGAGAATTTAGAAATCATGTAAATAGTTTGTTAAAGGGAGATAGGACTGGCTCGTCACCCTTCAGTGGGTCTCATATAAGCTGAGAAGTGTTGCCAACACGGGAGCAGTGCTCAAAAGATCGTGGTAACTGGTACAGGGTTGTACAGGGTTGTACAGGCAGTTACAAGGAAAGTACATTACTGACGGATAATATACTGTACGTCGCTGGGACTGGGGAGTTACTTATCTGCTGACGTATATACACGGCGCTGGGATTCGAGGGGTTAAGACCTTTTGTGCTATTTAGGTGTCAATTTTTTTCCTGGCGAACGATAGTGAGCCTGTACTTTTGTTAGAACCGGTAGAAAAATTTACAAATTAATCTAATAGAGTTTTTTTTAAGTTTGATGGAGGTCTAGGGAGAAAACTAGAAAAATCATTAATACTGTACATGCAAAAATCGACCAAAAAGTGAACCATCCCCCCATAAGGCTAACAAACATACAATCGTACATAAACTTTTAAAGGCGAGTGATCAACAAGAAGTACTGTTTCAGTCCTAATGTTGACATTCTATGCAGCCCTGTTCTGGGTTGCTTCACTTGTCTATTAAGTATTAACAAACTTAGCGATCATAATGTACAACCTGATTTCATGTTTTTCAATATCTACACCTACATGCACCTCCTTCCACATTCACATTTTTTATTTTACTTTCACAGTCCACATTCACATTCTTGCAACTTTTCACCTATTTATGATCCTCCATCTTTTTCACACGCTCAAACCAACCAAGCCTACTCCACAGTTCCTTCACATTTACCAATTCTTTCACCCAACCCGATCTTATAAATTCAAAAATAAACACTGCAATTTCTCTGAACCGGGACCTTTCTAGAATTAATGAATGGGGACAAGAGAATCTAGTTTCCTTTAATGCACAGAAAACCAAGTACATTCAATTTTCTAACCGACAGAATCTCACTGACTCCCATATATTTTTTAATGATGTAAATATTCCCACTTCCCCTAGTATTGACATTCTCGGTGTAACATTAACTACTAACTTGAGCTGGACACATTATGTTAGAAGCATTGCTAAGAATGCCTCTAAAAAACTGGGACTCCTGTACAGAGTTCGAGAATTCTTCACTGACGAGCAGTTGGCCGTAATATATAAAAGTCATGTGCGCTCTCAGATGGATTACTGTTCACCTCTGTGGGGTGGAAGTGGAGTGGTTGCATTGAGGCAGTTGGACAAAATTCAAAATAAAGCTATTAGATTAATCAATAACCCTGCAATCACACAGGACCTTCCTACATTAGCCATACGAAGAAACGTTGCATCCCTTGCATTATTCTACAGATATTTTCACAGCAATTGTTCCGAGGAACTTGCTTCAATTGTGCCGCCTCTCCACATCTTTCCCCGTAGAACTAGGGCAGCTGAGAGCGCCCATGAATTTACACTTTCTCCTCCACAATGCAGAACTTCTGCTTATCAGAATTCATTTATCCCCAGAGCTACTACTCTTTGGAATTCACTTCCCTCGAATTGCTTTCCACAAACTTACAATCAACAAATGTTTAAATCCAGTTGTTACAAACATTTTATGAATGGAGGATGCCTTTAGGCACATGGACCTTTTTGTTTTATCTGTGTTTTTCCTTCCTCCGTTCATTGTCTCTTAAAAAAAAAAAAAAAAAAAAAAAAATAGATATCTTCACTGATACATTACTTTAAATAAATGCTTCTAAAATTATTCTGTCTCTATAAGTGACACTACTGAAGTTATAATTGTTAAGCGTTATGTTTCCAGGTAAAATTCACCTATTAGACGAGACAGAATCGGCTACCCCCAGCTATGGAGTACGTGCAAGAGTACAGTATATACTGTACATACATACAGTACATGTATCCAGGTATACTAGAATGGCATAGTTGGGGTACGTGCCTGAGCATATACTGTACATACATACATACAGTACATGTTTCCAGGTACCGGTATACTAGAATGGCATAGTTGGTTAAGGGGACCGACCGGTTAATTACAAACTTCCAGGTCTTACTTTCAATTTAAATGAAATTTGGCACAGGTGTATAATTATGGCCATAAAACTTGATCAAAAAATTTTTTTTTTTTTTTTTTTGCTTTTTTCTTGCAATTTAGGTAAAAAAAAAATGAAAACCATAGCACTGCAGAAAATGATAAACTCCTACAGAAATCCCCATAGCACATGTTTTATGTGATCAAACAACTCACAAAAGGTGTATCTGTAGTTGCTATAAAAAAAAAATTATATATTTTGTGTATTTGTTCGATTTAGGTGATTACGGATTCAGGCGAATATATTTATAGAAAATTACAACTTTGACGACATATTAAAAAAAATAAAATGACTAGGGTAAATTGGCTTTATAGGCCTTGTAGTGTTTTTAATTACCTTTCCAATGGTATATACACCATTCCTATAGGTCCAATAATAACTGTAGAATAACATCCGAAAGTGCGACAATATAGGTTCTGAGAAAAACAGGTGAAAGTCTAAGGTAATTAGGTGAACATTTTTACTTTTGTTTTTTTAGATTTACAATATTTTACGCAGGAACATGGCAAAGTAGAAGATAAAGCGTATGGGAGGTTGTAGAGTAGCTTACGCTCTTTCGATTTATATAGGTATGCTCCTCGTACGACCAGTAGTTACTGAGCATATTAATTTCAAAGTTCGCTATATAACGTTTTTAGAATTACAGGAAAAGTTTGGAAAACATAAAAAAAAAATATTTCCAATGGGTTTTCACTAATAACATTTCACTGGCTTATGAAGGGATGTTGACTCTTGTTGAGTAAACACCTATTGGTATTTTCAGGATTTCAATTTTTTTAAGCCTAAATTAACCGGTCGTCCCCTTAAGTGACTTTTATGACAGGTGACAACTTGAGTGTTATTCACATCAGATGACTATTTTTGTGAAGAGTCTGTATCTATCTACGCCAGACACCTTGATGTCCAAGTGGGTGGTCACAAATTAATGGCAACGTATTTGATTCTCTAGCTTCTTTTTAGGGAAGGTTGCTAGCCTGTTATGATGTTGCAGTTTTTAGCGCCGTGCTCTCCCTAGATTAACGGGGCTAGGGCGTGCCCTTGTTACAGGGACTTAATTTAGGAAAACTTTATATTGAAAGGTCAGTTACATAAAAGGTAACTTACAGGGACATGAAGCGTGAAACTCTCCGAGAAGTTCTGGTGATCGGCAAAGTTAGAATCCAGTAATGTGGCAGTGGTGGCAGGAGATGTGTCGGAGGCAGAGACAACGGTGGTGACGGAGGTAGTGTTTTGGTGGCGTGACCCTGAGGTCCGACTTCCGCGACCCTCATCATCATCACTGTCGACCAACCCACCGCCACCCAGACCGTCCCCACTCTCTGTTGTGACAAGGTAGCAGATTGCCTTCATTAATACTGGTATCATATTCTGTATCTGCTATATATTTAAAAATGGTAAATGATTAAGTTTTTTTTTACCACCATTCACTTCCTGCTCAATAGCTGGGCTAGGGTGGTGCCCTGATGTATCAATAGAGAGAATGAGAGCTTATTCATATACATGTCTTCAAATAAGGGGACAGTAAATAACTGGAACAAAAACATTATCTATAGCTAAGTATGTAGTGGACAGTTATGTCCACGAGGCAAGGTACAAATACTGTACTAATAACTAATATAATTCTAGGAATATCTCACCATTATTGCCCGCGATAGTAATAGTTGGTTCCCTGGCTGTATGAAGCTGTATGGTGGCTGGTAAACACTGAGTGGTAAAGCCGGTGTGCGAGTCGCCAGATATCATAGACGATGGTAGAGTGACCATGTCCAGGCCTTCCGTGTCCAACAGGGCGGCGGCTGTACGGGAAGTGAACTGGGACTGGGACTGTATCACAGAGGTCCCATTGGTCCCATCGTCCCGTCCAGGCCCCTGGATGACGGAGGTGAGGACGCTGTTGGAGGGTGAGTGAGGAATGCCCAGACTTCCTCCGTCATCCTCTCCTCCCGTATTGGTTACAGAGACTTCCACACTATCATCCGTTGAGCTTTGTAATAATATCTGTGAGGTACCATCGCCGCCTTGGATGATTGACGTGGCATCCGGTGAAGTGGATGAATGGGGGATGAGGATGGATGAACCCGAGGAAGAGTGAGGGATGAGAATGGATGACCCAGATGAAGCTGAGGATGAGTGTGGGATGAGAATGGATGACCCAGATGACCCTTGGAGAATGGAGGATGAAGCAAGATGGGTGATGATCGTTGAAGGTTGTGAGCCGAGGATGACTGTCTCCCCACCCGCCAGTCCACCTTCCACACTGGAGTGCAGGTCGGCCAGGGTCAGCGTGGTTCCCTCTCCCACACTCTGGCTGAAGCTGCCAGGTAGAATCTGTACAAAAGAAAAAATTGATAAAGACAGGGCTCACAATAAATGTATAATATAATCTAACAAACATGGTAGATGAATATTACTTACAAATTTATAAAGTATTTATGTAATCAACAGAAAGACCTTGATTTTCCGGCATTCGAGCAACCTGTAGCTCAAAACAACCGTCAGTGTTTTTAAATCCAATGATAACCGGCATGTATCGTCTTCCCCTGTTGCACCCTCTCCCACACTTCTTCATTCATACTCCTATCTTTACTCAACACACTACCCAAATCATAATATCCTACAGTAGTCATTAAAAGATATTTCTTGGGGTTTATGGACATTTACAGGAGTAATGTTCGTCTAACCGGCAATTCTACTTTACCTGCATTTTCAAATCCCCTGAGTGTCGGAAAATCAAAGTCTAACTGTATTACAGTAAAGTTAGTAAACTCAAAAAGCAAGTTGTGAAGTGTGCTGCAATTTACCTGTGCAGTGGCCTGATCCTCCTGTTGTTGTCCCTGATGCTCACCCTCCCCAGACAGTGTGAAGTCCCCATCCTGAAACACGTTCGTCATACCCGTAATATCTGTCACTTCTTGGTCGGTAAGTGAAGCCGCCGACGATGCTGTTAGAGATAGAGGGGTAGTTAGTAATAATACAGTACTGGTAGTTAGATTATTTCTAAATTATATTTGTTCTTAATTTAAAACAATAAGCAATAAGTTATGCAACAAGACAGTAAATATAAGACCATAAGAGCAAGGTAAAACTTTGAAAACAAATAAATAACACACAAAAAACATATGTAGAGTACCATGACCAAGTTAAATCCCTGTAACAAGGGCACGCCCGAGCCCTGTCAATCAAGGGAGTGTACAGCGTTAAAAACTACATCATTTGCATTATCATTGTAGGTACAGGTACATGAATATAATTATGTATGTACAGTATGTATATACTCAAGCACATACCCCATTGTTGGGGGTGGCCGACTTGAGACAGAGCTCGAACAGAAATCTTTAAAGTTCCAATTCTTAGGGTTCGGGACCACTTTCGCGTTCCCTCGCCCCTTTCTCTGTCTCGTTGAGTAGGATTAATCTACAGAAGTTTTGGTCTAATACATAATAGAAGCATAACTAAATCATAAAAATTGGATATTTCAAAATTCAAGCAAGAATTACACCAAATAAAAAAATATATAAATTGATTTCAAGTTTTACGTAAATTATTAACCCAAAAGTTTAACAAGCTTACAAAACTCCTCTTACAAATGACACGGTTAATTGAGATGGTCATTAACTCTTTGCTTTACTCTAAAACTCAATAAGATCATCCGGAGGTAACTGGAATAAAATAGAACATAGGGTTGCGCATTAGTAAGATGTTTTTTAATAGCATATCGGAAATTGTAAGTAAGAAATATCTGATTATCGGATTAGATCTGTTATACTCGCATCCCAAAGGAGAGTGCTTGCAACACCACCAACATTGCCCACAACACCAAGGATAGCATTAACCCGGCAAGCGCGATAGGCCTCACGGAAGGCTTCCTATAGGGAACGCGATAGGCCTCGCGGATGCAAGACCATAAAAAAAGCCTTCCATAAAAAAAAGGGCCTATCAAAACAAAGGAATTTGTCTCTAGGTGAGATAATTCCCCTCCAGTACTCATCCATGTAAATCTCACCCACCCCCCTCCCCTCCTTCTCCACCTTATTCCCCCCTCCCTCCCCTCCTCAATTATCACCTATTTTTCCTCTTATTATCATCATTTATCGGTTATTTTTCTCTCCCGCGATAATGTAGCACAAGTGGGTTGCAGAAAAGATCGTTATGCAACACCCAGACACCGGCCCACACCGCCCCGCTCGTCTCAGTTACCTCACAGACAGCGAGAGAGGAGGGTTGCCTGTGGCTCTCTCTCGCCTGAGATTATGACCGGGTGGCCAATATCTTCGTTTTTCACCACCCAAATGCTTTTCCCACTTATTTTAGCACTCTTGAAGGTTCATATATACATCATATATGTAAAATAAAAGCATACCGAAAACAAATAATGCTCTATATTGTAAATATAACGAATTCTGTCAGAATCCAAGGCTAGAAATGCACAAATAACTACCCTAGCCCCTAGGTCTATTTCGCGCTTGTCAGGTTAATAGAGATAGCCTACCCATACCTAGAGAAGTTAAAAAGACAGTCTACCATCGGAGACCAGCCCGACACCTACAGTTTCATCTGTCAATTTTTTTAACCCTCGTGGCCCGGGCTGGTCCTCCAAAGGACGGAGGTCGGATCCGGGCGATCTGGCCGAAAAACTTAGTTTCTTACAGTAGATCCTCTGGAAAAAGGCAAACTATGCCTGTGTATCCAGCTCAGTACCAGTACTTGCACTGCTGCGGTCGTTCACGGTGTTGGCGGCGGCGGTAGCAGACGCAACATTTTTACTATTCTGTATTTTTGTTTTATAATCAAACTTCAAATCTTGTCTTCCCCATGCTTTATCAAGATTACTTTCAAACTCCCTTATTGATTCGGAATCGACTACATACTGGGGCAGTGCGTTCCACTCATTTACCACTCTATCACAAAATGAGTTCTTTGCCTTCTCAAGCCTATTTCTTTCTTTGTAAATTTTCTTAGAGTGTCCTCTCGTTCTTGTTCCCTCCCGCATCAAGAAGATACCTTCACACACATCCTCATCGTACTTTCCTGACACTATCTTAAAAGTCTCTATCATATCCCCTCTCTTTCTCCTATATGCCAGTGTCGGAAGCCCCAGTGTCCTCAACCTCTGCTCATAGCCCGCGTTCTTCAACGTTGGTACCAGCTTGCTAGCTCTCCTCTGCAATTTCTCCACTGCTTCTATATCCTTTACCATATATGGAGCCCACACCTGGTTCGCGTATTCCAGGTGCGGCCTAACCAGCGCTGTATAGAGATTCCTGAAGATTTCTTCGTCAAGTGACAGAAATATCCTCCTTATCAGCCCTACAATTCTATTGGCTTTGTTTATCTTTTCTGCTAAATGTTCTGAGAAATTTAACTTATTGTCTATCACTACTCCTATATCCTTTTCTGCACTCACTTCCTCCATCGCTTCATACATACTGTATCCTACCTTGTCTATCTTGCTGGTCCCAATCCGCATGTACTTGCATTTTTTTGGATGAAAAGGCATTAACCAATGCTCAGACCATCCCTTCATGTCCTCCACATCTCCTTGAAGCAAACCCATATCTTCCTTACTCCTCACTCTTCTATACAGTTTAGTGTCATCCGCATACAGGTATACCTCACTTCCATTAGTTATAACTTCAGGCAAGTCGTTGATAAATATAACGAACAGCAGTGGTCCCAACACAGATCCCTGAGGTACCCCACTTGTAATTTCCCTCCACCCCGAGCCTATTCCATTCACCAGTACCCTCTGTCTCCGATCTTTCAGGAAGGCTTCTATCCATTTCACACATTTCCCCTATATTATAGCTTCTAACTTTCTCTATTAACCTTTTATGTGGGACCTTATCGAAGGCCTTCATAAAATCGCAATATACCACGTCTATTACATCACCATCTTCTAGAATTTGCATCCAATCATCTACCACCTTAATTAGCTGTAGTACCGTCGACCTCCCCGGCAAGAATCCGAACTGTCTCCCACTGAAAATTTGGTTTGACTTCATATGATCCATTATTCCTTCTCTAATTACCGTTTCCATTAGTTTACACACAACACTTGTCAAACTGACTGGTCTATAATTCCCTGGGTCATTTCTCTTTCCCTTCTTAAATATAGCTGTTATGTTCGCCTCTCTCCAGTCCTAGGCCTAGGCTACCGTATTTTTTGTTTATTTTAACTGCTAGAAATTTCCCATGCATCTATAAACGTAGTGCGGTTTTCAATCTGTAGACTGGCATTGAGTAGAGCTCTGTAAGTCAACTGGTTCAGTTGTGATGACGATTTCAGTGGAGCAAATTTTGACGCGATGTTGACAATATCGGAGCTTTTCAGACACTAATTTCGTCTTACGTCACAACAATAACATTGATCCGACGTCTCCTTCTTGTTTTCGGAGGTGCGGTGACGCAACGATCGGCTGTCGGACGCACGGTGTTCAGACCAAGCTGAATAGGCTTGAAAGCTTACTGCCTGGTATAAGGACACCCGGGCTCCTGCCCTTCTTTCGTGGTGTCATTTTAAAAGGACACCCGGGCTGGAAGGGTTAATAATTAACACACCTGAGACAGTCGCAGCAGACACCTGATGAGCGGCATAGAGACTAGTAGTAAGCAGGGCCTGTTGGTCCCCTACTAGACTCGAACCTGCCGCCCGTACCGCCTCCATGGCCAGCTCGTGCCGGTGGGTCTTCATATGTTTTTTACAGTTCGTGTTGGTCTTGAACGTCTTCTGGCAGTACGGGCACATGTACGGTCGGTTCTGTTCAAAGTATACCAGGTTAATAATACTATATGGCTATGCATGTTTAACTCCTTCTGTACCGGCGATGTCTATTTATTTTCTTCTAGGTACTGTACTATTAGAGGATATTATTCAGCTAAAAAAGGGCCTCCATCAATTAACAGGCTTTGAACTATCTCAATGAACCCTTTAAACTACCACAGATCCTTCTTAAGCTGCAAAAAATCATCTAAATATAACTAGCATAAAATGAAAAAGACGTCGCAGTACAGAAGGGGTTAATGTGCCACGAGAGAATAAACAATACACCAAAGACATGTTGGGCTGATTCTACTCTTCTACTCCAAGTACTGTATATAAATAAATATAACCGACTAACTAACATTTGAGTGTATGGTCTGGTGTCGCCGGAGACTGCCGTTGGTGGCGAAGAGGTTGTTGCACGTCGGGCACTTGTGACTGCGCTGGCCTGTGTGCGTCTTCAGGTGGGACTTCAGAACGCTCCCAGAGTAGAATTGTCTGCAAATCACAGTCTTAAGTTATAAAAGGTTCTGATTGTATACTTTAGAACACATTAGTCATCACAGTTTTCATCATTATTGCTTACATTAGAACACATTAGTTGGTCTTCACAGTTTTAGACTTTTAGTTATAATGATCATGATTGCATACTTTAGAACATATTATTTAGTCCGTATAGTCTTAGGGTATAAAAGGTGATGACTGCATATACTGTACCAAAACATATCACCTAAGTAATTTAACCCGTAAACGGCGGCAAAGCTCATAAGAGATTTTACTGGGCGACGGCGGAAAAGCTCTTAAGAGGGAGGCCTTAAAAAAACATTTAAACGGCCCCAGTAGCACTAAACAATTTTTTTTTTTTTTCCCCTATACCTCATATCACTCCTCCACATACCCTCCTTCCCCCTTTTCCCCTCCCCCTTCAATTATCACCTATTTTCCCTGTTATTCCCTAATTCGTTGGTATATTTTTGTGTTAACATTAGCAAAATGTGTGGAGGATGTGCTTACGTGCCTAGCGAGTGTGTTATACAACCGAGTGTGTGAATGAGTAGGCTCAGTGTGGCTTGAGGCCTCGTGGAGGGAGGGGTTGCCTCAATTTTCTCCATAATTCATGAATGGGCTGGTCCATCTATATTCGCAATTTTGACCAGAAAAATTATATTTTCACTTGTTTTATTGTTGTTACAGGTTACTATCTTCATAGTGAAGGTAAAATACTCATATGAATAAGTAATAACGATATTTATCGTAAAATGACGATTATAGGCCTGAATGGAGCCTATATGCTCGCCCATGGGGACCGGGTTCAATACCCCCACCTCGCCGTTTATAGGTTAATCAATAAATAATTTTATCAGTCTGGCACTTAATATTTCTGTATCTGCAATAACATCTTTATAAGTGTTTTATGTACAGGTAGGAATTACAAATTCATTCTAGTCAATCAATATATACAGTACATTAAAACCCCACCCAACCGGACAAATTAAAAGAGAATCCAGTCAAAAAGTGACTAAAGTCCGAATAGGTATTCAGTGAACCGGACTATTCCGGATGTCTGTTATAACTTGCTCATGTAGTAATGTACACCCTATGTGGTGGATTGTGTTCTTTTATTTATAAATTATTATTTTACTTAAGCGTTGTTTCCACATAGCAATTTTGATTAGTTGTTTTGTCTTTTTACTGTGTTTGTATATGTTTTGGTTTGTTTATTTTGCAAGTTTTACATTATAATAATGATGTCCGGTTCTCTAACTCAGACTGAATGTAAACAGTACGTCTGACAGGAAAAGCAACCTACCTACAATTCTGTGTGGTTCGAACTTGATGCATTTTTGCTTCAGCAAACCGGACTATTCCGAATGGCTGGGAACATGTCCGAAATTAGGTTGTGCTGTCCGAACTTGATGTTAAATATAGTTAAGCTAATCTGCATATGTGATATATTCCCAAATACTTCAAATATATTTTATACACGTTTACAATAATTACCTTTCTGATGCATAGCTCGCCCTTAAGAACGTTGAACCCTCCAAGATGAACCAGCTACTCAGCGAAACAACAAACCACCATCGTAACCAAGAAGCATAAACGCCGACACACAAAAACCACAGCCCAAACAACTACAACACCATGTAATGCCAAACAAACCACATACCATATCCAACTCACTATTTACACCATCAGCTTGTCATGCCTTAAACCACCATTACAAAAAACACGCCGGACAATCGCTCCCCACTATCGCTAGCACAACCTCTCACCGTCATCTCTCCTTTCCGACTCCCTTCTCCTCCTCACAACGCATACACGCTCCCACTCACGTCATCAGCTGATGACGTCATCGCATCCTCGATAATTTAATCATCAGGGTAATCTACCCTACAAATTATAGATACTCTACATGCGATTATACTATAGGTAGTATAATGATAGTATACATAACATATACATTTACTTAATTACCACCCAACTCTTGATCTAACTTGCCAAGGGTAAACAACCATACCGGTCGTTTGCAGGCCAACCATACTGGTCGTTTGCAGGCCAATTTGTAGCCAGCACATCAAGATTCTAACACTTGATGCCTTTTTTTTCTCCAAGCCAACCGGACCAGTCCGAATGGCTGGATAAATTTAGAATCAAAGATTGTTGCTGTCCGAACTCTATGTTGTATTTTTCCCTTGCGATCCGGACGTGTCCGGCCACAATTATACTGTGGCTTTACTTACTTGTGGCAGCTATCACACATATAAGGGCGCTCTCCGGTGTGAGAGCGTTCATGCTGCTTCAGGTGGGAGGACTTCTTGAAGGCGGCCGGGCAGTAGCGACATTTGTGGGGTCGGTCGGGGGGGAACTCGCCTGTCTCGTTGGGGTAGATCTGGCTGTGTCGGGAGAGCTGCTTCACGAGACCTAGGCAAAAAGAAAAATTACAGTTAGGATTAAAAGATTCAGAGATGTTGGTAGACATTTTTTGCCTATCAAAAAATTTATGATAATAGGTCTTATGTAATACCCCCTAAGATCTAAATGTTTCTAATATTTGTAATAATACAGTACTTCTGATACAACTAGGAAAAATATACCGACATAAATACAGTACACCAAAAAATAAGCAGATCACAAAATTTACCTATATTAATTATAAGTACTGACTCCTCCAATGGAATTTCCATACAATAATAAATACACAAAATAATAATCAGAACAATGAATTTACCATCATTGGTGATTAGTATAGGTTCCTCCTACGGAATATTCGGTAATGCCATAATAATATATCTTCAATAGTTATATAGATAGGCTCTTCCAAGGGAATGTCTAGTAATGCCATGAGCCAGGAAAAACAAAACAAAAATGTAAATTAAAGCCTATCTATCTATTTGTTGCAAGTAAATTGTTGCATAAATTTAATCTTTTTAAGGTCAATTATTGTGACTATTTTAAAATTTGATATCAATAATTTTAATCTTTTAAGGAGATATTTTGAGCTTTTATGGACTTGGAAAAAGCGTATGATCGTGTGGACCGTGAAGCAATGTGGAAGGTGTTAAGGATTTATGAAATAGGAGGAAATTTGTTAGAAGCAGTTAAGAGTTTTTATGAAGGGAGCAGAGCATGTGTGAGAGTAGGAAATGGTGAGTTGAGTGAATGGTTTGAGGTAAAGGTAGGTTTGCGACAGGGTTGTGTAATGTCACCATGGCTGTTTAATATGTTTATGGATGGTGTGGTGAGGGAGGTGAAAAGGAGAACTATGGGAAGAGGATTGTGTTTAGTAGGAAAGAATGGTAGAGATTGGGAGTTGAATCAGTTGCTGTTCGCTGATAACACAGCATTGGTGGCGGATTCTGATGAGAAACTGCAGCGGGTAGTCAAAGAGTTTGGTGTGGTTTGTGGAAGGAGGAAACTGAAGGTGAACGTCAATAAAAGTAAAGTAATGGTGTGTAATAGGGGAGAGCATAGGGTGAATCTAGATGTGAGGCTGGATGGGGAAATATTGGAACAAGTAGAGTGTTTTAAATATCTAGGAGGAACGATAAGCAGGAGTGGAGGTATGGAAGTGGAGGTAAAACAGAGAGTGTGTGAAGGAAGGAAGATTTTCGGAGCAATGGGAAGTTATGTGGAAGACGAGAAATCTCGGAGTGAAAGTAAAAAGTGCACTGTATCAAGGAATTGTTGTGCCAACAGTGATGTATGGGGCTGAGACATGGGCTCTGAAGAAAAAGGAGAAAAGAGGGCTGGATGTGATGGAGATGAGCTGCTTGAGGAGTATGTGTGGAGTTACTCATAGAGACAGATTGAGGAATGAAGAAATATGTAGGAGTGTGGGGCAGCAAGAACATTTGTCAGCCAGAGTGGACAGAAGGGTGCTGAGCTGGTATGGTCATGTTGAACGAATGGGAGATGAAAGGCTTACAAAGAGAATATGTGAGTCAGGTACAAGGGGAGATAGAAGGGCAGGAAGACCCCCATTGAGATGGAGATACTGTGTAAGAAAGGCTTTGGATGATAGAGGAATGACTATAGATCAGGCAGGGGAAGTGGTGGTGGACAGGAGTGAATGGAGAATGCTTGTGAATAGTTGAATGAACACGGGGTCATTTGGAGTAAGGGGTCGGGTGCAAGTTGGACTAGATAATAGTCCATCAGGCGCCTGGCCTGGGGAGACGATTAATATGAAGGGTGTGCCTGGAAGTGTGGTGGGAGGGCTTGTGGCTTTGGCTCCGCTGCATGTCTGCCTGCCGAGATCGGAACCTCTCCGGGTGATCGGGGGCCGGGGGGAGTGCTGGAGCGACCTTGGTGACCCTGGTCTCTGGGTCTTCTCCTGGGTGACCTGGATGTGTGTGAGTTTGTGCTTTTTATCTGTGTTTATTTGTTGTTTTATGTTGTTTTTGTGTTTTCCCTGTTCTTGCTCTGTCTTGAGTCGGCTATCCCCAAAATGGGGATTTGGCCTGAGCATATAGATAGATAGATAGAATTTTAATCAAGCATTATTAACTTGAAGTTTCTATTATAACCTCTGCTTACTTTTTGTCTGTATGGATTAATTGTTTATCTTTTTCTATTGTTATTATTATTTTGTATAATTAATTGTTCTTGTTAAAAGAGTACTCTTTTGTTTAAATCTATTGTGCCTTCATATTTTCAAATATTTATATTTATTATATTGTATCTATTCGTTATCGATAGGATCAATTGCTTGCTTTTGCGATTTCCTTAGTTTATTTGTACAATAAATGTAGGTTATTAGTAGGGTAGTAATTGTTAGGGGTCACTTGAAGCATGCTATGCTTACAGGTACCTACCCGATAGCACTATCGTTAGTGAGTGATTATGTTTACTGTACTTTTGTCGATATCTTGTCAAATTGCAAATTTAGCTTGATATAAAATTTGATATAAATTGTAGTTTCTTTATTCATGCAGAATTTAGTAAAATTTACCAGAACGTCCCGGACTTCCCAAATTGACTAATTCCTCGAACATGACGATGGTGCATTGTTATATGTGCGATCAGTTTGCTTGGGAAATAAATTGACTTGCTCATGTAGTTGTGTACACCCTATGTGGTGGATTGTGTTCTATTATTTAAAACATTTATTTTATTAAGCGTTATTTCCACATAGCGATTTTGATTAGTTCTTTTGCATTTATCTTGTATCGTCCCAGTTTTGGTTTGTGTATTTTGCAAGTTTAACATTATAATACTCAGGCCCATTCCCCATTTTTCTTCTTATTTTTTTTTTCTCCATCTATCTATGTACTCAGGCCCATTCCCCATCTTTCTTATTATTATTATTATTATTATTATTATTATTATTATTATTAGGCCTACTGTTTTTTTTTTTTTAAATTACCTTCGTCAGTTATAAGAATTGGCTCCTCCAATGGAATGTCGGGTAAGGCCATGAACTTCTTGGTGTGAGCCTGTCGGTGTGGAGAGTGGAGGTGGGAGAGCTGGTGGGCCTTGCGGTGGGAGGCAGTGCGGAACATTTTCCCACACTGGCTGCAAGAGTACGGCTTCACACCCGAGTGTACCCTGGAGAAGGAATATTAGTGTTACAGGATCATCCAAGTAGCCTGCAGGAGTAGTGCTAGTGTTAAGGGAGCCCACCTCGGTTTTTCCTTTCTCTCTCTGAGTTGTATCCATTGTCGTCAACCCCATTCAGCCTACTGTTTTAAGACGTTTACCCCATGCAGGTGTCGATTTTTTCCTGGCGAGCGGTAGCGAACCAGCATATTATTTAAAATGTTTCTGACAGCAGGCTAAATTTTTACATTTTTCGATAGAAAAATTTCTCCGACAAAGCCAGATATCTCCATATAATGCTGGCTCGGTATCGCTCGCCAGGAAGATACAGACACCTGGATGGAGATAAACGTCTTAAAACAGTAGGCTGAATGGAGCCGAATGGATACAAGCCAGAAAAAGAGAGAAATTTAAAAGGAGAGAAAAAAGGCAGGTCTATCTATCTATCTATTGCCTGACGTCGTGATCCCCGAAAGGGTGGCCACGAACGAACCGCCCCCATGCACCTCTGTCCCCAGTCAGTCGACGCCCCTCTCCCCAACCAGCACCGCCTTCGTTCATGTACTTCCTCACTCCATCCTTCCACCTCTCATTCGGTCTACCTCTCCCTCCACCTCACTCTCGTACACCCTCTTAGTCATTCTCTCGTTTTCCATACGTTCCATATGGCCGAACCATCTCAAGTTGTTCCTTTTCACACTTTCCAGCACATCTACCTCCACACCACACCTCCTTCTTACTTCCTCATTAGTCTGTCTATCCCTCCCATGTAACTCCGCACGCACTCCTTAAGTAATTTATTTCCACTGCTCTCACTCTTGGTCTGAGTCTCTCAACCAACGTCCATGCTTCGCTTCCGTAAGTCAGTGTCGGGATTACCACACTGTCATGCAAGGACTTCTTCACTTCCATACTGACCACCCTATTTCTTGTTACTGCTTTTAGCGTTCCTACAACCCTCTTCCCCTGTTGTACCCTCTCCCACACTTCTTCATCCATAGTTCCATCTTACTCAACACACTGCCCAGATACTTAAAAGAGTTGACGATCTCTTAAAAAAAAAAAAAAAAAAAAAAAAAAAAAAAAAAAAAATTTTACACACCTTCCCACTCACACTAACTAAGGTGGCCAACAGAAGAACAACATAACAAGGGAATAAAACAAAAGAAAAAGACAAAAAGACCATTCACATTTTCTTTTGCTCACATACTCATTTTCACGCCGGTTGGAAAAGCAATTATCCACTTATAGAACACAATATTAAAGGTAGCTTTCAACGGTGTATGAATATATGTGCAGATAAATTATATGGATTTTTTCATGTGAATAAGTTTGAAAAAGATATAAATTATTACTGGTAGCCTATTGAAAGTAGGTGATGCATAAAAAAGTCCTTAACCCGGGAACTGCGGGAAGACTCTTAAGAGTAAGGCTATTAAAAAATCCATTTAAAACACCCCCCAATTTTTTTTTTATTGCCCCTGGGCCATGCCAAATATCACTCCTCCACCTCCCCTCCTTCCTCACCTCCTTCAGTTATCACCTATTTTCCCTGTTATTCCCTTATTCTGTGGTATATATTCGTGCTAACATTAGCGAGTTGCAAGCAGGACATTGTCATCACTGTTAGCAAGCGAGTGCAAGAGAGAGAGAGAGAGAGTATCGATCGACAGTCTCTCTCCAGACTTGGGAAAGAGTGGTGGGGTGGGAGGTTGCCTCAGCCATACATTATGTAACTCCCGGCCTGTATCGCCGATTTTGACCATCCAAATGATGTTTCCACTTGTTTTATTGTTGTAACAGGTTAATACCTTTATAATCAACCTATAATAGGCGCATATGGATAAGACTGTATTAATGCTATTTATGGTAAAATAACGATGTTGTTGTTGTTGTTTTTGTTGTTGTTGTTCCCCAAGCTGCCTGGCCGAACAGCCCCAAGGCCCCGAGCAATTCCAAGGCCATAACCGAGCGCCCCCACAGAACCCTTCCTGCCGACCACAATGAAGCCTGGGTGACCGAAGCCACTCCATGGCGGGGAGCTGAGGAGGGTGCGGAAACGCCCGGGAAACCAAAGCCCCACCCAGGGCCCTGTGCCCCTCAGCAATTATGAAGAGAAAGTTGAGGGGCAAGGGAAAAATGTGACACTTTGGCTTCCAATCTTGGTTGATTGGGAGGTCAATCCACGGAAAAGACGCCGTTACTTGAGATCTAGAAAATATATAAGTTAAAGGAACAGTCAGAGTAAGCTATGGGTATGGCAGAGATTGCTCAGTTCTCACTCTGATAGACCAGCCCATCACCAAATAACGATGTTAGTGATGGGAACAGCTCAAATACGTCAGCACAGGAGTGTGGTGTCTCATACCCCCCATGCGCACTTCAGAGGTTAAGGGGGGTCACCGGCTTATTTTATCTTTATCTCCTTTTCTTTCTTTCACTGGCTTGTATCCATTCGGCCCCATTCAACCAACTGTTTTAAGACGTTTATCGCCATCCAGGTGTCGATTTCTTCCTGGCGAGCGAAAGCGAGCCAGCATTGTATGGAGAAATCCGGCTTCGCCGCCAGAGACATTTTTCTATCTAAAGATGTACAAATTTAGCTTACTGTCAAAACAAAAATATACATATGCTGGCTCGCTACCGCTCGCCAGGAAAATATTGACACCTGGATGGGGGTAAACGTCTTAAAACAGTCTACAGCTGAATGAGGCCGAATGGATACAAGCCAAAGAGAGAGGGAGAGAAAGAGAAAAAAAGCGAGGTGGGCTCCCATAACGGGGTAAACGTCTTATAACAGTGGGCTGAATTAGGTTGAATGGATACAAGCCAAAGAGACAGAGGGAGAGAAAGAAAAAAAAAGCGAGGTGGGCTCCCTTAACGCCAAATGAGACTTACCATGAGTGTACTTTGAGAGAGGTGGCGGTGGTAAACTTCTTGGGACAGTGTTTACATGTGTGGTCCCTGGTGGACTGGTGGGTCTTCATGTGAGCCATCAGGGTAGACTTCAGCGCAAAGTACCGGAAACACTTGTTGCACTGGAGGGAAAGAGAGATAGTTCACAATACTGTATAATGATAATAATAATAATAATCTATTTTATATTAATTTCAAAACACCACCAAACACCTCCAATGAAATTAATGAAAGCATATCATGTGGTCCATATAATATTAATAATAATAATACTGTAATAATAACAACAATAATATTAATGCTGGTATTTATCCAGGCAATTAACCCCCCAAAACAGGTTAATATATAACTAAAGTGTATCTGCCAGCAGGTAAATAAGACGTTATTTAGGTGGCTGTAAATCCGTAAATATAGCAATTAGTAAAAAAAAAAAAATGGTTGGGGTACTTACTGGATCGCAACATCCACATAGACCACAAAGAACATCTCTTGACTCGACAGTGATATCGGGAAATAGCCTAATGCCCGTGCGAATATTCCCAAGCCAGCGATCAGGCATTTTCACAAAGTTTCCTTTTTTTTTCACTCGCTCTAACTTGCTCTAATCAAAGGATTATGGAGAAAATAATATGTGGTATAAAGTTTGTGTTCTAGCCTACACGTATGCTGCTCTGCATAGTTTACAATCATGTGAGGAATTGGGAGGGTTTACATTTCCCATATCGAACAATTACTGCTTATAAACCTATGAGATTTTTGCCCAAAACTCAGTGGCCTGGTTAAACAATCAAGAGAGTGGGAAATACAAAGAAATACAGCCCTTCAGAGGATGGGGACCAGCTATTAACCCGGCAAGCGCGATAGGCCTCACGGAAGCAAGACCATAAAAAAAGCCTTCCCCCCAAAAAAAAGGGCCTATCAAAACAAAGGATTTTGTCTCTAGGTGAGATAATTCCCCTCTAGTACTCATCCATGTGTTTCTCACCCCTCCCTCTCCCCCCCCTCCTCAATTATCACCTATTTATCCTCTTATTATCATCATTTATCGGTTATTTTTCTCTCCCGCGATAATGTAGCACAAGTGGGTTGCATAAAAGATCGTTATGCAACACCCAGACACCGGCACACACCGCCCCGCTCGTCTCAGTTGACTCCCAGACAGCGAGAGGGGAGGGCTGCCTGTGGCTCTCTCTCGCCTGAGATTATGACCGGGTGGCCAATATCTTCGTTTTTCACCACCCAAATGCTTTTCCCACTTATTTTAGCACTCTTGAAGGTTCATATATACATCATATATGTAAAATAAAAGCATACCGAAAACAAATAATGCTTTATATTGTAAATATAACGAATGCTGTCAGAATCCAGGGCTAGAAATGCACAAATAACTACCCTAGCACCTAGGTCTATATCGCGCTTGTCAGGTTAAGCATTAAAAAGCTTAAATTTGCTCAAGAGGCCCTCCAAGATCATCATGTAGAAACATAATTATATAAAATAAAATGAATCACTGATGGGTCCTGGTAAGAATTTAAATGATACTATTGCCTATATCTAACTACTGTACCAATTACACAAACTGAACAATAAAATATCGGACATGTGGCTTCCTTGAGCATACCTATTGCCCCTAGTCTCCTATTTCAACAGTACAATATAGCATGCCCTAATGAGAAAGAAATAGTTAGGTAAATTAAAATGTAAAACTTGCAAACTAAACAAACCAAAATTGGGACAAGGACAATATAAAGTCAAATAAAATTATCAAAATCGCTATGTGGAAACAACGCTTACTAAAATGAAAATTATTAAATAAAAGAACACAATCCACCACAAAGGGTGTACATTACTACATGAGCAAGTTAATCTGTTTCCCAAGCAAACTAATCGCACATATAACAACGCACTATCGTCACGTTAAAGGAAGTAGTCAAGTTTGGGAAGTCCGGGACGTTCTGGCAAATTTTACTAAACTCTGCATGAATAAAGAAACTACATGTTAAATGTCAAAATATTATTTAAAATCAAATTTGCAACATGACAAGACATTAACAATAGTACAAAATACAAATATTGATAAGATATCTATACTATTACAAATAATATATAAAATACAGTACAGCACTCACTAACGATAGTGCTATCGGGTAGGTACCTGTAAGCATAGCATGCCTCAAGTGACCCCTATCAATAACTACCCTACAAATAACCTACATTTATAGCACAAATAAACTAAGGAAATCGCAAAAGTAAGCAATTGATACTATCGACAATGAATACATATAATATAGACAAATAATTGCAAAATATGAAGTAACAACAGATTTAAACAAAGAGTACTCTTTTAACAAGAACAATAAATTTAAAAAATCATCAATATTAATTAAAATGTAAAACTTGCAAACTAAACAAACCAAAATTGGGACAAGGACAATATAAAGTCAAATTAAATTATCAAAATCGCTATGTGGAAACAACGCTTACTAAAATGAAAATTATTAAATTAAAATGTAAAACTTGCAAACTAAGCTAAGCAAAATTGGGACAAGGACAATATAAAGTCAAATTAAATTATCAAAATCGCTATGTGGAAACAACGCTTACTAAAATGAAAATTATTAAATAAAAGAACACAATCCACCACATAGGGTGTACATCACTACATGAGCAAGTTAATCTGTTTCCCAAGCAAACCAATCGCACATATAACAACGCACTATCGTCACGTTAAAGGAAGTAGTCAAGTTTGGGAAGTCCGGGACGTTCTGGCAAATTTTACTAAACTCTGCATGAATAAAGAAACTACATGTTAAATGTCAAAATATTATTTAAAATCAAATTTGCAACATGACAAGACATTAACAATAGTAAAAAATACAAATATTGATAAGATATCTATACTATTACAAAATAATATATAAAATACAGTACAGCACTCACTAACGATAGTGCTATCGGGTAGGTACCTGTAAGCATAGCATGCCTCAAGTGACCCCTATCAATAACTACCCTACAAATAACCTACATTTATAGCACAAATAAACTAAGGAAATCGCAAAAGTAAGCAATTGATACTATCGACAATGAATACATATAATATAGAGAAATAATTGCAAAATATGAAGTAACAACAGATTTAAACAAAGAGTACTCTTTTAACAAGAACAATAAATTTAAAAAATCATCAATATTAATAATAATAATAATAATAGAAAAAGATAAACAATAAATACAGACAAAAAGTAAGCAGAGGTTATACAAGAAACTTCAAGTTAAAAATGCTTGATTAAAATTATTGATGTCAAATTTTAGAATACAGTCACAATAATTGACCCTAAAAAGATTAAATTTATGGAACAATTTACTTGCCTCAAAACCTCTGTCCACTAAGAGTCTGTATAGTAACCTAGCTCTAGCCCAAAAGTCATCTACTTTAGTGCAGATTTTACAAAATCTTATTAATTGGGAATAAAAACAATTATAAGTGATTTTACTATCGATATTACTACTAGGGAAAGGAAAGTTTATTACGTTAAAATTAAAATCATCAACTTTGTGATATACTTTAAGTATGCACTGTTCATTAACAATCTCTATATTTATATCAAGAAAATTTTCAACTTTATAATTTACGTTACATTGTGTGAGGGGAATAGAATTAGGGTAAATAAGTTTAGCAACTTGATTAAAATTTAACAAATTGCAAACAAGAATATCATCAATATATCTACTATTATTACTTAACAGTTTAGCAAGTGCTAATTTTTCTGGAATTTTATTTTTCTTGCTACTGTCAACTAAGTCTTTTATATATTTAAATTCTAAAGCAAGCAAGAATAAGTCTGCAATTAAAGGGCTAGCATTTCCACCCATAGGAATTCCTAATATTTGTTTGAAAATGTACGGCCCGAATCTAACATAAGTATTGAAAAGGAGGAATTTAAGGGCATCTTTAAGTTTAGTTCTATCAAAATATACAGAACTAGTGGGAGTAGAGCTAAGTGATGCATTATTAAAATATGTATAAACATTTATGAAATAATTACCATTCCTAACGAACCTGTCAAAGTGCAAATCTATAATAAAGCAAAGCTCTGAATATACTAAATCTAAAGGCAAATTGGTATACAAAGTTGAAAAGTCGAAGCTATGTACCGAGGTAACTTTCGGCATGGTATTTATTTTATCAATAACTTCTAACGAATTGTCAACACTCCAATAATAGTTAATGCCAGTTCTTCTCATGATGGTATTACAATATCTTTTATGAGTACTTTTAATGTATTTTAAGCAATTTACTACTTGTTCTGATAGAGTTTTAGTGGTAGCAAATTTTGCTCCGGCAATAAAGCGATATTTATAAGGTCTTTTATGAAATTTAGGTAACATGTATAATTTTGCAATGCACTTGTTCTTATCAGAAAGTTTAATATCAAATATTATATTTTTCTTGGTATGTTCATCGATTAAGTTATCAATATTCAGATTATTTTGAATTTCATAAACAGAATTACCGCAAATATTTTACGTAATATGTTACCCTTAATACCTAATTCTTTTTTCATATTTTCAAGATAAAATTTCTTACATGTGAAGCTATAATTATTGCTGGCTTTATCTACTGTAGTGATTACAAAATGTTTATGTAAATTTATTAAATCAGCTTTAAGCTTATTATAATTATAGTCTATAAAATCTGAAAGATTAAATTCATTTTTAAGCGAGAAAATTTTATTTCTAATTAACTTAATTAATAATTTAGACCATGCTTCTAGTTCTCTCGCATTGCAGCACGCAATTTTTAACAATTTATCTTTTAATTTATTGACTGAAAAAACAATATCTTTTAAAATTATGTCCCATGTTACTTTATTACTCCCTATTCTAAATTTAAACCCTTTACGACATAGCTCCGCTAATTTGTCGTTTGCAAAATGTTTAACTAGTTCTACATCACCTGTTAATATGTGACATATCGGACTATAAATGAACTTTGCTAGTGCATCACGTCTGCTAGCTGGCATATCCATGACTCTTTCACACACGCATTTATTATTATTGAAAATATCATTATCTGAAAGATTTCCTAAAACTTTATTATAATTACAAATAATAGACCCAACAGGTCGTTCATATGAATACACTATTAATGGTTTGAAATCTTTACAACCATCTGGTAACATGGACTTAACTTTCTTTGAATTAATAAGACTGTTAACATTAATTTTGTCTAAAATTTTAGAGGAATAATTTAAAGTGGACATGACTTTATCTTTAATACGGTTATCTTTGGATTTCTTAGAATTAGCTCTAATATATCCCATAAAAGCAAAGACTATATTCTTAAATTTATTTGTGAAATTATGTTTATTATTTAGAATATTTTCTATAAAAGGAGCAAAACTTTTCTTTTGTAGGCCTTTCAATGAATCTTTTAATTTTTTAATTCCGAAATTTCGATATAATGAATATAAATTATTAACAATAATTATAATATCAGACCTGCTTTTCTTTTTATTAAATGTATTTAGTCTTCTATTACCGTGTCTACCAGGTCTTCTGTTTAAAACAGGGAAGTTAAAATATGGGTTATTAAAATCGTTTTTTAATAAATCTTTATACAAAATGTTGCCTACATTTTTTATTTGATTGTTAAGTCCAAATGGATAGATGGTCATTAATTTTCCAATCCAATAATTTTCTCTATCTAAAACATTTTGATTACTTTGAACAATTTCTATAATTTTGTATTTACAATCAAATTTAGTACAATCTGTGTTAAAATGCTTATATAGAAGAATCTTGGAGTCGATGCCGTTCTTAATTCCTGATCTATGCCCGTAGGCTCTTTCTCTTAAACATTGCTCCGTCTTTCCAACATATTGTATACCACATTTCTCACAGGTTATTAAATAGATAACATTCTTTACTTTACATGGAGATGTTACATTAACAGAAGAATTTAGAAACAAAAATTTTGTATTGGTAATGTAACTTTTAAAAAATGTTTGATGTTCAAAATCAAATTCATTCACACAGAGTTTACATTTACAGTTATCAACAAAAAGACGCCGGTTATTTTCATTATGATTTTTCATTATTTAAGTTTTTATAATTTTGCCGGGTGCGTGGGTACATAGAATTTTCTGACACGTAGTCCGTGGCCGGTCCTGGTTCGTCAACGAGTACAAGTAAAGGAAGGGACAGTACATGGGGAACACGTCGTATACTAATGTTGCCACTAGTACAGACCGTCCTCACATCTATACTGTCCCTGAACACAACAAAACAAAGAACACAATCCACCACATAGGGTGTACATCACTACATGAGCAAGTTAATCTGTTTCCCAAGCAAACATAGAATAATAGAAAAAGAAAAAGATAAACAATAAATACAGACAAAAAACAATAAATACAGACAAAAAGTAAGCAGAGGTAATACAAGAAACTTCAAGTTAAAAATGCTTGATTAAAATTATTGATGTCAAATTTTAATCAAGTTGCTAAACTTATTTACCCTAATTCTATTCCCCTCACACAATGTAACGTAAATTATAAAGTTGAAAATTTTCTTGATATTAATATAGAGATTGTTAATGAACAGTGCATACTTAAAGTATATCACAAAGTTGATGATTTTAATTTTAACGTAATAAACTTTCCTTTCCCTAGTAGTAATATCGATAGTAAAATCACTTATAATTGTTTTTATTCCCAATTAATAAGATTTTGTAAAATCTGCACTAAAGTAGATGACTTTTGGGCTAGAGCTAGGTTACTATACAGACTCTTAGTGGACAGAGGTTTTGAGGCAAGTAAATTGTTCCATAAATTTAATCTTTTTAGGGTCAATTATTGTGACTGTATTCTAAAATTTGACATCAATAATTTTAATCAAGCATTTTTAACTTGAAGTTTCTTGTATAACCTCTGCTTACTTTTTGTCTGTATTTATTGTTTATCTTTTTCTTTTTCTATTATTATTATTATTATTAATATTGATGATTTTTTAAATTTATTGTTCTTGTTAAAAGAGTACTCTTTGTTTAAATCTGTTGTTACTTCATATTTTGCAATTATTTCTCTTTATATTATATGTATTCATTGTCGATAGTATCAATTGCTTACTTTTGCGATTTCCTTAGTTTATTTGTGCTATAAATGTAGGTTATTTGTAGGGTAGTTATTGATAGGGGTCACTTGAGGCATGCTATGCTTACAGGTACCTACCCGATAGCACTATCGTTAGTGAGTGCTGTACTGTATTCTATATATTATTTTGTAATAGTATAGATATCTTATCAATATTTGTATTTTTACTATTGTTAATGTCTTGTCATGTTGCAAATTTGATTTTAAATAATATTTTGACATTTAACATGTAGTTTCTTTATTCATGCAGAGTTTAGTAAAATTTGCCAGAACGTCCCGGACTTCCCAAACTTGACTACTTCCTTTAACGTGACGATAGTGCGTTGTTATATGTGCGATTGGTTTGCTTGGGAAACAGATTAACTTGCTCATGTAGTGATGTACACCCTATGTGGTGGATTGTGTTCTTTTATTTAATAATTTTCATTTTAGTAAGCGTTGTTTCCACATAGCGATTTTGATAATTTAATTTGACTTTATATTGTCCTTGTCCCAATTTTGGTTTGTTTAGTTTGCAAGTTTTACATTTTAATTTAGAATACAGTCACAATAATTGACCCTAAAAAGATTAAATTTATGGAACAATTTACTTGCCTCAAAACCTCTGTCCACTAAGAGTCTGTATAGTAACCTAGCTCTAGCCCAAAAGTCATCTACTTTAGTGCAGATTGTACAAAATCTTATTAATTGGGAATAAAAACATTTATAAGTTATTTTACTATCGATATTACTACTAGGGAAAGGAAAGTTTATTACGTTAAAATTAAAATCATCAACTTTGTGATATACTTTAAGTATGCACTGTTCATTAACAATCTCTATATTTATATCAAGAACATTTTCAACTTTATAATTTACGTTACATTGTGTGAGGGGAATATAATTAGGGTAAATAAGTTTAGCAACTTGATTAAAATTTAACAAATTGCAAACGAGAATATCATCAATATATCTACTATTATCACTTAACAATTTAGCAAGTGCTAATTTTTCTGGGATTTTATTTTTCTTGCTACTGTCAAATAAGTCTTTTATATATTTAAATTCTAAAGCAAGCAAGAATAAGTCTGCAATTAAAGGGCTAGCATTTCCACCCATAGGAATTCCTAATATTTGTTTGAAAATGTACGGCCCGAATCTAACATAAGTATTGAAAAGGAGGAATTTAAGGGCATCTTTAAGTTTAGTTCTATCAAAATATACAGAACTAGTGGGAGTAGAGCTAAGTGATGCATTATTAAAATATGTATAAACATTTATGAAATAAGAAAAAAAGTCATACCTAACAAAAATATAAACAAACAGAGAGATTATTTACCTTGAAGGGCTTGTCGTTAGTGTGTACCCTCATATGTCGCACTAAGTCGGAAGGCTTCTTGAACTCCTTGGTACAGCCTTTGTGCATACACACATGCCACTTCACATCACCCACCAACTTCACCAGGACCGTAAATCTCCTGGTAAAAAATAAAAAAAGTTAGAGGGCTTACATTTAGTAGCGCTTGGCTGTGGCGCTCATCTCTGTATCATTGCCCTTTAAAGCCTGTGGTGGGTAACTCAGGTGAGTTATCCAGGCTGGTACACAGGGGCTACTGCACATTATTCAGGTTACCACAGCTTATATCCTAGGCTGGGACATACTAACCAACATGTCACATGACACATGTTCGTATGGCCACAATCATAAAATTAATAAAAATCAATATACAGTAATGTAATACAGTAAACAAATAATTATTTCTGTCACATGACATGTTGGTATGGCCACAATTCTAAAATTAACAAAAATCAATATACAGTAATACAATACAGTAAACTAATAATTATTTCTGTTTCAGAGTTTGATGAATTGAGTGACATACCGGTACTGTTAATTGAGTGACATACCGGTACTGTTAATTGAGTGACATACCGGTACTGTTAATTGAGTGACATACCGGTACTGTTAATTGAGTGACATACCGGTACTGTTAATTGAGTAACATACCGGTACTGTTAATTGAGTGACATACCGGTAGTTAATTGAGTGACATACCGGAACTGTTAATTGAGTTAAAATGTAAAACTTGCAAACTAAACAAACCAAAATTGGGACAAGGACAATATAAAGTCAAATTAAATTATCAAAATCGCTATGTGGAAACAACGCTTACTAAAATGAAAATTATTAAATAAAAGAACACAATCCACCACATAGGGTGTACATCACTACATGAGCAAGTTAATCTGTTTCCCAAGCAAACCAATCGCACATATAACAACGCACTATCGTCACGTTAAAGGAAGTAGTCAAGTTTGGGAAGTCCGGGACGTTCTGGCAAATTTTACTAAACTCGGCATGAATAAAGAAACTACATGTTAAATGTCAAAATATTATTTAAAATCAAATTTGCAACATGACAAGACATTATAGTGAAAAATACAAATATTGATAAGATATCTATACTATTACAAAATAATATATAAAATACAGTACAGCACTCACTAACGATAGTGCTATCGGGTAGGTACCTGTAAGCATAGCATGCCTCAAGTGACCCCTATCAATAACTACCCTACAAATAACCTACATTTATAGCACAAATAAACTAAGGAAATCGCAAAAGTAAGCAATTGATACTATCGACAATGAATACATATAATATAAAGAGAAATAATTGCAAAATATGAAGTAACAACAGATTTAAACAAAGAGTACTCTTTTAACAAGAACAATAAATTTAAAAAAAATCATCAATATTAATAATAATAATAATAATAGAAAAAGATAAACAATAAATACAGACAAAAAGTAAGCAGAGGTTATACAAGAAACTTCAAGTTAAAAAGGCTTGATTAAAATTATTGATGTCAAATTTTAGAATACAGTCACAATAATTGACCCTAAAAAGAGTGACATACCGGTACTGTTAATTGAGTGACATACCGGTACTGTTAATTGAGTAACATACCGGTACTGTTAATTGAGTGACATACCGGTAGTTAATTGAGTGACATACCGGTACTGTTAATTGTGACTTAGATACTCACACAATCTTGAGGAAGAGGTTCAACCACTAAACCACAAAGATGGTTATACAGCTTAGTCTGGTTTTACGCAAATAATTTTTACACGATTGGCCATTTGCGCGTTACCTTTCAACATAGCGATTTTGATTAGTTGTTTTGTCTTTTTACTGTGTTCGTATAAGTTTTGGTTTATTAATTTTGCAAGTTTTACATTATAATAAAAATATCTATTTATTTACAATATTCGGTCATATATGCATCTAGCAGCTGTACGTTAAACAGACGCACGCCGCATAATTTATCCTATGTATGTCGTGTTTCCTAGCTACATCCCTTATAAATGAACAGAGATAATTGTTGGTTGGTCTGTGTTTAATCTGTGATCCATTGCTCATGTGGTGGAATTAAAACAAATATTATCCCACAAACTCATAATAAAAAAAAATTACATCAAAAGTAATTACAAAATTTTGAAAATTCTTTCCCCAAATATTCCTCACTTCAGTACTCATTAAGTCGTGATACAAAAGGAAAAAACTTGTATGACAACAAGTGTTACCGTCAATGAGCAGAGTGTCAGATTCAAAAGGTGTGGAAAATTTGTTGTTATTGACTCTTGTATAATTTTGTTTATACAGTATTATGTTGGTGGGATACTATTCCTGTTTTCAATTCTATAACAGATTAAATACAGACCAAACAATAATTGTTTCTGTTCATTAATAGGGAGTTAACAAAGAAACATAGGATAGTAACCATACAAACAAGAGTGTGAAGCAACGATGAGGATGTCATTTAAAGGAAATTTCATATTATTTTGTTTATTCTTCTTCTGTAGTTTTATCATTTTCATCACTTTCAATAAACCTAAACTTATTTTTTTATTCTATCACATTAGTAATAAATCACAGATTAAATACAAACCAAACAACCATTATTTCTGTTCATTGATAAGAGAGAAACCGAGGATAACAAACAAACAAGTGTGTAAAGCAACGAGGATACCATTGAGAGAGAGTGAGTGTGAGAGAGAGAGAACACATAGGCCTACACTGACCAATAAAACTTACTTCATGCCGCTCTCATGGTTGCGGTCAATAAGGGTCATGACCTTGACCTTGTTGCACTCATTGAACCGCGCTGTGTCCAGCTGTATGGGGTCAAACGTCCACTCATCTTCTCCTCCTCCCTCTGCCACCTGATTCCCTCCTCCACCACCTCGCACCACTACTCCCTGGTCCAGCTCCACCTTTAATCTTATGCCGGCTGGAAGGAAAAAGTTTTATGATTATTATATTGCACATACTCCAGAAATTGGCTATTAACAAGTGTAGGGAGCATGAATGATTGGCATAGGATTATATCGCTTCTGTTTCTTGCTGCTAAGAAATTACTTTTCATCGTAATGATTAAACTGTTTAAATTTGCTGTTGATTATAATGTAAAACTTTCAACATTAACAAACCAAAACAGGAACGACACAATATAAAGATAAAAGAACTAATAAAAATCACTATGTGGAAATAATGATTTAGCAAAATATAATTTTGAAATAAAAGAACAAAAGATAAGAAAAAATGGCACTGGTTGAAGTGTCCTACTAGTTGAATTGCAAACAAACAGTATTGACTGAACTGGCACTAGTTGAGATCTACTGGTTGAATTGTAAGCCGTCAGTATACAGTCAACCCCCAGCTATCACGTTTTATTGGTTCTGGGAGTGTGCGCGATGAAGGAAATGCGCAATAGTGGAACTTAACAATCATGGGATTAATTCTAATTGGTTCCATCAGGCCCCCAACTCAACCATAGTTTCGACTTTTTATCCTACTTTTTGGCATCTACAGGTATTAGTGTTTTTTGAGGAATAAATTATTAAATATTGGTTAAACATCACAAAACCACTATCAATTAGCTTAACATATTGAGCCAGGCTTTACTGTGGTCGGCAGGGAGGGTTCTGTGGGGGCGCTCGGTTATGGCCTTGGCCTTGCTCGGTGCCTTGGGGCTGTTCGGCCAGGCAGCTTGGGGAACAACAACAAGAACATATTGAGCCCCATCTGAAAAGTAATTCATGTAACATCCAGTCCTAAGCATTTTCCGTATTAGTTCTTTTTTATAATAATAAACAAAATGGGGCAGCTAAGGATGGTCTTTGAGGGCTGCCAACTATATCCCACATCCTAAGCTACACGGTGTACAAATTTGAGATCCCTACGAGCCTTTTGGGAGGCATACAAATATTTAAATAAGGCGAGAATAGCCGACGTACAATGGCTGACGCTGTGGCTGTGCGTAACAAAAGTAGCCATCGGCTAACGGACGTTAATGGGGCTGGATGGGTAAATAAATTCATGTTTTTGAAAGCATGTTAGGTTAACCCGCTTCTTCACCACTCATGAAAGTCCCGGGGTATGCTATTTGTTTGATTTTGGGATGTCAAAAGTGGTTATTATCAGCTCTGGATGCAGTCGGCCACCAGTCCTACCTTCTCTAGTTGCCTGGACCTGTTCCTTGAGTTGATTGAGGTCTATGTTCTTGAGTGCTTGTTGTAGAATATCACCATCACTCACTATCTCCGCTGCTCCTCCACTGCTACCAATCTGAGGAATTCCAGTACAGTACATACATTTTATACTTATTTATTCATATTTATTTTTCTTTTGTAAACCAAAACACTGATACTACAGTACAGCAATAACCCACGGACAAAATATTCCAGAAATGTTGATCATGAAATATCAATGTTAAAAGTACTCGTATGATACCTCCTTAACCCCTTCAGCACGATGACAATTTTGTGCCTTATATTCTGGCTAACATTAAACGATTTTATGCCGTTTAAGACAGTCCTTTGTTACTCAAATGGTTTAATAAAATAGTAGTTACCCCTTCCAGTCAGAGAGGTATATTATAAACTAAAGAAAATCACCTAATGGTAACTATAATAAGACGAATAATAGGTTATCGTGCTGAAGGTGTTAAAGATATTAACCTTGGCATTGAGTGTGTCTATGGTGGCCTGGTCCCGTTGTTCCTGTTCCATCTTCAGGACCGAGTGAGTCACTATCACCGGACATTCTTCACTCTGAAACAAATACAGGAAAATATAAACAATAAATACAGTACATGATTATTATGTTCTCTCCACTAACCAACTTTACTCCTAAACTCGATTAATGAAATTAACAAACATGTGGCAGTCCGGGGATTCGAACCCAGGACGCTCACACCGAAAATCAACACACTCATGCATAAGTAAACATAGTAAGTCCTGTAATCCGAATGGCAGGGGACCGATGGTCATTTGGGTTACCGGTTATTATAGACTATTGGGGGGACCTCTGAAAACACTATAAGTTTGTAGATAATTAAACACATAAAATGGGCTTGCTTTTAGTATGTTTGGCTATGAACCATTTGTGCACTACAGTGGTTGTTGTCGTTGTTGTTGATCCTCAGGCTGTCTAGCCGAGCACCCTCACAGAACCCTCCCAGCTTTACCACTGAACCCGCTCCCAGGTCAAAGGGCTGAGGAGAGTGCAGAAACGCCCGGGACACCGAAGCTCGTCCCAGGGCCCCGTTCCCATTAACATTTATGAAGAGAAAGTTGAGGGGCAGTGGATAGATTAATAGTTGCAACCAAACAGGACAAGACAAGCATTGCTCAATTCTTGTAAACTACAAGTAGGTAAATACAAATAAGTAAATCGACTGATGCTTAGTCCCACACAGTACCCACCCATATCCCGGATCGCATCGGAGATCGGCCCAACATTCTTGACCTGTTTCTAACTTCTAACCCTTCTTCTTATACTGTCGATCTTTTCTCTCCTTTGGGCTCCTCCGACCATAAACTTATCTCTGTCACCTGTCCTATATCTCCAGTACGGCCACCCGATCCTCCTAGCCGGCGGCGCTTGTGGCACTTTGGCGCTGCCGACTGGGAGGCTCTTCGGCAGTACTTCTTTGATTTCCCATGGAATGATTTCTGCTTCCGTGGCCGAGGACCCTCGGAGAGTGCTGAACGCATTACCGAGGTAATCCTATCGGGCATGGAAGCATACATTCCATTCTCTTTCTCTCAGACTAATGCTAAAAAATCTTGGTTTACTCACACCTGTTCTACTGCTGTCCGCAATAAGGAGGAAGCATTCAAACGGTACCGACGCCTTAAAACTCAAGACTCTCATTCTTCATATGTTTCTGCCCGGAATCAAGCCAAATCTGTTCTTCGACTTGCCAAACACTCTTTCATCAATAATAAATGCACTGAACTATCCAACTCTAGCTCTTCCCAAGCTTTCTGGCATCTAGCCAAAAACCTCTCCAACAATTTCTCTTCCTCGTCTTTCCCTCCCCTTTCCCACTCTGATGGCACAACCATCACTTCTTCCTCTTACAAAGCTAAACTCTTCGCTCAAACTTTTGCTAGAAACTCCACCTTGGATGATTCCGGTGCTATTCCTCCCTCTCCGCCCTCCTCTCTCTTACTTATGCCTAATATCCTAATCTCTTCAAAAGATGTACTTTCTACCCTCTCTGGGCTTAACACTAATAAGGCGTACGGTCCTGACGGTATTCCTCCTGTTGTTCTCAAAAACTGTGCTTCCGTGCTGACTCCCTGCCTAGGCAAACTCTTTCGTCTCTGTCTATCCTCTAACGTCTTCCCTTCATGCTGGAAGTTTGCTCACATTCAACCTGTCCCAAAGAAGGGTGACCGCTCTCAACCCTCCAACTATCGTCCAATTGCTCTCATTTCTTGTCTTTCTAAAATTTTGAAACTATTCTTGCTTCCAAATTTCTTAAGCATTTCTCTTCTCATAATCTGCTCTCAGATCGCCAGTATGGCTTCCTTAAGGGTCGCTCTACTGGTGATCTTCTTTCATATCTTACTAACTCTTGGTCATCCTCCTTTCAGGACTTCGGTGAGACTTTTTCTATTGCACTAGACATATCGAAAGCCTTCGATAGAGTCTGGCATAAATCTTTAATTTCTAAACTACCCTCCTTCGGTTTCTATCCCTCCATCTGTGCCTTTGTCTCTAATTTCCTTTCCGGCCGTTCCATAGCCGCGGTTGTGGACGGCCATTGTTCACTTCCTCACCCTATAAACTCCGGTGTTCCTCAGGGCTCTGTCCTATCTCCTATTCTCTTTCTAATTTTTATAAATGATCTCCTTAACTGTACCTTAATTCCCATCCATTAATACGAAGACGACTCAACCTTACACTACTCCATTACTTTTTCAGAACGCCCCAGCCAGCAATCCCTCAACGACAAACGTAATGAAGCCATACAACTCTTAAACTCTGATCTAAATACTATTTCCAATTGGGGCAGAGAAAACCTTGTTAACTTTAATGCTTCCAAAACCCAATTTCTCCATCTATCTACCCGTCAGGATCGCCCAGCGGACTATCCCTTATTCTTCAACAATACAAAAATCAACCCTTCATCTTCTCTCAATATTCTTGGTGTCTCTTTTTCTTCTGCTCTCATTTGGAAGGACCATATTACCAGTCTTGCTAAGGCAGCCTCCCAGAAGCTGGGTGTGCTCAACCGCCTTAGGGGGTTCTTTTCCCTAGCACAGCTTCTTGCTCTGTACAGGGGCATAGTGCGCCCTTGTATTGAGTATTGTTCACATGTGTGGGGAGGTTCCTCTCACACCGCTCTCCTAGACAAGGTTGAAAGGAAGACCTTTCGTATCATTAACTCCCGTCCACTTACCAACTCTCTGCAATCTCTCTCTCTCCGCCGCAATGTTGCATCTCTCTCGCTATTCTATCGCTACTATAATAATCAGTGTTCCTCAGAGCTATCCCAGTGCATACCACCTCCTTTACGTAGGGCACGTGGTACCCGTCTTGCAACTCAATCCCACTCCTACTCTGTGCAACTCTCCAACCCAAGAGTGAAACGTTACTCTCAAACTTTCTTCTACTCAACAGCTGAGCTCTGGAACTCTCTCCCAGAATGAGTTTTTCCCGCTTCCTATGACTTAAATTGCTTCAAACTCCGTGTGTCCCTTGATTTTGGCTCGAACGTCCCTTGATTTTGGCCCTGTCACTCTTTCAACTATGGGGGAGGCACTCGCTATAGGCAGTTATGCCCTTTGCCTCCCTCAATCACATAGAAAAAAAAAAAAATAATAATATATACGCACACATGCTCGAGGGCTGGATTTCTTGTTGACGCTCAAGCAGTGCTACATTCTCAAGCTGAATAAAGGTGTGATCATGATATTTGTTTGATTATTGTCTGTCTGTTATTCATCAAGCTAAAAGATGCGTAAACAAGGTGCTTGCGCGCCCGTACCCCCGGTCAGGCAAAGTGGCGGGAATAATCAAAGGCCGGTATGTGGGAGTTAATATTTTGTGACCACCCCCTCGGGGATCTAGGCGTCTGGCACTAGGTAGGTAGATAGAAAGATAGATAGAAACATACTGTAGACCTAATGGCTAAAACATATATCATATTACTTCACTCTTGATTCAAACAAACCATTCTTATACTGAAGATCAGTGGTCTGGTTAAACTAATCTAGGGGAAACGAATATATATACAGTATACCGGTACTCAAGAGATAATATTAAAATTTCATATACATTATAATGTAAAACTTGCAAAATAAATACATACCTTTATCGATACTTGATTAAGTTTTTCTGATTCTTTTTCTAGACCTTGTATTTCTTTTATGAAGTCTCTAACATCTGATGAAATATCCATTCTCTGAAAAAAATATATATATATAATAGCTAAAATCATGAACATTACAAGCGACACACACAATTATTTGAATTACCTATAGTATCAAACACAAATGTGACAATAAAATGTTTTATCAATATCCCAGAAGCATCAAAACTTTGCATTAACCCTTGTCTGTTAAGGGTTACACCCTGGGGTGTTTTGGGCTCATTTGGGCATATTCAGGCCTTCCTGAATGATCAATTAAGTATCTGCATGAAAAGAAATGTATTCAGCAAAAAACTAGGCGCTAAAAGCTTCAAAATGAAACCAGAACGAGCTACGTAGCACTCGTGGTTCTCTTGCAGTGGTGCCACGAACATGGGAGTTTAGCGTATAGCGGTATATTTTTCCCAGCTATGCTCACTACTGGCTACACTGCCGGCCTCTCGAGAACACAGGGAACATGAGTTAATGGGCGGCGGTAAGCCCTGGGAGTCGGCTGTCTGGCCCGCTGCGCTCCCGGCCATTTGCACTCGATTTTAACCCTTTAAAAGTCTTAATAATGCTCCTAACTTGCTGCAAATTGGTGCACGACTTAAGTCGAGCGCCGCCAATAAGGGGTTAAAGATTCAAAGATTCAAATGTGTGTGACCTAATAAATAATAGCTCACGACTGCACATGCCAAACAGTTAACAATAGTTTGCTATGAACGTACCCTGACTATGGTATGTGCCCGAGAGATGTGAGCGTTAAGACTGCCTGCTCTCTTAAATACACAGGGGCACTCCTCACACTCAAACAGCTGCTCCCCGGCCTTGTTCACCGGGTGGACACGCTTGATGTGGCACCGCAGATTACCTGATACACACAAAAATTAATAAGAAATAACAAATATATACAGTACAGTATATCTTTGATAATACTAAATGTTGCTTTTCGCCTAGAAAAATGTAATACGGAAAATATAAAGAGAAAAACAAACTATTTATACATTGGCATTGAAAATTGACAATAGAAGAAAGACAAAAGATAAATAAAAACATATACAGTTCATACAGTACAGTAATAAAGACTATAAAATTACAAAGAGTGTGACTTTATCATTGATACAGGCCTCCAAATCCTAACTAACCAACCATTTCAAGAGAAACAACAATAGTACTAATTATACCAGTACAGTATATATTCATGGAGGCAGGGGACTAGGAATCCTCCTCCCCTTGTATAATTATCCTACTCATCGAGACAGAGAAAGGGGCGAGGGAACGCGAAAGTGGTCTCGGACCCTGAGAATTAGAACCCTTGAATGTTGTTCGGGTTCTGTTTCGAGTCGGCCACCCCCAGCAATGGGGTATGTGCCTGAGTATATACATATATACAATATTATACAAATATTCATACAGAGTCAGCCATGGAAGGTGAGGACTATTTTAATACAAACAGACCATAATTATATAGTCCTCACCATCCATGGCTGACTCTGTATGAATATATGTATGTATGTACAGTATATACTCAGGCACATACCCCATTGCTGGGGGTGGCCGACTCGAAACAGAACCCGATTTTCTACCAACTCCAAAATATATATCTAATAGTCTAATGAGCCTACACAGTGACTGAATTTTACTTTATTTCCCCCAATCTCATAGGTACAGTCACCTGCACTAATAACTGATACGGTCTATCCTCGTTATACACGACCCACCTGGTACACGTTGAGGGTCCGAAACATTTAACCTAAAACGTAATACAGTACACATTTATATATTTTTTTTTAACATGGTCATGTGGCCAAAGTTGGGCAACTCCATGTTTTCCTTTTAGTGTACAGTGGTTGAGTATGGTATGTAGTATCGGTACACAGTCCCATCATTCCGGCAAGCCCTCCCATCATTAGATACCATAAACACCAGCTATATAATAAGCATAATTCAGAAACAGTGTGTTGTGACCAGGTGTAGGCAACTGCATGCATGACAAAAACAGTGCTAGGCTAGGTCTATAGGTAAAACAGTTTATTGGTATTTAAATACTTTCCCCATTTCATTACCATTTCCGTTAATACTGCACCAATGGGCAGACCAAGAATGATGTGGGATCAGACCTTACGGTCTGATCTTGAATAAAAAAAACTGACAAGAGAGGCAGCTCTGAATATTGCTGCCTAGAGCGCCGCTATTAGGACGCGAGACAGGCAGCTTTGCTTTTTGTCTATTTCTTACAAAATCAAAAATCATACGGTTCATACCACTAAATACTGCAGGCAATTGTACTTACTTTTCTGCACAAAGTCCTTGGAACAGAACTGGCATTTATAATCCTTGCGTCCAGTGTGTATGTCCATGTGTATGAGCATGGTGTACTTCTGGTTGAACGCTCGGTTACATCCGAGGAACGTACACTGAACAAAACAAATAATATTATAAGGGTTGGTATGCTAATAATTACTGTCATTATTAAATATATAGTAATCACAATCATTATTACAATCAGTTCATATAAAAAATACTGTACTTGAGTAAATTATTTTATTTGTCTGACTGACATTGGTATTTTATCTCATACTGTAATCACAAACAAAATTCAGATACTAGTAAGTAAATTTGCTGAAAAATTGCATGAGTGATGCCTCCTTAAAAGTGTATATCATTACCTTAAATGGTCTCTCTCCCGTGTGTATCATCATATGTCTCTTCAGCTGTGATGGCTTCAGGAAGGTTTTGCTACACTCAGAACATTTGTTGTCGTATCTTGACCGGTCCGCTACTTTTCTCTTTGCCTTCACCGTTATTAGTTTTTTCATCTGTTGGGAAAAGAAAACTACCAAATTTAACCCTTTCGTGTACAAGATGACGCACCAGTGTCTTTCTGGAATACAGTATTTAAGTCTTTGTGACCAACAGGGGAGTTTAGAAACCTTTACATTAGTGTTTTCAACCTCTTTAATTGTCTTTGAGCGAGCTTATTAGCAGAAAAATATTTTTGGAGAGCTAATTACTAATACTGTAATAGTGGAAATTCCCGGCGCGACCGAAGCCGCTCCAAGGACCCGTGACCCCAGGGAGGGGGCAGGGGATGGTTGTGACGGTTTGGCTCCCGAAACTGCTCCCCGCGGCCGGCATCCGGTTTTCCTCCACTGGTCGTTGATTTTGTCTTCGGCCGTGGAGGGTCGGCAGCCATCCGCGGTTGGCAGCCTCGGGAGGTGGCCCCACGGCGTAGACGCCACCACATCAGGACCTCCACCACAGTATATAAACAATACATAAGATCAGTGATGGAATACGCAAGCCCAGCCTGGGCTTCTAACCTAGCTGAAACACATCATAAGACCTTACAGACTATTCAAAACAAAGCCCTGAAGATCATTACAGGCTGCACAGCTACATCACCCACAGATCACCTACATCAAGAAACCAAAATCCTCAAAGTCAAAGACCATCTGGACATGAGAGGCACTCAATTCCTGGCAGCAGCCTCCACGAACCAAGACCACCCACTAAACTACATGGCAACACACCCACAGACACCAAGAAATATCAAAACAACACCCAGCACACGGTATCACACACAATTATTGTCCTCTCTCCCTCCCTGCCCACCCCGAACCAACTTCCAGAAGCACATCCATACTCATATCTCTCACCGATCCATCCACTCACTCACAGACAACACGCAGCTGCATGCACGACCTCCCGAAATCCATCCTTCCTCGCGAGGACAGAGTCCACCTGGCCAGGCTGAGATGCGGACACCATCCAGCTCTCCTGAGCTATCAGAAGAGACTGGATGACTCCGTTGTCGACGCCTGCCCGGGATGTAACACAGCACCCCATACCATTAAACACATCATAGAAGACTGCATTTCACACAACCACTTACGCCAACAACACAATCTACACTCAATGAGAGCTCTGTGGGAAAGCCCGATCGTGGCCATGGCCTTTCTCAGGGACTCGGGGCTGTTCGGCCAGGCAGCTTAGGGAACAACAACAACAACTGTAATAGTAATAAAACTGTCAACAGGCTACTGGGCAGAAGCCCTCATAAGGCCTACCTTTCTATGTACTTTATTGTGGACCTTCATGTGTCTAGTCAACATGGCATAACTGGTAAAGGCAGCCCCACACTCCCGACACTCTAGGTTCATCTCCAAAGGACCCGCCTTCTGGTTGTGGCACTGGTAGTGGACCTCTAGCTGGGACTGGAGGAGAGATAGAGTACACAAATTCACAAATAAATACTGTATTCATATAATAATAAGCCATGTTAAAATAACAATATGAGAAAGAGAAAAGAACAAAAGGGAAAGAGTGAAGACTTGCCCTTAAAAAAAGCAGAATATAATATAATTCAACCATCACACAGTTTAATTATATTATATTCTGCTTTTTTAAGGGCAAGTCTTCAACTATCACACAGGCGGGTGCCCAACCCCGAAAGGAGTTGAAATAGGGGAGCTATCCCCCCGCCAAAGGCGGCTTTCTAGGGCCTTTCCTAGCTGATGCCGAGAGGATTGGGTTCTAGTCATGTGGTGATGGGCTGGTCTATCAGAGTGAGAGCTGAGCGATCTCTGCCATACCCATAGCTTACTCTGACTGTTCCTTTTACTTATATATTTTCTAGATCTCAAGTGACGGCGTCTCTTCCGTGGATTGACCTCCCTACTGTCAACCTAGAGGTTGACAGATTGAGAACCAAAGCGTCACATTTTTCCTTTGCCCTTCAACTTTCTCTTCATAATTGCTGAGGGGCACAGGGCCTTGGGTGGGGTTTTGGTTTCCCAGGCGTTTCCGCACCCTTCTCAGCTCCCCGCCATGGAGTGGCTTCGGTCACTCAGGCTTTATTAGTGGTAAGCAGGGAGGGTTTTGTGAGGGCGCTCGTTTATGGCCTTGGCCTTGCTCGGGACCTTAGGACTGTTCGGCCAGACAGCCTGAGGAACAGCAACAACAACAACTATCACACAAAATATGAACTATAGCCTATAGAAAGTGTCAATTCCAGGAAACTATTGAATTGGGTAAATGTACACGAGGGCTTCAGTAACTTTTTAAACAAAATTCTATTCTGGTAACATTTTGTAACTATTTTGCAAGGATATCAGCTACTAGAGTTAAGGTAGATGATTATAAGAAACAACGTTCTTATTAAATTATTTATCAGCTACCACAGAGTTGCAGAAAAGGTGTTAAGAGTAATTTCGCCCTATAGTATACGCAAGAATTTAAGCATCTCAATAGTAACACACAGCATAATACTGTACTAGTACCGGCATGCAATTACAGTAGTCTTATTACTACAGTTTATCTGAAATAAAATTTCTACTCTAGACACACCAGGATTTCTTTTGTGTGGAAGGCCTTATGAAGATGATGATGAGAATGATAATAATGATGATAATAAAAGAAATGAAACAACAAAAATATTTAGATATACTGTATAACGAATGTTTTCAAGACTGACACAAAATAAAAGATGGCCTAAAAATAACTAGTTAGCATAATAATACTTTTGACTAACCAAAGATATAAACTCCTCCTGACAGATTTGACAAGTGACTGTTTCATCGTCCTCATGCACAGAGAGATGAGCCTTGAACGATGCCACCCGCCGGAAAGTTTTGTCACATTCCGGGCACACCAGGCTGTCTTTTACGTGGAAGGCCTCGTGAAGACGCAGGTTTTTCTGAAATTTAACAAAGATGAATTAACCTGGGAAATGCTCAAGGGGGGGTGAAGGCCTACAGTATATCTCCTATGTGGCAAAATTGAGAATAAATCAAGTCTTACAAAATAGGTTGAAAAGTACAGTATATTGACATCTTTGAAATACATTTCCGAGTGTGACGTCACCGAGCCGAGTCGATTCCGCGGTAGATTGAAAATGTTCAGTGTTATTCAGAGCGTTACTCAACGGCGCGTTACTGAGAGCATGACTGTATTCAAGATCGGTTTAAACAATGAGATGTCTTTCCAAATCTAAATAAAATCATCTAATATTATTAACAAAAGATGTACTGTTTCTCACTTGGACATTAAACGAAGCCTGGCATTCACAGCAGCGGTAAGGTTTGTCCTCCAGATGTCTCTTGAGGTGTTTCTTATATTGAGGCCACTTGTCCAGGGTCATACTACAATACTCACAAGTAAACGGACCCTTCCCCACTGGAGGCTCAACATCAACCTGTAATACACATACATATCAATCATAATTAAATAAAAATTTAAAACTTGCAAAACAAATAAAGGAACCGCACAAGCCGTAACCTTGAATAGTTCACTGCAGGAAGATTTTACAATATACAAACACTAATAAGCTAAAAAAGTAAAATACTCACCTCTTTTTTTTATACAATATACAAACACTAATAAGCTATAAAAGTAAAATACTCACCTCTTTTTTTTTATACAATATACAAACACTAATAAGCTATAAAAGTAAAATACTCACCTCTTTTTTTGTATACAATATACAAACACTAATAAGCTATAAAAGTAAATTACTCACCTCTTTTTTTATAGTTATTGGTGTGAACACTGGGGGTGGCATGAGGGCCTCTGGTGAGTTGGAGGAGGTGGTGATGGTAGTGGTGGAGACAGCATTAGAGGTGGTGAGGGCAGAGTTAATAAGACTGGCTCCCTCCAGCGTAACCGTTTCGTCTACACCAGCCTCCGTAGCTGTGAACACCACCTGTAAGTTAATCATGAATTGCTGCCTTTAGTTTGGTCTTGGTACATATCAAGATCTTTAAAAATGCTAATGGCTACCTCTATTACAGATTTAATAATACAGCATGTAACATGAAATACGTACAAAAATGGCAAAAAAAAAAAAAAAAATCTTGGGAGTAGCCTACCACATGTATTCATTAGTTTCATTGATTTCATTGGTTAGGTTTATTTGTATGTTAATTGGTGGGTTGGTGAAAATATGTATATATTCAGGTTGTTGTTGTTGTCGTTCTCTAAGCTGCCTGGCCGAACAGCCCCGAGTCCCTAAGGAAGGCCATGGCCACGGTCGGGCTTTCCCACAGAGCTCTCAAGGCGTGTAGATTGTGTTGTTGGCATAAGTGATCGTGTGAAATGCAGTCTTCTAGGATGTGTCCAATGGTATGGGGTGCTGTGTTACATCCCGGGCAGGTGTCGTCAAAGGAGACATCCAGCTCTTCTGATAGCTCATTAGAGCTGGATAGTGCCCACATCTCAGCCTAGCCAGGTGGACTCTGTCCTCGCGAGGAAGGGAAGATTCAGAAGGATGGATTTCGGGAGGTCATGCCTGCAGCTGCGAGTTGTCTATGAGTGATTGGATGAAACGGCGACAGATATGAGTATGGATATGCTTCTGGAAGCTGGTTTGGGGTGGGCAGGGAGTGAAGACAGTATTTGTATTTACCTATTTGTAGTTTACAGGAATTGAGCAGCGCTCAATTAGTCATTGTGTGTGATACCGTGCTTGGTCCGCACCAAGGGGCGGAGCAACGAGGGATTGGACCTTGCGGTCTGATCTTAAATAAAAATAAAAATGACAAGTGAGGCAGCTCTTAACAGGGTTGCCTGGAACGCCGCCATTAGGATGTGAGTCCGGAACCGCGCTTCGTGTGGAGCACTTGGTCTTTAAATTTGTGTATGTATGTATAAACTCCCCCGCACGATGATGTCTCCTTCAGCTGTGTCTCCTCCACCTCCCACCTGGTTCATTTGTCATCCAAATCTCCATCAATCTTTCCTATCTTCACCCTCACCCACATAAACGCCACTTATAGTATCCCTTTCTATATCATCTCCACCACTCTTTTTTGTCTTTCCTCCATTACACATGTCACCCACAACAACCCCCTTTTCTGTTTTCAATCATTAATATATTACTTGCCTGTCCGTCTACAATATTAAGTGAGGCGAACTGTGGTGTGGAGCCGTCCTTTTGTGTGAGGTAGTCCCCTGCGCTGGCTAGTATGATGCCTCCTTCACCTATGTCTCCCCCACCTCCCACCTGGTTCACCGCAACCATACCTTCCTCCAGCTGCAGGAACCCGCTTCTGGAGAAGGATAATAGATTTTGTTATTGCTACACATTATTGAATAGGCCTACATTGTTAGTATTAGTCATTAAACTGGTATATTAACACAAGGAAAGTGTACACAGACCAAGACTACTTCTGTTTTTATCAGGCTTTACAAAGATGGTGAGTTTAAACATCTCATCCCAAAAGTGTCTTTTTTTAACCCTTTCATTGCGGGACCTGTTCAGGAACGTTCTGGCAATTTACAGGCCCTTAAAGCCTGTGGAGACAAGTGCGGCAGGGCCCCGTCCGCTCTCCAGCACAGCTGCTGGTGCACTGAGGAGTGAGAGCCATATCTCGCGAGACCTATGCAGCGCTGCCAAAGGCAAATGTAGCACGACATTGCTTATTATTAGCGAATATTTGCTAATGACTATGGTAGCGCTGTGGGTGAGCCCTGTGCGCTACAAAGCTCGTTCTGGTGTCATTTTGAAGCTATTTTCTTCTATTTTTTGGCTGAATAAATTTAATTTCATTCAGACACTTGCTTAATCATTCAGGAGTGCCTGAATGAGCCCTAATATAGCGGACATATTCCTGCAGCTTAAGTGTTAAGGTATAAAGAGTATTTGAAAACTCACCTACCTTACCTTTGATGGCCCAACTTTTCCTTAGCTCAATCATATGACTATTGTTTTAGTGTATCCAAACTATGGTACTGTACTGTACTCCTAAACAATTTTGTGAAGCTACTTACCGTTCCTGTAGTTCAGCCAGCGTGGAGCCAACAGCTACATCTGAAAGGTCCTCTATACGCACCAGGCGACTCTCTCCACCATCATCACCAGTCACTGACAGCTGACAATGCAATCAACATTATTAAACATAATAATCATTGACAATAGCCATGCTAATACCTCCATTTTGGTTTGAATGTTTTCATACTTGTAATAAAAATATAAAACTTGCAAAACAAAGAAACCAAAACAGGAATAGCAAAATATAAAGACAAAGTAATTTATCAATATATGTGGAAATTACTCAATGAAGATTTAGCAAAACAATACTACAAAATATACATAAATAAATAAAATAATTATTATCTAAGCAGTATATGACACGAGCGATAAAGCACTGATAAGGATGATTGAAGTTACTGGTCCATTATTTTGGTTAAATGTGATGCAGATGCAGTATTTAAGGGGAGACAGACCGTTTTCTGGATCCCCTTCTCCCTAATGTTTAGCCCCACTAGTTTTGAGATTATAAGACGTTCGGCCCATTAGTTTGGCGATTTGAACACCTTTCGCCCCATTTTGTTGTCAATTTTAAGACCTTTCGTGCCATTTAGGTGTCGATTATTTCCTGGCGAGCGATAGCGAGCCTGCAATTTTAAGAGGAACCGGCCTTTGGCCGGAACATTTTTCTACCGAAAAATGTAAAAATTTATATTAAAGGGGGGTCTAGGGGGTGTTTTTCTAAGATTGATGGAGGTCTAGGGAGGAAACTAAAAAAAATATAGGAATAAATTAATTAATAGACCAAACAAACGGTCAGCTTCCCCTTCATAATGCTGTACACTCCCTTGATTGACAAAGCTAGGGCATGCCCTTGTTTTTTTTGTTTTTTTTATATATTCCAACTTACTTCCTCTCGGGCATAGGCTGAGAGCCTTAACATTCACCGCTTTACAATGAACAGTGAAGCCCGTGAGGTCTTGTTCCAGTCTAGGGAGTGAGACATGTGAAGCACGTAGAGTACAACGAGCACCTGCCATGTTGCCTTCACATGAGGCACGGTGCTCACTCATGGCCCGAAACGACCCCATCTCTGAAGCCACCTCGTTCCCGTGCTTCACTGTCTCACCCCCTACACTCGGACTCTCACACTTACACACACACAACGCCTTACAACGTTACAGTGCTTAAGGGAGCCCACCTCGCTGTTTTTATCTTTCTCTCCCTCTCTCTTTCGCTTTTATCCATTCGGTCCCATTCAGCCTACTGTTTTAAGACGTTTAACCCCAGGGGGTAAGGGGGCCTTTATCTGATGGTGGAGGAAAAAAAGAATATGCCTCACGCATCCTACTGCGTGTCGTACAAGGCGACTAATAGGGGGGATGGCGATAGACTTGTGGACCAACAGCCATTACTATGCAATAAAGTCTTTATCTTAGCACTGTCTTGGTATGGCACTACTGAAGCTGGTGGGGTGCAGATAGGTGCCACAGGGGACTGAATCTTACCTGGGCCCTGTTTGGCACCCACACCTGTGTCAGCAACAGTGTTTGCATGTTGCAACAGTGTTGGGGCAGGACTTTATTGTTCTATAATCCAATTGCCTAATACTGTATACAGCAGAGTCTTGTTATGGTGCTGTCTTTTTGTAACACTGTTAAGGCTGGTGTGGCTGCAGATACTGCAGGTACAAGTGCTGCAGGGAGAGTCTGTTGAGTCTTGCTGAGGCACGGTTAGCATTATACCAACATCAGCCACAGTGATGACTTGGTGGGGCAGTGCTGTGGCAGGACTTTATTGTACTACAGTACACTCTTAACTACTGAAAGGCAACCCCGTCTGAGCCGTTACAATGCATGTACAGTAATGGAAAAATTACATTAAACCATTGTATGTATGTATCCAGGTGTCAATATTTTCCTGGCGAGCGGTAGCGAGCCAGCATATACATATTTTTGTTTTGACAGCAAGCTAAATTTGTAAATTTTTCGATACTAAAATGTCTCCGGCAAAGCTCGATTTCTCTATACAATGCTGGCTCGCTATCGCTTGCCAGGAAGAAATCGATACCTGGATGTGGATAAACTTCTTAAAACAGTTGGCTGAATGGGGCCGAATGGATACAAGCCAGGGAGAGAGAGAAAGATAAAAAAAAAAGCCGGTGACCCCCCTTAAATACCATACTGATACTTGTAGCCATACCGATATCAGTTTAGACTTCCCTATCCAATACTGTACAGGAATCCAAATTTACTGACTACAGGCACAATGGCAATAAAACAAGGTTACTGTAACTCACCCCTACTTCTGTAGGATCAAGGAGAATTGTGCGGGTACCATCAGGCTCATTCTTGATGATGATATGCCCTGTGATGCCCCCTGTGCCCCCCACCATCCCGCCTCGACCCCCACCACCACCCTCGCCCCCGGGGTCATGCAGTTGGACCAGCTGGATGGGCAGGCTCAGCACTGTACCGTTCCCGTCAGATAAACCACCTGGTGAAAGACAATAACTTAATACAAACAGATTATGAAAAAAAATTACCTACTGTAACAGAAATAAACAAATTTAAGTTTGGAAGGATATGACATAGTTTGAGGGTTAGTCGAGATATTTTCTTCCCTTAAATTCATATAGGTCCTTTCTAAACTCAGTCAAATGAACACTGTCCTATAGTTTTACAGGCATATACACATGCTTCAAGAAAGTAGCGTACATAAGAGGAGACATACCTTGCTGCATAATATGAGTGTTGGTGAGGAAGGATCCCTGTTGACTGAGTTCATAGTATTGTTCTCCAGGGACCACCACTGTACTGGACCCCAGATCTCCCTCACTCACCTCCATACTTATCTGCACAATAAAGAAATAATATTGAACATACAGGTAAACGAAAAACTTTGAATAAATACAATATACAGTATAATAATGAAGTTTTAAATGCTGTACACTCCCTTGATTGACAGGGACTTTACTGGACATTTACCAAAAATCGCTAGACCTGAGTGTCCAAACTCCCGACATCTACGGTACCGGTACCAATAGCATGGGGTGGGATCAAACTGCCGACCCATTGATCAGCACAACCAAGGTTGTTGATTTTTTTTTTTTTTTAACAAAGAAATCAGATATATATGTTATAAATCAGATTGATTTGATATAAATTGGTTTGTAGATCTATGTGAAATTTAACTGCTACCCAATATGTGAATATAAAGATGTGAATTACAGTGAACTAATGGCATTATAATACGCAGTGTGAAAATTATACACTGCTGGTGTAAGATTAAGCGGGTGTAAAGGCGTCATTGCTGCCTTGGCACATGACGTCACTATTCAACCAATCACAAGGCAGGATACAGTATACAATGTCTTGCCAGTGTTTATCAACATGGCTTTATTAAGGAAACCCAAAAATTGGAGAAGCCGAACCAAGTTATGTCAAAACTTGGAGTATGAGTTGAGTTACCCCTAATTTTCGTTCTCCCTGATCTTCATAGCCCTCCCCACTAGTGGGGGCCGTGTTTTTAGATTGTTAGATAATGGGTAGGCCTAAATACTGTACTAATTTTGGTTTAATTCTAGCGGTGGCTCCAAATCGTGCCTATCGATGTTTGTGTGTCTTATAGATTTGTCATATACCATAGTGCATTGCTATTATGCTATATATTTTATTACCGGTGCAAATGCTAAATAAACAAATTTTAAGAAATTACCTCCATAATTATGTCCGAGCGTCTAGTTGTACGTTTCCTCCATGTTTTTGACTGTTCAGTGCTGTCCTCCTACGGTCACTTTTGTCTGTACAACCTCAAAAGAACCAATCAGGAATCATTAAATCATCAGTCCCCTTCAATGAACCATCACAGACAAAACAGACATGCGCGCACATCCCATACTTTGACGATTTTCAGTCTAGTCACAGACTGGGTCTGTACTGGATATAGGGTGTGCTCGTGTTTTTAACCATGTTTTTTGTGTTCTTGTGTGATTTTCATTGATATACAGTGGATTTATACACCGAGTACATTCGCAAGTGAGTATTTACCCATTATCCAACAATAGGTTCGGTTAGGGAAAATGTGGTTTAGGGGGCATAATTTGGGGGTCTGACTGGCCCCATATAATGAGGATTACAATAAGTCCCGGGGGTGAGGCGGACAGTGGCGGAGCCACCTTCAACCTAGTCCTGTATCCAATGGCAACCTGTTATTGTCAAATAAAAATTATTTTTGCTTCTTTAACCCCACATTTTCCTTGATCTTCATAGTCCTCTCCACTAGTAGGGACTGTATTTTTAGATTGTTATGGGTAAATACTCAAATGCACCGGTCCTTAGTACAGTATATAAAACCATGGTATATAAAAGAAAACATGAATGCAAACAATAAATTAATGCTAAAATTAATTTGGGGTAGAATGTAAGTTCGGCTGTACCGCCAGCCTTGTTTACACTACGCGGAGCAGCGTCGGACGCTTGCCATCAAGTTCCCGTCTATTTTGACTGCCTTTGGATACAATAATATGTTGAGGGGGGGCTTTCCCCCCCGGGGGGGAGGAGGCCCCCCCGTGACATATTGTCAGCAAGGGGCAAATAACCGATAAAATCGCTGTCAAAATAGACGCAAAGTTAACCGCGGCGATCGCCCTATGTAAACATGACGACCGTACGCCCGGAATCTACATCCATCCCTTGATTTGGAGTCGTTGCCTGAAATATAGGGAAGGATGTAGTATCCGAACGTACAGTCATGTTTACATAGGTCGTGCGCTCGCTGTTATGTTCCTGTCTATTTTTTCTGTTATTTGCTCCCTACTGGCAATATTTACAGTATTTAGGCCGAATGCTTATAAACCTAAATAATAACAAAACCAACAAAAAATAACAGTTAATAAGAATAAAATTATTTTAAAGTATTTGAAGACAGATATGGAATCAATATACTGTACTCTAAAGATCATATGAAAATATGTTTTAACCCTCGGCAAAACCTAATAAAAAAGTATGGTACAATAATGTACTGTACTGTCTTGACATATACTAGGTGTTAGTTGAAGGTTAGTTTTATATCACCCATACTGGATACTAGATATATATACTAGGTGTGAGGTGAGGGTTAGTTTTATATCCCACTAACTAGGTACTAGGGACATATACTAGGTGTTAGGTGAGGGTTAGTTTTGTATCCCACGTGCTGGGTCTAGGATAGGTTAGGTTAATGACAAGGGGTCAGATGACAGGTCATTCCTAGCTATGGGATACCTACAGTAGGAACAGTATTAGGAACACTTATTACCTAATAGGTAAAGTGTTAGTGTCGTATCCCACGTACTAGGGACACATTGCAGGTGTTAGGTGAGGGATAGTCTTTGTAAATCTAGTTATACTACCCCTATTTTGTCGCTATTCTGTTAGTACTAATAGGTTGATATTATTAGTACAGTAGTAGACTTAGTATGGTTTGATGATGCACGGAAATGTATATTTGACTTGAAATAGATACATTGAAGTAGGCTACTGTATTAAAAAACTTTCGGCAAATTGAGGTTTGTTTGCCTGGGTGTACAGTCGGTTGGGCCACGGCGTACTTGTTTTTTGCCCCCTGCTGTCAATATATATGATGATGACAATAAGTCATGGGGGGGTGAGGGGGGGATGGGGAAAATGTTTTTTCAGAGGCTTGTAATTACTTCCAAACATTATATACTGTATTAATGAAAATTAACACAGAAAACTATAAATCCATGGGAAAATTAATGACATTAATATAGCCTAAACAATTTTTTTTTTTTCCCCAGTTTCCGCGTCTGCTGAACCATCCCAAAACACGCTAAAAGGTGTATTTTGAAGGGGGGAGGTGGGGTGGGGGGATAGTATAACTGTAGGTTTACCTAGTCTTTTATCGGTATATATTAAGCAAACCACCCACCAATTTTCATGACAATTTTGAAATGCATGTTGGAATCCCTATAAACTGTACTTCATTTTTATGTAAGTTTGATAATTTGGAAAAATCGATTAAGGGAGAAAATTAACATTGAAAATGATGTGTAAAAAGTCTCCCATAAACGGAGCCCCGCTATGTTATTGTAGTTTGCGGCCTAATTTTGTCTGTTAATTCACTTTCTCCTTAATTGGACCCCCTATGAAGTACAACAGATTATGATGACATAAGTGACGGGTGTTTAGAGGGGGCAGAACTCCCCCTTCAACATATTACGTGTCCCACAGTAACTTCTATTATATAAACAACCCAAGAATTTTCACAGATTTTTTAAATTTCACTTAGGATGTAATATAACCTATACTCCATGTTAAAATAAGTGTCAACCCTCGAAAAATTCTTTTAAGGAAGATACAGAACCTAGAACCTGTAACGATATTTGTCCAGGGTTCGCCTCCCCATAGACGGCACACAACACGACTCGGCGGACCTCTTTCTCCCTGCCTTTCAGTTTAATTAACACTAGGAATTTACCTAATTTTCTATCCAAAGCACTATCCAACCAGCGGGGGTGTGGGGGCGGCAGCCCCCACCCATAATACTAGGTTAGGTTAGGTAAGGTTGATAGGTTAGGCTAAAATCTTTAATGTTGCTTAATTGTTGGATAATGGCTAATGAGCTTACTGGGCAAGTTCATTTTCTATCCCATGTATCATCCAACAACTTTTGCCAAAACTTGACTGTTTTTTTTTTTTTTTCATTTTGGGAGTTTCTTAAGTTGAAAAACAAGAAACCCTGAGCCAACTTTTTTTTGCCACTTTCTGACTTTTATGATGCTGAAAAATCTTAAAATCCCAGCCAACTTTTGCCAAAACTTGGCTAGATTTTTTTTCATTTTGGGGTTTTCTTAAGTTGAAAAACAAGAAAACCCGAGCCAACTTCTTTTTTGCACTTGCTGTCTTTTAAGCAGCTGAAAAATCTTAAAATCCGAGCCTTTTGCCAAAACTTGGCTCGGGTTTAAAAAAAAAAAAATTTTGGGGGTTTTCTCAAGTTGAAAAACAAGAAAACCCGAGCCAACTTTCATCATAAAAGCCATTATATCCCCTTTTTATGTCTTTAACCCCACATTTTCCCTGATCTTCATAGCCCTCCCCACTATCGGGCGCCGTGTCTTAAGATTGTTGGATAAAGGGGAAAACGATTTTTGCGGAGGTTGAAACTAATGTCAATCACTATATATTGATGCAAATAAACTAAAACTAAAAAAAAAATAATGAAAATGGCTATTCTGCAGAACAACTAATCCTCGATTACGGGATTCCTGTTTCGTGGAATTTTTTTTTTTTGCTCTTACCTTACTTAGGGGACCTTACTGATGTGCGGATAAGTGCTACTTTTCTTATTTTGTCAATTTGATTTTCACTCCCCTATAACATTATCAGAGTTATTTTTGTACAGCAAGTCCAGGACACTTTCTTACATTCTAGCCTCCTTGGAGGCTCCTCCCCGATGTTTAGTAGCCAATCAGAGTGGAGCTTAACCTACAAGAAGTCGGTACATTTTTAATGGTACTTTCCTGTTATTGACAGCCAAAGCTGAAGATTGCAGAGTAAATACCATAGACTTTATCCCATCAATTTTGTATAGTTTTAATACCTAATCAGCGGGGGTGTGGGGGCGGCAGCCCCCACCCATAATACTAGGATAGGTTAGGTAAGGTTGTTAGGTTAGGCTAATGTCTTTTCAAAGTTGACTAAATCGAGTAAACTCCTAGATTATTGGGGTATCTGAATAATTACAATTAACAATGCAAATGCTAATAAAAAGTGTTTTCCGCACTTTCTAACAATAAAATACACACTTACAATGCATTAAAATACATAAAGAAAATAAATAAAACCTAAAATAACAGGAGTAGTAGTTATGCAGAATTACCATGAAAATAATTGGTGGGTGGTTTCCTTAATATTTTCCCTTTTATCTAATGAACTAGGTAGGCCTATACGTTACTATTTTTTTTATGACTTTCAAAACCACTAAGTTTTCGATAAATATGGTTTTATGGGTTTACAAATCGAGAAAATCCAAGCCAAATACTGTTTAGAAATTAGGCTGCTGATTTTTTCCCACTCTTGAAATTCGCAAAACCCGAGCCAACTTTGCCAAAAACTTGGCTCGGGTTTTTGAAAATTTGGGTTTTATGGGTTTGTATATCCTGAAAACCCGAGCCAAATTTGGAAATTTGGTAACTTTTTTTTTACTCTACAAACTCGCAAAATCCGAGCCAACTTTTGCCAAAAACTTGGCTCGGGTTTTCGAAATCTTGGGTTTTATGCCTTTTAAAAACTTCAGTTCAGCTAAAATATGCAATTATTGCCGTTTTACGCATTTAACCCCTTATTTTCCCTGTTCTTTATAGTCCTCCCCATTATTGGGCAGCGTGTCTCAAGATCATTGTATAGGGTAATGGGAAATAAGTTTTTTCCCCGAGGTTTGTAATTAATTCCAAACACTAGGCCTAGGCCTATATTGATGAAAAGATAAATGTTTACCTATGGTCCCGTTAAAATATCCTCAAGTAACCTATTCAAAACTGTTCAGGGGACTCGTTAGAACTTGTAGGATGTTTAATTGAATGTCGGAAATCAGGATTTACTGAGAAATAACAGTCTTAAAATGCGCTGGGTCACCCAGGGTCCCTGCCCTCTCTTTCCCAGAATCGCAGGTAATGTTATGTTATACTATATTATATTATAGGCCTATTAGGTTAGGTTAGGTTAGGTTAGGTTAGGTTAGGTTAGGTTAGGTTAGGTTAATCTAATCTAATACTTGTACATTTTGGGCAGTGGGCGGGGCCGCGCGTATGTGGCGGCGTACAGACCCTCCCGACTCCCGTAAAACATAGCGCATTTTAAGACTTTTATTTCTCAGTGAATAGGCTACCGATTTCCGACCTTCAATTAAACATCCTACACGTTCTAACCAGTCCCCTGAACAGTTTTTAATAGGTTACTTGAGGATATTTTAACGGGACCATAGGCCTAGGTAAATTTTTACCGATGTAAATTAACAGAAAATAAAAATAAAACCATGGTCAAATTAGTGACATTAGGCCTGGCCTAATGTCACAATTTTCCAAAACAACCTTGAAAATAGCTAAGCTATGGATAATGGTGCAGTCTCCTCAATATTGACCTAATATTTCTACCATTATGGGTCAGCCAAAGCCAGGGAATAGGAGAGTTAATTTGCAGCCAATTTGCTCTAGGCTAGGCCTAGCCTCTAGGCTATTGAGCCGATAGCCTAGGCGCAAAGCCAAAACCGGATTCCTAGAAGCCTAGCATTAACCTCCACAGGCACCTATCTCTATTGTATTCAAAGGTCTCGTAATTAATTTATTTAACTATGATTCAGCTCTACCTATCAAGCAGCCGTAATCTCAACTTCTCAAGAATGAAAAAAAAAAATGTTATCAGGAAGTCTAGCACCTGACCTAGCCTAGGCCCTGTTTACAACTTTCCATTGATGACTCCGCAACCACCTACACCATCCATTACCCACAACCCACTTCACACTCATTTATTATCCATCCCTCACATTTCCGGGTCATATTTAATCATTATATCATAGGAAACCAAGGACTAAAGCGCGAGGAGGATCTGCCTGTCACTTCTCAGGCTTTGTTTTGTTTTCCTACCACCCCCCAAGTATCATTCCGCGTTATCTAGTGCCTCTCCCTGGCTATTAACTCCCCTATATCTACAGTTTCCCACCCCTTCATCACAAAGTACGTTCTTATTTCTACTTGTTCAACTCACCTGAGGCTAGAAATGCGCAAAGGACAGGGATTTGTGGGCGAAATAATTAATACTTGTCCTTGTTTGTGGCGAAAGGCAGGAGCAATGGCGGTTCTACGTTCCAGATCATGACGTCAGGGCCACTTGAGTAACGTCATTACCCGCGAAATTTAAAAACCGGGGAAATGAATCGGTTAGTAGAAAATTCTGAAATCCATGAAATGGGTAAAAGAGCAATACATAACAGAAAGTACAGAAATTGCAAAATTAAGCTCTGATAATTCCATAAACTCTTTAGCACAAAAAAATCGAATCTTAGACAACCAAATGCCGGACACATGGCAGATCCCACTCACACCTAACCCATTTCACCACATATGTCGCTCAAAATTAAAATTAAATCTGTTAAAATTCTTGAGCCTACTATAGCACCTGACAACCTAATACAAACAAATATGTTTGTCACACAGCAGTGCTTGCTTATATGTATTCCCAAAATACATTTATCCAGTTATTGTATCTGTATTCTTATGTTCTTATGTATTGTATTGTTATCTCTCTCACTCTCATTCTCTCTCTCTCTCTCTCTCTCTCTCTATATATATATATATATATATATATATATATATATATATATATATATATATATATATATATATATATATACAGTATATCAGTATATATACGAGCGGAAGTCGACTTCAGCTTCGCCGGTAACGGGCGGAATCATCAAAAGTAACAAAAAGTAAGTATATACTGTGTATATATATATATATATATAGGGTATACTATATAATATCCTTTATCACGCCATGGTAGAGTTGGTCAAAGCATAGACAATCGTCCTGCCTGTCGAAGGTGGTTCAAGCCCCGCTGAAAGTATAATATATATATATTATAATTATAATATATTATACTTTCAGCAGGGCTTGAACCATCGACAGGTAGGACGACTATGCTTTAACCAACTCTACCACGGTGTGATAAAGGATACTTTTACCTTTTCCCATTTACAGTATATTAAGAAGGGGAATCCTACTTGGAGAATGTATTTCAATTTATACACAAGTTGTAGAATCCATAATCCAGGATCATATCATACAAAGATTTTTACATGTAACGCCACGCAACTCGGTCCGAAATTTATTTAATTTAATTTCAACCCAACCAAGCACGAGAGTCATTAATATTAAAAAAATACACATGAGCTACTAACAGGTTTTTATACTCTAAGCGGAGCTCGAACCATCGACAGTCAGGAAGATTGTCCATGCTTTAACCAACTTTACCACGGCGTGATAAAGGATATTTGTATTAAGTAAAATCCTAGTATGTTATCCTGGAATATGGCTCCTACGACTTGTGCATGAATTTAAATATATTCTCCAAGTAGGATTTCCCTTCTCAATATAAATAGGAAAAGGTTAAGTATCCTATATCACACCGTGGTTGAGTTGGTTAATGATGATATTACAGTATATATGACTAGAAACAACGTATAGCCTAAATATATATATATATATATATATATATATATATATATTGAGAATATATCACAAATACACGTGAGCCACTAAATGTTTCTAGTCTCTCAGTGGGGATCGAACCATCAGAACGATAGCCGACGCTTAATCAATTACACCACGGCAGTCTAGACTGCAGTCTAGACTGCCGTGGTGTAATTGATTAAGCGTCGGCTATCGTTCTGATGGTCGATGGTTCGATCCCCACTGAGAGACTAGAAACATATATATATATATATATATATATATATATATATATATATATATATATATACAGTATATGACTGTATTGTTTCCACTTTCCAGTCATTTAATTATACTCTCATCAATGTCATTTGTCAACCGGTGCCACTCCTCCCACACCACTTTCACTCACATAGCTTTCAACTCCAATTATGTACCAAACTCTCGGCCTGCCTCACTCTTTCTGCTCTTCCACCTCACTCTTGTACACTTTCAGTCATTCTCTCACTCTCCATACGCTGTAGGCTACAAGAGCCAACCACCTCAAGGTGGTTGTTGTTCAGCCTGGCAGCCTAGGGAGCGACTACTATAACACCTCAAGGTTTTCCTCTTCACACTTTCCAGTCATTAATGTGCTTCCACAAGCCTTTGACTTGGCTTATGTGAAAACACATGTCATAATTTAACCCCTTGATGATAATGATGTGTTATAAAGGCTTATTCTGGCTATCATTAGATGACTTTATTCAGCTGAGGAGAATACCGTGACAATCAAAGGCATTATTGAGTTTAATTTGACCCCTTGGATTTCTAGAGGGTCGATCTTCCTAAACTGCATAAAGCATCTAATGATAGCCTGAATAAACTGAAATGCACATATCAATATACTGTACTGAAAGAGTTAACCCTCAAAGAACGGGATGTATATTATTATGTTCTATCCAACAACCAACTCTACTCCTAAAATCGATTAATGAAATATTACAAACACATGTGGCAGTCCATGGATTCGAACCCAGGACGCTCACACCGAATATCAACACCTTATGCATTACACCACGAAGGCAGTTAAAGAATGGTGGACACTGCCTACGATTTATTATGCAACTTCGAATCCTGCATATCAATCTAAGCATGTACACACATCCCAACTCACGTAGGCTATGCATAATTATGTGAATGGAAAGAGCAATTAATGTAATAGACATTTCACCACCAGCGGGCTGCTTTCATGTACGGTACAGTATTTGTGGTGGCTGTAAATCTAGAAATTAAATTGTTATTGCATATAAAAACATGTCTATGTTATTATCCATTTTATCAGTTAAGCCCCGTCCACACGATCGAGCACTGCCCGTCGGGCACAAGGGAAATGTTCGATATGGGGAAAATTCAGCGGGTAAACCAGGGATATGCCCATGCACGCAGTTGAGCGAAATCACCAGGCACTGTCCGGCAGTTTGCCGGCGGTCATTTGGTCATTTGGGCCCTCCAGGAAGGCCAAGTCGAACTGCCCGGCAGTTTGCCGAGGGGAATGGGGATAAAGGGGCCCGTGGAAGGAGGGAAATAAATGTGTAGCTTGATCTTTAACCCATTCAATACCGGTAACACCCATTTTATTATATTCTGGCAATTATAATACGTCTTTACACGGCTTAGGAAGGACGTCTACCCATTAAAAGGTTACAGACGATATCAATTAATCCCTTTAGCTATCATATATCCTTTTAATCTTAATGCAATCGTCTAAATGTAGCTCAAAACAAATACAAAAATACTTCGCCGGTACAGAAGGGGTTAATAAATATATATATTTTATCCTTCTATTATACGGGTATCAATCAGGAAAATTTGGTGGAAGGTAAACAGGATGTAATGTATGCAATCACTTATTAAATGTCACTGATGGTATGACTTTAATGTTAGCTTCAGAATAAAGTATGGGGAGCGTCCCCATTTATATTGATAAGTTATTATTAGCAATGTTATGAATACTTTATTAAGATTATTCCTATAAGTATGATGAAATATATTTATCTTAAAAAACACGTTGGAATCGTAACGACGAGACGATTCCAAATATACCATAATCTTGAATAGTCAAAATCAGACCAAAATCATCGATTTTGTATTATGGAAGAATGGCTAGTCGAAAATGAAATCTACGACCATGTATAGAAGCAGCTCGGCGAGAAAAATCGAATGACACCAAGTAGAATTCCCTAGGACTTACAGTTTGGGCTACAGAGGACTTTTAAAGTCCAAAAACTGGTCATTTGGGCCCTTCTGGGAGGCCAAGTCATATACGAAATCCTAAACTAATTGTCCGATTTCAATTATGTTTGCGCCATTCGATTCGGCGTTTCAAAGTGAACTTATGGTTAAAATTTGAACAAAATCCATACATAGATAACTCGTCTATGGAGTTTTTAAACTTTAAAATAGGCCTATTGGGCCTAAAAATTGGTAAAAAATAAACAATTCATATACCGTTGTAATTGTAATGACGAGACGAATCCATATATACCCATGAAAACTCGAAATTCGAAAGTCGCCCGCCAAGTGCAAAAGTATGCAGGGATTTTGGACCAAAATATTTTCGATTCTGGGCGAATGGCTGGGCGAAAATGAAATATAAGACCATATATAGAAGCAGCTCGGCGAGAAAAATCGAATGGCACCAAGTAGAATTCCCTAGGGCTTATAGTTTGGGCTACAGAGGACTTTTAAAGTCCCAAAACTGGTCATTTGGGCCCTTCTGGGAGGCCGTCATATACGAAATCCTAAACTAATTGTTCGATTTCAATTCTGTTTGCGCCATTCGATTCGGCGTGTCAAAGTGAACATATGGTTAAAATTTGAACAAAATCTATACATAGATAACTCGTCTATGGATTTTTTTTAACTTTAAAATAGGCCTATTGAGCCTAAAAATTGGTCAAAATTAAAATATGTACTGTATATACCGTTGGAATCGCAACGACGAGACGATTTCAAATATACCATCCGCAATTGCATTATTTAATTAATTTTATGTAAACTTAGGTTGGATCGTCTCACTATAAATCTCACCTGCAAGCACTCTTGATTGAGTACTTCGTATATTGCTCGACAAGTATCAGGAATAATGCGAGACAAATTATGCTTGGATAATCTTTTAGTATACTGCAAATAAGTGTAGCTGCATCCATTTGAAACAAACATGAGGTGTTGCCTCCAGTCGAGCTTCTGCCGATATACACTCCCTCCTATTGGCATCTGCTTGGATATATAGGTTATATAATTGTCCTGTGATTATTGTTGTTGGGGACCATGGTGATCATACCGGACCCACTGACCCAGCCCTGCCGAGCTCCTACTCTGACCACTGGCAGACTTTGACTGGCCAATCACTGCCTGGCTGCCGTGTGGACAACACCGCAAGCGTGTTTAACAGACTTTGCCCGGTGAAGGGGCACAGCCCGCCGGACACTGCTCGATCGTGTAGACGGTGCTTTAGTGTATAGTATAGTTCTCCTTCTTAAGTTGTCTGTAGACTCGTCACTGGTGGGGCGAAGAACTGTGTTTCACATGGGGATACTAACGAACCGCGCTCAGCCATTTTCACAATGTTTTATGTGTTTTCACGTGCTCCAACTTGCTTTAAACAAAGGGTTACGGTAAAATATGTGTGATATAAAGTTTGTGTTCTGCCCTACATGTTAACATCACAATCTCAATCCTACCTGTTCTGAATGGTTTACAATTAAGCAAGGAAGTAGGAGTGTTCAGATTCCCATATTGAACGAATAGTGTTTGCAACACACATCCATTTGCTTGCTAGCTTGGGGGCACACTGAGCTCTCCCCTGCTCACCTGATCAATACTCGTATGTGTGTGTAGGTTCATACAAAGTACAAAAGATTGAATGTAGTAGTTTCAGGCTTGGGGATGGAGAGGGCCCTTGCAACACAGGCAATTGCAGTGCTATAAATTATGAGTGGGTAGTTGACAATCTCTACTGAGTCTCTTACTACAAATCATTTGGCTGCTGCACTTTGATATAGTTTATACGATAATACAGTTTTGTAGGTATTATTGAATATACAGTAATCGTTAGCAAGAATTAAGTTACTGGGAGTGGGAGGCTTATGTATGAGATGTCGTTAAAATGGGCTCTACTAAAATACTTGTAATTTTTGTATTCAAAAGACTATCTAAGCCTTACCTCTTTTATAGTGATCCTTCACTCTTCTTTAAGCAAAATTGTTTTTAATTTTCAGTCACCAAAGATGCCTCACAAGCAATTAAATTATGAACAGTTTATCTATCTATCTATTGCCAGACACCTTAATCCCCGAGGCGGTGGCCGTGAATGAACTGCCTTCATATGCTACCTATATGCTAAGGCAACTCACTCGATTATCTAACTTGTTCTTGTTCACGGGGGAGGGTCACTTAAGCCCAGATGCCCATTGGTGTGTATAATGTGAGGGGGTACATGTGGACTACTGTTATACTGTAGGAATTGCTGTGTATGTGAATATACTGTAGTCTGTAACCAGCGTAATCAGCTCGTCCATGCTGATCAGGTGCGAACATATATTTGTGTACATGCAACACTGGTCAAACAAACATCTTATGTCTGCCATTGCAGTGAGTAGTGTGGAAGTCCATGCTAAGTTATAAAACAACACTCAGTACTTTGATATTTTTATTAAAGTTTCAATACAATAAATAATAACAATATCACATGACCTATGCCCACACACTTTGGCATTGGCATAAACTGTACACAGGTGCATAGCTTGTAATTGCCCAGTGGATGATGAAATGAGTATGGTGGTGAAGATGGTTACATGTCAAAATTATCTTGTCACAATCTAGTCCAACGTAAAATTATCTGATCTAATACAACCAAATCGAGCATAACTAGCCTAGTCCAACTTATGATAGCCAAAGCTAATGTAAGATATCATAGTCTAGTCTGACGTAAGCTAGTCTAGCATAACACAGGAAAGTGTAATATAATCTAGCCTAGCCTAATATAATATAGCCTATTCTAGTTTACTATATTATCATTACAACTATTATCCTACAGCCTAGTTAATTAAAGACTTTAGAAAGCTGAAGAGTTTAATATAACATAACCTATTCTACCCTATGATAATAACCTAATCTAATCCTAAGCTAACCAATTCTAACTAACCTTGATGACCTAACCTAAACTAAAAGTTGACAATGAAACTGAGATGACCAGTGGCTGAATTCATCAACCACCACCGAGGATGAATGAGGTTTGTGTGGAACGATGAGGGATGAGACTTGAACCATAATACTAACAACTAGTAAAACTATTATAGACAAGGCTGCAGTAATACCAGGTCCAAGTAAATGCCTCGAGTGGAGTGTAGTGCTGCATCACAAACAAATTCTTGCACTTTATGACGAGTCTAGAAATTGTGATTTAGCCTATTATAACTCAGAAATGGCTGGAGCAAACAGGCTGTCAACTTTCGAAACTTTTTACTGTTTGATACTTGCCACATGGCAGAAATATTAGCTTGAATACTCAGCTTCTTTTTTAAGTATAAGAGGTTGGAGTCAGGATTTCTAAACTAGCTATACAGTAGTGAATAAACAAATTAATATATCCATAGCCTACTACAATATAACATATATTATTTTTTATTATTTCACAGCTTAAAAGAGGTGATATAAAGAAAACAAAATTGAAGAATAGATATGAACACCCTACTCATATGATTTCAATATAAAATATATGCTATGATTTGTAGCATGCCTTGGTGAATTAATGATTGTCATAAACACTACACATATCACCACAGCAAAAGACACACACACACACACACACACACACACAGTCCACTACGGCCCGCAACTGTACAATCAAATTATCAAGTATATTTTCTCAGGACAATAATTTTCAACAGAAACATGAGGACCAATCACCAATTTACTACCTGAATTACCGTTTTATAAAAACCCGCTATCTGATTGAGCAATATAAACATCAAAGTATGAAAAGGTTATACAGTATTTATCTTTTCTATGTTTGAGGAGCTGGAAACTGGCCACCTCTTCTTAAACCCTGATGTCTGCATTTTAATATTATCCTGGTTAACATAAGATGATTTTACAGAGCTTAGGAAGAAGCTCTGTCTCGAGTCGGCCAAAAAATATAGGAAAACTGGGGAAGGTGCCAGAGTATATACATACAGTACCTGTACATACATACATAGGAAGAATCTCTAGGAATCATAGGGATTAACTCTGACTTCCACAAGTACTATCAAATTAACATAAAATTGTCTAATGATAGCCAAAAGCTAGTGAAATAAAGGAGTCACCGTACTGAAGGGGTTAAATGATGGGACATACCTGTGGATGGTAAGACCGAGATAAAACATGATTAGTGAATGTGTGTGTGTCTGTCTATACTCAGTCAGACGAGGTATAAACTACAAAGATGCCTAAAATTGGACCCTGCCGTCTCTTGCAACGCTGCAATTGTTCCCGTGTTGTCATCAATAGCTCATATGTCAGATTAATATTGGGTAATGTCTCACTTATTATGTGGACAAAACAGCTATAATTTACTAGTCAGATTTTTGTGCAATACACCAAATGTATTAATATTGGATAAGGTCTCATTTACTGCCACATGTGTTTGTAAATTTCATTAATCGATTTTAGGAGTATGGTTGGTTGTTGGAAGGAACACAATAATTGATATTGGTTCAGGAGTAATTTATCGAGAGGACTTCCTTAAGTGGTTAAGGCCCCATTAATTGCTCTTTCCATTCACATGTGCATAGCCTACGTGAGCTGCAGTTGGGATGTGTGTACATGCTTAGATTGATATGCAGGATTTGAAGTTGCATAATAAATTGTAGGCAGTGTCCTCCAACCTTTAACTGTCTTCGTGGTGCGATGTATAAGGTGTTGATTTTCGGTGTGAGCATCCTGAGTTCGAATCCACGGACTGCCACATGTGTTTGTAAATTTCATTAATCGATTTTAGGAGTATGGTTGGTTGTTGGAAGGAACATAATAATTAATATGTGGAATTATTCCACAATTGTTCAAACAATACACATATGTTCACTTAGTAGCAAACATATAAAGTTTACTACACAGTATATTATAAATACCAAAATTTAACAAGCTATCGATGACAACACGTACATAAAATGTTTGCTTTCATTTCTTTCATACTTGATATAAGTACAAGAACATCTGAAAGAAAATATATATTCAGTATAAATACAGTAACTTGAATACTAAGATCTGGACTAATATGAACATTAAGCTACTCACAACTATGATCCTGAAGTGCCAAACACTGAGCTGGCATATATATATACTGGCATATAATAAATCCTGTACAGAGCTGGCATATATATATAATAAATCCTGTACAGAGCTGGCATATATATATATATAATAAATCCTGTACAGAGCTGGCATATATATATATACTGTATATAATAAATCCTGTACAGAGCTGGCATATATATATATAATAAATCCTGTACAGAGCTGGCATATATATATAATAAATCCTGTACAGAGCTGACATATATATATATAATAAATCCTGTACAGAGCTGGCATATATATATAATAAATCCTGTACAGAGCTGGCATATATATATAATAAATCCTGTACAGAGCTGACATATATATATAATAATAAATCCTGTACAGAGCTGGCATATATATATAATAAATCCTGTACAGAGCTGGCATATATATATAATAAATCCTGTACATAGCTGGCATATATATATATAATAAATCCTGTACAGAGCTTAGAATTATATTGAAGTTAAATAGTTGCTTAGTCTAGTAAATTGCACTTTTAGAGAGTACGGTATTTCTTAAAGTCATTGGCAGAATGCAGGTCCATTAATTGTCACTATATACATAATCGGACATTTAATCTGCATCAATCAACTTTTCTTACTAACTCACATTCCCCTATTCTGAAACTTTCCAACCACTACAATATAATGTTTAATGGAAGTTTCACTGTCAGTATCTCAATTTAAATATATAATCAGTTCTAATATAGATCTCTTATGTATACCTAATTAATGTAATGCCCATTTTTTAAATTAAGAAAAAATTGTGCTACTGAGAATCTTGCAATGCTTCATAATGATGATAACAGAAGCACCTACCAGTAAGTACAGTACTGTACTTCCTTATAATATGACTACTTGGGATACATATTTGATAATTCACTTATTCAGGTTTTCAAGTTGATTTTTAGTATTTGTTTCGTAAATTTTTATCAATTCATAAACTTCTATACATATTCTAACCCTCAAATTTTCTCTGCAATCCAAAAATCCAAATATCTTTTTATACACTATCAGTAACCTCAGCATTGTTATCAGTAAACTCTAAGTACAGTGAGATGTGTAGAGAACGACTCAATAGGACTGATGGACACTCCTTACCCATTTTATTAAAATCATTAAAAAAACACTTGAAGCTTATGTTACTGGCCAAGAGTGTTGCTACCTCTACAGTTTGCAAGTTATAACAGATGAAGTAACATAAATATAGTTACATGAGCCCTCAAATTGCATTTTGAGTATGGAGATTCATAACAATAATTTTATATTATGTATTACAAAATTCCTAATTGTCTAATATTCTAAAACTTCCAGCAAGAAGATGTGCTTTTGTCAAAAGTGGTCATTGTATAATTCCATAGTCACACACTAGAAATTAAATTATATGTTACCTACAGTATGTTTATCTGAAATTTAAATTAATAAGTTAAAGCCTAATCATTGAATGTTTAGCAACCATATCTACTCTTGCAATGCTTTACAAATAACCTGAGCTATTATCTTCAGCAGAAAAGATAAAAGCGCATGGTTCTAAAACATTTGGAGCTATGTATAATTATAACAACCTGTCTACACAGTAATTAAAAGAACACTGATCTAAACTAGAGAATGCTACGTGTCCTTGTAGCAGCCGGTCTCATCAGAAGCGTCGGAGCACTCAACAAACCCATTACAGACGCTGGACTTAGGGAGGCACTGACCGAGGGGGCAGCGGTGGCCATCCTCACAATGAGCCCTCGTTGGCACCACATCCTCACTCTCAGTTAACTCCATCACCTGTCATGGGGAAGGCATAGTATTTATAAATAGAAATACTACAGTATATGAGGAGAAGCACTTTATTGACAATGTTTTGCAGACAGCTTCTTCAGGTCACAGAAGAAGTTATCTGTGAAATGTTGTCAATAAAGTGCTCCTCCTCAAATAGTGTTTCTATTAATTTTGTAAATTTTCCGAAGTTCCTTTTAACATAGTACTTAATAGCTGTCATATTTTATTCTGTATAACACAATTTTATCTTTTAAAATATTATTTTTAAAAGTAGACCTACCCTTCTGATAATATCCTTAAAAAAAAACTAGTTTTACCTAGCCATATAATGTCTATTTTTGTTAACCTTGCATATTTGCACTTAGTTGTTTTGATCTAGAGAACTTTACTTCAAGCTAATTGGTGATGCTATACTACTGTGTCTCCATAACATCTTTCAGTTGCTAAAAACAATCACAAGAAATATATTGCTCAGTACCACCATCCAATCACCTAAAAATAGAGTTCTCTAAATCAAAGAGACCAAGTGCAAATTTGCCAGGTAAAAACTATAATAAACTATAGTTATACCAGTTAGATCTCAAACCTGGAACATCTACTATAGCTTCCTCATTTCTGGCTCTATGACCACTGGACCGCCAAATGTGTCATGGGTATGTACGGTAACTGTACATGTAACAGGTGAATTTATGACAGCATTATTATTGCTATTTATTCTGAATACCGGTACCACATAATAGATGGAGTTTTCAATGGTTGGTTAACAATGAACACTATACCTTCACCATACGGTGTATGAAGAGTGTACAAAGCACACTTACATATTTTCTGACATATATGGCTCCCAAGGTATAGGACACATCCCCTATTGCATGGTACTATATATTACTGAGTTAGAATACATACTCAATAGGCACATTATTGTACCTGCTTCGCTACTTTAAGGAATAATAATAATAATAATATGCTGGTATTTTATTTGTTCGAGCGCCAATTCTCCAAGTGGATTCACGAGCGCTCACATTAACTTAAATTTTTCCATTTAGAAACAAAACAATTTTTTTTTTTTTTTTTAGAGCTTATAGTCATCAGTAACTCTATGCTCCCCAATATCATAAGCCCTCAGAAATATGTGCGACTTCAGTTGTTTCTTAAAAGCGTCAACACAATTCAACTGCTTAAGTGACACAGGAAGTCGATTGAATAGACGTGGGGCAACATAAGAAAAGGATCTAGCAGCAAAAGCACGTTCCCCAATGGCTCTGGGCTCATAAAGGCGATATGGGTCATCACCACTACGCAAATTCACATTTGACTCATTATGTGTTCGAAATAGAAGATCCAACAAATACTTAGGCTCACCAAACCTCAGCACCTTAAATGTCAGTAGGCACACTTTAAACTCTATTCTGGCCTTGATGGGAAGCCAGTGTAGATCTATTAGATGAATATGTGGTGGGTGTTCTGGGTGGAAGTGAAAATATTAGTCTAGCACACCTATTAAGAAGAGACTGGAGTTTCTTCAAAGTAACATTTGGTAGACCAATGCACAATGAATTACAGTAATCAATTCTAGATATAACAAATGAATGAATGAGGGTCAAAAGAGATTCCTTGCTCAAGAACTTCCTTATAGCATAAAGGTTACGAATGTAAAGGTGACAACTCTAGGAAATTAAGTATATACAGTAAACAATGACCACAATATGAAGACAAAGTTAAACATCACAATAGTTGTTATGGTCGTTCCCTAGGCTGCCTGGCCGAACAGCCCCGAACATCACAATAGTATCTTATAATCCATAGTACAGTAATATGACATGTTCAGGTAATAATAACTACTTTAATTCAACAAAGTTAAATTAAAGAAGAAGTACAGGTAACTAGGATCTGCAAATGACAAACCTGATGCATCCATTCAAGGTAGTTGACAACCTTAGTGTATACGCCGGGTCTGTGTGGTCGAGCACAGCCGTACCCATTACTGGTCACTCCCACCAGCTGCCACCCTCCGTCAGGCTCCTGCAACACACCAGTAAATATATATTAAGGATTCTTTCTAACTTTTTATCTAAGCTTGAAGAACATTGTGAGTTTTGTCAGCTGACTGCAAAACATAATGTAATTAAACATAAATATATTGTACATGACTTGGTAAATTTTACAACTATAAGTTAGCAGGACACTAAGTTTTGAAAGAGGTGCCAGTAAACCTAAATTACATTACGAGTAACAGGCTCATTACAGGTTATAAATAGTTGACCATTACCTGACACATGAGAGGTCCGCCAGAGTCCCCAAGACAGGCATCACGACCCCCACGATCGTACCCAGCACAGAACATATTTTCTGTTATGCGGTACAATGGGATGAACACCGTCCGTTTCCGACATTCACCGGTGGAGATGAGGGGCACCTGGACCTCTTGTAAAGTATCCGCTGGGGAGGGCATACATCATGATATTACATCACAAAAGTTTTACTGATAAAATATTACCTAGTGTAATAAGATATACAATTACTTGCACAAGTAACTGGCACCCTATTATATGATACACATGAGACAGTGAATATTGAATAAGGAAAATAATTGACTCTGGCTTGTGCTTAAAGGAAATGTATCAAAATATTTCATCAGGGTGTCAAAAATGTCCAATCAGACTCACACCGCCTTTAACTGCAGGCGATTGTATATTAATGGATGCTAGGTCAGCGTTAGTGTAAGCTACAAAAGTTGTTATGAAGTGGTTATTTTTATGTTAAACTGCCTGATGACATATTGGTAATGAATGCTTGATGTTTGGGACTTGATCTGATGTTGCCTAATGAAAGGAAAATTATGAAAGTTGGACAAAATTATACTGAACTTAATTTTAGTAGTAAACAAATTGGCATAATACTGTATATGTAAAAGAACAACATAATGACTATGATAGAAACACCTAGTGAAAAGAATACAGAAACTCATGCTACACAAGCAAATTAATTGGAAAGTTACAGAAATAGTAAGAGTTTTTTACATGTAAATGTACAGTATTTCTAAACATGACTAACAAATTCATATTAATGACAACATAGTGAAGCATTAAAACAGCATGCCTTTTTTTCTATTCCTCGAGAGCAAATTAAAATGTAAAACTTGCAAACTAAACAAACCAAAATTGGGACAAGGACAATATAAAGTCAAATTAAATTAACAAAATCGCTATGTGGAAACAACGCTTACTAAAATGAAAATTATTAAATAAAAGAAAAGGACTTGATGCCAGGCCTTACGGAATATCTTGCCGACTTCAAAGAGCTGCCCCCACCCAACCAGCGTACAGAGTCGTCCGTGTGGCACTGGCGACTTTGGTGGTGGGAGACACACCGGTCGTACGTAGTCAGTGAAGCGCACTGGCTCATCAACGCGCAACATTGATATATCATTGACGAACCCGGTGTCTTCATATCTGTAAAGCATAATGTATGGTTTGATAACTTTATATTGATGAAAGAATAGTTACTGATTGTCACTGAGAAAACTAATATTTTCATATCTATCAGATAGTATGGATTGAACAGTTATTTTATTAGTGAATTAGTCAATTTCTTAGGAATGATTTAATGAGCCTCAATGATCGATTCAGTGTGCTACATTAGGTTACACTCACTATCTCACATGTATAGTTGGGTAGTGAATAACAAACTCCTGTACATAACTGTACTAACAAGATAAAGAAAACAAAAGTGCAGTAATAAAGAAATAATATAGTTGATGGGCTAGTAACTCACTCAGGGTGTATGAAGATGTGCGTGATGTGTCGAACCTGCTCGTAGGGTGACGGGAACTTTGTGCCGCGACGCAAGGCTCCCAGCCGTGCCACCCAATACCTCTCTGTCGCACTGTGGACATAAGAGGATATTTAGCTAAACTCATGCATGTTATATAATAAGATCCATAATTATTGCTTTAGTACTGTGAATGACAGACAAATAAGAAATTCCAGCTATCCTTATACATGTGATATAATTTTTGTGACTCAAACACATTGAATCAACATAGCCACCACATTCGGGTAACCTGAATATTACTCTTCATTGTAAACTACTACAATAGTGTTTTACAAAACACTGACTTACAAATACAAAAATGTAAGCCTAGGGAATAGGGGACTTTTGCTCTGCTCTGCTGTAAGGAAGATAATGTTGCCTCTGTATCATTTATAATAAGAGGTGACTAAAGTGGGTTGGTACTAGGCAAGGCATCTGACCATGAAAAACACCAAACTTCTATCTCATGGCAACTCCAAGTTACCAGTAGTAAATGGTAACTGTCATTGACAGCAGTAACCCTGCCCCCTAAAGAACTGTCATGGGGCACTCATAGACTGATCCAATCTGCCATGGATGTACTGTGGTCCCTTGAGTTTTACTACCTGAGAAACTACTGTAGGCCTTTAAGCTAAACCAATAGTGCTTCACAATTAAAAGGGCACAATATAGGGACAGTTGCCAGCTGTCCAATCACTATATACAATTGGGTAGTTAATGTATATAAACCACTTCAATTAAAGAACTTGGATTTATGGCTCACCTATAGAAACAATGTCCAGCTGATACGAGCCAGCGCTGGTTGATGAGAGTAGCCCCACACTGGTACTCTCCCTCCTTGTAGAGTGCCGCATGCCAGGGCCACGAACCTGGACCACTGTTGTTGCCACCCACAATCCTATACATGGAGATACAGTATATACTTAATGGACTTTTAGAGTGGAAGGATTCGAAACTGAACGTGGATTGGTATTCAGAAGTATCACGAAGATCGAGTTTGAAATAAAAAAATTGGGGAAAGATTAGATTATAAAAGAAACAATGTGAGGAGATAAGACAAAGTGAAAACATCAAACTTTTAAAAAGTAGCAGAAATGGGCGTTACAGCAAATATATCAGATGACAACAAATTGGGAAACCAAATGATGAGCAAGAGAGATTGAGTGAAAAGTGGGACACAATAGAGAAGATTGAAATACATTGCAAATAAAATAAATATTCACTTTGGGATCAGGTCGGTAGAATTAAGAGAAACTATAATAGCATGTATAAAATAAGAAAATATGTATGGTATGAGCAATATTCCAATTACATTATCATGAAAAACAATACTAAAATCATGTACTGGTAAATGTATATTGGTATACACACTAAACATTGGCAATGCATCCTACCATACAACTATATTCCAGATAGCACAGATGATAGGGAAGTAATGCATTAATAAGCTACCGTAATAAAAGTTAAGAACCAAAATGAAAAAGCAGGCCTACTGGTAATATATATTTGGTGATACATCTAGCTAATATTAATATGTGTAAGTGGAAAACTGACAGAATATTAATAAAAGAGAGAAAAAACAGTGTAAATGAGAAGAAAATCAAGACAGAAGAAAATCAAGACAGAAGACACTTGCTTATCAAAGTGCTTGGGACATATACATTAAGAACACAATATATATGTGCTATATATTAACAAATATATACTGTAACCAAGTAAGAGGCAGTGAATGTCAATGAAACAAAAGAGTAATAAGAATATATACTGTAACCAAGTAAGAGGCAGTGAATGTCAATGAAACAAAAGAGTAATAAGAATAGAAGATAAAAGATGCCTAAAAGCATTGGAGAAAAGGAGGGATGTAAACAATAAATGAGCTTGGATTTATATAGGATGACAGGACAAAATATGTAAATTTAAGCAGTGCAGAAACAATCTTAAGAGGAGGTTTTTAGTTGATTCCCTAGACTTCCATCAAACTTAAAATTACTCCCCCTAGACCCCCTTTCAAGATAAATTTGTAAATTTTTCGGTAGAAAAATGTCCCGGCCGAAGGCCGATTCCCCTTAAATTACAGGCTCGCTGTCGCTCGCCAGGAAAAAATCGACACCTAAATGGCACGAATGGTCTTAAAATGACAGAAATGGGGCGAGGTTCTTAAAATCGCCAAACTATTGGGGCGAACGTCTTAAAATCTCAAAAGCAATGGGGCTAAACATGAGGGAGAAAGAGGTCCAGAAAAAAATCCTCCAGGTGGAAATCGCCCCTTAAGAGTGCTAATAGAAGAATCATGAGAAAAGTATAAAAAAAATGGATGTGTATGGAAAGAAAAATGTGACATAATAATAATAATAATAGTTCTTAAAGCTAGCTAAGGATAGCTCAATAAGGCCGATTAGGCGTATTTCCATTGGGGTCCTGTACTACTATCCCATCCCTTTGCTCATGAGGGATGGTAACGACTCAGTGCTTGTGAAAAATCTTTAATGCGCCGAGCGTGGGCGCAAACCCGGGCCTTCTGGGTGGAAGTCCGAGACGCTAGTCACTACACCAAGCGAGCCGCTTGGGTTTTGAGTTAACTCAAATTCTTTTCCATATCCACCATGTTGTAGACCGTGCCCTGTAATAACTTGACCGCTTGCCAATTTAGGGCTACAAGGAAGTTGGAGCCATAAATATTGATATTTAGCAGCCGTACAACAATTATGTAAGTTTGTGATGCATAGAATGGTTACTGAATTTGAATTTATGTATTTACATATACACTACAACCATATTTATGTATTTACATATACATTACAACCATATTTATGTATTTACATATACACTACAACCATATTTTAGCTGGTAACGTGGATAAATATCAAGGTTTACAGTACTCACTCCCTTATACCCTGATACTTACAAGTGGTCAATTGCATAGTTCAAACAGTAGATATTCATAAACCTATATAAGGAGTGTCTCAAGGCTATCCTACATCATTAATCATACCACAGAAATGACAAGACAGACAGACTATATAATGAGACATGCAACATGGTATCTGTGAAAATTAAGATGATGGAATCCTCCCCATAGACTACAGTACTTTGTATCGGATCCAAGATATTGCATGCGGAGGTGGGAAGGTGATCAATCTTTCTCTAATGGGAACTAAAGGGTATGTCACATAAGCAACTTCAGAGGAAGACTACCAAAATCTGATACATAAAATACTGTACAGTATTAAGAAGAATTACCTTCTTAGTTTGGATTACTTTAACTACAATATATTATATATGACTATGGTCTACTATAGTCTATTCACTATAATTAGGCCAGAAATCTTTACCACTAACCTCAAAAAAAAAAAAAAATACTAGAGCAATCGAGCTGACATTTTGCCATTAGGGAAGAGTCAACCAGGAAATGGGTGTGAAATTTACAAACCATTTACTCTAGCTCTTTTTGAGTTACAAGAGATTAGTGGTCTAGATTTCTGGCCTAATTATAGTGAATAGACTATAAATACAAATGCCATGATGGAGGTGAAAACAATCATAACTATATATCTGAAAGGATTCGGCAACCGTTAAAATCCACCGCTAATCTTGCTTGGGTGACATTGCTCTAATCCAGTCTAAGGTGTTGCAGGCAAGGGAGGGTGGGGGGCTTTACCTACCGCGGGACACGTACGCCAACACTCCTGTAAAACCTGCAACGGGGAGGTATTTAGGCAATGCTACAGCAACACAGGATCAATCTAATGCAATAGTTCACTCACACTACTTGAACTCGGAGGCAGTCAAATGGCATGTGCTGTTATCTACATGTGCTTTGCTGTTGTACAACAAAATAGAAGTAAAGAAATTTAATCTTTGTACTGTACTGTACCTGTAAAATATGTGCGTAATATGTATAGTGCTTTCAGTTTTATATTAGTGTATGGTCTATTAAATAACAGAAGTCAATAATAAAAGTCAATAGTGATAACAGCACAAATTCACACTATGTGAAATATATACATACTGTACATACTTTTATACAAGTTTAATGACCACTTCGTCCACAGAGTGAGTGTCCTAATGGTGACACTCCAGGCGGACCAGTTCTGGGCTGCCTCTATCGTCAGGTTCCTTATGTCGAGATCAGACTGAAGTACCTGATCCCATGTCTTTCTAGGTCTACCCCTATGCGCAGCTCGCCCCACGTTTATAGTTCGGCATTTCTTCACCCAGTTTTGATCATCCATTCTCTACATGTATCCAAACCAACCTAACCTATTCATACACATCACCTCACTGATGCAGGTACAGTACTTCTAATGCCCAGATGCCTTCTTAGTTCCTAATTGGATACCCCATCAATGGGGCTTACCCCTCATATCTATCTCACCATTCTCTTTTCATTCCGTTCCATTCTATTAATATCTTCCACTTCAACCAGCCATGTTTCCGAGGCATATGTCATTACACTCTAACACACGAGGCATATACCTTCCCTATAAGGTGAACTAGGAAACCTCTCATGGTCAAGATATGCAACAGATCTCTGAATTTCACCCAGCCGCTCCTGACTCTGGCAATGGAGGCAGCTTCTGCACCACCTCCGGCAAGAACCGTATTACCCAAGTAGCACAATTTTTCACACACTCCAGCATTACACTGCCGAGATTGATAATATCAGACGAGTCATTCAACACAAGTTCTCCCCTGCACACTGCACATTCAAAGTCTGTGCTCCTCATTAAAGGTCCTCTCTCCCCACTACACCTCTTGTGCATCCAGTCACTACAGACGGAATATTGAATAGAGTTACTTCCCACCTCCTTGCCCCAAACTGCACACGGGGAGTCTCCACTTCTTTTCGTACTTCTTCGCCCTATTCCACTGATTATGTATTGATAAATTCTGTGGTTATAACTAAATTTAAGTTACATGCTACTGCCTAATGCATTCTTGCTTTACTTTGGGTTGGGAAAATTTTGAAAATGAACTATTGCAATAAACATTCCTCAGCTTTAGTACAAAACACAGGGTTATTACAGTAGCAAGCAGGAAAGATAAATGCCCTATTGATGAGGATGAATCTTTATTGTAGTAAACGGTAGTGGTCCACTACAATAAAGGTCCATCCTCATCATAGTGTATTAATTTTATTATGTTGGCTTCAATGCCTTTTACCACATATATGACCAAGCAACATTAAGATATTATGAGACACAAAATACACAAAAAGTACCAGGTAAAAGCAGTTAGCATACAACAACGACCAAACTACAAAAGGAATAGTCAAAGTGAATAGAGACCCTATAATAAATAATAAACTTGATAATTTTTGCTGTATTGGTGTCATTGGTATTACAAGAGGCATTTTCCAAAGAAGCATTTATAAACACAACATTTATTTTTTGACAGAGTAAATTAACTGGACATATTACTATTATAGTTTTCTATTATTATTATCATTATTATTATTTATAGATTTTTTTGGGTGGGGAGGGGCAGAGTCAGAGGTCAAATGGTCATTGAAAATTGATATACTGTACTTAGACCATAATATTATGAAAAACTATATTACATGCAGTGTTGATCAATGCATATGCCATTCTCATAAGACAGGCAAATGAATAGCAAAATTGAAAGACAATGGGACAGAAACACTCAGTAAATGTAAACAAAATTAGCAAAATATGTATATCTTCTTTTTGTTACAGAATTATGACTCCAATAGTATATATATAGTCTCTCTTTACTACAGGGTCTCTAATAGTGACAGGTGTAATATAAAGTCTGTTAAGGAGTTGTCAATAAGTCAGTCATGCAGGTTTATATGCAATAAGCTGTTCTGGATCAGTTTCTATTCAACTTACATGTAGGAAAATAGCAGCTTCTTTATTATTGATCATGACATTTTCCTTTATATCAATTAGGAGTTATAAATCAAACAAACTGTCCAGCACAGCATATCACCAAAGCTACTGATACAGTCCTGTTGTCTGTGTATGCAATATAGTAAGATGGCAAAAGAATAGATAACAAGGCTTTACGAGCAGTTCAGCAATTTAGCAAACATTATTGTACCTGCTATGTAAAATGTAAGTTTAAGCAAAAGTTAGTAATTAAAATAAAACCTAAATATACTAAAACCGTATATAACATAGTGCATACAATAACAAAAAACGGGCAAATAATGATGGTATATATTATTAGATTGTAAAACCTAAGCCAAACAGAACTAAATTACAATTATCAACTAAGCCCTATTATAGTAAAAACAAGTGTAGCAATACAGAAACAGTAAGTTATAAAATTAAGTAAAAAGCAACAAAGTTAACGTAAAATCTCATGATCTTCGATGCCACAAGAAGGGAAGGGCCCAACAACAAAGGTGCCAAAGTTTGATCATATAAAAGAAACATGGCCAGTCCACACATTTCTTGTGTCACAGCACAGCAAACCATCCAATGACTAACCTGGCCCGATGACTGACAGCTCTGGGTCTCATGCCACACTGCAGACTGTTACACGCCACCTTCACCACATCTCGCTTTCGGCAGGACGTCTTCTCAAAATCCAATGACAATCCCAATCCACCACCTCCTCCTCTCCTTTCCCCCCAGCTGCCCTCGTCCCACATCTTTCCTTCTCTTGCTTGCCCTGGTTTCCTCTCCCATGAACCTCCTGACTTCCCTTCCTCTTCCGTTTTCCTCTCGCGGGATCCGTCGTCAACTCTTCTGCCACTGTATCTTGTCTCCTCTCGGTCAGTTCGCTCCCACCTGTAGGCCCTTCCGCGGGATGGTGGTGCCTCCGAGTCCCTCAGACGAATTTCGAAGTAGGTCTGTGAGGCTTGTCTGGAGCGCACAAGGTCTGGGCGGTAGATGCCAGTCGGGAGGATGAGTGGGGGTGGGAGGCGGGCAGAGAGTCGGAATTCCTCATTGCCATCTTCCTCTCTCTCTACCCGACTGAAGTTCCTGTTGAAGTGATATGTTGTTTGTATCATGAGGTTCTTCTTCACAATATTTAATAATCGATATCTAGTTTATTGTCTGATTATTAGACCATAACATCATGAAAGAAAGAATATATCATCCTTACTGAGACAAAGCATGACAATTTTCAATTGTCTTCTTCCTTTGACTCTGAGAGGTTTTCTCTAAGCTGAACAAGATAGTTTTGACAAAAGTTAGAATGTAAAATAAACAATTACCATAGGAATCAAGAAGAAATACACCACTATTTTTTAACCATATATTTGTTAGTAGTCTTGGAAAATCCAACGTCAAGGCTATTAACCTAATTGCAATGACGACTTGTCTATTTTGACTGCTATGTCGTCATTCCAACCGCGGTTAAAAAGAAAACGTCTAGAGTCTACTCCTTATCTTGCTCTAGGAGACGTTGTACATTAACCAAAACTACCACCGAAGGTGAAAAAAGCATAGAAGAGAAGAAAAAGGGGTTTACCTTAGTTACCGCTTAAGGCCCATCCTGTGTTCCGTCATGTGCAGATCCCTGTCGAACGTGCGCATGAGCGACCCTCTCTTGTTATCATTTTTTCACGCGCTCCATTGAATGCAGTCGCTTTTGTTGTGCTCCTTTAATTCACCCTGTTTAGGTTCGTTTCGGCTTATCTGGCCTTCTTTTTTGTTAGACAGATGTTACGTGATCTAGGGCACACGTAAATGGGCTCCTCAGTGTGTTTAATGGAGACGCGTGTGGAAATAGCTACCGAAGGTACGGGGGCGCCTGGCGTTCCTCGTGTGTGTTTTTCATTCCTTTCTCTTTTCATATTCTTTTTTTCCTGTTAGTCTGGGCATAGTTTAGCTTTTAGCTTATTTTAGCCTAGCTTGTTTCTCATTCAGGAATTGCTATGCCCCTATGAGTTTTCATATTTTCATAGCCTAGGTGTACAGTTGGTTCACGATCTGAGATTTCGTGGTGGCGGTGCTGTTTGTAGGGTTTGTGTCGGCCGCATTATTAGCGTTATTCCCGAGTCCCCCCTTTCGAGCCTTCACTGTGTCTCAAGGGCCTGGGCGCTTGGTGGTTCGTGTTATCCTGGGGTACCCCACGGGGGCCCCTCCCTCACACCACAGGGTTTTTCGCCCCTGACACATTCTCTCCTCACGGCTAGGCCACCCTTTTTCTCGCCAGTTTCATTTACTGGTTTTTGTGTTCCCTTACTGTTTTTACCTCCATCCTTTCATACCCTTTTGCCCAATCCTGGGGTACCCTACGGGGGCCCCTGTTGTGCCAAACCACCCTTCCTGCCACTTCTCCTCATGGGCTTTGCTCTATCTCTGTGGGTTGGGTGGTTTCCTAGGGGATGTGCCTCCTCTCCCCTGGTGTGTCTTCCTTGCCTCTCCCTTGACCGGTTGAGTCAGGATATTATCAAGGAAGACACTGCTCAGCTTGATGGCCATCGTCGCTTGGAGTTCATAAGGAGATGACGCTTTTTTCTGGGCCTCTTTGGTATTTCCTAGACGCTCCTCTCGCTTTTTCGGCGCCGGACCATCTCGGCCGGTCCCGCAAATTTGCGGGGTGCTCGATTCGGTCCTCTGGGCCATTTCGGTTCCCCGCAAATTTGCGGAGATCGTTGGGGGGTCCCGCGAAATTGCAGGAGGGTGGTGTCGGTACGGTTATGCCTCCATTGGCCCGCAAATTTGCGGTAATAGTTGGCTTTCACTATTGACTTTTGTTATGTCATCTTGTTGCCTGATACTATATTGGTGTATGCACTTTACTGGTGTTATAGGCCCTGCATGTAAGATGTTGAGTGGTGGTTAACACTTTCTCCATCTTTGCAGGTTCTGCTAGTGCTCTTCCGCCTCGGCCGCCCTCCTCACCTACCTCTGTGCTCCCAGTTTAGGGTGAGTACGGATACCTGTTTGCATGTGTGTTCCTGTTTCCCCATGCTCCTTCCCTGGTTCTTCTTGGACATTCTCTCCACTTACTCCTTCGACGTGCTGATTATGGTGTGTGTTCTTCTAGTGCAGGTAGGCTGCCTTGCTTTCGCCTTGGTTGTCGCTCCCCGTGCTTGGAGAGCCACAAGTCCTGCTTGCGCCACTCGCTCTGTGTGTCCTCTACGGCCTACCTCCCTGCTCTGTGTGGCACGTGTCTGGCCCTGGTGGTTGTGCTGCTCCATGGCCCTGGTTCCTCGGCGGCAGCTGTGGCCTCCTGCTTCCCTTCCGTCGGTGTGGACGATGGTCTCCCGCCACATTAGGACTGTGGGCCACCGTTCCCCGGCCTTTGTTGGCGACCGGATCCGCGTCGCCCTGGGTATCCCTGACCCGACTGACGGCCATTTACCTGGCCCTCTCCCTGCTCGGGCCCTCTCCCCTGGGTCCCGCAGCCGGTCGTCCCATCGTCGGGGGGTTTCCCCGGCTCCGTCCCCGCTCTCGCTCGCCTTGTCGTCCTCCTGATCGCCTTGACGACGCCCATCGCCCTCGTCATGGTTCTCGCCCTGAGGCCGGGGTTAGCGGCTCTGCCCCTGTGCGCCCTCCCCTGGCCTCTACGGATAGGGGCTCTACTCCCTTCCGCCCGCTTCCCCAGCCCAGACGACTTCCTCTTACGTTGTCCTCTCCGCGCGCGGTTGTTCATGCTGTAGCTGGCCCTCTGCTCCCTCCTCCTACACTGTCCAGGAGGGTCCGCCTGGATGTCGTTGCTTCTCCTACTTCACCTGCTTCAGTGCCTATTCTTACTTCACGGTCTCGTCCCACGGTGGTGGTCCCTCCCTCCTCCGCCTCGGTGTCGGGCCGCCCTGTTATCTCAGCCCCGGGGATCCTTGCTCTGTTTCCCCCCGCGGCTCCTGGCCTCCTTTCACCCGGCCAGCCTTCCCACTCCCGTCGTCCTGCTCCTCCTCATTCTTCTCTTCCTGACCTTCCCTTACCGTCTCGCCAGGGGGGTACCCCTCCTCTTGCCTCGGTGGGGTTTCGCGAGGTTTCGGGGTCCCCTTTCTCAGGAGCTGATGTGTCGCTGGAAGAGGGGAATGGTGCTGTTTCCCCCTCGGCCGTTCGTGATCGGGGACGAGTCCCTCAACGGCGACACAACCGTCGTCGCTCGCCTTCCTTGGGCCGCGACGCTGCTGGTTCGTGTCGTGGGTCTCGCTCCCGCTCACGCTCGCCCCTGCGGGCCGACCAATCTGGGGGGGGGTAGCCTCTCTCGGATCAATTGTCGGCTATGCAGGGCTGGGTTGTGTCACGCTTCGACGGGCGCTTGGAGTCGATGGAAGACTCCCTCTTCTCGCCCTTCTTGGCGGTGCCTCACCCTCAGCACCTCACCCTACCTACCCCTGCTATGGTCCCCCTCCCTTCTGCAGGCCTACGCTCTGGTCAGGCTTCAGCCGCACTGACATCCTTCCGGCTGTTCAGTCCCTGGCTGTGTTGACGGGTCTGTCCTCCTAAGGGACAGGTTTGTGCGACGCCGGTACGCCTGGCTTAGCCGTCATGCTCGGTCACCCTCTCCCATTGGAGGCCTGGTTTGCTGAGGCCTTCGACTTCACACACCGATCCGTCGACGGCTCTCCTTCCGTCCCTCCCCCGGAGTCGTCCCTGATTTTGCTTCCTCTTGTGTCTGTCGGCGGGTTGGACGGCGCGTTCTGGTCCTGGATGAGCGCGCCCGTTCTTGAACTTTGTTCTATTGCTACCCCGTTCTTCTCTCACCCGGATCAGCCCTCTGTCGCCAAGGTTTTTCCCTTGCGACGGAGGGTGACGGACTTATTGTCTTGTCTTTAGGTTCCCTCCAGACGTCTGTTCACCACCTGCGGCTTTTCGAGGCGTCTGCGCCGGCGATCTTCGCGAGGGTTTGGACCGCGTTGAGCGGGTCCACCTTCGGCTCGCAGTGACTTTGGTTCCCGAGCTGAAGGCGGTTTTTGTGCGCGGCAACTCGGCACCGCACGACGGTACGGTCTTCGTTCTGCCGGCCGGCCCCCTTGGTTATTCGTCAGGGTTTGTTGTACTCTGCGCTATATACGTCGGGGTTTTTTACGCAGGATGCTTGGGAATGCTCCGCTTCTCTGTCGGCGGCCCCTGCTTCCGCCACACGACGCCGTGCTGTGTCGTTACGGACCCTGCTTACGTCACGCACCGACGCGCTGTGCCGCGCGCGGGGTTTTCTCAGTCCCGTCCTTCTGCCGGTCCTCTTCGGGTTGCTGCTGCAAGTGCTGCCGCCTTGCCCGGGCGCAAGACTGGGACGTTGCTGGCCAGTGCTTCGGTTCCGCCTCGCACTTCTGTTCTTGCCCCTTTCATCCCCTCTGTGTCGGGGCTGGCCGGCCTTCCACTTCCGGCCGCCTTTCGTAGGGGTCAGCCCCGCGCCGGCCTTGGGTTGGGGTGGCCCGCCCTTTTCGACGAGGTTGGGGGGGGGCGGGGGTAGAGGAGGTCAACGTGGCGCTCATGCCCGCACGGCCCGTACCGGGGGTACCTTCACGTCAACACAATGTGTAGTTCTCTGGGTCGGCCTCCTTGTTCTCCTTCTCGCCTGGGCGTACCGGGTCGCTCCCCTCCTCTCGGGTGCTCCCTCGGGTTGTTTTCGCCCTTGCGCCCCTCGGTAGCCGCGAGGGACGTTGGGAGCGGCGGGTTTGCGCGGAGGGTTCTCACCTGGAGGTGGACGTCCGGACCCCCACTCCGCTCTTGTCACCGACAACGGCCCATCTCTTCAGAGGTGGCCCACGTGTTCACTTCCATGCCCGAGCTGGGTAGCGTCGAGGGAGTTGACCGCCGGTCACCCGGTTTTCCTCTCCCGTGTCTTTCTGGTTCCGTCGCCGACCTGCGACGCGATGCGACCGGTGGTGGATCTGTTGGCCCTCAACGGGCACATCGTGCACACACGGTTTTCGGATGCTGCCGATACCCCTGGTACGCCTGGCCCTGTGCCCTCTGTCGTGGGTAGTGTCGCTGGCCCTCCAGGATGTGTCTTGGCTCGTTCCTCTCCATCCTCGCTTCCAGCGATTCTTGGCCGTTCGGACTTCCGATCGTGTGTTCCTGTTCGACGGCCTTCCCTTCGGTCTCCACATCGCGCCGCAGATCTTCTCCGCACTGGTGGGGCTCTGGGTCCTCTCCTCAGGAGCGGGCTCCAGCTCCTGTTTTCCTTGGCCGTTTGGTTGGTAGTTTCCGACGCCCTAGGCCTGTGCATTGGCGACGCCCTCACAATCGTTCGCGACGTCGCACGGTTAGGGTTCCCCTTCGATGTTCCCAAGTCACGCTTGACCCCGTCGCGTGTCGTGCCATGGGTCGGTCTCGCATGGGTTTTTGTCCGGCGCTACGGTGACCCGGGGTCTGCCGCCGCGGTGCACCTTCGGTGGACGGTCCTCGCCGTGTTGCACTCGGTCTCCCTCCCGGGGTGGCTCTGGGACTCGTTCGTGGGTTCGCTGCATTGGGCCGCTCTGCCCCTTCCATTGGGGAGCCTCTGGCTACGCCGCCTCCTCCTCATGGGCACCGCGGTGTTTCCGTTGCCCCTATGGATCGGCTCCTGCCGCTCCCGCGTACCGTTCGCCGGCGCTTCGGTCGCTGGGTTGCTCGGGGCTCGCTCTTTGCGGCTGTGCCCTGGACCGACCCCCCCGCCGACGGTCTGGGTAACCACAGATACGTCGAGCGAGGTTGGGTGAGGTTCCCAATCGAACCTGGGACGTCCACTTCCCGGCAGATGGGTGGGTCTCCCTCCTCTTACCTGTCTATGCCCTCGGATTGTTGGTTCCTTTGTTCTTCCTGCGGGTCCCCGCGCTGGCCCTTCGGGGTGAGTCGGTGGCCTTCGGGGTGAGTCGGTGGCCTTCGGGTTGGACACTCAGACAAGCTGTCCCCTGTTTCCTTATGCGGGGGTCCTCCAGGTCGTTGACTCTATTAGGGGTCTCGGTGGAGTTGTTCTTCCTCGCGGACCGACACCCCTTCTCCTTGCATGCCTCCTCCCTGCCCGGGCCTGCCACCCTTTGGGCGGCCGCCCTGTCGAGAGGGCAGGGCGTTCTTGTAGAATGGGCGATGAAACGGACTGTGTTCGCCGACCTCGCGGCTTCCTGAGGTGTTCCGGAGGTCGCCTTGTTCGCATCGGGGGTGCCGCGCCAGTTGCCTCTGGACCTCTCCCTCCGGCCTCGCGCTCCGGGGGGGGTCCGGACGCTTTCATGGTCGCCTGGTACTGGTGGCGGTCGATATCCATTTTTCCGCCACCAGACGCGCTGTTGATGTGCCCGGTCTTCGCGAAGCTGCGGCTGTACCACGGCTGCGTCTGGCTCCTCGCGCCTCTGTGGCCGGCACGGACTTGGTCCGCCCGGTTGCCGCGGTGGTGCCCGGGTCCGGTCCCTCTACCTGTCTCCGGCTTCCACTTGGGCTAGGTTGGGGTCCTGCGGACCTCTTTGGCCTTCGCATCGTGCTTGTTCATGAGGCACGGTGGCTCCCGGTCCCCGGCCGGGCCCTGACTGACTTCCTGCAGCGTTCCTGGCCGTCTTCTCCTTGGGGGCCTTACGGGTCCCGCTGGAGGTTTTTTACTAGGTGGCTACAGGCCACTCGCCTGCCAGTTGGCTCTCCTTCCCTCGTCCTACGCTCCTTGTTTCACCTCTTCCGTACACGTCGCTTTCCAGTCGACGCTATACGTACCCACTTGTCTGCCGTCCGGGGGGTTCTTTGGGTCCGTCGCTGGGCTGGTCGTTCCGCCACAGGTGCTGGATTCCTTCCTGACGGCTGCCTTCCGGGATTGACCGCCTCCGCGCCAGGTCTCTCCGCTGTGGGATCTGGGGCGGGCTCTGGTCCTTCTGGCTTCCCCCACGTATACAAGGGCCGCTACGCCGGTTCCGTTGCTCGGGCGTCCACTCTTCCTTGTCGCTCTGGCCACTGGGGATCGGGTGTCTGCACTAGCGGCATTGTCACGGCCCCGGGACTGCGTCCGATTCTCCCCGTCCTTGCATGGCGTCTCGTTCGCCTCCTCCCCACCTTTTGTTACCACGCATGGGAGGGAGGCCCCCGTTTTCCAGCCTTTCGCCGTCCAGGCTTTACGGCGTGGGCATCCTCGCCATGTGTTGTGCCCGGTGTCAGCCTTGCACTCCTCTGTTGCGTCTGTGGCGCCGCCTTCGGGTACTGCTGTGTGGGTGTCTCCTCGGACAGGTGGGAAGCTCTAGCAGGTGCAGCTGGGCCGCCACGTTTGTCGGACCGTTCGTGCCCGTCACCCTGTTTGTAGGGGTTCTGCGCGCGATGTCAGATCCTTTGCTGCCTCCTTCCGGTTCCTGCCACGTCGATCCTTCCCTGCCTTCCCCCCCGCGGTTTTGTGGTCTTCTATCAATTCCTTCATCTCCTACCTCTCCGTGTCCAGTGTTCGACCCCCTCGGCCGGTGATTGCTCTCGGGGGTCGTGTTTCCTGGTGCTCTGGCGAAGATCCCTGGTCTTCCCCCCTTGTCCCTCGTTCTTTTCCTTTGTTTTATTTGACAAAGGGGGGGGGGGGGGGTGTATGGGTTTGCAACACTGGATTGCAAGTTTGGGATTATGTATTGTTCCAGTACATAAGTGTTTTTGCCACATTGAAAATTGTGTTTTGTTCTTGTGTTCAGTGTTTTTGTTGGTTTTTGAAGAAAAGGGATTTTGGGTACAGTACCTATTTGGTTCCAGACAAGTCTATGTTTTTGCATTACTATGAATGACGGGCATGTGTTAAAACTGTTCTTTTTAGCTACTCCTCAGTTTTTCACTCTTTTATTAAACTCTCTTGTTTACATTGTGTCTTTGTCATTCGTAATTTTGTTTTATGCATTGGTTTTTTTGGTAGGTTGGGCTTGGATGTCCTCCTCCTATTTGTTATGCAGCCTTGACGTTGGATTTGCCAAGACTACTAACAAATTGGGAGGTTTGACGTACCTCCCAACCTACCAAATAGGAAAACCTACTATTTGGTAGTAGTCTTGGAAAATCCAACGTACATATAACCCTCCCTCACGCCGGACCCCTGCCCATCCGCGTTCTTCTGCTGACGTGAGATGTGATAACAAGAGAGGGTCGCTCATGCGCACGTTCGACAGGGATCTGCACATGACGGAACACAGGATGGGCCTTAAGCGGTAACTAAGGTAAACCCCTTTTTCTTCTCTTCTATGCTTTTTTCACCTTCGGTGGTAGTTTTGGTTAATGTACAACGTCTCCTAGAGCAAGATAAGGAGTAGACTCTAGACGTTTTCTTTTTAACCGCGGTTGGAATGACGACATAGCAGTCAAAATAGACAAGTCGTCATTGCAATTAGGTTAATAGCCTTGACGTTGGATTTTCCAAGACTACTACCAAATAGTAGGTTTTCCTATTTGGTAGGTTGGGAGGTACGTCAAACCTCCCAATTTTGAGAGGTTCTTCCAAATAATAACAAAACAAACCAAATTGTCTGGCAGTAGTTAGATTATTAAAACTGATTTTGGTTTTATGTATTCTTCACATCTAAGTGTGTACAAATAGGTGGACACTGAGCTCTGAGAGTTACCTAAATGTGAGGGTCTTGCATACAGCTTGTCCCAGGTCTGAGACAGTCCAGGCGGCAGCGGCTCGTGAGGTGACTCGCTCAAAATTCTCCAGACAAAGCTTACCCCACACACCATTCTTTCGCACCATCAGGTAACCTGCGGGAAAGTATTTCTTAGCAAAATAATATACAAAGTATTTTTGAGCAAAGCATAGACAAAATTGTTTTATAATAATGAAGATATTGAAAAAGATTAACTTATGAAGCTACCTTCTCGTCACAAAGTAGTCTTGCCAAAATATTCAACCGTTCTTGGAATAGAGGAAAATATGGGGAAGCTGGAAGATTGAAGTTATTCATAAAACTCAAATACTGTAGGTTCATAAATAATTCATAACCTTCATCAAAGTAATGACAGCAGTCAAAGATGTTGAATCAGCTTAGCAGTTATGTAACTGCCTCATCATAAGATTACAGTACTGAAGTATGTTCATAATTAACAAGCTTACCTTCATCATAATAGTTAAGAGAGTTGGCAGCCCTGGTGTCTGGCGCAATGGTGACACATGATCGCTCATCCTCACCACCCTGACAATCTAGCGCTCCGTCACACACTCGCTCTGGATCCACACATGCCCGGGACCCGCCGCAGATGAACTGACCCGGCTTACACCATTCTAAGAAACAAAATATAGTTTCAGTTTACTATTTATACACAAGACTGGATGATTCTAATACAGTAATCAATGAGAGACTAACATATGGAAGGCTGACCTAAGTAGCTGAAATTAGCTGACTCTGGTGAACCAAGTAAAATATTTAACTTGAATTTCTTAACACCTTTACCACGATGCCGTAATTATCATCTTATTCGGGTTAACATTAGACAATTTGTTTTAGCTTATAATGTACCTTCAGGACTCAAGGGGTCAATGCGATCTTAATAAACCCTCTGAATAGCATAAAATTGTCTAATTTTAGCTTGAATCAAAAGTAAAATGGCATCATTGTGCTGAAGGGCTTAAATTATAGATAATATTATATCACCTACTATTTCATCGATGAATAATATATGGCATTTACTCAACAATGAAACTGCATGATCAAACAATGCAAGCATATCTGTATAATAGAGAACTAGTAAAGAATATCGTAGTGTATATTTTCTACTATGCCTAATGAACTAACCACAGTTGCTTTCATCAGAATGGTCCCAGCAGTCCACGATGCCATCACAGATCTTGCGGCTCAGGAACTTGCTGCGGAGGAAGTCAGCACAGGTGCAATTACTCTCGTCCGAGGAGTCACGACAGTCTTGCATTAAGTTACACCTTGACAGCTCAGAGATACACTCACCACTACTACAACGGAACTGGGTTGGACTGCGACAAGAAGCTGTAGAGAAATGTGTTTTTGTTTTTAGTAGGCAAAAAAACTTATTATAATGTATTATTTCATCTATCTATCTATCTACAGTATTTACTCAGGCCCAATCCCCACTTTTCCTATTTTTTTCCCTCTTCCCTTTTAGAGAAATGTGTTTTTGTTTTTAGTAGGCAAAAAAACTTATTATAATGTATTATTTCATCTATCTATCTATCTATTTACTCAGGCCCAATCCCCACTTTTCCTATTTTTTTTTCCCTCTTCCCTTTTATTTTATATTTGTTACTTATATTTATTATTTCATTTTGCTTCTTTTTATTTATACATGTATGGTACTCTCTAAAACTGTAGTCAATAGGAAAGTACAGTAATACAAATTTACTATACTCAGAAATGACATTTAAACCCAAATTACACAAATCCATAACGCACAAAACAGAATAGGATAGTAATACAATATGATACAGTGGTGATAGGCTGGTCTATCAGGGTGAGAGTTGAGCGTTCTCTGCCACACCCATAGCTTACTCTGACTGTTCCTTTTACTTATATATTTTTTAGATTTCAAGTGGCGGCGTCTCTTCCGTGGATTGACCTCCCTACTGCCAACCTCTAGGTTGGCAGACTGGAGCCAAAGCGTCACATTTTTCTTTTGCCCCTCAACGATCCCTTCATTATTGTTGAGGGGTACAGGGTCTTGGTGTAAAGTCAGTGAAAAATAGGTTAGCCTAAACAGACCTCGGATGCGGAAATACCCTTAGCCAAACAGGCCAAGAGGGATATCTCTCTTGGTCTAACTGGTAAGGTGTCTGCCTCACACCCAAGGGTCGAGAGTTGATGCCCCCACCAGGGCATGATATTTTCGTGAGGCTATTTCCGCATTTAACGAAGTTTAGGTGTGTTGGTAAAATTGTTCAGATGGTTGAGAGTAAGATCGGAGCTCCATAAATCCTCTTTCGGGTATGGTGTAAAAACCGATCCCCACATTGGGTGGGACTTTGGTGTCCTGGGCATTTCCGCACCCTCCTCAGCTCTTCGCCTGGGAGCGGCTTCGGTCACCTGGGCTTTCTTAGTGGTAAGCAGGGAGAGTTTTGTGGGGGTGCTCGGGACCTTGGGGCTGTTCGGTCTGACAGCCTGGGGAACACCAACAACCACAACAACAACAAAATGATACAAACAAAATGTATTAAACATATAATAAAATAGCCTTACTAGTGTAATTCCTGATGTGTATGAATTCCGTTGTGCCGCTATGAACACTGTAGGAGATATCAACTGAAGTCTCTGTCCGATCCTCAGTGCTGGTGTCGACTCCTAGCGTGGTTTTGATCTCATTGTCTCCATCATCAAGTAATTCGAAAGGTCTGGGGCTAGTGGTGGTGGCAGGGCGGATGGGGGACATAGGGCGGGTCATAACAGGGAAAAGCTCTAAGTTATAATTATGAGTCGTTGGGGGCCTGGCAGTGACGTGGGAGTTGGCTAGGAGAGACGGAAGGGTGAGCTTATGTCTTGTGTTGGATGAGTGGATGGACGAGTTTGGGAAGTATGGGTATGATGGTCTGCTTAAACCGAAGTTGAAGGATGGCTTGTTCGCTCCGAATGAAAACACTGGCTTGGTGGGGTCTCTTGTGCTAGAATTGACATCTTCTTCAGAGTCTAATGCTGTTGTGTTTTCTTGTGAATTTGATGACTCTGGAGTTTCTAGTGTTGACATCGTGGTTGGTCTCGCATTATTTTGAGGAACAGAAAAGGTTGTATTACTATTAAATGAAGATTCACCCTTGTATGAGTTGTAACTGGAGGTGGTTGTAGCCAGGATTTCATCTTTTAAGGTTTCTGTAGTGGTGGGTTCCTCCGAATTACTGGGAGAATCAGTTGCAGAGTGAAGATGCTGGGAAAGAATCTGATTGATAGACTCAAGAAGACTATCCCTTATATCTGAATCCTGGATGGTCGTGCTGGAAGTACTGGTTGCACTTGAGCTCGCAGGAGGAGGGATGTCAGTTGATGGTCGTGTTTCATTCTCCTCCTCTAGGGCAATAGTGTCAAATATCTCCTGCAGAAGTTCCTCCATTGTCTGACCGTCCTTCAAGACAAAGGTGTGGATGGGGGAGTTGGTGGTGGCCGGAGAAGGGGAGCGGCTGGACACACTAATGATCTGAGGCACCGAGGAACTCTTGCCCCCAACTCCTGTCATGAAGAGAGTGGTGTAAGGGGCAGAGTTGGGTTGGGCAGGACCGGAGGACATTTGCTCATAGTGGAAATCAGACCAGGCAGTTTCTGAAGGCTTAGAGCTGTCATCGTGCAAAAGTATTTCTGGGTTATTCTGCAGTGATGAGCTCAATTTTTGGGAAAAGTTAATGGGATGTTGCTGGCCGTTTCCACTTTGAATTGGAATGTACATATACTCAATATCCGACTCCGGGGTGTTACTCTCCTGTTTCTCAGTTGGAGCATAAGCAGCTGGGTGTACATTTCCTGGAGCATTCTGAAGGTGATGGAAAAATGGAGTCTTAATTGGCATTGATGATGTAGATTCTGTGGGCTGATATGTACCAGTGGTTGATCCATGTTTATCTATAGCAGCAAGGGCAGCCTTCTCGAAGTACTTCAGTTGCTGAATGATTGCTGGATCAGAAAGATAAACATGACTCAAATTCCTTAACACAGACCACAAAGATACTGAATCATCTACAGTATCAATGAGGGGGGCAGGGGAATCTGGGGCATCAAGGTTAATTGGTTTACCTCTCCTGTTAGAGAAATTTTGATCAGAATTTAAACCTAAGCTGTGAGCAGCTCCATCAACGCCCCGATAGTTGGAATTCTGTAACACTGCTTTGAATGCATCTTCAAGGTATTTAGTGTTTAACCTGCGTGAGTCTCCCCGAGTTGGTGTCATGGGAGTGGTGGCACCTCCTTCTGGTGTTGTCTGTAGATTCACAATGACAACGTTGGGATAGTTGGCACGTGTCCTGTTTACCAACATATACCGCACATTATTCCCAGAAATGACAGGAACCGTAACATAACTATTTCCTTCAGTAAAATCCCTCAGAGGTGAAGGCTCACTGCTGGGCTGGTAAACTGGGCCAAATTGATCAGTGACAGCAGTACTGCCTGTAGTGGGTCGATATACTGGTGACAGAGAGCTGCTGGTGAGAGGGTTGTATTGAGGTACATGTTCATGTGCAGAGTCCATTTTTACCGCTGCTGCATGGTCAAAATCATCAGTAGAACCAAACCGTATGTCTGTGCTAGTTGAAGTGACAAGCTCTGTGTTAAGTATTAGTGGCTTCCTGGTTGTGAGCAGGTCCCAGATGCTAAAAGGTGTGGTTCTTCTTGTGGTGTAATGGGTGGGTGGCGGGGTGGTAGCCGGGTAACGGAACTTGTCAAGAGGGAATCTGAAAGCTGGTGGAGGTCTGGGGGGCTGAGGTTCTCTCACTCCAGTGTACGATGTTACTTGGGGAACTGAGGGAGTGTGCATGGAGAACGTTGATGCTGCATTATCAACGTGGGAGCCTGGGTAAATGGGACGCCCTCTGTGATGATCCATAACACTCTGGAATGTTACCAGTCGATCTTCATGGCTTGGGGTCTCTGGCCGCCAGTGTTCATCACCTCCTTGGAACTGCGGTGAGTGGTTCAATTGTGAAGGAATCACAGCAGGTTGTGGGCGGGGTTCTTCATATTGTGATTGTGGCCGTGAGGTGGTGAAGTAAATAAGGTCACTCAGGAAGGCATGGAGTTCCTCTCTTGATGGGGTTCTCTTTGTTGTATCACTGAATGGTAAATTAATTGAAGAGTCATCAATGATACCAAATCTCTCATAAAACTGAGAGAGCTGAGAATAATGAGTGGTGCTCTCTGGTCTCCTGGTTATAGGTGCTGGGGTGGTTGTAGTGGTAGTAGTGGGCGGAGTGGTAGTAGTAGTTGTGGTGGTGGTGGTTGTTGTAGTGGTTGTAGGAGTAGTAGGAGTAGTAGTGGTAGTGGGGATAGTAGTAGTAGTTGAGGTAGTTGGTGGAGTTTGTCTAGTTGTTGCCCTAACTTCAACTTCAGGGACATTCTGTGTGGAAGGGCGAGGGTGGACGGGTGGGGAGGGCTGGGTCGCGAGTTGTTGGGGGATTGAAGAAGGGGTGGACGAGGGGTTGTAGGAGTTGTAAGGGTTGATGGGGCGCCAGGGACCAAACTGGTAGATAAGGTTGGCGACTGTGCTGCCCTCTGCGTCTTCCTCTACAGTCTGGCGATAAGAGAGAGGGAAGGCGTGATATTAAGGAATGACAGAGAGAACATAGCTTACAAACAAGTCTAAATTATAATGCTTAAAGTATATGAATACCTTCTAACCAAGAAAATATAAATGTATAATAATTGAATAAATAGAAAATTTTTCACATGGCAGCACAACATCAAAGGTCAATGCCACTGAATACAAACAGAAAAATTGAAAACCCAGAAAAGTAAATATAAAGTGTTGAAATAACTTTGAAAAGTTGACAGAATGAATATAAACACCATATGAGGAGGAGCACTTTATTGACAACGTTTTGCAGATAGCTTCTTCAGGTCCCTAACTGACCTGAAGGTAGTGACCTGAAGAAGCTATCTGCGAAATGTTGTCAATAAAGTGCTCCTCCTCATATGATGTTTATATTCAGCAAATATAAAACAAAAGATATAATGTTACATATACAGTAGAAAAAAGTAAAACAAAACAAACCAATATTTTAAATACTAGTAAGTTTCAGCCAAAGGACTGAACTGTTTACTGATGGTACTGATGTATGGTAGGTGGGGACACATATCATCCACATTCTGTGCCTGATGTATTGGTCAGAGACTGAATCTTTACTAGAAAGTGTATGGTACTAAGTTATTGACAAGTTACACTTTCTTGAGTGTCAGGGCTCGTATGTGCATGCATGCATATATTACTGACTTATAAAATATATTAATGATATTTTCTTGTGAATAAAGAACAGATCTTATGTTAAGGTGTGTTCCTCATCTGAATAACATCAGAGGTAGTCCATTAACTTGGAAGTTGTAATTGACCATGCAAGGATTACAATTATGCCTGAGGCTGTATGAATACTATCCGTTTACTACAATATTTAATGTAATTAAATGTGTTATTAATGTGTGCATGTATGTATGTACTGACCAATCCATCTCCCCTGTGACCCTCCTGCCCCCTAGTGCCAGGTGCGGAAGGCTTGCGGACCATGATGGCTCCTCCAGGGGCCTGCTGTGTACCCTCCACTTGTATCACTTGAACCTCCTCCTGCTGGGGTTGTGATGACGGAGCCGCCACTGCATCATCCTCATCTTTATGTCCTGGAATTATCAAAGAAAATATTAACTTAAAAATTAACTGGATTATATAGAGCACTCGCCCTAATGTACAGTCAATATCAACAACTCTCTGAAAACATTCATGATAATGTATGCGAAATCAAGAGAAGAGGCTAATTCCATAATATTACGACATAATATGAACAATACGACAGGGCTTAAAAAGTTAAAGTGATAGTAACTTAAAGTTGCACAATTTCAGAGCAAATATATCGGCGACCCATTGAAATTTACTACAACAAAAATAGTTAAACAGTATATTATATTTGCCTGACTTATTATGCTTAGCCAAATTTCACACTTTGATCGAGGTGGAGTAACCTGAGATTCTATCCAAAAGTAAAATTGTTGCACATTGTTTGGATATCTCTGACTATTTAAAAAAGTCAAAATAGACATTACTGTGGAATACATATGAGACATGGCTGGACAATTTATGTTCTGTGTATAAAGTTAGGGTCCACTTGCGAGTTTTGGGCTATATGGAAGTTCAAGACGACATTTAGCAAAAATACAAAAATATGTAGGTTTGCAATGAATGGAAATGAAGTTGATTTGTGTTTAATTCAGCCTACTCATGCATATATCCCAAACATTTAATAGCTTTTGGTTTACAGCTAAATACCGATCTTTACAGCTTCAACTTCCATATAGACCAACACTTCCAAGAGGTCAATGATAAAATCTCTTAAACTTCCATATATACCAACACTTCAAAGAGGTCAATAAACAAAAATCTAAGTTGATGGATTAACTTACTAGTGAGTTTGAGAGAGTCTATATCAATGGCCACACTCTGGAAGGCTACAGGCTCTAGACTCATCAGCTCCTGCAGTAGTACATCCTCCACAGCTGCTGCCATGTTATCCACGTGACTGTCGGGGAATACAGTAGAGGTTGTTGTAGATAATATAACAAATACATAGTGAATGATGGAATACAAATAATCATGCAGTCTTTCTGTCTGTCATTACTACCACACTTTATTTGTCATTCTTTCCTTAATTTGTCGTTTATTTTTTCATGTCAGCATATTATGTCCGAAACATCAGATGAACAGTTAGACTAGAGACATAGATGCCCAATGAGACCATCCAAAATCTAAATTGGGGCCCATGAAGGCCATCTAAGATCAACGAGTAAATCAGTATGGATTTTGGATTGTTGTTGTTATTGTTGTTGTTGTTGTTGTTCCCTAAGCTGCCTGGCCGAACAGCCCCGAGTCCTTAAGGAAGGCCATGGCCACGGTCGGGCTTTCCCACAGAGCTCTCAAAGAGTGTAAATTGTGTTGTTGGCGTAAGTGGTTGTGTGAAATGCAGTCTTCTATGATGTGTTTAATGGTATGGGGTGCTGTGTTACAACCCGGGCAGGTGTCGACGACGGAGTCATCCAGTCTCTTCTGATAGCTCAGAAGAGCTGGATGGTGTCCGCATCTCAGCCTGGCCAGGTGGACTCTGTCCACCTGTTGTACTGGGGATTGGTAAGGATTTTGGCTGGCCAAAATGAGCCCCTGTGTATCTGACATTTTCTGAAAAAATATCAGTTAGTATGAAGCTCCCTATTTTATTCCACATTTCTCCTCCATTCAATTGTTTGTTACTGACCTGGGCATCATCCTTCTATCCAGTGCCACTTGGAAGTTGAGGTGCAGCCCCCTGCTGTTTTCATTATTATTCTTGTTGAAGCGTGCCACTCTCACCTTCCGCAGCGCCCCCTTCAGGTAGCTTCTCTCATACACCGCTCGTAACTGATCAAGGATAGGCATAGTGCATTATATGTTTTTTCAATCTGTCGAGAAATAGTCATGATACCATGTTTATAAATATAATAAATATATTATCAGTTGTGAAAGTATGATATTGATGTGATGCAATGATGTATCAGCATTTTATTCTTTCAAACTATTATGGACATTCTTCGAAAGATTAAGAAATTATAGAAAAGTAGAGCATATTCTAGTTAAGCTAAAATATGAAAACATGACAACACACAAGACAAGAAGAGCCCCACTCACCATCTTCTCATACTTAGCGGCCTTAGCTCTGAATGCTGGTGAGTCTGTTACAGCCAGGTCAGGTAGCCAGGAGTCACCCCGCGTCACACCGACCTCTCCTCTGTACACCACTTCGTCTGTTGGGGGGACAATAGAGGTCAAGTAGAAGTAGGACCAAGACATGTATATAATTATAGATATTGGGTTGATAATTCCGTAGACTTTCACAAGTAAAGCCTAAGATGTTACCCAATGCAGCCTGGGATTTTCTAACTTTTGGCAATTTGGTTAACAAATCTAATCTAATCATATGTTTAATAGCATATGTACGGGTTTCTTTAAAATATACCCTGAACTTAATGTCACTGTAATTAATTAAGGTTATCACACACAAACTCTATAATCTGAGACCCATGTCAAATAATGCCGTGCAAAAGTTCTTTTCTTTGTAGACAGAACAAAATTTCCTCTGGGTTATTTTGTATTTTTCAGTTGGCAGAACACAAGCCTCTGCCATTTATGTCGGTTTAACCCCATATTGAAAACCAATTTGAACATTCCATAATAATGAACAATAGGATCTATGAAAAATAGGCTAAACAAGAAATTGTGAGGAACTACTGAACACAAAACTACTCACATTTTGCACCTTCATCCTCGTTCGTTAACACTGAAATAAAAACAACAAGAATAAAACATAGAAAGTAGAAATTTATAATAGTAGCTTAAATATATTCTAAAAACTAAATATATAAATATAAATTTTCGCATCATTAAATATTTCTATTACAATCAACACTGTTTTTTAAAGAACTGTTTCATATTTATATATCCTTAACACAGTAAAATGCACTGTATATACTGTTCAACACATTTTTTTAATTGTTAATTTTCATAATTTTTCTAGACTTGGAAAACTACGACGTTTACTATCTCTTGCCACCTTTCCTCCTTTCTATACCTTACCAACCTTCAAACTCACCAGTTACTTAAAATATACCTCTACTTAAAACTTCTACTTTGAAAGAATACGAACTACATGACACCTTGGCTCTTGTCTATGTCCAAATAATAAAGGGTGCATCTTTACAAAAATTGGTAAAATTGAACAAACAGGAAGCTTAATTTTTTTTCTTATATTTATCTAAAGACCCACCTCCTAGATATACAGCGATGCCCACAATGCCCAGGACCGCCAGTATGACCAACAACACAGCACACCCGAACACCACGCGACACAGGCTCCTGCTGAAGTGACGACGGTACGACTCCTCAGAACTCGTGGTGGACGCACTCGAGCCCCATAGACTGTAGCTGCAACAAATTACAAGAACATATTATATATTTTGTTTGATATTTCATTTTATTTGAACTTGTATTTGATTTGAGAAGGACCATTTCAAGTTAATTCCAATCAATAGATATCTATGACACCCAAGGAACTCGTGGTGGACGCTTCGATCCACATATGCTGTAACTGGAAGACAGAAAAGGAGACATTATATATTCTGTTACAATATATATATATATGGTGGGAAGATAGGATATGCGCCAAGGAAAAAGTGGTTCAATTTAGGAGGTGATCGGTAGAGCGCATACCTCCGACAGCGTAGGCGGAGTTATGCGCTCTACCGAGTGCCCCTCTAGTTCTACTTCGTTTTTAACTGGCATTTACAAATAGACATTTTCTATTTGTAAATGCCACATTCCAATGAGTAAAAGCATTATTAGAATCGAGGAGAAACATCTATCAACACACTGAATTTTGGAAATTGGTTGCGAAAACGCAATTTCGTACTTACAAAAGAGAGAGTTATATATAGTGGTAATGTGTTTGGTAATAATATAACAGTTTTGAAACACGTGAAGAGGATGAAAGGTTAAGGGCGAATCGAAAGCAAGAAGACAAGAAAAGATCCGAGGTTAAGGTCCATGGGTAAAAAAAAAAAAAGAGAGAGAGAAAAAAGCCTCCACGGCGATATTGCTCACGATTACAGCGTATGGTTTACTAATTGCATGGAGGTCTTTGGATAATATGGACAAATGTAAGTCATAACACGCAACTTATATTCTTTAAGTGTAAGCCGAACGGACTAAAATATTTATAACATTAATAATTTTTCAGAGTATTTTCCATTAGCGTACACTGAACAAATTGTACTCAAAAGCTGTACAATGATTTTAGTGTCTTATATATATAATTTCGTTATAAGCAGGCATATTCCCCTCCACTTCCACCACCTCCTCCTATTCCATAACTACTGCTATTCCACCTCTACTTCCACCTTCCACTCCAACTCCTCCGCCTACCTCAGCACCACACTACTTCCATCTCCTTTCCACTTTCCACCTCCTTCTCCTCTTACTTCCCTTCCACCACCTCCTACTCCTGCTTCCCCTTCTTCTACTCCACCTCCTCCACATACCTCACCACCTTTCTACTTCCATCTCATTTCCATTCCTCCCCTTCCACCTCCTCCTCTTACTTCCCTTCCACCAACTCCTTCTACTCCACCTCCTCTACCTACCTCACCACCTTTATATTTCCATCTCCTTTCCATTCCTCCTCTCCTTCTCCTCCCCGTCCACCTCCTCCTCTTACTTCACTCCCACCACCTCCTCCTGCTTCACCACAACCACCTCCTCCTCCTGCTGCTTCACCTCCACCTCCACTTTCCAACTTTGCAGACAGTGAAGGGTAAATCCCCCCATCCACCCTCTCTACGCCTTCTCTCCCCGTCACGGGTACGACACAACAAGGAGACTATGGACATGATAGACTACCCATTTCCCTCCATACACGGGGCCCTCGCTGATGGAGAAATTGAAGGTGGGAGTGATCGAGAGTGAAATTGAAGGTGGGAGTGATCGAGAGTGAAATTGATGGTGGTGGTGATCGAGAGTGAAATTGAAGGTGGGAGTGATCGAGAGTGAAATTGATGGTGGTGGTGATCGAGAGTGAAATTGATGGTGGTGGTGATCGAGAGTGAAATTGATGGTGGTGGTGATCGAGAGAGAAATTGAAGGTGGGAGTGATCGAGAGTGAAATTGATGGTGGTGGTGATCGAGAGTGAAATTGAAGGTGGGAGTGATCGAGAGTGAAATTGATGGTGGTGGTGATCGAGAGAGAAATTGAAGGTGGGAGTGATCGAGAGTGAAATTGATGGTGGTGGTGATCGAGAGTGAAATTGAAGGTGGGAGTGATCGAGAGAAATTGATGGTGGTGGTGATCGAGAGAGAAATTGAAGGTGGGAGTGATCGAGAGTGAAATTGATGGTGGTGGTGATCGAGAGTGAAATTGAAGGTGGGAGTGATCGAGAGAGAAATTGATGGTGGTGGTGATCGAGAGTGAAATTGAAGGTGGGAGTGATCGAGAGAGAAATTGATGGTGGTGGTGATCGAGAGAGAAATTGAAGGTGGGAGTGATCGAGAGTGAAATTGAAGGTGGGAGTGTTCGAGAGAGAAATTGATGGTGGTGGTGATCGAGAGAGACATTGAAGGTGGGAGTGAACGAGAGAGAAATTGAAGGTGGGAGTGAACGAGAGAGAAATTGAAGGTGGGAGTGATCGAGAGAGAAATTGAAGGTGGGAGTGATCGAGAGAGAAATTGAAGGTGGGAGTGATCGAGAGAGAAATTGAAGGTGGGAGTGATCGAGAGTGAAATTGAAGGTGGGAGTGATCGAGAGAGAAATTGAAGGTGGGAGTGATCGAGAGTGAAATTGAAGGTGGGAGTGATCGAGAGAGAAATTGAAGGTGGGAGTGATCGAGAGAAATTGAAGGTGGGAGTGATCGAGAGAGAAATTGAAGGTGGGAGTGATCGAGAGAGAAATTGATGGTGGTGGTGATCGAGAGAGAAATTGAAGGTGGGAGTGATCGAGAGAGAAATTGAAGGGGGCGGTGATCGGTTGAGTGACGGGGGGGGGGGGGGGGGAGAGTCAGATGTTGGGTAATATAAGAGGGGGATGGTTGGTCTTTCTGCCACCCCTTCTCCCTCATGTTTAGCTCCATTAATTCGGAGATTTTAAGACGTTTCCCCATTAGTTCGGAGATGTTGAGAGATTTCGACCCATTTTCTTGCCTATATTAAGATCTTTCATGCAATTTAGGTGTCGACGTTTTGCTGGCGAGCGATAGCAAACCTGTAATTTAAGAGGAATCAACCTTATGCCGAAAAAAAAAAATCTATTGAAAAATGTACACATTTATCTTGATGGGGTGTTTTTTGTAAGTTTGATGGAGGTCTAGGGAGGAAACTAAAATAAAAATTATAAAGATAACAAAATAATCCACTAAATAGGTCCACTAAGGGGGTTAAGGGGAGGTTTTTAGTTTGGGTCCCTAGATATCCATCAAGTTTAAGATTACACCCCCTTGGGCCCCTTTCAAGATAAATTTGTAAATTTTTCGGTAGAAAAATTTCCCGGCTGAAAGCCGGTTCCTCTTAAATAACAGGCTCGCTATCGCTCGCCAGGATAAAATCGACACCTAAATGGCACGAAAGGTCTTAAAATTGACAGAAATGGGTCGAAAGTTCTTAAAATTTTCAAAATAATGGGGCGAACGTCTTAAAATTAGAAAAGCAATGGGGCTAAACATGAGGGAGAAAGGAGTTAAGAAAAAAATCCCTCAAGTGGAGACCTCCGCTTAAGGTGTGCAGCGTGTGTGTGTAACTCACGAACGGTATACCCAGTCACGCTTCTCGACGGATGGATGGACGCAAGAGACGCAGCTTGACCCACGGATTCAAAGGTACGGTCGCGCTAGTAAGTCATGTCTCTTCCGTCATTACGTTTGGCTAGCTCTGTGCTGTATTAATGTCGGTCAGATGTTGAATAGGGTGAGTAAGTGCAGGACCATGTTTGTATATCTCACTTGAAATGAATATATCAAGTTTAGATATTGCTGATACCAATTATTGATCAAAATATACTTGGTGCCGAGACATCACCTAGGCCGATTGTACTAACAAATCAGAATAAATAATATCTGTCAATAAAGTTAATATCTTTGCCTTTTGAGTACATTATGTGGAGAGTTAAGGGGAGGTATTTAGTTTGTTCCCTAGACCTCCATCAACCTTAAAATTACACCCCCTCGAGTCCCTTTCAAGATAAATTTGTACATTTTTCAGTAGAAAAATGTCCCGGCCGAAGGCCGATTCCTCTTAAATTACAGGCTCGCTATCGCTCGCCAGGATAAAATAGACACCTGAATTGCACGAAAGGTCTTAATATGGAAAAGTTCTTAAAATCGCTGAACTAATGGGGCAAACGTTTTATAATATCAAAAGCAATGGGGCTAAACATGAGGGATTATTTTCTTTAGCCCTTTCTCCCTCATGTTTAGCCCCATTCCTTTTGACTTTTTAAGAAGTTCGCCCCATTAGTTTGGCGATTTTAAGAACTTTCACCCCATTTATGTAACTTGTAAGACCTCTCGTGCCATTTAGGTGTCGATTTTTTCCTGGCGAGCGATAGCGAGCCTGTAATTTAAGAGGAACTGGCCTTCGGCCGGGACATTTTTCTACCGAAAAATGTAAAAATTTATCTTGAAAGGGGGTCTAGGGGGTGTAATTTTAAGCTTGATGAAAACGTAGGGAACAAACTAAATACCTCCCCTTAAGCAAACAGAAGCATCGGAGTGCTATGTTTGGCCTTTTATAATAATATTTGCCAACATACTGCAGTATATATATATATATACTGTATATGTCAACAAACCTACACGATGACAAACTTATACCGGTCTAATCTCCGTTGGCAAAGATATTACACAGATAGGAAGAAGATCATTAATGGAAAGCAGGTAGATACAATAATGCAATGGTCCTTAGGTTATACCTCAACTGCAAGTATCGCTCATAAATATACATTGATGGAAAGCAGGTAGATACAATAATGATTGTTAGATTCATACCTTACTCATTTTAACTGTAATTTATACCTTACTCATTTTAACTGTAATTTATACCTTACTCATTTTAACTGTAATTTATACCTTACTCATTTTAACTGTAATTTATACCTTACTCATTTTAACTGTAATTTGCTTAACTCTCATTATCATGTTAAGTGCTACCTTGCTGTGGGAAGCAAGAATTTTAGTGGGGGCGTATTACATCTCAAGATTATATTATTTATTATGAAATCCTTATAACCATCTATCATATAATTTTAAGGTGTTTTAGTTACAGTATCTAGATCTATATGGGGGACTGTACATTACAGAGGTCAGAAGATCATTCACCCCTATGACGTATTGTCTGGTCAGATCCTGTCACACATTCAGCTGAGATGACACTCCCTGTACCTTCTACAACGCCATCTTGTAACCACGGGTAGCCATTTTGTAACCGGGAGGTGAATTATAGGTGTGGCTTTGAGGTGGTGAGAAGGTGAGAGCAGGCAGATAGAATCGAACATCCAGGGTGATAACATATACCCAGAGATACCCTCTTGAGTTAGGGTTTACTCTTGTATTACTTTATAGTACTTCTGTATATCTATCAGATTGTTACTTAAATATATCAAAGTGGTTTTGGACCAAAGATATTTAATTATATTCCCTTTACCTATATCTATCAATATATAATAGGTATATGGTAATCGGTGGTGGCAGCTTTTATACCTATCTATTAACCCTCTCAGACATATGGCGCGATTTTGAGCCTATTGGGGATACTTTCAAGCCTTTGTTACCATCAGGGGTATTTAGAAACCTTTAGTTTAGTTACTTCAACCTCTGCAGTTGTCTTTGAGTTAGCTGTGGGCAGAACACTAATTTTGGAGAGGTAATTATAAGAGTGAGAGAACTCTATTTCTTATTGCTAATCTGGCAACCTCTGCGTCATAAATGCGTGAAAGGGTTAAATCATCAATCAATCTACAAGCAGAGAACTCAGCCTCTACACTACAACTTCTACAATCATCATACAACCTACAGTAACCTAATGCTCATAGGAGACACCCTAAGTCTACCTACATCGAGTAAGAGGTTAACCCTTATCATAAATATAGGATCGTAACTCAAAACGTCCTAATACTCCTGTCTGGAGTTAACCCTATGAATACATTTGACTACACATAAAAGTCTTACGTAACATAAATATACATTGATGGAAAGCAGGTAGATACAATAATGAAATGGTCCTTAGATTATACCTCAACTGCAAGTATCGCTCATAAATATACATGCTTAAGTATATTTATATTAGCAAATTAGCCATTTAATTACCCTTGTAGTTTTCACTCAAAGTCACTACGAAGAAGGGTAATTTAACCCCTCATAAAGAATATAATGTTTACCGCAAGAATAATATGTTTACCGCAAGAATATAATGTTTACCGCAAGAATATAATGTTTACCGCAAGAATATAATGTTTACCGCAAGAATATAATGTTTACCGCAAGAATATAATGTTTACCGCAAGAATATAATGTTTTACCGCAAGAATATAATGTTTACCGCAAGAATATAATGTGTACCGCAAGAATATAATGTTTTACCGCAAGAATATAATGTTTACCGCAAGAATATAATGTTTACCGCAAGAATATAATGTGTACCGCAAGAATATAATGTTTACCGCAAGAATATAATGTTTACCGCAAGAATATAATGTTTACCGCAAGAATATAATGTGTACCGCAAGAATATAATGTTTACCGCAAGGACACGACAGTTTCAGCCACGTTGGTTAGAAGAAGAACCGAATGCGTTGTCTCTTTATAAGAAATATTATATTCGCCCATGTAAATTAACTTTGAAGATTGACATAATGAATAGAAACACCCTATGAGGAGGAGCCCTTTATTGACCTGAAGAAACACCCTATGAGGAGGAGCCCTTTATTGACCTGAAGAACACCCTATGAGGAGGAGCCCTTTATTGACCTGAAGAAACACCCTATGAGGAGGAGCCCTTTATTGACCTGAAGAACACCCTATGAGGAGGAGCCCTTTATTGACCTGAAGAACACCCTATGAGGAGGAGCCCTTTATTGACCTGAAGAACACCCTATGAGGAGGAGCCCTTTATTGACCTGAAGAACACCCTATGAGGAGGAGCCCTTTATTGACCTGAAGAAACACCCTATGAGGAGGAGCCCTTTATTGACCTGAAGAACACCCTATGAGGAGGAGCCCTTTATTGACCTGAAGAACACCCTATGAGGAGGAGCCCTTTATTGACCTGAAGAAGCTATCTGCGAAACGTTGTCAAGAAAGTGCTCCTCCTCATAATGTGTTTATATTCATTCGCCATGTAGCTTAAGGGGAGGTTTTTAGTTCGGTCCCTAGATATCCTTCAAGCTTAAGATTACACCCCCTTGAGCCCCTTTCAAGATAAATTTGTAAATTTTTCGGTAGAAAAATGTCCCGGCTGAAGGCCGGTTCCTCTTAAATTACAGGCTCGCTATCGCTCGCCAGGATAAAATCGACACCTAAATGGCACGAAAGGTCTTAAAATTGACAGAAATGGGTTGAAAGTTCTTAAAATCGTCAAAATAATGAGGCAAACGTCTTAAAATTAGAAAAACAATGGGGCTAAACATGAGGGAGAAAGGAGTCAAGAAAAAAATCCCTCAAGTGGAAATCTCCCCTTAACATGATTCAATATACTATCCACACCACTGTCATAACTTTACTCACTGCGAAATTATGTTTTGTATGTTAGTATGTTGAAGTAGAGTATTATAAACAAAACACGAATAACAGCAATACGACCTGCAGTCACACTTTCTGGTCATAGCAAATTTAGTGTCGATTCCCCAAATATTGAAATATGTCCGTATTCTTCAGTATTTCTAATTTTAATCCAACCATTTTTTTTCTTCTTCTCACAATACTGTTGAATCGATCACGTTGGTAACAAGTTTCTCCATACCCCCGCCCCAAGCAGCGCCCCCTTTACCCCCTGCCCCCCAAAGCCAGTCTGCAGGGACCTTAACCCCCTGATCCGCCCTTAACCCTTGGATCCGCCCCACTGCCTCTCTAATCCCCCCTCCTAACAGTTAAGGGAATCACATCGTTTCTCTGGCCCTCATCCTTGTCTTAGAAACTGAATTAGCCTACCCTTGAAATTTCAAGATTGCATGTTCACACTTTAGATAATGCCTGATTCACCCCCAAGCTCCACCCCGACACACACACACACACAATTCACTCTCTCTCTCTCTCTCTCTCTCTCTCTCTCTCTGTCTGTCTGTCTGTCTGTCTCTCTCTCTCATTTTAATATATATATATATACTGTATATATATATATATATATATATATATATATATATATATATATATACTGTATATATATATCATCAATCATATATTACGTCACAAGCCCCTCTCCAGGAGTCTAACCTGCGGTATCTAGCAATATAATACAAGAGGATTATGAACAAGATCATAAACATTCACCTATTGAGTTACTAAATCATCATAAAATCGTGAAATTATATTCCACATACCATAGAGTATGTGTTTTCAATAAGCGATTACACATGGTCAAATAAGACCCCGCTTAATCAAAGGGATATCACTTAATAATAATTGAGTAACATGATACCAAAACAACAATGACTGAACCAATGCCAGGGAGCCCAACTCGCTTTTTTTCTCTTTCTCTCCCTCTCTCTTTGGCTTGTATCCATTCGGCCCCATTCAGCCTACTGTTTTAAGACGTTTACCCCCATCCAGGTGTCAATATTTTTCTGGCGAGCGGTAGCGAGCCAGCATACATATATTTTTGTTTTGACAGCAAGCTAAATTTGTAAATTTTTCAATAACAAAAAAATCTCCGGCAAAGCCGAATTTCTCCATACAATGCTGGCTCACTATCGCTCGCCAGGAAGAAATCGACACCTGGATGGGGATAAATGTCTTAAAACAGTTGGCTGAATGGGGCCGAATGGATACAAGCCAGGGAAAGAGAGAAAAGGAGTGAAAAGATAAACAAAAGCCGGTGACCCTCCCTTAAGATGCTGCGGCCAGCTCTATACTACACCGCCCTAGGGCCCAAACCACTATAGTACCCAGGAATTCCGACCCACACTTCCTCTACCTTCCTAACCCTGTTGTTTTCAGACCTTCAGAGGGACCTTCCGTATGGGCTCCCTTGGCGCTTTATGCATTCAACACTTTCATCTCTATCGTGTTGTTTTATACTGCATTGTACACCAGTAGACTTAAGGAGAGGTTTTTAGTTTGGTCCCTAGATATCCTTCAAGCTTAAGATTAAACCCCCTTGAGCCCCTTTCAAGATAAATTTTATAAATTTTTCGGTAGAAAAATGTCCCGGCTGAAGGCCGGTTCCTCTTAAATTACAGGCTCGCTATCGCTCGCCAGGATAAAATCGACACCTAAATGGCACGAAAGGTCTTAAAATTGACAGAAATGGGTCGAAAGTTCTTAAAATCGTCAAAATAATGGGGCAAACGTCTTAAAATTAGAAAAACAATGGGGCTAAACATGAGGGAGAAAGGAGTCAAGAAAAAAATCCCTCAAGTGGACATCTCCCCTTAAAAGCGGTGCCCCATCTTCATAGCATTACATTAAGTTAGCCCTTCTAATCAGATTATATTATACACATCAAACATGGCGCCAAACAATATTTATCATCTTCTAAAGGATACTTGGGAGTTGTATTCCTTTAAAGAGTAAACAGGAACTTCTTAAAGGTGGGGGCTCATGGGTTGAGGTAAACATGGAAAAATAATTGCCAACCTGCATATAATTATCTTGTAAAATGCAATGTCACTGAAATAATTATTAACAATGGTATAAAGGATTTGCGGATCGTCTATACCGGGCCTGTGACGTCATAGTGACGTCACACCAGTATCCTTAGCCTAGACTGGATGGTGGACTTATACTGGTGTGACGTCACAGGCCTGGTATAGACGATCCACAAAATCCTTTATACCATTGTTAATAATTATTTCAGTGCCATTGCATTTTGCAAGATAATTATGTACAGCTTGGCGATTATAATTCCATGTTTACCTCAAACCATGAGCTCCCACCTTTAATCAATACAAAGTCATAGAAGTGTATGCTCTTTCCAACAAAACACATTTATTTGAACTTGGATAATACCGATCTCTCTCTCTCTCTCTCTCTCTCTCTCTCTCTCTCTCTCTCTCTCTCTCTCTCTCTCTCTCTCTCTCTCTCTCTCTCTCTCTCTCTCTCTCTCTCTCTCTCTCTCTCCTCTCTCTCTCTCTCTCTCTCTCTCTCTCTCTCTCTTTTTTGTTCGCTCTCTCTCTCTCTCTCTCTCTCTCTCTCTCTCTCTCTCTCTCTCTCTCTCTCTCTCTCTTAACCTTGTCCCGGTGGTATGGCAATGAGAGTTCTAGGTATGGGTGACCATCATAAGGCTACACTAACCACAACAGGGAAATGTACTAGCACACTCTCTCTGTCTCTAACCACACTCACAGGCTTGAGGTAACCAAACAATTGAAGTTAAGGATTGGATTTGAGAGTCATTTTCGTGAGTGTCGTAGGTTACCAAATCAATAGACTGTATATGTAATCTATCGATGTTTTGGTAAAGTTAACTGTTGGGGTGATTATTGTAAAACATGATCCAAGTATAAACTCAAAATAACAAAGTTAGATGGAGAATTATACCCAAATGACAGAACACGTTTGTATTGATATAATGATACAACAAGTTTCGACTCTCTCTGGAGTCCTCTTCAGGTGTGGATCATTCATTATTTCGCACACATGCTCTCTCTCTCTCTCTCTCTATTGAATACTGCGTTCAATGCTGGTGCCCTTATTACCAAAAAGACATAAACAAGCTAGAACGAGTTCAACGTAGAGTTACCAAAATTATACCTAGCCTAAAGAACAAACCATACGAAGAGCGTCTTAGAAAATTAAATCTATTTCCTTTAACCCAGCGCAGATTAAGAGGTGACTTAATTCAAGTGTTCAAAATCATCAAAGGCATCGACAATATGAACTGTAGTAAGTACTTCACTATCGACCAATCTAATTACACGCGGGGAAACGGTTGCAAAATTATTGGTAATCTTTTAACTCACACGAATCTAAGAATTTCTTCTTCAATCGAGTTGTCAACTTGTGGAATGGGCTTCCCCGAGACGTTATAGACTGCAGCACCGTAGATTCATTTAAATTCCGCCTAGACAAATATCTCGCATCAAACCCGCGACTGACTGCGTTTGTAAATGAATAACTTTATTTTATCCTCCCCTCAGTTACTAACCCATAAATTATGTCCCCTACTAACTTCCTAGTCCTGCCACGGACATTAGTTCCAGGGCAGTAGTTCCCTTTCCAATGTTCCCTTACCCACTCTAAACCACTGTTTGGACACTTGATCCTCAGTGTTTTGGAGGACAAGCAGCCTAGAAGGGTCACTAGATCTGTTGTTGCTTGATTTCCTTTGTACTTTGTACCTTTGTACCCCTCTCTCTCTCTCTCTCTCTCTCTCTCAGACGTTGGCCAAAAGCTAACCACTTATATGTGGGTACCAAATGAAGGTGGTCAATAAATTTCATCAAAATCCGATCAATGGTACAATATTACGTTTCAAAGATATTTTACTCACAGTCACAATTATCAAAAACTTGACCCGGCTTAGCAGGTGGAAACAGTAATGGCCTATATATGAACTTTATCAACATTTACTAACAGGATGTTGTAAAAAAAAAAAAAAAAAAAAAAAAAAAAAAAAAAAAAAAAGGTTTCTATAAGGAGGGATTGCCACCTACTTTAACGTATTCACAATGGTGTATACTTTGTTTTGTAAACAATCACGTAGTCAGTGTGAAGCTTTTAGTATCAAGATACAATATCATTACAATATAGTGCATAATACATATAACTATTTTCTTCCAGGTTCTCCCAGAGTAGTGCCCACGAGGGAGAACTCTTATGATGCACAATAATTGCCAAGACATGAATCAGGGACAAGTACTGCGAGTGAGTGAGTGACAGGTGTTAACACTCACTCGTTTATATATCGCTTAAGGGGAGGTTTTTAGTGTTTCCTAGACTTCCATCAAGCTGGAAATTTCACCCCCTTGACCCCCTTTCAAGATAAATTTGTACATTTTTCGGTAGAAAAATGTCTCGGCCGAAGGCCGGTTCCTCTTAAATTACAGGCTCGCTATCGCTCGCCAGGAAAAATCGACACCTAAATGGCACGAAAGGTGTTAAAAGTGACATAAATGGGGTGAAAGTTCTTAAAATCGCCGAACTAATGGGGCGAACGTCTTAAAATCTAAAACACAATGGGGCTAAACATGAGGGAGAAAGGGGTAAAGAAAAAAATCCCTCCAGTGGAAATCTCCCCTTAATTGAAGGTGAGCTTTTGATTGTACCCTTCTGTAGTAATGTTGTTTGAAGTGGGTAAGACCATTTACAGTCATTAATAGCCTATTCCCCATTGATCTGTTATTTGGTTAACCACTACTGTACCCGCGACGTATTTTGTATTTGATTCTGGTTACTCCTAATCTGTTTGATGCAGATTAGGAAGGATATCTAGCAATTGTAAGGCTTTAAACTATCCCAATCAACCCTGTTATTTACCACAGATCCTTCCTAAGCTGCATACAATCGTCTACATATTGCTAGAATAAAATATAATAAACGTCGCTGGTACAGAAAGGGTTAAATAAAGCCACCTTTTGTCCCAAGTTCATGTCTTGCTCACTGTCTAGTATAAGTACTACCAAGTTTGCCAAGTGGGCAATCACCCAGGTCAAAGCCCCGGTAGACTATGAGTACAAAGACCGAAAAGCTGCACCATCCGCCAATCCCCTTTCTCTAATTTGTGATTAACCCTTTCAAGCTCCAATATGCGTTTCTTTTCTGTTTTCTGGCTACTATTAGACGATATTTAGATTAGTAACGGTATATGGAAGTCAAAGGGTTGATTGAGATAGTCTGTACCCTTTTAATACCCACAGATCCTTCCTAAGCTGCATAAAATCGTTAAATGATAGCCAAAATAAACTGATAAAACGTGTTAGAGCTTCAAGGGGTTAACATTCCACAACCTAAGCAAAGCAGGTCATAGATTCTTGGGACCACTGAAGTGAGACTCGCAAGACTCTACTACATAAGAAAAAACTAGGAAACTACAGTCTATTCGCTGTAAGTGGGCGAGAAATCATGACCTCTATCCTCTGTAACTCAAAAACGGCTTGACCAAATGGGCTGTAAATTTTCACATCTATTCCTTGACTGACTCTTCCCAAATGGTAGACATATTAGATTGATTACTCTAGTCGGTTTTTAGTTACAGAGGTTAGAAATCACGATTTCTCGCCTACTTACACCGAATAGACTATAGCTATTAATACAAATATATAGTGTTTACCTGAGTGGTGTTGATCCCGGCCTGGAGACGTAACCATAAGGTGTAAAGTCTCCTGTGCCACCACTAGCGCCGCCTGTCGTACCCCGCAGGAAGCTCACACCACCGTCACTAACATCCTAAAAGAAAAGAAAAAAACATATTGGTTAAAAACAAAAAAAGTCTCTATAATTGCGAGATATTATATAGTTTTTATCATTATGTTCAACTCTAGTACTGAAGTTATAAAGCTTCAGAGCTAAACAAAAACAAAACACTATTGGTTAAAAAAGTCTCCATAATTGTGAGAAATTATATAGTTTTTATCATTCATGTTCAACTCTAGTCCTCAAGTTAAGGGGAGATGGGCCGGTTTTCTGGACCACTTTCTCCCTTATGTTTAGCCCCATTAGTTTTTAGATGTTAAGATGTTTGCCCCATTAGTTAGTCGATTTTAAGACCTTTCGCCCCATTATTCGCAATATTTAGACCTTTCGTGCTATTAAGGTGTCGATTTTTTCCCTGGCGAACGATAGTGAGCCTGTAATGTTGGAAGAACCGGCCTTTGGCCGGGAAATTTTTCTACCGAAAAATTTACAAATTAAACTAGATGGGGGATGTAATGGATATTTTATTTTATTTTTATTTGATGGAGGTCTAGGGAGGAAATTAGAAAACTAATGAATACATGTAAAAATCGCCCACAAAGTGAACCATCCCCCCAACGTACTGTTAATGACTCTCCCCCAACACTTATTTAAGTATATAAATATTTTAAGAACAAATAAATCACTATTATGAGTATATTTAAATTGTTGACTAAAAATATGACAGAGTTGTAACAATAAGTGCCGTTTTTTATTAGTAACGCAATCAGTTCGCCTAACAGTAAAATAGGTATGTGTCAGGGTTATGCCCCTACCGTTTCATATGTTCAATTCACAGTAACAAAAAATACAATAAATAATATATGAATAAATAAATAAAATATATATACAAAATATATAGTTTTTAATACTAATACTAACAATACTACTACTACTACTACTACTACTACTACTACTACTACTATAATAATAATAATAATAATAATAATAATAATAATAATAAAACAAATATCAATTTATGCCAGTGTTAATAGGGCCTGTAACCTTATCCCTTAAGGAGAGGTTTTTGTTTTTTTCTGGACCACCTTCTTCCTCATGTTTAGCCCCGCTATTTTTTAGATTTTAAGACGTTTGCCCCATTAGTTTGGCGATTTAAAGACCTTTCGACCCTAAAATTTAAACATTTATCTCGAAAGGGGTGGCGGGGTGTTATTCTTGTAAAGCTTGATAGAGGTCAAAGGGGCGAACTAAACCCCCCCCCCCACCCTCTTAATCTACGAATATAAAGTATATATATATATATATATATATATATATATATATATATATATATATATATATATATATATATATATATATATAACTAGTTTTTCAATTAGAACTGTACAGGGGTCTCATAGCACGAACTTGTGTCCTCGCCCGAACGTCACAGGGGTTAACAAATGATGGACATATCGATAACACAAGCCTGAATTAAGTCGCCCATAACGCAACCCGTTTGTAAAGTGTCAAAACCAGTTTTTATCCCACATCTTTCCTTTTTTTAGCGTTTTAGATCTCCAGTCTCATTCTGGGTCCTATCGTGATGTTATTATTGTTACCTATCCTGATGTTATTATTGTTACCTATCCT
>CM064548.1:7761717-7877754 GCA_032716605.1 Paralithodes platypus | reverse complement strand
ATACTGTACAACATATACTGTACAACATATACTGTACAACATATACTGTACAAAATATACTGTACAACATATACTGTACAACATATACTGTACAACATATACTGTACAACATATACTGTACAACATATACTGTACAACATATACTGTACAACATATACTGTACAACATATACTGTACAACATATACTGTACAACATATACTGTACAACATATACTGTACAACATATACTGTACAACATATACTGTACAACATATACTGTACAACATATACTGTACAACATATACTGTACAACATATACTGTACAACATATACTGTACAACATATACTGTACAACATATACTGTACACATATACTGTACAACATATACTGTACAACATATACTGTACAACATATACTGTACAACATATACTGTACAACATATACTGTACAACATATACTGTACAACATATACTGTACAACATATACTGTACAACATATACTGTACAACATATACTGTACAACATATACTGTACAACATATACTGTACAACATATACTGTACAACATATACTGTACAACATATACTGTACAACATATACTGTACAACATATACTGTACAACATATACTGTACAACATATACTGTACAACATATACTGTACAACATATACTGTACAACATATACTGTACAACATATACTGTACAACATATACTGAACAACATATACTGTACAACATATACTGTACAACATATACTGTACAACATATACTGTACAACATATACTGTACAACATATACTGTACAACATATACTGTACAACATATACTGTACAACATATACTGTACAACATATACTGTAAACATATACTGTACAACATATACTGTACAACATATACTGTACAACATATACTGTACAACATATACTGTACAACATATACTGTACAACATATACTGTACAACATATACTGTACAACATATACTGTACAACATACTGTACAACATATACTGTACAACATATACTGTACAACATATACTGTACAACATATACTGTACAACATATACTGTACAACATATACTGTACAACATATACTGTAAACATATACTGTACAACATATACTGTACAACATATACTGTACAACATATACTGTACAACATATACTGTACAACATATACTGTACAACATATACTGTACAACATATACTGTACAACATATACTGTACAACATATACTGAACAACATATACTGTACAACATATACTGTACAACATATACTGTACAACATATACTGTACAACATATACTGTACAACATATACTGTACAACATATACTGAACAACATATACTGTACAACATATACTGTACAACATATACTGTACAACATATACTGTACAACATATACTGAACAACATATACTGTACAACATATACTGTACAACATATACTGTACAACATATACTGTACAACATATACTGTACAACATATACTGTACAACATATACTGTACAACATATACTGTACAACATATACTGTACAACATATACTGTACAACATATACTGTACAACATATACTGTACAACATATACTGTACAACATATACTGTACAACATATACTGTACAACATATACTGTACAACATATACTGTACAACATATACTGTACAACATATACTGTACAACATATACTGTACAACTATACTGTACAACATATACTGTACAACATATACTGTACAACATATACTGAACACATATACTGTACAACATATACTGTACAACATATACTGTACAACATATACTGTACAACATATACTGTACAACATATACTGTACAACATATACTGTACAACATATACTGAACAACATATACTGTACAACATATACTGTACAACATATACTGTACAACATATACTGAACAACATATACTGTACAACATATACTGTACAACATATACTGTACAACATATACTGTACAACTACTGTACAACATATACTGTACACATATACTGTACAACATATACTGTACAACATATACTGTACAAACATATACTGTACAACATATACTGTACAACATATACTGTACAACATATACTGTACAACATATACTGTACAACATATACTGTACAACATATACTGTACATATACTGTACAACATATACTGTACAACATACTGTACAACATATACTGACAACATATACTGTACAACATATACTGTACAACATATACTGTACAACATATACTGTACAACATATACTGAACAACATATACTGTACAACATATACTGAACAACTATACTGTACAACATATACTGTACAACATATACTGTACAACATATACTGTACAACATATACTGTACAACATATACTGTACAACATATACTGTAACAATATACTGTACAACATATACTGTACAACATATACTGTACAACATATCCTGTACACGATATACTGTACAACATATACTACCCAACCTATACTGTACAACATATACTGTACAGCATATACTGTACATCATTATACTGTACAACATATACTGTACAACATATACTGAACACATATACTGTACAACATATACTGTACAACATATACTGTAAACATATACTGAACAACATAGACTGTACAACATATACTGTACAACAGGTACTGGACAACATAGACTGAACAACATATACTGTACACTATACTGTACACATATACTGTACACTATACTGTACACATATACTGTACACATATACTGTACAACATATACTGTACAACATATACTGTACAACATATACTGTACAACATATACTGAACAACATATACTGTACAACATATACTGAACAACATATACTGTACAACATATACTGAACAACATATACTGTACAACATATACTGTACAACATATACTGAACAACATATACTGAACAACATATACTGTACAACATATACTGTACAACATATACTGTACAACATATACTGTACTGTATATATATATATATATATTGGGGAGGAGATGAAAGGGAGAGGTGAGGAGGGGAGAGAAGAAATGGGAGGAAAGGAGGTGGGAGAAGAATAGATAAATGAATAGAGGATAGTAGAAATCGAAGTACAGGCGATAAGATAATATATATGAATAAAGGAGTGGATTGAGGTGTGGTGTAGGGTCATGGTTAGTGAGGAGGGAGTGCAGGAGAGCAAAGGGTTAGGGTGGAGGAGGAGGAGGGAAAGACACGAGTGAGAGGTCAGGGAGAGACACACGAGTGAGAGGTCAGGGAGAGAGAGAGAGAGGGAGGGAGAGCAGGAGAGCAAAGGGTTAGGGTGGAGGAGGAGGAGGGAAAGACATGAGTGAGAGGTCAGGGAGAGACATGGAGAGAGACACGAGTGAGAGGTCAGGGAGAGAGAGAGAGAGGGAGGGAGGGAGAGCAGGAGAGCAAAGGGTTATGGTGGAGGAGGAGGAGGAGGGAGAGACACGAGTGAGAGGCATGGAGAGAAGAGAGGGAGACCTGGGATGCTGGGGAGGGGAAATCAGGGAGCATATGTATATACGAGAGAGAGAGAGAGAGAGAGAGAGAGAGAGAGAGAGAGAGAGAGAGAGAGAGTATATACAATTATTATGTTCCCTCCACCAACCGACTTTACTCCTAAACTCAATTAATGAAATCAACAAATATATGTGGCAGTCCAGGGATTCGAACCTAGGATGCTCACACCGAAATTCAGTGCATTTATCCATTGCGCTACGAAGACAGTTAAAGAATGGTGGACAAGCCTACGATTTATTATGCAGTTTCGAATCCTGCATATCAATCTAAGCATGTACACCCATTCCAACTGCGCTATGATAGGCTATGGATAGATGAAAGGAAGGAGTAATTAATAGGGCCTTAACCCTAAGGATAAGTGAAGTTGAATGTAGTAGTAAACATAAATGAACACAATACATCTAATGAACTTGAACTATAGGCCATATCAAATCAAGCATGTACGCAACCTATCTATAAGGAATATGCAGTATATACGCATGTATGAATGCATGATTGTACAGTTGCCCACATAATTTACCTGGCGCTGGGTTGGACACTGCATCGAACGCAAACGAGATAAAAACAATGCTTCATCATGGTTCAGAAGCTTCGAAAGTTTGCTTACACCACTCAAAATATCCTAAGTGCCAAGGATATATGTTGGTTAAATGTACAGCCGCCTGTAGAGAAACGTGGTACAAATATAAATGAACAATGCAGACATGCTGATAATTTTGTTTTAATCATTCTCCTTAAACGTATGCCTGAGTCAATGTTTTCCCTCATTCAATGTTAACTGTCTCAATTGTATACTAGCTACCTGTGTAGGTGAGGGTATTAGCTACTTGAGCAAGTGAGTGTACACATATCTGGCCATGAGTAGGTGGATATATTTGTTTATTTATATAGTAATTAAATGTGTGGTGATGGTAGACAATGCAGAGAGAGGTGGTGGAGGTGTGAGGGTACAAAAACTGGTCGCAGGTGGTGGTAGAGTGTGCGAGGGGAGGGGTGGGCGAGGCAGAGGTCATGTGAAGGTCAGGGATGGGAACACATACCCCAAAAACATAATATTAGAACACGGTAGTAATATATGGTAAGTATGGTGATAGATGCATACGCCCACATGCACATGCATTATATAAAACACACACAAACGCATATTGAGAACTTATATAATTATTTTTAACATCGTTCTTAACACCAATAACCCCCCAAAAAAACGTACACGCTATAACCATTACACCATCAAGACAGTAATAAGTACAGGACATGGCTACGATTAATATCCATTTGTCGAATATTGATATACTGAGAACACATACGTGCAGAAAACACACGCACACACACAAGAACACTGTCATATGAACACATGCATGTGAGAGGTTGGCGTGTTCGTGAGCTTGCATGTGGGTGTCTAAATATTTATTTTTACCTAAACAAACGAAGCAGGAAAATACAACCGCTATTAAGGGGAGATATCTACTTGAGGGATTTTTTCTGGACTTCTTTCTCCCTCATGTTTAGCCCCATTGTTTTTCTAATTTTAAGAAGTTTGCCCCATTATGTTGACGATTTTAAGAACTTTCAAACCATTTCTGTCAATTTTAAGACCTTTCGTGCCATTTAGGTGTCGATTTTATCCTGGCGAGCGATAGCGAGCCTGTAATTTAAGAGGAACCGGCTTTCAGCCGGAACATTTTTCTACTGAAAAATGTACAAATTTATCTTGAAAGGGGCTCAAGGGGGTGTAATCTTAAGCTTGAAGGATATCTAGGGACCAAACTAAAAACCTCCCCTTAAGATAACTTCAGAACTTGATACATGTAACAATTCCCCCGCGAGAGACAATATGTATGCTCTTCCCTCACACAATATGTATGCTCTTCCCTCACACAATATGTATGCTCTTACCTCACACAATATGTATGCTCTTACCTCACACAATATGTATGCTCTTACCTCACACAATATGTATGCTCTTCCCTCACACAATATGTATGCTCTTACCTCACACAATATGTATGCTCTTACCTCACACAATATGTATGCTCTTACCTCACACAATATGTATGCTCTCTTCCTCACACAATATGTATGCTCTTACCTCACACAATATGTATGCTCTTACCTCACACAATATGTATGCTCTTACCTCACACAATATGTATGCTCTTACCTCACACAATATGTATGCTCTTCCCTCACACAATATGTATGCTCTTCCCTCACACAATATGTATGCTCTTCTCTCACACAATATGTATGCTCTTCCCTCACACAATATGTATGCTCTTCCCTCACACAATATGTATGCTCTTCCCTCACACAATATGTATGCTCTTCCCTCACACAATATGCATGCTCTTCCCTCACACAATATGTATGCTCTTCCCTCACACAATATGTATGCTCTTCCCTCACACAATATGTATGCTCTTCCCTCACACAATATGTATGCTCTTCCCTCACACAATATGTATGCTCTTCCCTCACACAATATGTATGCTCTTCCCTCACACAATATGTATGCTCTTCCCTCACACAATATGTATGCTCTTCCCTCACACAATATGTATGCTCTTCCCTCACACAATATGTATGCTCTTCTCTCACACAATATGTATGCTCTTCCCTCACACAATATGTATGCTCTTATCTCACACAATATGTATGCTCTTCCCTCACACAATATATATGCTCTTCCCTCGCACAATATGTATGCTCTTCTCTCACACAATATGTATGCTCTTCCCTCACACAATATGTATGCTCTTCCCTCACACAATATGTATGCTCTTCTCTCACACAATATGTATGCTCTTCCCTCACACAATATGTATGCTCTTCCCTCACACAATATGTATGCTCTTCCCTCACACAATATGTATGCTCTTCCCTCACACAATATGTATGCTCTTCCCTCACACAATATGAGTGTATGCTCTTCCCTCACACAATATGTATGCTCTTCCCTCACACAATATGAGTGTATGCTCTTCCCTCACACAATATGTATGCTCTTCCCTCACACAGATCCATAAGACTAAAACATAATGGGGAAAATATCAACAAATAAATTCCCCGTACAAGCGAAACGTAACTCAAACCACACGAAAATCAATGCAAGAACCACAATCCATATCCCCCTCGAACACAAAATAATAATGAGGCAATAATGAATATCTCCTCTTCTCCCCATCAAAAAAACAGAAACGCCTCTAAACATGTTGTGTAAACCCGACCTGGACTAACCTCTTCAGCACCCGCCCTCCCCTCACCCAAAACCCTATGGACATAACATTCTTACAGTAGGAGCGTCTTCATTTTCTGTCTTTTTCATTCTATATACTCTTTCTTCATTCATATTACCTTCATGATGTCCAACAGTTCGAGTTTTTGCGGTGATTGTGTGGGGGTCTTCGTTATATCTCATTCAAATACTAAGCACGATTTATATCAAAACTATTTGTCGGATTTATGCGAAACTAAGTCGGTACTTTCATATGATACATAACAATTTAAACTATTTACTTTCTCAAAATCAATAAAAATACTTTAAGTTGTTTGTATATTTCACCAATGTTATATTTATTATTTCCCAAGACTCACCAACCAACTTAAATAACAACTTTTGTGTGGTGACCTAAACAGACCAAACCACGGAAAATCTGTTGGGTGTGGTTAAAGTCTGACCTTAGAGAGTGGTTTGTGTGAGAGTGTTTGTGGTGGGTGTGTGGTGAGCTGATGTTTATGTCAACATTACTCGTAAACATCACCATTATCATCAATTACGTACAGTACCAGTAGAACGAGTACCATTATCACCAACAACATTATTACTATCACAAATAACAATATAAACACTCGTATATCAAACGTTGTGAGCAGTACACCACCACTACTACTACCATTATGATCCCTCACTTATATTATATATATATATATATATATATATATATATATATATATATATATATATATATATATATATATATATATATATATATAGAGAGAGAGAGAGAGAGAGAGAGAGAGAGAGAGAGAGAGAGTGTTAGTGTGAGAGTGAGTGAGTGAGAGATAGTGAAAGTAATAGTATAAACAGTACTATCACATGAAGATGCTCCCCCCCCCCGCCCCCCTCTATTCCTGTTATTTCACGGTACCTGCCCCCAGAAAGCCTTGCCCCCTTCAGCCGACACCAGTGAACTGCGAACTAACACGGCGTATCAGTATATACATCTTACAGCGGCTCCCTATATACTTCTAATCTGATCACGAGTTTAATGTTTCACTCAGTAGCTAGTCGGTATTTCTTCCAGATAACGATATATTGTAATGTCCTGTTCGGGGATCACGGCGTCAGGCAATAGATAGATAGATAGAAACTAGTAAGCCACTATCAAGTTGAAATATTGAACGGAACGTAACAGCCTGTGGACACAAGTTGCTGTTTTATGTGTTCAGCTTTCACGTAGTTAATATTTTCGTTTACGATAACTGGAACAAATAAAAAAAATCATATGACTGTGCTTACAAAACCTCTGTTCGAAGAACATATGTTGTGCACTTAAATTGTTAAAACTCCAATACTTTTACCAAGTCTAAATTTCCTAATATGAACGTGAACCTGAGGTGAAGAACAAAATAACCCTTCCAGTACACCACCACCCGCCTCAGGTATGTCAAGGAGAACACCCAATGGAAATTCACGCAGTATAAGACTGAAAAGTAGGAATAATCCTCCTATTTTTATTTTAATACTACCGGTACATATTTTATCTTCTTCAACTCCCAAGGTCCTTCTTAAGCTGAATAAACCCGTCTGATTGTAGCAAGAATATTAATAAAAAAAAAATGACAATTTTCAGTGGATGGAAAACACTATTCAGAATTTTCCATACACGATTGTTTTTAGCTATCCATTTTGGAAGTACAGGACATAGGTAATTACAATGCAGTTTGAATGTTTAAGCATTTAATCAGCAACGGAATTTGGACGTATCAAACATTAAAGTACAATATACTCCAAATTATTCAAGTCGACTACGATTTGGAAGGGGTGACAACAGACATAAAACGATAAATATAAAAACATTATTCAAAATACATTCCTCACTTTCACAACTGATTTGTTTATGAAGAGATGGCAATGGAATTTGACATGACCCACAAACATATTCAAATGCATTCTCAGTTTTCAAGGCTACCTACACTTTCAAGGGATGGCACCAGATCTTTGACATGACCCACAGAACTCCTTACACATATATATCATTTTAATAGTGGCATAGTTTATTTTCGCACGACTGACGCTAAAACAGAAACACAATAAAACATATCTATCTATCTATATACTCAGGCCCAATCCCCTCTTTTCCTTTATTTGTTTTATTTATTTTTTATTTTTTTGTCTTATTTTGTATTTATTTTTTGGGGGGAATCAAGACAGAGCCAGAATAGGGACAACACAACAGAACACAATGAACACACAAAAACAAAATACAAATTCACACACATCTAGGTCATCCATATGCAAGACAAAATTCGTCTCTCGAGTTTGGTAAGCTCCTAAAAAAATTTTGACATGATTACGCCTAAAAAGTGAATGGTTTATTACTTAAAATGGGTAAAGAGCACATTTTTATATTCAGTGTTTCACATCGGATTGGAAAAGTTGATATTATGTATTAAAATATATATTTGTGTATTTACTGACCAATCTGCCTGTTTATGTCATCGTCTTTTATTTGTTAAGGGGGGTCACCTGCTTCTTTTATCTTTCTCTCCTTTTCTCTCCTTCTCTGGCTTGTATCCATTCGGCCCTATTCAGCCAACTGTTTTAAGACGTGTATCCCCATCCAGGTGTCAATTTCTTCCTGGCGAGCGATAGCCAGCCAGCATTGTATGGAGAAATCCGGCTTCGCCGGAGACTTTTTTTCTATCGAAAAATGTACAAATTTAGCTTGTTGTCAAAACAAAGATATATATATATGCTGGCTCGCTACCGCTCGCCAGGAAAATATTGACACCTGGATGGGGGTAAACATCTTAAAACAGTACGCTGAATGGGGCCGAATGGATACAAGCCAAAGAGAGAGGAAGAGAAAGATAAAAAAAGCGAGGTGGGCTCCCATAACGTGAGAAGAGGGTTATTCCATGGGAGGTGGGGTGGGTGAGATTTGCATGCGAGGATCACCGTGTTGAGACTATCAACATAATAACTGGTGAGTTATCTGCTCAACAGGTGGCGTTGTGTGTGTGTAAGTGTGAGAGTCCGAGTGTAGGGGGTGAAACAGTGAAACACGGGAACGAGATGGCTTCAGAGATGGGGTCGTTTCGGGCCATGAGTGAGCACCGTGCCTCATGTGAAGGCAAGATGGCAGGTGCTCGTTGTACTCTACGGCTTCACATGTCTCACTCCCTAGACTGGAACAAGACCTCACGGGCTTCACTGTTCATTGTAAAGCGGTGAATGTTAAGGCTCTCAGCCTATGCCCGAGAGGAAGTAAGTTGGAATATAGAAACAAAATAAAAAAATAATTAACAGAAAAATACTAGTGATTTTATTTAATTTCGCTCTCGCTCTCTCTTTCATTTTCTCTCTCTCTCTCTCTCTCTCTCTCTCTCTCTCTCTCTCTCTCTCTCTCTCTCTCTCTCTCTCTCTCTCTCTCTCTCTCGATAATATATGGTACTTACAAGGGTGCTTAGTAAATATCTAGACTTTAACCGTATTACCTTAGGAGAGGTAAAATGCTACATGTTAAATTTTAGGGGATCTTGCGGAGCTCCTACTACAGTATATACAAAGTTAAGTAAATACAAGTAATGGTGTTTTCTTCCTAAAATCAATATTAATATGGTATTTAATTATCCCCCTGAGTGCCAAGGAAACAAAAGGAAAATATGTGGCGGCGAAACGACTGCACCAATCGGTTCCATATTTGTGTAACAAGTCCCTTACCCTTCTGCCTTCCCCCCACCACACCCCCAACCGCTTCCCACCACCCACTTCCAGCATATCCGTACGAAGAAAAGGAAAACAAAGGAAAATCCGTGGTGGCGAAACGACCTCACCAATCGGCTTCATATTATTATTTGTAACGCGAGTCAATTACGCTTCTACCTTCCCCCCACCATCCCCCAAACCACCCTCCCACCACCCTCCTACCTATACGTTCCGATACCATAAAAGTCGATGATTTACTCTGAAAATTTCAGCTACATTTGGGACCATCGGGGACCATCGGGGACCTGATTTCTGGCGAAAATGGACAAGGGGAGTGTTTTTTTTTTACCATTATCCTTCCTTTCTCACCCAACTTGATAGATTTAGCCAAAAAAAAAAAAAAAAAAAAAAATCCTCTGGCACTGGCAGATGCATAGGGTCAATAATTGTCTGGCACTCTGCGGGTTTAAGGTACTATTAATTCATTAGTAAGGCTTTTAACTATATGTAGCCATAATCGACAGATAGACGAACAAACACAATGGCAATACCATAACGCACGCACATACGCTCAATGTTATTACAATACCACCAAAGCTGAGCTTTAGAATATATAACAAATACACGAAACACATTTATCAGTAAACTGATCTATAACTGGAACTGCGATAAAGCAAAAATATAAACTCATGGAAAAATCAATGAAACCACAACCTTGAAACGAAAAAAAAAAGTGATCCCAGAGACACTTTCCCACAATGCAATTTTCGAGTTCATTGAAGTCATGACCCGTAGCACACCTTACACGCGGAAGCAAATAGTGTCACGAAAAACTTGGATAGACAAATATATATATATTCTGGAAGGACATGATACACTCTCCTGCATTCCCATCCTCTCCCCTCTCCCTGTCCCTTATAAACTTTCGCTGGGTCCAGAGAGAGATGAAGCCTTGAACTGTTAAGGGGGCCCACCTCGTTTGTTTTTCTCTCTCTCGCTCTCTCTCTCTGAGTTGTATTAATTTGGCCACATTCAGCCTACTGTTTCAAGACGTTTATTCCTATCCAGGTGTCGATTGTTTTCCTGGTGTGCGGTAGCGAGCCAGCATATTAGTTATATGTTTTTTTGTCAGCAGGCTAAACTTGTAAATTTTTCGATAGAAAAATGTCTCCTGCGAAGCCGAATTTCTCCATACAATGCTGGCTGGCGGAATAAATCGACAACTGGATAGGGATAAACATCTTAAAGCAGTAGGTTGAATGGGGCCGAATGGATACGAGAAAGAGATAAAACGAGAGAAAAAAAGCAGGTCACCCTCCATAAGATATATATGAAATCGATGTTGACGGAAAATGGGGGCCAAGAATGTGGGCGTTTCTACTTTGGACACATAAGAGGTACACTGTTTATATGAATTTCTGAAACAGCTCGACATCAACACAGAAAACTGTGGACTGCAAAGAGAAAGGGAGAAAAAACAAAATATATTTATATATGCATATTTCAAAACAAATGAAAGTCGGTCAGCAAATTCAAATGCAATTAAATAAATGTACTGGATAAATAAAGCATGCACATTTGAATACTACATATTTAGTAGCTTCGAGATATGAAACTATAAACAGAAAAGAAAAGTAAATTCAAGGATAAATGAACAAGTTGCAATATATACATACATTGAGTGATTGTTTAAACAAATATTTTAGGGTGACTTTTTGTTATATCTTCTAACAGTAGCTTTGTTCTAACTGACCAGCCTAATGATAACAACTGTTTAGAACTGTATATAGATACACCATCATTAGAAGAAAAATGCTAAATATGCATAAACTTTCGTTAAATAAAAAACAAATGCATTGATAAACATCGTGTAAAAAGATATGTTAGATTATATATAAGCCATTCTAAATCATAACATAAGACAACTATAGTCAACTTGGTGCGTACTGTATTATATAGTATAGTATAGACGTTGACATAGATACACCATCATGTACAAAATGATAAATATACAAAACAAAATCGTCCTGAAGTCAAATATTATAAGACAACTACAGATTACAGGGCGTAAACTGTATATTGTACATACAGTTTATCTTGATCTAGATAAACGCTTTTTATGGACCCGCTTCTCCCTCATGTTTAGCATATTAGTTTTGAGACGTTCGTTCCGTTAGTTTGTCGATTTTGAGACCTTTCGCCTCATTTTGTTGTCAATATTAAGATCTTTCGTGCCCTTTAGGTGTCTATTTTTTCCTGGCGAGCGAAAGAGAGCCTCTAATTTTAGAAGGAGCCGGCCTTCGGCCGCGAATTTTTTCTACCGAAAAATTTAAAAATTTATTTTGAAAGGGAATCTAGGGGTGTTTTTCTAAGCTTGATGGAAGTCTAGCGAGGAAACTAAAATATATATATATATATATATATATATATATATATATAAATAGACCAAAAACCAAGTACTACCCCCTTAAAAAATGCTAGATATGCATAAACCATCTGATTTCTAAAACGAGACACCAATATGAATAAATCATATGTAAGACTAAAGTCAAATATACCGCACCGTACATAAACCATCTGCAAAGACAAACACAAAACTAAATATATAAGCCATCATATAGCTAAAACAAAGACACTGGATTAACATGAACCACAAAAACATATACAAGGAAAACTCTTATTTAGACGAGAAACGGTACTGCCGAGACATATGCTGAGCTACGAGGGTTTGAAGTATGGTAAAGGAGAACGGAATATCCCGCACTGACCGTTATATCAAAGACGAATGGAACAAGTTGACACCCAAAGATGAAAAAATAGTTTGGGTAGATATAGTGGGCATGAAAGAGGAAATAGGATATCAGGATACTGTAACATGTGTTCCACGAGAAGGATGTAAATCATATCAAGGATGATCGAGATGTACAAACACTTTAAATACGGTAACAATAAATATCCCCCAGGTAAATATAGGCTACAGGTGCTGTGCTGCAAACATACAATGCATACCGTACTAATACACGCCCATACATCCATACTAATACACGCCCATACATCCATACATGTTGTAGACGTTTTGAATAAGACTATCCTGCAGTTTTACTATATCATTTAAGGGGAGATCTCCACTTGAGGGATTTTTTCTTGACCCCTTTCTCCCTCATGTTTAGCCCCATTGCTTTTGATATTATAATACGTTTGCCCCATCAGTTTAGCGATTTTAAGAACTTTCACCCCATATTAAGACCTTTCGTGCCATTCAGGTGTCAATTTTATCCTGGGGAGCGATAGCGAGCCTGTAATTTAAGAGGAACCGGCCTTCGGCCGAGACATTTTTCTACCGAAAAATGTACAAATTTATCTTGAAAGGGACTCAAGGGGGTGTAATTTTAAGCTTGATGGAGGTCTAGGGAACAAACTAAATACCTCCCCTTAAACCAAAATGTGCTCGGGTTCAGTTTCTGCTACGAGTATATCTGCCTGGGATATTACTGAGAGTCAGTTTGTGCTTTACTTAGTTTCAGTACTTCACCATAAAGTCCACTGGCATGACATAAAATTACCCTTGTTGTTATAAATAAACTGTAATGTACGGGCATCCCCAAAACTAAAACGTATACAGTCAGTTTTAAGAGAAGTCCAAAGGCTGGTGGCATTTTTCTTTGAGAATGAAACAATCGGTCACTGTTTGTACCAGTAGCCATCTTTAAACTTCGCGTGTCCAGGCATTTTGACCCCAATGCCCCTTGAATTTGGCCCTCTGTCACTGTTTTTTTTTTTTTTTTTTTTTGTTGTGGGGGGGAGGGGGGGGGGGGAGACACTCGTTACAGACAGCCTGCCTTTTGTCTCCTTCATACACATAGAGAACAAATATACATGAACAAATAGTTGTAATGAGCGGTCATATAATACCGAAGTCGCTTGTTTTATTAACTTGCCTACCAGGCTTCGAATCCACGGGTATATTAGAGTCTACGTATTGAGGGTTGAAAACACAACAACAGTAAGATGCAATTTATTTTGCATATAGACTCTGCTGTAAGTCTCCAAATCGTGAGTATCAGCCTTCCCGAGCGGCCCTGGGAAGATACCATGGAAGGCAGAGTCATACCAGAACTTATTGCTGGCATCTTGTCAACACATTTCTAATATGGAAGCTTTGGCATTTAAGTTTTATAAGAGTTCAACCACCTATAATGATCTAACAACAAACTTAGTTCCCCATATCAATAAGCAAAAACTCCATCAAGTTGTCATAGTATAGAAACCGATGGGAAGTTGCCGATACGAAGGGGTGGTGTGACAGGGACTTGAGAGTGAGTGAGCCAGAAGATATCACTCCTACGCTCATCAATCATGCACACAATCACGACACACACACCATCTTAAGGGGACAGTGGCTCTTTGTTTGGTCTATTAATTCATTTATTCATATATTGTTTTAGTTTCCTCCCTAGACCTCCATCAAGCTTAGAACCCCCCCCCCCCCCAGACAAGATAGATTTGTACATTTTTCGGTAGAAAAATTTCCCGGCCAAAGGCCGATTCCTCCTAAATTTACAGGCTCGCTATCGCTCGCCAGGAAAAAATCGACACCTAAATGGTACGAAGGGTCCTAATATTGACAACAAACTGGGGCGAAAGGTGTTAAAATCGCCAAACCAATGGGCCGAACGTCTTATAAACTATACAAAATGGCGCTAAACACGAGGGAGAAGGAGGTCCAGAAAAACGGTCTGCCTCCCCTTAATATATCACTTGACAAAAAACTTCCCATGAACGCCAGGGTACGTCACAAGGTCTACCAGTGCATAACAAAAAAGTAACATTGAATTGCTAGCCATATATATTGTGCCTGTATATATACCTGTGCCTCATAATTGACATGAGAACAATGACACACGTACCTCAACAATACCAATGAACACAAATAATACATTACTGAAATTATAGAGCGAATCAGGTCTGAGATACACATTACAATTATTATGTTCTCTCCACCAACCAACTTTACTCCTAAACTCGATTAATGAAATTTTCTCAGGAACAGACTATGAATATGAACAATGTGATCACGAAAGCCAAACGTTACCAAGTGTGGGCCTGAGAGATATTACACGTACTTATGCCTATTATGTGAATGGTGCTGTGATGGGGAGTGAATTAGAAGAGGTAGAGATGGTGTGCGAGTGGTGGTGAAGGTGGTGTGAATGGTGCTGTAGTGATGTGAGAGTAGTTAAGGAAGAGGTGGAGTGGTGGTGAAATGGTGAAGGTGGTGTGGATGGTGCTGTAGTGATGTGAGAGTAGTTAAGGAAGAGGTGGAGTGGTGTGAGAGTGGTGGTGAAATGGTGAAGGTGGTGTGGATGATGCTGTAGTGATGTGAGAGTAGTTAAGGAAGAGGTGGAGTGGAGTGAGAGTGTGGTGAAATGGTGAAGGTGGTGTGGATGATGCTGTAGTGATGTGTGAGAGTAGTTAAGGAAGAGGTGGAGTGGAGTGGAGTGAGAGTGTGGTGGTGAAATGGTGAAGGTGGTGTGGATGATGCTGTAGTGATGTGAGAGTAGTTAAGGAAGAGGTGGAGTGGAGTGAGAGTGGTGGTGAAATGGTGAAGGTGGTGTGGATGGTGCTGTAGTGATGTGAGAGTAGTTAAGGAAGAGGTGGAGTGGTGTGAGAGTGGTGGTGAAATGGTGAAGGTGGTGTGGATGTTGGTGTAGTGATGTGAGGGTAGTAAAGAGGAGGTAGGATGTTGTGGGAGTGAAAGTGGTGTAAATGGTGATGTGAGTGGAAGAGAGTGAGACGGTGTGAGTGTGATGGTGAAGAAGGTGGGATTATTAGTGACTATGTTGGTATTAGGAACATGGAGGGAGTGAGGGCTACGAGTGAATGGCATTATGGCAGTACAACAACAAGACTCAGTTCCTTTAGAGCTGCACCAACGAACACAAATAATAATGTCAATGTCAGGAGAGCAAGAGAGACATGAAGACGAGAGAGAGAGAGAGAGAGAGAGAGAGAGAGAGAGAGAGAGAGAGGGAGATAGAGAGAGAGAGAGAGAGAGAGAGAGAGAGAGAGAGAGAGAGAGAGAGAGAGAGAGAGAGAGAGAGAGAGAGAGAGAGAGAGAGAGAGAGAGAGAGAGAGAGAGAGAGAAAGAGAGGAGAGAGAGAGAGAGAGAGGAGAGAGAGCGAGAGAGGAGAGAGGAGAGAGGAGAGAGAGAGAGAGAGAGAGAGAGAGAGAGAGAGAGAGAGAGAGAGAGAGAGAGAGAGAGAGAGAGAGAGAGAGAGAGAGAGAGAGAGAGAGAGAGAGAGAGAGAGAGAGAGAGAGAGAGAGAGAGAGAGAGAGAGATTGGTGGATGTGACCGTAATTTACAACCAGCAGATTGTGAGAACCACCGAGAGAGAATACCCTGGCTAACATTAAGGGGGGTCACCGGCTTTTTTTGTTATCTTTCTCTCCTTTTCTCTCTTTGGCTTGAATCCATTCGGCCCCATTCAGCCCCATTCACCCAATTGTTTTAAAACGTTTATCCCCATCCAGGTGTCAATTTCTTCCTGGCGAGCGATAGCGAGCCAGCATTGTATGGAGAAATCCGTCTTCGCCGGAGACATTTTTCTATCGAAAAATGTACAAATTTAGCTTGCTGTCAAAACACAAATATATATATGCTGGCTCGCTATCGCTCGCCAGGAAAATATGACACTTGCATGGGGGTAAACGTCTTAAAACTGTAGGCTGAATGGGACCGAATGGATACAAGCCAAAGAGAGAGGGAGAGAAATATAAAAACAAAAAAGCGAGGTGGGCTCCCTTAATCTTGTCGCCCGATAACAACCCTTTCAAGATTATCACGCGTTTTGACAGTTTATTCTGGCTATCATTAGACGATGTTATTCCATTTAGGAAAGATCTGAGGGATTTATAAGGGTAAAGACTCAATTAACCCTCTTCAGTGCTTCGTAATTTCGCCTTTATAATTGCTGCGGGGCACAGGGCTTTGTGTGGGTCTTTGGTTTCCCGGGCGTTTCCGCACCCTACTCAGCTCCCCGCCTTGGAGTGGCTTCGGTCACCTGGGCTTTATTAGTGGTAAGCAGGGAGGGTTTTGTGGGGCCGCTCGGTTATGGCCTTGGCCTTGCTCGGGACAGACAGCCTGGGGAACAGTAACAACAACAACAACAACCCTCTTGACTTTCATATACCTTTCCTAACCTGAATACATCGTTTAATAATAGCCAGGAAAAAGAAAAGAAATGCGTAATCGGATCTTGAAAGAGATAGTACAAAACATATAATACACATAATTATAAAGAACAGGACGTCACCTGTACGTAATGGGTTATTAACAGATGCTATGAGCGATTGGTCAGAGTGCAACCAAGACAAGAAAGGTTAGTGTCCTAAAAAAAAAAAAAAAAAAAAAAAAAAAAGTGAAAAGCAAAAACGTGTGAGGAGGCAGACAGACGTGACCAAGCCCCACACACCCATTGTTCTGTTCGGACCACAATTCACTTTTATCAAACCACTAATTGGGAGCTCACCAGTACCAACCAGGGAGAGTGTTGGATGTTGCATAATATCGGGAGGAAGTATTTTGAATGAGTATTAACCCCTTCTGTACCGGCGACGTCTTTTTTTATATTCTCTTAGCTATAGTTAGACGATTTTGTACAGTTTACGAAGGATCTGTGGTAGTAAAAAGAGTTAAGTGAGATAGTATAATATCGTTTACTAGTAGCTAGATAATAATAAAACGGACGTCGCCGGTACAGAACCCGGTCGTTTAACTCCAGAAGGAGTTAAAGGGAGGTATTTAGTTAGTTCCCTAGACCTCCATCAAGCTTAAAATTATACCCCCTTGAGTCCCTTTCAAAATAAATTTGTACATTTTTCGGTAGAAAAATGTCCTGGCCAAAGGCCGGTTCCTCTTAAATTACAGGCTCGCTATCACTCGCCAGGATAAAAATCGACACCTGAATTGCACGAAAGGTCTTAATATGGGGTGAAAGTTCTTAAAATCGCTAAACTAATGGGGCAAACGTTTTATAATATCAAAAGCAATGGGGCTAAACATGAGGGAGAAAGGGGTCAAGAAAAAAATCCCTCAAGTGGAGATCTCCCCTTTTTAAGACTTAATACCTGATTGATCACGGTGAGAGACAAGACTACCAACTTACAATATCAAATTATGCAAGACAATTATTATAGTTTGTATAACTGTTCAAAATGTTACTTCCTGTCTTTTCAAATGTCCAGGGCACACACACACGGGCACACACACACACACCCACACACCCACACACACAGGTACCGGTAAATAGAATAAAAGGCACGGCACTGAATTGTGAACTCAAACTAAAAAAAAATCTAATAAATGATATTGCAAGGGTAAAGTAAGTGCACGTAATGTGAGAATAACAGCACGTGCCGCCAATTGCAGAGCCCAGTCATCAACATTGCAACACACTGCATTGTTGGGGTTATCTTGTATTAAGGGGAGGTTTTTAGTTGATTCCCTAGACTTCCATCAAGATTAAAATTACTCCCCCTAAACCCCCTTTCAAGATAAATTTGTACATTTTTCGGTAGAAAAATGTCCCGGCCGGAGGCCGGTTCCCCTTAAATTGCAGGCTCGCTATCGCTCGCCAGGAAAAAATCGACACCTAAATGGCACGGATGGTCTTAAAATTGACAGAAATGGGGCAAGAGGTCTTAAAATCGCCAAACTAATGGGGCGAACGTCTTAAAATATCAAAAGCAATGGGGCTAAACATGAGAGAGAGGGGGGTCCAGAAAAAAATCCTCCAGGTGGAAATCTCCCCTTAACCTCAAGACTCGGGTGGTTCTTCTCTCAAAATCGTATAGCGGTAGATGGTTCAACACTCTCAATATACAATATACTAATGGGTAATTTTTCTAACCGATAAATGCACATATGTATCTCGAAGGGTAGTCTTACGGGTGTTCAAAGCGGCTAAATATTAACCCCTTAACTTCCCGAGTTTTTATTTTCACCCTTTGATTACCCATGATGTTATATAAACATAAAAATTCGAGTTTTTATTCGGTGATTTTATGCAGATAAAGAAAAGGCCCATGTGAGTACTTGACAAGTGAAAATTATCTCAATTAACCCTAAGGTTTCTAGTATACAGGGTGTCTCAAAATAGATGTAGCAAACTTCGTACGGTAATTAGGTTATATAAATAAATCTAAGAATACAATGTTATGTAAGAAATAATGTAAATCTCAACCGTTACAAAAATATTGCATGTTGACAATTGTATTTTCCCATGTATTTCCCTAAGGGTTGCCCAGCTGTAAAAAGGCCCTATCCCACCATCACCTAAATGTGTTTATTTTACCATATCATAGTAAAGATATTATAAATGTGTATGGTACATAATTATTAGGGACATTCCAGCTCATATTGGAATCGTTGGAAACCGTTTAACATGGAAAAACGCATTTCCGTGGTGAGGGGGAGTATCCTACATAAATCCTTCACCAATATATTTTAAATTTTTTGTTTATTTTATTTGTATATACCATTTTAAGCTTAGATTCAACTTTAAGTTTGGCACACCTATTGTGGGACACTGCATATTTTTCAAAAGTTGAACAAAATATGTGCAATGATACCCAGAAAATAAGGAAGAAAAACGTCATATTATACTGAAAGGGTTAATACTGTATGGCTGCTGATAGTTTATTTTTTTTAGACAGCCGTAGAATAATAATTGCAGGAGTACACTAATGCAGATTATACAGTATAGACGAAACGATGATGCATTACATTTCTGCTTTCTGGCTATTATTAGGCTATTTTTTCAGAAAAGGAAGGGTATATGTCAGAGGGTTAATTGAAGTAGTTTTTACCCTAATAATTCCCAAAGATCCTTTCTAAATTGTATAATATCGTCTAATAATAGCCAGCATATTGTCAAAATGCGTCATAATCTTAAAAGGCTTAACATCGATTGATTTCACAATCGGTACTAATATGAATAGACTCGTCGTTATATTATGTTTTCTAAAAACTAACGTGATTAATCTAAATTCTCACCATTAGCATCGTCGAAAGTTCAAAACTCTTTATATATATCTTTCAGAATATCGATACCAGAAAACAAATGCACGATTTCAGTGCAAATACAGAGCTAAAAAATTACAATACTCATAAGTAATGCTAGTTCGTTCAATGACAATACTCATAAGAAATGCTAGTTCGTTCAATTTCTCAAATCAATGAAAGTACACCTTTTATATTAAGCATTGTGCATTTTTAAAAGATATCGAATGTCATGTGATTGAAATATTTCTACTCAGAATTTACGCAATCAAACATGTCAAATATATATTTGATTTATAATCAATTACCGTATCAATCATACAAAACTCCTTCTTGGTGGAATATTACAACACGCTTGTCAAACATTACAGTCGGTATCACACGAGCGATTTGTCCTTCAATTTTCATCGGCAATTCTGATCTGGCAGCTTATGAGCTAAACCTTTATACAAATTCTGGCACCAAAATTAGCTACCATCAGCCTAGTTTCTGATACCATTGCAAAACATCCAAGATTTGTTGCCAGACAAATGTTGACCGTCGAAAATTGACGATATAAGCTCCTGTGTGAAACCCCCACGTGACAAGTGACAGGTAGAAAAAATGAAACTATGAAATATTAAAGCGGCTGCATTAATTATAATAACGTCTATAAAAAGTGAGGCCGCATAGCTATAAAATGTATATTATCAGATAGTGTTTTAAAGTGTATTGTATGTGGAATGGTTGACTACCGGTACATTGTATACTTATAAATATGGATATGAAAGTGGTTAATTAAAGTGTCCGTAATCAAATACCCTTAAAAAGATATATTGGAAAAGGTAACGCCAACGAACTTGACAATAATCTTGATATTTGACCTCTCTGTAACTTAAAAGGGGCTAGAGCAAACTGGCTGTAAATATCCACACCCATGTCTTGGTGGACTCTTTCCAAATGGTAGAAACGTCAGTCCGATTGCTTTCATTTATTATGAGTTCTAAGAAGTTAAGGGGTCGAGATTATTGTCAAGTTCGTAGGCGCTGCCTATAGTAATAAACCCATCTAATATAATTATACAAAAGAAATCACCATGTTTGTTTATACTTTTATTACAACTTTTTATTTCTAACAGTGTGCAGGCACTTGCAATAATATTTTCCATTGTCTATTCTGAAGCATCATCATTATTATTTTGGAGACTTCAGATTCCAATTTACAATTAATAAGTGTTTACTATTTACGGAATAATATGTAATTTTCATAAGTATAACTATAATTATTTACTTTATTTTCGTGGAATACTTTATTTTCAATTATGGGTGAATTTTAGGAGATACAAATTCCTTATGATTTATACAATTTCAAAGGACAAAATCAATAGAGAAAATTGATTTAAGTTATTTACAATTGCCAAGACGAATTCATATCCATGCCATGATTGTATGTACCGTATTGATGCAAAACATTATACACTAACATTAAGAATATCCTATAAAACCGTGAATTTATCATATAAAGCAACTACATTAAATCAAATTCATAATAACTTCTATCCATCACAAGCCCTTATATGCTTTGTATTTCTGCTAAATATCCATGTTTATAGCTTAAACTTCCTTATTGGTTGAAATTCGCAAGTGATCCGTTGCCTTCAATCCGAGGCCAGGCTATATAGCTCATAATAATAGCAAGACCGTCATCACATTGAACACACACACATACACACACGCACACAAAATGACACATACATACACACACACACACTCACTCACACACACGGACACAATCACTAACTCACCCCCCCCCCCCCCCACACACACACACACATACTCAAACACACACACACACACTTACACACACACAATAAATAGTGCCATGTAATGTTCCCAGGATTGAGAGAGTGCAGCAAACCACCACAAAGATAACAATGATAATCAATCTTACACTCACATAATAGCCATTGTGGACTGGGGAACAATTGGTACATCTAGAATACAGTTTTTAACTCATTCAATCAGAGGTCGTCATATTCAGTTTAGTCGAGCTACCTCCACATGTATTAAACTTAAAAAGGACCTGTCATAGTTAGAGAGTAATGAAGATACTTTTTAAACTCTTTGATTTCTAGAGGTTTGGCCAAAGCTAAGATAAATCATCTGACAGTAGAATATATAAAGTATATAATCATCAAAGGAACTCCGGAGATACTTAAAAGCTGTTGTGTCCTTATAACAATAATACCGTTTTCTGTCATGTGGGTATACTTCTCCATTCAAGCATTCATCGTCTGAGTAAAGGGGCTACATCGATACACTGATTCAATTTGGCACCAATGGGAAGTTGGATAAACTAATTCCATCATTAAGGATTCCATGTGAATTCTAAAGATTTGAAAAGATGTACAATATACATCCTTTCAAATCTTAAGATTATTATTAAGTCCTTCGGTACGCTGGCGCCATTTTCGCTGTTAGTCTGGGTAAAATTTGAATATGTGTGGGTAAAATTTGAATATGTGTGGGTAAAATTTGAATATGTCCTTCTAAACAAAGACGTCTCGTACACAAAGGGTTTATACTTACCTATAGCAACTCATTCAATATAATGAAGACATTCTTGTGAATTCTGGCTAACAGTTGATAACTTTAATAAGCCCATGAAAGGTTTCCTATGGGCAAATGGCTAAATATATTATTTCAAGCTTCCATTTCATATGAAAAATACAAGTTCAGTGAAATTATATATTTAATGTCGAGGACACTAGTCTATCCACCTACCGGTATATCTAAAAAAATAGTTACTTGAAGTGATACATGACTCAAAATATCAATTTGCATATAAATTACCAGTGCGTGTAAAAGAGAACAACGGAAGTGAATTGATATAGTTCAAGTGATCAAGGATTCCATTTAAAATTCCAAGATCACCTCGGATAAATTCTCAAGTTTAGTTTATAGTTCAAATAATACGACATATGAATCAGGAAAGTGAATTAAACTTTATATACAAGCAAAATACGAAATACAGTGTAACCTCAGATACGTGAGAAGGGTCAAACAATCACAAATCAATAAGTGAGCAAAAAAATAATAATAATAATAATAATAAAAACAATATATATATATATATATATATATATACTGTACATATATATATAATTACAGGGGTATTCAAAACAAGCGAGGAAAACATATCATAGCAACTTATAATGTCAGTTTATAAGCAATATTGTCAGCGAACTATTAATATAACTGTACTGTAGCTCTCAGACAAAAGGTATAACTCGACAGACTCAACATAACAATAGTAGGAAGTAAGGTCAGTTATCATAATTACGCCACATTAAAGCTTGCATAATAATAACCTTAAGGGGAGACTGGCCGTTTGTTTGGTCTATTAATTCATTTATTCATATATTTTTTTAGTTTCCTCCCTAGACCTCCATCAAGCTTAGAAAAACACCCCCTAGACCCCCCTTCAAGATAAATTTGTACAAATGTCGGTAGAAAAATGTCCCGGGTCCTCTTCAAATTGCAGGCTCTCTATCGCTCGCCAGGAAATAATCGACACCTAAATGGCACGAAAGGTCTTAAAATTGACAACGAAATGGGGCGAAAGTTGTTAAAATCGCCAAACTAATGGGCCGAACGTCTTATAATCTCAAAACTAGTGGGGCTAAACATTAGGGAGAAGGGGGTCCAGAAAAACGGTCTGCCTCCCCTTAACTGCATTTAAATTGGAAGTTATTCGTGCCGTTCTCTCACGTTGCTTAATGCACTATTATATATTTATGGGAAATATGATCAATATATTACATCAACTTCATAATATAACGTCCATAGATGTATCCACACACACACACACACACACACACACACACACACACACACACACACACACGTCTATAAATACATACCCACAAACAGTTCTACTAACAACCGTGTTGCTTTGTAAACGTGGGAAAAATGTAGTTTGGATCACTTCATCATCTGGCGTTGAAATTACTTTTGTGTTTATGTTTTTTAGTGTTCTGTTAATGCTGCCTATGATATACTATATATATATATATATATATATATATATATATATATATATATATATATATATATATATATATATATATGAAGTATAGCGAAGTTTTTGTCTACCAGAAATTATATTCGTAGTAAAGTATCCAACGGTTTAGAACAAATGAGAGAATAGGACATTTATAATCACATCCAGAGTTGGGGGCAATCTCATGCTAGCGGGCAGAGGTTAGGGACACATTCCAGGGACAAACTCCTCACCATATCTCGCCCAGTCTGTCACAACCTCGCCCAAAACCAGGTCACGGACAAATACTCACAAGAATCACTATTATTTATATTTACCGTACCAGAGGAAATATTGTGGCGAAAATATTCAAGGGGAGACGGATTTTTTTTTTTTTTTTTTTCTATTAATTTATTTATTCCTTTATTTCTTAGTTTTCTCGCTAGACCTCCATTAAGCTTAGAAACCCCCCCCTAGACCCTCCTTTACGATAAATTTGTAAATTTTTCGGTAGAAAAATATCCCGGCCGAAGGCCGATTCCTCTTAAAATGTCAGGCTCGCTATCGCTCGCCAATATAATCGACACCTAAATGGCACGAAAGGTCTTAAAATTAACAAGAAAATGGGACGAAAGTGGTAAAATAGCCAAACTCATGGTCGGAACGCCTTAAAATCTCAAAACTAATGGGGCTAAACATGAGGCAGAAGGGGGTCGAGAAAAACCCTCTGCCTCCCCTTTAAGACGTGGTGGAGATATATAGAGCGAGGGATGTATGTCCTTGGTCACCACACGATGGATGGATGGTGGTGGTAGGATCCTAGATATATATATTTTTTTATATATACAGTATAAATATATAGATGACAGAGAACGCCCTACTACATACTTCAAGGTTTATAAGTTTACGAAGACAAATTTACCTCTCGCACCTAAATCTGGTCTCTGGGTCTTCTCCTGGATGACCTAGATGTGTGTGAATGTGTATTTTGTGTCTGTGTGTTCATTGTTTTCTGTTGTGTTGTCCCTATTCTGGCTCTGTCTTGAGTCGGCAACCCCCCCCCCCCAAAAAAAAAGAGGGGAAAATAGGAAAAGTGGGGATTGGGCCTGAGTATATTGAATAGGAAGAAAAACAAATATATTCTACAATTTATTTTCTAAAACACGACCGTCGGACCAAATATATCACTGTATACTTGACATGAATCTAGCCTTAAGGGGAGATCTCCACTTGAGGGATTTTTTTCTTGACCCCTTTCTCCCTCATGTTTAGCCCCATTGATTTTGAGATTTTAAGACGTTCGCCCTAGTAGTTTTGACATTTTAAGATATTTTGCCCCATTTCTGTCAATTTTAAGACCTTTCGTGCCATTAAGGTGTCGATTTTTTCCTGGCGAGCGATAGCGAGCCTGTAATTTAAGAGCAATCGGCCTCCGGCCGGGACATTTTTCTACCGAAAAATGTACACATTTATCTTGAAAGGGGGTCTCGGGGGTGTAATTTTAAGCTTGATGAAAACGTAGGGAACAAACTAAATACCTCCCCTTAAAGAGTAAGATACTTGTAACATTAAATTATTTACTTTTTCCATCGGGATGCATAGATTTTTGAAAAATATACAAACATGATTGACATAACTTTCACTTTACACGAGAGCTAAAATATACAAATTCAAATAACAAAGTATTGTATTTTAGATTTAAATGGGATTGCAATAATATTTAAAAATAATTGGCATTTTATCTACTTCAACTTAAAAGGAGTAACAAAAGATCAAACTTCTAGGTACGGTATATATTTTCATCTGCATTTCCATACCCAGATCGAATCCATCAAAATCATTTTAATTCAGTCTTCTAAAGTTCCAATTCATATGAAAGATATATACGGAAGTGATCCGAGATATTAAATACAAGAAGGATACGATATATCGCTCCCAATACCTGAGACGAGAAGAGTTCAGTAGGACAGCGTGCGGAGAATATCTATATTCAGGCAATAGCAAAATTATAAAATGATTGAAAATGTCAGGGTTAAGAAGATATATGGGGGAAATGGGCGTTGCTAGCGAAGAAGATGTTATTATTATTAAATGTGAGAAATATTGAGATGTCAAGTTCAGAAGAAGTCTAGAAGATGCGGAGTTTGTAAGGGACATTTGAAATTAAACCACAAATTAATTAAACAAACAAGTTATGAGAAGTGATGTGTTGTAGCTTTTGTAAGGAAATGGGAGACTCTAGAAGAAAGTTGTTTGTAAATGAATGAACAGTATTAAGAATATTCAGAATAAGTTTTCTTTTTCTCTCTCTCTTACACACACACACACACACACACACACACACACACACACACACACACACACACACACACACACACACACACACACACACACACACACACACACACACACACACACACACACACACACACACACACACACACACACACACACACACACACACACACACACACACACACACACTATTGCTACTGCAGGGATGGGAGGCACACACAAGACTGTTTTTTTTTTTTTTTACATTTTATTGTATTATAATGTAAAACTTGCAAAATAAACAAACCAAAACGTATAGCCTACGTAATTATTATTGTTATTAGCCTTTCAGATCCCGATGTTATACCCACACACCTGGTAAACACGTGCGACAGTAGCATCCTTTATCTTAAGGGACCCCACCTCGCTTTTTTTCTCTTTCTCTCCCTCTCTCTATGGCTTATATCCATTCGGCCCCATTCAGCCTACTGTTTTAAGACGTTTACCCCCATCCAGGTGTCAATATTTTCCTGGCGAGCGGTAGCGAGCCAGCTTATATATATTTTTGTTTTGACGCAAGCTAAATTTGTACATTGTTCGATAGAAAAATTTCTCCGGCGAAGCCGGACTTCTCCATACAAGGCTGGCTCGCTATCGCTCGCCAGGAAGAAATCGACACCTGGATGGGGATAAACGTCTTAAAACAGTTGGCTGAATAGGGCCGAATGGATACAAGCCAGGGAAAGAGAGAAAAAGAGAGAAAGATAAACAAAAGCCGATGACCCCCCCTTAAATAGTTACCTTTAGTCTGCCCATCGGTTTAGTCTCAAAATGTGGATTTTAACAAATCTTGACCAGTACCTTAATTATATTAACGAGGACATTTTATTATCTTTTTGTTGAGAAATTAGACAACAGTCTATTTATGGACCCCATAAAGTCACCCGAAAATTGTGCTTGAAAAAAACAATGCCACACACGATGGATGTCTATACTTTACTGACCAACCTTGGCAATGTTAGCAGCGTACAGGGCATGCAAACTCCTTGGATGCGCTCTCATTCAGAGTTGTGAAGATTCTAACCGACTGTAAACATATCTGAATTTGCTGTTAAGTATTCGTAGTACCGTACCGTACACTTTTTGTCTAATAATTCAGACACACAGACGCTGTATTTTGAATATATTTGATAGGCCTCAAGGATGGATTCAGCGTTCTTAATTACCTAACGCTCACTAGTCACGTGTATATTGTTTGTTAGTGTAGCACGAATACCAGACCTCAATAGTATTTTCATTTTGTATTCTACTTACCCCAGCAGCTTCCCTCTTCGCCGCCTTGGCCTCCTTCTGTTTGAGGTAGAGTCTGGGGCCCTTCCTGGAGGTGACACTCTGGGTGTCGTCCTCAGCTGTTGTTATGGTGGGTTCGGCACTACCCTCCTCTCGGTTCCTTCCTTTCATTCTTTTCTCGGTTTCTCCACTTTTGTCGACTGTGATTCCTCCTCCTCCAAACCCAAATCCGTTTCCTCTTCCGCGTCTCTCTCCATTGCCTATACCTTTCACTCCAGTGTTGTCCGATAAATTCCTTCCTGCACCTCCAAATCTCAACTCTCTTCCATTGTTCTCTCCACTTTTGTTGACTGTGTGTCCTTCTCCTGCATCCCCAAATCTGATTGCTGCTCTTTCCTCTCTTCCCCTTCTCTCCCTTCCATGCATCTCTCCACTTGCCATGGCTCTCTCCACAGGGTCCTCTCTTCCACTTATCCCTCCCATTCGCTCTTCACTCATACTCCTCTTCTCCTTCTCTGTTCTCCCTCCATTACTCCTCCCTCTGTCTCTCTCATGTGCCGAGGGAGGGAGGCGGGGAGGGGGTGGGGGAGGCGGAGGATGGCTAGGAGGGGGTGGGTAGTATTTAGGATTCATGGGACTGGTAGGATTCTTAGAGGGATTTTCCGGGTCCTCACTGAATGAATCCCTCGACCACGAAGGATCATTAAATTCGTAGGGCTGGAGGAAGAGCTTTTTTAGTCTCTCCATAGGTTCGTTGTATGTAAGATACGTGTTTGTATCCGTTACTCATGTAATAAGCGTTAGGATTTCTTATTTTGGTCTATTTGTCACTAGTATAATATCGTCTTTTTCTTGGTATATTTTTCCACTCGTATATTTTTATGTATTTTTTTCTGTCTCGTTGGGTTAATTTTCATTCAAGTTATTTGCTTATAGGCGTCTATTTTACATTGTGTATGTTATGTAGTATATTGTGCACACATATGTTTTCATTACACCATGGCTTTATATATTTCCTTTCGTATTTCTGTGATGCGTTTTTGGTGAAGGATAGGTTGTGTTGGTTACGTTGAAATCTCTGACGAATTTGTTCTTATTTCGCCATTCAGAATTTTGTGGTTACCAAAGTCCAAGGTACTACACACTAAATCCGTCCAAGGGAAAGCACACTAGAATCCTCCCTGATACTGCACCCTCCGCTTCAGGTACTATGTGGAACACCTATCATTAGTAATTATATACGGAACAATGACGTGTTCCACTCTGTCTTGTGAACTACATTTTCTCCACATAATTAACACCTCGAATACTATTTATAAAAAAGAATATCAATAAAATACACTAATACCAACTAATAACTGTCTATAACTTAATTGTCAATACAGTTCAATTGAGAAGTTATATTGAACTTCTGTATATTTTGTCAGCTATAAATATCAATCATCCTCGTCTATGCATATTTTCAGTATACTGTATACCGTACCGAGCGTCTGTACTCGAATCACAAAGAACTGCAATGTCAGGCTCGCAGGATATTGTCAAGTTGCATTCAAGGTTGGTCGAGACACACCGGGGAGAGCGCAAGAGCAACAACCCCTCCCCACGACTGCTGGATCAACACTGACCGACCGTGAGATGAAAACGCTGGAGTAGTCTGTGTGAATGTGATAATAAGTGGGAAGGAACGATGGCTAAAGTTTTTGTTCCTCTACCAAAGAGCTTAATTCTTACAATGCCTTCACATATTTTCTTTAAATTTATGGTCTCTTATTTTCCCATTATCCTTTCATTTTCCATTTAAACAATTGTTACATATTATTTACGAATCCAGTCTTGCTTCACTTATAATACTGTACATCGAGTAATGTATATTGTTTCCATTATATGAAGACACTATATTATAGCTTAGCAATTGTCCAGCAATTATAATCAGTTTAGGAAATATCACGAAGTCAAAATATAGTAATACACCCTTTTCATGCAAACAAGACTTCATATTATATTAACTATTGTCAATATTTTATCAACCTTAGAAATCAGTCCTTAGACTAATGGGTGAAATCGACATATGTACAATTCATAAGTAATATTCTTCCTATATAATTAATCTGATATGTCAATGTCAGGCGTTTCACGATTTGTTCCCTTTAATGAAAGCTACTTTAAAATATGGCTATGAAGAAAAGTACACAAAGCAAACTAACAGACTTCAATCACATACGTCCTGAAAAGCACACACATACACACACTGCAATTCACACAAAAAAGTACACACACAAACACACATCGTACCTAAAACATCCATTACTAATGATTTTCCTAGTGCCTTTCCTGTTTGGCATATAATCGTTTTACCAAGTGACTCATCTCTCTCTCTCTCTCTCTAAAATACATGATATTTACACACCTTAATGACTCGCTCTCTTAATATTAGCTTTTCGCGCGAGTGGTTTAGAAAATGAGAGAGAGAGAGAGAGAGAGAGAGAGAGAGAGAGAGAGAGAGAGAGAGAGAGAGAGAGAGAGAGAGAGAGAGAGAGAGAGAGAGAGAGTTAATTATCACTTAGATATACAGTTTTCTCTTTTGCCTTCCCAGGAAACATTTATTAAGGGAATCTTCACCTAATTACCGTGCTAATTTAGTCTATCTATCTATTGCCTGACGCCGTAATTCCCGAAGGGGTGGCCACGAACGAAGCGCCCCCATGCACCTCTGTCCCCAGTCAGTCGACGCCCCTCCCCCAAACCAGCACCGCCCTCGTTCATATACTTCCTCACTAGTTTAGTCATTTCAATAATATTACGCTATTCTTAATTTTGTTTCTGCTAGCATTAAACGATTTCATTTAGCTTAGGAAGGCCCTCTAGCAATCAAAGGGGTAAAAATCTATCTTCATTATCCATTTAATTTCCCCAGATTCTTCATAAACCCATATTATCCATTTAGTTTCCTCGGATTCTTCATAAACCCCTGTAATATTAGCCAACATGAAATAAGATAATTCGTCAAGGTATACTGAAAGGGTTAACCCTCTCGCTATGCTGTGGACGCAGGGGTTGCCGATTAACCCCTTCCGTACCGACGACGCCCTTTTGATTTAATTCCGAATGTCTGGCTACTATTAGACGATTTTATTCAGTTTAAAAAGTCCTCCAGCATCTCACAGGCTTCGAACTATCTCATTTAACCCTTTTTACTACCACAGATCCTTCTTAAACTGCACAAAATCGTCTTAATATATCTAGAAGAAAATTTAAAAGAAGTCGCCGGTACAGAATGGGTTAACAATCAGTTCTCTCAATCTTATAATTACCTCTCCAAAATTAGCTTTCTGCCCACAACTAGCTCAAAGACAACTGCAGAGGTTGAAGTAACTAAACTAAAGGTTTATAAACACCCCTGATGGTCACAAAGGCTTTAAAGTATCCCAGAATAAGCTCAAATCGCGTCCTATGCATGAAAGGGTTAAGCTAGCAAAACAATGCTGTACAGTATATAATTTATTCTATTAACTAAGAGAGGTAACAGTATACAACAATAACGAAACATATTCCTTTGGTCACAAAAAATTATGGTTTAGTTATTAACACGACTGTCAAGCCTCTTAACCTAAAAAAGGATGAACGTTAGAGCTGACATTTCTACCAATTGGGTAGAGTCATAGTGCAAATAGGTGTGGAAATGTGCGACCCTTTTGCTCCAGCCCTTCCCGAGTTACGAGAGGCCAAGAGTAATAATATTTAGCCTCGAAATAATCAAATAGTTTACAGTAGTTATTTCCCAGGTCATCTGTACCCCTGTGTACATTATGTAATTATTATGGGTTTTTTCCCACCAACCAACTTCACCTCTAAACTCAATTAATGAAATCAACAAATACATGTGGCACTCCAAGGACTCGAACCTAGGCTACTCACATCGAAATTCCGCGCACTTATGCATTACGCTATCAATACAGACTAAACCAGCTCGTTCCTTCGTAGCACAGGGTAGACTGACCAGTTAGTATGCACTGCTTCCAATAAGTATGCGAAATTGACGAAAACAAAACACACTAAGAGAGAGGAAGAGGTCAAAACAAGAGGGTGATACATGGGAGAGAGGTAGATAGCAAAACAAATTAAGTAAGAAAATGACAAAAAAGAGAGGCGAAGAAATCAAAACAAAACAATGACGTACCGGTATAAGAGAGAGGACGAAATAAAAACAAGTGAAATAATAAGAGACTGATAAATAAGAGATCAAAACAAGTTAATAAAGAATGATACACACGAGAGGAAAAGATCAACACAACAGAATGGTAAATAAGAGAGGGGGGGGGGGAGGGGATATCAAAACAAGTGAAGTGAGAGGTGCAGCATATAGACAAGTCGTTGGTGTAGTAAAACAATTGAAGGTCGTGATAGAGGTGGAGGCGGTGGTGAGGAGAAATAGTGTGGGGCAGGTGAGAGAGAGAGAGAGAGAGAGAGAGAGAGAGAGAGAGAGAGAGAGAGAGAGAGAGAGAGAGAGAGAGAGAGAGAGAGAGAGAGTACAAAGGAGTACAAAGGAAATCAAGCAACAACAGATATAGTGACCCTTCTAGGCTGCTTGTCCTCCAAAACACTGAGCATCAAGTGTCCAAACAGTGGTTTAGAGTGGGTAAGGGAACATTGGAAAGGGAACTACTGCCCTGCCACTAACGTGGCAGGACTAGGAAGTTAGTAGGGGACATATGGGTTAGTAACTGAGGGGAGGATAAAATATAGTTATTCATTTACAAACGCAGTCAGTCGGGGGTTTGATGCGAGATATTTGTCTAGGCGGAATTTAAATGAATCAACGGTGCTGCAGTCTATAACGTCTCGGGGAAGCCCATTCCACAAGTTGACAACTCGATTGAAGAAGAAATTCTTAGATTCGTGTGAGTTAAAAGATTTACCAATAATTTTGCAACCGTTTCCCCGCGTGTAATTAGATTGGTCGATAGTGAAGTACTTACTACAGTTCATATTGTCGATGCCTTTGATGATTTTGAACACTTGAATTAAGTCACCTCTTAATCTGCGCTGGGTTAAAGGAAATAGATTTAATTCTCTAAGACGCTCTTCGTATGGTTTGTTCTTTAGGCTAGGTATAATTTTGGTAACTACGTTGAACTCGTTCTAGCTTGTTTATGTCTTTTTGGTAATAAGGGCACCAGCATTGAACGCAGTATTCCAGAAGAGGGCGGACTAAGAAATTGTAAAGGGTAAGGGTTAGGATTACGTCTTTGGATTTATGCTCAAATGATCTGCCTATAAAGCCAATTATTTTGTTTGCCTTCTTAACAACTTCTGAACATTGTTGACTCGGTTTTAGGTTACTCGATATTGTTACTCCCAGATCGGTTTCTCTGTTTACATTCTTAAGCTGAGTGCCATTCATCGAATAGTTTGCTTTCTCATTTAGGTATCCGATATGTAGTACTTTACATTTATCCGAATTGAAACTCATTTGCCAAATTTGGGCCCAATGTGACAATTTATCTAGATTGTGTTGCATATCGTCAACTTGATCTTTTGAGAGTACACTATTTGCAATTTTTGTATCGTCAGCAAATTTTGAGATTGTACAGGTGAGACCCTCATCTATGTCATTGATATAAATTAGAAAGAGAATTGGTCCTAGTACTGATCCCTGGGGTACCCCGCTACTTACATTGGTCCATTTAGATGCCTTACCGTTTATGACTACTCTTTGCTTTCTGTCGCTGAGCCAATTTTCTATCCATTTCAACACACCGTCTCCACCGAGAGAGAGAGAGAGAGAAAGAGAAAGAGAAAGAGAAAGAGAGAGAGAGAGAGAGAGAGAGAGAGAGAGAGAGTCAAGTGTATACGAAATATACACTTTCAATAGAACCAAAGAACAGTAAGAGGGACAACCACTACATAAATAAACACAATAATCAGGTGTAATAATTTCTGGCTGGAGTTTATCGAAGTCACACATAAATATTAATTGGAGTCAAGTTAACCAATACATTTTAAGAGAATTGCGATTCATAATTAAGGTTTAATCCAACTATTTCAAGATTACCTACACCCATACTTAACCCATTCTGTACCGACGATGTCTTTTTAATTCTTTCTAGCTATATTTAGACGACTTTGAGCAGTTTAAGAAGGATCTGGGGTAGCAAAAGGGTTAAGTGCGATAGTTCGAAGCCTGCTACTAATTGCTGGAGGCCTCCTTTAAAGTGAATACAATCGTGTTACGGTAGCCAGCATGAAGTTAAAAGGATATCACCAGTAGTAAAAGGGTTAAAATAATAAAATGAATAAAATATGAGAAAATCGTGTTACGGAAGCCAGCATGCGGTTTAAAAGATATCACCAGTAGTAAAAGGGTTAAAATAATAAAATGTATAAAATATGAGAAAATCGTGTTACGGAAGCCAGCATGCGGTTTAAAAGATATCACCAGTAGTAAAAGGGTTAAAATAATAAAATAAATATAATAATAGAGAATCGTGTTACGGAAGCCAGCATGAAGTTTAAAAGGATATCACCAGTAGTAAAAGGGTTAAAATAATAAAATGAATAAAATAAGAGAAAATCGGGTAACGGTAGCCAGCATGAAGTTTAAAAGGATATCACCAGCAGTAAAAGGGCTAAAATAATAAAATGAATAAAATAAGAGAAAATCGGGTAACGGAAGCCAGCATGAAGTTTAAAAGGATATCACCAGCAGTAAAAGGGTTAAAATAATAAAATGAATAAAATAAGAGAAAATTGGGTAACGGAAGCCAGCATGAAGTTTAAAAGGATATCACCAGCAGTAAAAGGGTTAAAATAATAAAATAAATAAAATAAGAGAAAATCGGGTAACGGAAGCCAGCATGAAGTTTAAAAGGATATCACCAGCAGTAAAAGGGTTAAAATAATAAAATTAATAAAATAAGAGAAAATCGGGTAACGGAAGCCAGCATGAAGTTTAAAAGGATATCACCAGCAGTAAAAGGGTTAAAATAATAAAATTAATAAAATAAGAGATAATCGGGTAATGGTAGCCAGCATGAAGTTAAAAAGATATCAACAGCAGTAAAAGGGTTAAAATAATAAAATTAATAAAATATGAGAAAATCGGGTAACGGTAGCCAGCATGAAGTTTAAAAGATATCACCAGCAGTAAAAGGGTTAAAATAATAAAATTAATAAAATATGAGAAAATCGGGTAACGGTAGCCAGCATGAAGTTTAAAAGATATCACCAGCAGTAAAAGGGTTAAAATAATAAAATTAATAAAATAAGAGAAAATCGGGTAACGGAAGCCAGCATGAAGTTTAAAAGGATATCACCAGCAGTAAAAGGGTTAAAATAATAAAATGAATAAAATAAGAGAAAATTGGGTAACGGAAGCCAGCATGAAGTTTAAAAGGATATCACCAGCAGTAAAAGGGTTAAAATAATAAAATTAATAAAATATGAGAAAATCGGGTAACGGTAGCCAGCATGAAGTTTAAAAGATATCACCAGCAGTAAAAGGGTTAAAATAATAAAATAAATAAAATAAGAGAAAATCGGGTAACGGAAGCCAGCATGAAGTTAAAAGGATATCACCAGCAGTAAAAGGCTCAAAATAATAAAATACATATAAGATAATAAAATACCATCGGATAATAGACCCCACCAACAATACAGCCTATTGTTTTGTTTACCCTGATTCCGTAACCAACACAATTCGCCATTAAAACTTCCCAAGCGAATCTGACGTTAAGGGGGAAGGTTATATATATTTGTTGGTCTATATGTCAATGTATATATTATTAATTATTATAATTTTTTCAGTTTCCTCCCTATACCTCCATCAAACTAGAAAATAAAAAACTAATTCCCAAAATCCCTCTTCTAGATATATTTGTATTTTTTTCGGTAGAAAAACGTTCCGGCCCGTTTCCACCTTAATTACAGGCTCGCTATCGCTCGCCAGGAAAATATCGACACCTACAGTAAATGACACGAAAACACTTATTATTGACAAAGAAATGGAGCAAAAAGTCTTAAAATCGTCAAAGTAATGGGCCGAACGATTTAAATTCTGAAATCTACTGGGGCTATACATGAGCTGGTTGAGTTATCTGCTCTCCCACCAGATTAATCAACCAGCTCCCCTTCAGAGAATTTACACGACCGATTTTCCCCGCAATTTTATTCGCACCTCCGGGCTGGCAGCTTCGAAATTATACATATACAAAAATTCAGGTTTGTAATAATCTAACTTCAGTCTAGTTGCCGATACTATTGTTTGTTTGATTTGTTTTTCCAGCTGACGGTAAATTGCCATGACTCCATCTTGGTTACTTGGCTATTACGAACTTAATACGAAGGTTTTGTAGTGAAATATGTTGTTAATTATGAGCACGTGACATAAATATGACGCAGAAATACAGCAATTTAATATATTTCTCACTAGCTGTCGAGAAATAAGTTGATAAGGATTCAATTTACCGTCAGCTGAACATCAAACCGACTATAGGGCAAAATATGATCAAGATATTGCCAGGATACAGTTATGGATCAGAAGTTGCCGGAATAGTGATGGTGTAAATACGGGTGTAGAGAGGGAGACTAAAAACAAGTGAAGGTTGTGGGGAGAGGAAATAGAGTGTAGCAGACGGGGCAGCTTTGTGTGTGTGTGTGTGGTGGGGGGGGGGGGGGGGGGGGGGGGGGGGTGGGGGGGGGGGGGGGGGGGGGGGGGGGGGAATGGGGCGGGCGAAGGAGATGAAGAGGAAGAAGGAAAACAAGGGGAAGACATGTTATACTTATACTAATGGAAAATATTTACATAAACAAACAAATAGTCACACCCACACACGCACACCCACACACACACACACACACATACACACCACACACACACTGTGTGAATGACTATCAGTACGCTTGTAAATGAGTTTTGACTTTAACATAAGTACAGTGCATGATATCAAATAATATGTGTAGAGTATTCTGTAGGTACACTAGGATACCATAGTCTCCAGCCCACTCATAAGTATTCGTGGACCCCCAGCATTTTTATTAATGCAATTATAATTATCCGGATCGATTTTTTGAAAATAATTTGTTTCAATAAATTATATATAGAGTTTTGTAATTGATGTAAAGAAAATTATATTTATAAATTCGTTTCCAGAAATATACTTATATATATATATATATATATATATATATATATATATATATATATATATATATATATATATATATATATATATACTGTATACCGGTATATAATATATATATATATACTGTATAATATAATATAAATATTAAAATATTATATCAACAATCCACACAAATAATTCAACAAACTAGAATCCCGAAAAATAACAAGGGAAACTTGCAAGTCCTTGATTCACTAAATATTTATTAATTGTCCATTGTTCTATGACGCCTACAGTATTGGTGTAGGTGCTAAGGAAGTTTGTATTGTGTGGTGGAGAGAGAGAGAGAGAGAGAGAGAGAGAGAGAGAGAGAGAGAGAGAGAGAGAGAGAGAGAGAGAGAGCGAGAGAGAGAGAGAAAGTGAGTACGTGAGAGTGAGTGAGAGAGAGAGAGAGAGAGAGAGAGAGAGAGAGAGAGAGAGTAAGTGAGTACAAAGGAGTACAAAGTGAGAGTGGAGTGAGAGAGAGAGAGAGAGAGAGAGAGAGAGAGAGAGAGAGAGAGAGAGAGAGAGAGAGAGCGAGAGCGAGAGAGAGAGTAAGTGAGTACAAAGGAGTACAAAGTGAGAGAGTGGAGTGAGAGAGAGAGAGAGAGAGAGAGAGAGAGAGAGAGAGAGAGAGAGAGAGAGAGAGAGAGAGAGAGAGAGAGAGAGAGAGGCGGACATAATGTGTGCGTGTGTACCAGTATGCGTATATGCGTATCAATTGAAGTGCACAGATACCAATATCAAAGGAACGTGTGTGTGTGTGAGTGTGTGTGTGTGTATGTGTGTGTGTGTGAGTGTGTGTGTGTGTATGTGTGTGTGTGTGTACCAATTGTACTATTGTACACGAAGAAGGCCACTCTATAGCCTTTTAAGGCTTAAATAATTCCGTCGAACTCATTCAAGGATTTTTTTTGCTTCACTGTTGACTATAAATATAGAGTGGTGACGTAACACACACACACACACACACACACACACACACACACACACACACACACACACACACACACACACACACAAGAATACATAAACAACATTTCCAAGCACACATGCATATACACACACATGCAGACACAATACTTGCACAAATATATACAAACACACCCACGTATACATTATACGCAGGAAGACATACAAATATAACATACGACTAGACTCATTAGCGCTCTCTCTCTCTCTCTCTCTCTCTCTCTCTCTCTCTCTCTCTCTCTCAATAAGAAATATACCACGGGTGGTATTTATAAGCTAGAAAGGCTTAACAAAACTATATATGAACTTTATTTTAGCTATATGATCCGTGCACTGTCGGGAAAAAGTATTGGAGGCAATATATATAATTCAAGTAAAGTACCTGTAGTTTAAGAAGGTAGAAAATGTGTTTATGTCGTATCTTAATTTGGTTCAATCTACATATATATTTATAACACAAATGATCTTGAAATGGACTAGTTCTTCGACATTTTAATCTGTCTTTGTTATTCTGTGTAAATGATTCCTGTACACACACACACACACACACACCTCTTATTTTCTCGACTGATTAACAATATTGACTGCGAAAAATACTATTTGTAATCGGACGCTAAACTTGGAATGATTTATATTCAAGCCGTGTCTATTAATTATGCTCACATCATGAATACTAACTCTGATGCCGATAAATGAAGTTCATATACACCTGTAATTATCATTGTTGTTGTTACTATTATTATTATTATTATTATTATTATTAGTAGTAGTAGTAGTAGTAGCAGTAGTAGTATGTGATTTCAGTAAAACTGTTATATACTACAATCAGTCTGGTTGCCACTAATAATATATAACTTTGTATACAGTATACGTGTGTCCAGGCATTTTAGCTCCAACGTCCCTTGATTTTGGCCCTGTCACTCCTTCAACTATGGGGGAGGCACTCGCTATAGGCAATTATGCCTTTTGCCTCCCTCAATCACATAGAAAAAGAAAAACAAAATATATATATACGTATATATATATAAATATAAACCGAAAAATTACCCTGATAAAATTGCCAATCGGAAGCAGCCGAATACATCGCGACTGTGAGTACATATTTAACCTTTTCAATCAGATGTCGCATACTGTATATGTGCATTATTACAGATAACTACATACTATAATATTTACACTTTTAAGGATATGACAAAGCTAGAGGGTTAAGGGGGGGTCACCGGCTTTTTTTTTTTATCTTTATCTCCTTTTCTCTTTTTCCTTGGATTGTATTCATTCGGCCCCATTCAGCCAACTGTTTTAAGACGTTTATCCCCATCCAGGTGTCGATATCTTCCTGGCGAGCGATAGCGAGCCAGCATTGTATGGAGATACCCGGCTTCGCCGGAAACATTTTTCGATCGAAAAATGTACAAATTTAGCTTGCTGTCAAAATAAAAAAAAACAAAAATTATGTTGGTTCGCAACCGCTCGCCAGGAAAATATTGACACCTGGGTGGGGGTAAACGTATTAAAACAGTAGGCTGAATGGGGCCGAATGGATACAAGCCAAAACGAGAGGGAGAGAAAGAGAACAAAAAAAGCGAGGTGGGCTCCCTTAATGGAGATGGATTTCAGGAATTTGAGTCCTTTAAATTGATCCTATAATAAACAACAGAGTCGTGAGGTAACTGGATTAAAACAAACTGTGGCGTCATCCGGTATAAATTGAATGTAATTCAGTGTGTATTGGAGACCCTTTAGTTACTGGGATCGGCCAACCACCGCCATATTGGGGCCACTGGTGTCGTTAATATGTCTTTACACTCCAATATGGCCATAGCCTTCAATAGACACTACTGGTACAAAATATATAGTTGGTATTTATATCTTAATTCCACAAGACTAAAAGTAAAATATCAACCCATTGTTTGTTAATTACGGCACCAAATTGGCCTCATAAGAAAATGTGGTCAATCCCTCTTGCTACAGGCTCGCTAGTGTGTGTGTGTGTGTGTGTGTGTGTGTGTGTGTGTGTGTGTGTGTGTGTGTGTGTGTGTGTGTTTGTGTGTGTGTGTGTGTGTGTGTGAGGTGCGTGCAGGCATCGTGTCCGCATCAGATCACGTGACCCGTTACTTTGAGATGTGACTGACCCTGGCCTGACCTTATTACCCCCCTCTCTCCCCCCATTAGCTTGACCTTCTCCTCCCCCCCGGCTCGTGTGACCTTCTTACCCCCTTCATTCACCTAATTTGGTCACTGCTTTTCTTCTGTCGTTCTGTTGTTCTGTCCTTCGTGTGTCTCTGTACACTAGATGACGAACTGACCTGACCTTCAACTCGTTCTCCTCACGTGGCTTTCTTATAACTGCAGGAGATTGTAGAGTCGCGGTCATTAATTCTGATACATTTTGAAGCCTCGACAAAAATAAAGGAACCTTCTAAATACAAATATCAGATACAATAATAATAAGTTTCAATTTAACCCGATACAGCTTCGAATAAACATGCAGTGTTAAAAACTGCCACTGTACATTTAAAAGCTCTAAAAGCAATATCAGCAATTTTCAACAGCATTTCTACACACACACACAATTGATGCCAAGTATATTTATTACTATGTAGGTCAGTCAAGAGCATAAATGGCGACGCAACCAATTGAATCAGTATTTAACGCAAAAGAGGCAAAATCCTTTTCTGTAGCACAGATACTTAAAAACTTGGTTATAAATGTTCAAAGATTCGAAATGGTCTAACCTTATATAATATTATGTTCGCTACTGTACATTGGTAACACATTTCTATAAACAGCGTCAGCAATTCAAAACAGCTTCTTTGTATTATAAAACAGACAGGCAAATCAATAAAAATGCCATCCTTTGTCTCTTGAACCTTCTGTCAACCTATCTGTCCTTCCAACCTCCCGTCCAACCCTCACGAACAGCGGCCAAACAAAGGTGGCCTCAAATTCTCCAACCTAACACAAATCTTAGTTGTCTCTGCAAGGCCATGGAGGCACCGAAAGGGGAAAAAATAAAATATAACGAAAACAGAAAAAAACAGGATCATAATACATAATCAAGGTGTCAATTTCTTCCTGGCGAGCGATAGCGAGCCAGCATTGTATGGAGAAATCCGGCTTCGCCAGACACATTTTTCTATCGAAAAATGTACAAATTTAGCTTGCTGTCAAAACAATAATATATATATGCTGGCTCGCTACCGCTCGCCAGGAAAATATTGACACCTGGATAGGGGTAAACGTCTTAAAACAGTAGGCTGAATGGGGCCGAATGGATACAAGCCAAAGAGAGAGGGAGAGAAAGGTGCCCTCAAATTCGTCAACGTAACACAAATCTTAGTTGTCTCTGCAAGGCCATGGAGGCACCGAAAGGGGAACAACTAAAATATAACGAAAACAGAAAGAAACACAGGGAACAAATATAATATAATAGGAACATGTCTCCCTCAAGATTACACCTACATTGCAAAATCTACCCCTGGCGCAAAAACCGGTCAAGAATTACGAGGTTCAGATTCCAGGATGGGCCAAACCGGTGTGTGTGTGTGTGTGTGTGTGTGTGTGTGTGTGTGTGTGTGTGTGTGTGTGTGTGTGTGTGTGTGTGTGTGTGTGTGTGTGTGTGTGTGTGTGTGTGTGTGTGTGTGTGTGTGTGTGGGTGTGTGTGTGTGTGTGTGTGTGTGTGTGGGTGTGTGTGTGTGTGTGTGTGTGTGTGTGTGTGTGTGTGTGTTCTTCGGCATCTTTTCTTGACAACTTTGCTCTTGAAGCATCTGAATTCAAGTTTTATAAGTAACTCGCCTAACTATATAAATACTGGTCTGGAAGCTTCTAATTTCAAGTTTGATAATTACTCAGCTAACTATAACAGTCTATCATCAGTATAGTTGCCGATACCGGTGACAAAGCGCCTCAAAATGCACTCTGAAAGAAATTAATCCAAATTGGTGATAAGAAGTGCTCATGTGACTGGGGTTTAGAGTGCGAGTCATGCGGACAATGTTTGTGGAGATTTGTATTTTATTTCCAATTAATTGCAGTATGAAAAGTGTTAGATGAAAAGGGATATTGAATAAGTCGAAAACCATCTAAATTAATCCTGCTTCTCATTAATGTTGAATAATTTAATTAAAGTGAAATTAAATATATATATATTCGTGTGTGTATGTATACTGTACGGATCACGCCTTTCTCAACCTAGGCCATGACTATGTCCTCCCTTATAATAGCCAGCTGGGGTAATGTGGTCCACGTAGCCACCTGCCCAGAACCCACCACCCTGACATCAGACATCTTCACCAAGGAACCTATACCACACTCTCCTAACCAGTTTTAGGCTCAACAAACTACGGCAACATAATAATTACTGATATTGCTACACCGCCACCACCACCACCGCCGCCCCAGCCTTCTCACTGTCGTACCCGTGTCCCCCTTCTTACAATACGGGGGTAACAATAACAAAGGGGTAATAATGAGGGTTCTGCGTTCCAGTTTCATCCTACCTACATCCTTCCTCAACGTAAAAAAAAAAAAAATTACTATTACTACTACTACTAACAATAATAATCATAATAATAATAATAATAATAATAATAAATGATAATAAAAATAAAATATGACACAATACATATATACAGAGCATACACACACACTTGCATGTACACACTAAAAACAAAAAACCCTAGAATATACAGTACAAACACGCATGCACCTAAATATGCACATACTCACACGCACACACTCACAAAATAAATATAAGCATATACGCATCTCGTTTTCTCTCTCTTCACACACACTTTATGATAGATACACGCCCCCCCCCCCTCTTCACACACTTTATGATAGATACACGCCCCCCCCCCCCCCCCCTTCACACACTTTATGATAGATACACAACACACAAATACCCCCCCCCCCCCACAAACACAAACACGTACACATAATGAAAGGTCGGCACTGAGCGTAAAACAGACGCAGCGCAGCAGCCACTCCAACAACACAACACAAACAACTTTTTCACCACTGCCTGTTTTTACTTACCAGGTAACAGTGTACGGTTTCACTTCCTAATGTTGGCCTCAAGTGTCGTCCGGTATGGTCATGGGATTCACTTTGGAGATTGGGGATGCCGGGCCAGAAGAAGAAAAGGTAAATGGTGAACCAGATTGGGGGACGAGATGGAATGGTTGTTTGGGTATTTTTCACTTATTATTATTATTATTATTATTATTATTACTACCGTATTATTATTATTATTATTATTATTAGTAGTAGTAGTAGTAGTATTGTTTTTTTGTTTTTTTTGTGAGTAAAGGAGACAAAAGGCAAAGCTGCCTGTAACAAGTGTCTCCCCCAAAGTTGAACGAGTGACAGAGCCAAATTTAAGGTACGTTAGAGTCAAAATGCCTGGACACACGAAGTTTAAAGCAGTCTAATTTAAGGCCGCGTCTCACACAGTACGTTAGCCGCCGACCACAGCCGATCTTTTCAAAATATTTGAATTTTTCCGGGATTGTCTGACATCGTCTGTGATCGTGTAAAAAGATCACCTCGTATCGTTGGTAGGCGAGGGGTGGTCGAGTGGCGCGGAAATGGTCGGCGGTGATCGGCCAAAAAATAGTGGCTGCACTAAATTCTGGCCGATAATCGTCAGAAAAAACGATTAAAAAACCGTTAAATTTGATGGTGTGACGCCCGTGTATATGTTGTGGAACGAGCGTACGTGAATCCTGGGATATCTTCATTGTCATCCTCTGATCGATGGTTGATTGTGTATGATTTTAGTCTATATATTATATGTGTGTGAGTAGTTTGTGTGTGTGTGTTTTGTTTGTGTGTGTGTGTGTTTCCGTGTTTGGTTGTGTATTATTTAGTTTATATATTGTGTGTGTGTGTGGTGTTTTGTGTGTGTGTGCGTGCTGTGTGCGTTTCCGTGTTTTGGTTGTGTATTATTTAGTTTATATATATTGTGTGTGTGTATGTGTGTGTGTGTGGTGTGTGTGTGTGTGTGTGCGTTTTGCGTTTTGCGTGGTTGTGTGTAGTATTTAGTTTATATATATTGTGTTGTGTGTGTGTGTGTGCGTTTGCGTGTTTGGTTGTGTAGTATTTAGTTTATATATTGTGTGTGTTTTGTGTGTTGTGTGTGGTTTGGTTGTGTATTATTTAGTTTATATATATTGTGTGTGTGTGTGCGTGTGTGGTTGTGTATTATTTAGTTTAAATATATTGTGTGTAATGTGTGTGTGTGTATGAGTGCGTTTGCGTGGTTGGTTGTGTATTATTTAGTTTATATATATTGTGTGTGTGTGTGTCTGTATTATTTTAGTCTATATACTGCATTGTATGTCTGCGAGTATTTCTCTCTCACTCATTCACTCACTCTCTCTGCGTGCGTGTGTGTGTGTGTGTGTAGCCTATAGTTAACATAAACATCTACAAGTTTACTAAAATACATCCACTTGTAAACTAATGATATAGCCTACTGCATCAAAGTCAGTGTATACCAGATCGTGTAATGATATAGGTATACATTCACCTATCGACTACTTAACTACAGCGTATTATTATTATAGTTTTATTGAAGTATATTGGGGTTTGTAATTGATGATTAATGTTAAGAACGGGGTGTTATTTATAAATAAATATATATATATATATATATACATAGGGTGGTTCCTTTGCCGTGTCAATATCGTGTGTGGCCTACAACGGTCGTATTTATCTTTCAACGTATGTGCGTCTGTTGTGCTGTAAACTTATGGTTGTCAACCAAAGGCGGCATTATTGTGCTCTTAACGTACTTTAAATGTATGACGAATGTGTGATAGCCGAGTGAGTAGCATCGCCAGTCAGCGATTTATTCTACAACGGTCGTGTTGCCGGCGTGTATGACGTGTGTGTGTTGAGTGACTGTCGAGGGTTTGTTGTACATCAATCGTGTGCCTGCGAGGATCGTGCAGTGATCCAGTGAGTCGATTACAATCGGCGAAAAAGTGCAAGTCGTCCTCTGTCGGCAGCTGTCGAGCGGTGGCCGTACTGTGTGAGACAGGCCTTAAGTCATAGGATGAAGGAATGATTAATTGAGGGAGAGAGTTCCAGAGTTCACTTTGGAATAGGCTACTAACTAACCGAGTAGATTGGTAAAGATTGGGAGAGGCTTTTGTCTCGTTTTGGCCTAATTTTGTATGATGATGATGATGATGATACTACTGGAAATGATGACAATAATGGTAATGATCGAAATGGTGATGATGCTGATAATAATGACAGTGATAGTGATGATAATGATGACAGTGATAATGATGATGATGTTGATGATAATAATAAAGATGACGATGTGTCCAGGGATGGCAGAGGGTGTGGCGGGGACAAACCTCTCTCACACGAAGCCATTTTGGGAACGCACACTTCAATTGCCGACTTGCGAGTTTCGTTCTATAAGGAAGTTGGAGCTGTAGACAACGATATTTAACACAATTTACAGCGAAAATACGGTCGTAGTACATTTATACATATATAAAACCCAATTCAACATAACATTTATCCATCAGAAACGTACATTATTATTGCATTTTTGTGTAATATCGATGTTCACGGCTCCAACTTCCTTATAGCCTGAACTCGCAAGTGGTCAATTATAGAACCAAAGTGTATACTCCGATTGTGATAACCCAAAGACAAATAATTCATATAATTGATTTTTTTACAACCTGAATCTTACACCTACACTTATTTTTTTCTGCACAGACTACCAAAGTTGGAAACATAATTTGGGGTTACTGTTAATCTATCTATCTATCTATCTATTGCCTGACGCCGTGATCCCCGAAGGGGTGGCCACGAACGAACCGCCCCCATGCACTTCTGTCCCCAGTCAGTCGACGCCCCTCCTCCCAACCAGCACCGCCCTCGTTCATGTACTTCCTCACTCCATCCTTCCACCTCATAATTATTCGGTCTACTTCTCCCTCTCTGTCCCTCCACCTCGCTCTCGTACACCCTCTTAGTCATTCTCTCGCTTTCCATACGTTCCATATGGCCGAACCATCTCAAGTTGTTCCTTTTCACACTTTCCAGCACATCTACCTCCACACCACACCTCCTTCTTACTTCCTCATTAGTCTATCCCTCCATGTAACTCCGCACGCACTCCTTAAGTAATTCATTTCCACTGCTCTCACTCTTGGTCTGAGTCTCTCAACCAACATCCATGCTTCGCTTCCGTAAGTCAGTGTCGGGATTACCACACTGTCATGCAAGGACTTCTTCACTTCCATACTGACCACCCTATTTCTTGTTACTGCTTTTAGCGTTCCTACAACCCTCTTCCCCTGTTGTACCCTCTCCCGCACTTCTTCATCCATAGTCCCATCTTTACTCAACACACTGCCCAGATACTTAAAAGAGTTGACGATCTCCATAGCCTGACCGTTCAGCTTCACCTCACACTCTGTGACTTCACCCCTTTCGAAGACCATAACCTTGCTCTTCCCCGTATTTACCTTCAAATTCCGTTTTTCACACACTGTTCCAAACTCATTTACCAGACCCTGCAACTCCCATTCATTATCACTCATCAGAACTGTATCATCCGCAAACAGCAGTATAGGTAGCTTCCACTCAATTCCCTCCCTTTTCAGCGATACACCAACATCCACTGCTCTTGATAGTATTTCTTTCATGATTCCATCCATATATACAGTAAACAACCACGGGGACATCACACACCCCTGTTTCAAACCAACATTCAGGTCAAAGAACTCGCTCTGCTCACTCTCCACACGTACTGCCGCCTTTGCACCCTCATACATGCTCTTCACTGCTTTCAGCAACTTGCCCTCTACTCCGTATATTCTTAGTACTTTCCACAAACCTTCTCTATCCACTCTGTCATAGGCCTTCTCTTAGTCCATAAAGGCAACATACACCTTTTGTTTCTTCTCCAGATACTTCTCCACAACACAATTCAGGGTAAAAATCTGATCTACAAATCCTCTTCCCTTCCTAAAACCTCCCTGCTCATCGCCTATCCATTTCTCCGTTCTCACTCTCACTCTCTCAATCACTACCCTACTGTATGTACCCTACCTTCCCTACTATGCTTAGAAGACATATTCCTCGGTGGTTACCACACACTCCTCTTTCCCCTTTGCCCTTATATAGGGGGACTATTATGCCAGTCTTCCAGTCATCGGGTGCACTCCCCTTCTCCCATGCTAGTTTGCACATTTTCCATACCCATTCTATCACTATCTCACCACCATACCTCAACATTTCCCCACACACTCCATCTGTTCCTGGTGCTTTCCCCAACTTCACTCTTTTCATGGCTTCCCACACTTCTGACCTCCTGATCCCCACCTCCTCCTCCACTACTTCTCTTCTTCTCCCTTCCATACCATATCCAGCTATGTTTGCTGGCTCTTCATTCCTTACATTTAGCAACTCACTGAAGTACTCCCTCCATCTTTCGACTCTCTCTTGCTTCTCGGCTAGCATTCTCCCATTCTTATCTTTCACACCCTTACTGTTTCCCTTGCTACCTTCCCTAACTTTCTTGACTTCTTTCCAGAACAGTTTCTTACTCTCCCTCCATTTTACACTCAGATTCCTTCCAAATTCCTCATCTACTCTTCTCTTACTTTCCTTCACTACTCTCTTCACCACCCTCTTACTCTCCACGTACCTCGCTCGTTTCTGTCTCTCGAAATCTTCATTCCCTCTACTACCCAACCACTCTCTATATGCTTTCTTCTTTTCTTCCACAGCTATTCTTACCTCTTCTGTCCACCATGCTGTACCTTTCACTCCCCTCCCTCCACAGACCTCCTCACATGCTGCACAGATTTCATCCTTAAACACTTTGCTCATCTCCTCCACTTCCTCCATAACTTCCAGGTCGAACCCACCTAGTCGTCTTTCCACTGCTCTCCTGTACTCCTCCCTGACTCCCTGATTGTGATATCCCAAAGACAAATAATTCATATAATTGATTTTTTTTACAACCTGAATCTCACACCTACACTTATTTTTTTCTGCACAGACTACCAAAGTTGGAAACATAATTTGGGGTTACTGTTAATGTGTTAATATTAAATTTCAGTCGTGGGCTTCAACTATTAAATTACAGTCTCTATGTTCCAAGATATTTTTCTGGTCAACGAAGCACGAATTTGGTGTATATAAATGGGTGTATGTTGAATGACATTCATTTTTCTATATGCTTGCAAATATGGTAAGATCTAATCTGGTTAAGTGGCAGTGTCCCTTAAGGGGAGATTTCCACTTGAGGGAGTTTTTTCTTGACTCCTTTCTCCCTCATGTTTAGCCCCATTGCTTGTCTGATTTTAAGACGTTCGCCCCATTATTTTGATGATTTTAAGAACTTTCAAAGCATTTCTGTCAATTTTAAGACCTTTCGTGCCATTTAGGTGTCGATTTTATCCTGGCGAGCGATAGCGAGCCTGTAATTTAAGAGGAACCGGCTTTCAGCCGGGAAATTTTTCTACCGAAAAATGTACAAACTTATCTTGAAAGGGGCTCAAGGGGGTGTAATCTTTAAGCTTGAAGGATATCTAGGGACCAAACTAAATATCTCCCCTTAATAAATTGCCTAACATTGTAATATATATGGATGGATTAAATGAAGGTTAAGTATTATTATTATTATAGTAAATCAGACTACGATGTGTTATATACTTTATAAACAATATATAGCCAGAGGTGTTTACTAACTTTTGGAAGAACCTCTAGGAATGAAAGAAAAAAACTATCTAAATTTACTTAAAATTCTGACAGGTCCACCACAAATTATATATAATCGCCTGGAGTTAATATAAATTCAATATAAATCGCCGTCGTGTAATTGAAGGAGTTGTAAGAGTTATCGTGTTAAGGGGAGGTATTTAGTTTGTTCCCTAGACCTCCATCAAGCTTAAAATTACACCCCCTTGAGTCGCTTTCAAGATAAATTTGTACATTTTTCGGTAGAAAAATTTCCCGGCCAAAAGCCGGTTCCTCTTAAATTACAGGCTCGCTATCGCTCGCCAGGATAAAATCGACACCTGAATTGCACGAAAGGTCTTAATATGGGGTGAAAGTTCTTTAAATCGCTAAACTAATGGGGCAAACGTTTTATAATATCAAAAGCAATGGGGCTAAACATGAGGGAGAAAGGGGTCAAGAAAAAAATCCCTCAAGTGGAGATCTCCCCTTATGTAGCTTCTGTACCTTAAAGTCCACCATATATACGCTTAGTTGGCGCAGCAGGGAGTTAACGTCTATCACACAACGGTATACGGCCAGGTGTACTCTACCGTAGTGTGTGTGAGAGAGAGAGGGAGAGGGAGAGGGAGAGGGAGAGGGAGAGGGAGAGGGAGAGGGAGAGGGAGAGGGAGAGGGAGAGGGAGAGGGAGAGAGGGAGAGAGGGAGGGAGAGAGAGAGAGAGAGAGAGAGAGAGAGAGAGAGAGAGAGAGAGAGAGAGAGACAGGGGTGTGATTATAATACTAATGTTTTTGTAACCGTGCGTGCGTATATGCAGTACGTGATGTGTGAGCGTCGGCATACATACAGTACATACATATACAGTACATATACATATCGAAGGCCAGCATACCAACATATAACCACGTCCCTACCACCACCGAAGGCCTCACAACACCTCTTAATACCAGCCAACACTTGTATAAAACCCACAATATGAATGGACAGTGGCTGGGTTTTTTTCTCTATTAATTAATATATTCATGTATTAATATATTCATGTATTTGTTAGTATCCTGGCTAGACCTCCATCAACCTTAAAATAAAACACCCCCTATACCCTCCTTTCAAGATAAATGTGTAAATTTTTCGGTAGAAAAATGTCCCGGCCGAAGGCCGAATTCTCTTAAAATAACAGGCTCGCTGTCGCTCGCCAGGGAAAAATCGACACCTACATGGCACGAAAGATCTTACAATTAACAACGAAATGGGTGTTAAAATCGCCAAACTAATGGGCCGAACGTCTTAAAATCTGAAAACTAATGGGGCTAAACACGAGGGAGAAAGGGGGACCAGAAAACGCTCCCCCCCCCCTTAAATAACTACCTTCCCCCCAAAAAACAGCAACTCCTCCCCCCCCCCCCCCCAACAGGCCTCATTAGTGTGACAGTCCACCACACCAGCAGCACTAATAACGAAGGTGTGTGTGTGTGTGTGTAAGGTCACTCAGGCAGCCGTGACCTTTCTGTGTGACCTCTGAGCTATGGGGGGCAAAAACACAGGCAGCATTTGTGCCGTTTAACCTCGTGCTTGGCTAAAAATGCAAGCAGGCAAAGGATGTGTTGTTATGTACGGTATATAAGTGTTATACAGTATACGGTATATAAGTGTTATACAGTATACGGTATATAATAATGCTATATAAGTGTTATACAGTATACGGTATATATAAATGCTATATAAGGTATATCAGTGTTTATATACGGGACATATTTGCAGCATAGGAAGGCATTGGTCGACAATAAAGTTGCCGTTAGTGAGTGATTGTATGTTATTGATTATTGACTTAAGGGGAGATATCCACTTAAGCGATTTTTTTCTTGACCCCTTTCTCCCTCATGATTAGCCAAATTGTTGTTGATATTTTAAGACCTTCGCCCCACTTGTTTGGCGATTTTAAGAACTGTCGCCCCATTTCTGTTAATTTTAAGAATTTTCGTGCCATTTAGGTGTCCATTTTTTCCTGGCGAGCGATAGCGAGCCTGTAATTTAAAAGGAACCGGCCTTCGGCCGGGAAATTTTTCTACCGAAAAATGTACAAATTTATCTTGAAAAGGGGTCTAGGGGGTGTAATTTAAAGCTTGATGAAAACGTAGGGAACAAACTAAATACCTCCCCTTAAAAAATTGTTCAGTAAGAGATCGAGGATTTTTTGGTTGTAATATGAAAAAATATACGAAACAAAGAAATAATTGAGAAGCTGGAAAAAATCCCATGCTATTATAATATTCGTAATATATATAATATTTGTGAAGCCTATAATTGGGCTTTGTAATGAATTGGGGTTGTGTGGGACAGGGATCTGCCTTGCTTAGGCCAATCGGCTTTCTGCAGACTCCCATTTTCTTATGTTCTTCTTATGTTATAATATTCGTACCCTAGAATCCCATGCTACTATAATATTCGTACCCTAGAATCCCATGCTACTATAATATTCGTACCCTAGAATCCCATGCTACTATAATATTCGTACCCTAGAATCCCATGCTACTATAATATTCGTACCCTAGAAGCCCATGCTACTATAATATTCATACCATAGAATCCCATGCTACTATAATATTCGTACCCTAGAATCCCATGCTACTATAATATTCGTACCCTAGAATCCCATGCTACTATAATATTCGTACCCTAGAATCCCACGCTACTATAATATTCGTACCCTAGAATCCCACGCTACTATAATATTCGTACCCTAGAATCCCATGCTACTATAATATTCGTACCCTAGAATCCCACGCTACTATAATATTCGTACCCTAGAATCCCACGCTACTATAATATTCGTACCCTAGAATCCCATGCTATAATATTCGTACCCTAGAATCCCATGCTACTATAATATTCGTACCCTAGAATCCCATGCTACTATAATATTCGTACCCTAGAATCCCATGCTACTATAATATTCGTACCCTGGAATCCCACGCTACTATAATATTCGTACCCTAGAATCCCACGCTACTATAATATTCGTACCCTAGAAGCCCATGCTACTATAATATTCGTACCCTAGAATCTCATGCTACTATAATATTCGTACCCTAGAATCCCATGCTACTATAATATTCGTACCCTAGAATCCCATGCTACTATTAGGAAAAGTCAGCCAGGGAATAAGTGTGAAATTGACAGCCCATTTGCTCAAGCCCATTCTTATTTACAAAGGTTTGGGGTCAAGATGTCTGGCCTAATTATAGCTAACCCAGAACCAGACCAATTATAAGTTAAGAGTTGTTACCCCATCATTGATCTTAAGGGCAGATATCCACTTGAGGGATTTTTTTCTGGACCCCTTTCTCCCTCATGGTTAGCCCCATTGCTTTTGATATTTTAAGACATTCGCACCATAATTCAGAACTTTCGCCCCATTTCTGTCAATTTTAAGAAATTTCATGCAATTTAGGTGTCGATGTTTTCCTGTCGAGCGATAGCGAGCCTGTAATTTAAGAGGAACCGGCCTTTGGCCGGGAAATTTTTCTACCGAAAAATGTACACATTTATCTTGAAAGGGGGCCTAGAGGGTATAATTTTAAGCTTGATGGAGGTCTAGGGAACTAACTAAAAACCTCCCCTTAAACTTAATCTAAATACAAACCTGATATTAAGCCCTTGCCTAACCCTTTCAATCAGATGACGAGTGTCGCTATTCATCCTACCTCCAGACAATATTAGTAAAATTAGAAAGGACCTGTCAAGTTAGAGGATTATTTGAGCAATCATTAATACTCACAATATAGATGTCTTTAATGTGCTGAGCCAAAATAATCTGACCATAACATTAAGGGGAGATCTCCACTTGAGGGATTTTTTTCTTGACCCCTTTCTCCCTCATGTTTAGCCCCATTGCTTTTTAAATTATAAAACGTTTTCCCCATTAGTTTAGCGATTTTAAGAACTTTAACCCCATATTAAGACCTTTCGTGCAATTCAGGTGTCGATTTTATCCTGGCGAGCGATAGCGAGCCTGTAATTTAAGAGGAACCGGCCTTCGGCCGGGAAATTTTTCTACCGAAAAATGTACAAATTTATCTTGAAAGGGACTCAAGGGGGTGTAATTTTAAGCTTGATGGAGGTCTATGAAACAAACTAAATACCTCCCCTTAAAATACAAACATCTATGCTTGGACGGACCAACACTATCCATATATTTCTACTTCTTTCATCCAAGAAGGCGGAGTGGATGACGGTGGCAGGACTTATAAGAATATGACCGTAACAAAGTAACAATTAAGGGAGCCCACCTCGCTTCTTGTTTTGTTTTTCTCTTTCTCTCCCTCTCTCTTTGGCTTGTATCCATTCGGCCCCATTCAGCCTACTGTTTTAAGATGTTTACCCCCATCCAGGTGTCAATATTTACATGGCGAGCGGTAGCGAGCCAGCATATATATACTGTATATATATTTTTTTAACAGCAAGCTAAATTTGTACATTTTTCGATAGAAATATGTCTCCGGCGAAGCCGGATTTCTCCATACAATGCTGGCTCGCTATCGCTCGCCAGGAAGAAATCAACACCTGGATGGGGATAAACGTCTTAAAACAGTTGGCTGAATGGGGCCGAATGGATACAAGCCAGGGAAAGAGAGAAAGATAAAAACAAAACGGTGACCCCCCCTTAAGTGAATGGGTTAGGGCGTTACAATCAGTGTGTGTGTCGCTAACTCGTCACCTCAGAGCTTTAGCCTACATTTTTATAGCCACAGTATAATTAACCGGTTACTTAGACTGTGGCTAGAACATACCTCTAAAAGGCTGGTCCAAAACGGTGCGGTTCGGCTTGCGCGATTTCAGCACAGGGGGGCAACATCATGGGGTCGACGGAGATACATGTATAATTTATATACTTATCCGTATTAACTTCATAGCCCTTTAACTTTAGAAATAGAAATTCAATGTTTTTCCCTCTTTAGAGTTAGGGCTGAGAGGGTCGTAAGGACGAATCACAGGATCACTTTGTTGGTGATTATTGGGTCTCACAATTTTACTGGGTTCTGGGTAAAATTTCACATAAAAACTGTCACTTTATGAATCATCACCCTGTAGAATAGAACAATAATCATCACCCTGTAGAATAGAACAATAATCATCACCCTGTATAATAGAACAATAATCATCACCCTGTATAATAGAACAATAATCATCACCCTGTATAATAGAACAATAATCATCACCCTGTATAATAGAACAATAATCATCACCCTGTATAATAGAACAATAATCATCACCCTGTATAATAGAACAATAATCATCACCCTGTAGAATAGAACAATAATCATCACCCTGTATAATAGAACAATAATCATCACCCTGTATAATAGAACAATAATCATCACCCTGTATAATAGAACAATAATCATCACCCTGTAGAATAGAACAATAATCATCACCCTGTATAATAGAACAATAATCATCACCCTGTATAATAGAACAATAATACAATAATCATCACCCTGTAGAATAGAACAATAATCATCACCCTATAATAGAACAATAATCATCACCCTGTATAATAGAACAATAATCATCACCCTGTAGAATAGAACAATAATCATCACCCTGTAGAATAGAACAATAATCATCACCCTGTATAATAGAACAATAATCATCACCCTGTATAATAGAACAATAATCATCACCCTGTAGAATAGAACAATAATCATCACCCTGTAGAATAGAACAATAATCATCACCCTGTATAATAGAACAATAATCATCACCCTGTAGAATAGAACAATAATCTATAACCAAAACATTGGCAATATGCATGAAGCAAAATGAAAGTGTTTTTTCTTTCTATGTGAATGAGGGAGACAAAAGGCATAATTGCCTGCAGCGAGTGCCTCCCCCAGATTTCAAAGAGTGACAGGGCCGAAATCAAGGGATGTTCGAGCTAAAATGCCTGGACACACGGAGTTTGAAGCAATTTAAGTCATAGGAAGAGGGAAAGACTGATTCTGGGAGAGAGTTCCAGAGCTCAGCAGTTGAATAAAGAAAGTCTGAGAATAGCGTTTCACTCTTAGGTTGGAGAGTTGCACAGAGTAGGGGTGGGATTGTGTTGCAAGGCGGGTACTACGTACCCTACGTAGAGGAGGCATATATACAGTATATACGTATTTCTCTTTTCCATTTATGAACGATGTTACTATCCTCAGAAGGCTTCATTGAAATGAACTTACTGTATATTGCATTTGTCAATGACTTAATATAAATACAATATTAAAGTAGGTGAAATATATAATATAAAGACAAATGAAGGAATGAAATACAGATATACGAATATACAAGAAGGGTTGGCAATTCAATTACATTTTCGATTTTTTGCATTGAGTTTTTTTACAGATCTCAATGCAAATCACGAAGCAAATACTAATGATATATTATTATATTTTGAAATTATATATAAAATACTGTGTATTTAAACACAGATTTATCATAATGTATTATGTACCAGTAACACTAATGCTATAACAACAAGTTTCTTTTTAGAAATGCTGATTGAATAAATAGACAAAGTTACATAAAAAAAAAAAAAAAAAAAAAAAAAAAAATATATATATATATATATATATATATATATATATATATATATATATATATATATATATATATATATATATATATATATATATATATATATATATATTCTTTATTGGAATATAGTCACCAACCGAGGCTACAAGTGAAGATGAAAGCACTAGCTATGTTTTTCTTGCTCTGGTGTGGCGGTATTTCCGACCATAATTCCAGTTCGCAAAAGGATGCTCTGGACGTGATTTTGTTACACTTTTATTTTCTTCCACATCCTGTCTTTAACCAGATCGAATTCCTAATATACCATGCCAGAAATAAAAACATAATTACATACCAGTGTGTGTGCGTGTTTGTGCACACACACACACACACACACACACACACACACACACACACACACTTTAAGGAGTAACTGAGTTTCATGATATTCAAATACTGTATTTAATCAATTTAAAGAATAGTTTACTGGGAGCAGTACCTTCAAGATGCTTTAGCCAATTATCATATTATGGTATTAATATATTTCACATCATAAAATCATGAAGTAAGTACAAAGAACTACAAAGGAAAATTAGCAACAACAAATATACTGATCCGAGCGAGGCTACTTGAAGTGATCCTTACGAGGATAAAGTTAATGTTCCAATGATCGCCTCTCTTTGAAGCGAAATAAAACACTCTTAAACGTAGCTCCTCTATCTTCGGACAACCCTACACTTCCTCCTTTATTAATGTCTACTAAACCGTGACTGTTGCGTCAGCTGTTTCCGGCAGGTTGCAGGTGTTGTGTTGTGTTGTGTTGTGAAGTGTTGCACGGGAGTATATTGCGTTGTGTTGTGTTGTTAAGTGTTGCACGGGAGTATATTGTGTTGTGTTGTGTTGTGAAGTGTTGCACGGGAGTATATTGGGTTGTGTGGTGAAGTGTTGCACGGGAGTATATTGTGTTGTGTTGTGAAGTGTTGCACGGGAGTATATTGTGTTGTGTTGTGAAGTGTTGCACGGGAGTATATTGTGTTGTGTTGTGTTGTGAAGTGTTGCACGGGAGTATATTGTGTTGTGTTGTGAAGTGTTGCACGGGAGTATATTGTGTTGTGTTGTGAAGTGTTGCACGGGAGTATATTGTGTTGTGTTGTGAAGTGTTGCACGGGAGTATATTGTGTTGTGTGGTGTTGTGTTGCACGGGAGTATATTGTGTTGTGTTGTGTTGTGTTGTGAAGTGTTGCACGGTAGTATATTGTGTTGTGTTGTGTTGTGAAATGTTGCACGGGAGTATATTGTGTTGTGTTGTGTTGTGAAGTGTTGCACGGGAGTATATTGTGTTGTGTTGTGTTCTCTTGCATTGTATTATGTCGTGTTCTCTTGCATTGTATTGTGTTGTGAGAGTATACATCATGTGCTGTGTTGCAGTTAGCTGTATTGTACTTATTGAATCATATTGAGTTGTATTGCACAGTGAAGTATTGTGTTGCGTTGTACTGTTTTGGTATACTATGTTGTGTTGCGTTCCGTAGCGATCTGTTATGTTCTATTGTGGACAGGTGTTGTTGATGGAGAGTGGTTACTACAACGGTATATATATGGTTATCTTGGGTTCTCCACCATTATAGCCAGTATCACGTTCATACTTCTTATTGTGGCATATACCGTTTATTTACCAATATCTTCTTGTCTCGCTCCAACGCAAGCACGCAGGTACACATAGAAACGCACACGAAAGTACACATAGATACATACACACACTTAAACATAAGATAATACATATACAGTATATATACACACACAAACATGTAAGCAAACACACTAATATACATACACACACACGTAAGCAAACACACTGATACATACATACACACACACTTGCAAGCAAACACATCGATATATATACACACACACACATAATATTATGTAAGCAAACATCTATCAATACACACTCCGAAGCAGGTAAACAAACACACATAAACATGCAAACATGTAAGCTGCAACACACACACACAAATACGTACTCACAAAACCCAGCTATTCACACAGATAAAAACAAAATATTGACCTCTAAGAATATAACCTTTATATGTTTTTCCCTTTTCAATCTCTCAATGTTATTTCCTGTCATTTATTGCTATCTCTCTTCACTTTCCAATCTCTCCTTGTTTTTGTCCTGTCATTTATTGCTATCTCTCTTCACTTTTGAATCTGTAGTTGTTATTTCCTGTCATTTATTACTATCTCTCTTCCCTTTTCAATCTCTCCTTGTAATTTCCTGTCGTCTATTTCCATCTCTCAACATTTCCATACTCCGATCTGTTGTCTATGCTGCCCTCTTTCTATTCCTCTATTTTATTTTGCCCAGACCTATACATTTGTTTCAATCTCTTCTTCTTTTCTCCTGTCAATTATGTCTATCTCTCAAATATTTCCATACTCCAATCTGTTGTCTATACTTCCCTCTTTCTGTTCCTTCATTTAATTTTTCCCATCCCCTTATCTATTCCGTTCTTTAATTTTGCCCATTTATTTTGTTGTCCTTTTATTTAATTTTGCCCATTTCCTTTTTCATCCTATTATTCAATTTTGCCCATTCCTATATTTTTTTAGTATTATATTTGTGTCCATGAAATATACCACTTCCTACTTTTTTCGGTCACTTTCCTTCTTCCGTCCTTCACTCCGCTGTACCATTCGCTTTCCATTGTTTTTACATTTCTCTCTCTTCGTTTTTCCCACAACTCTTTCCCTTCCTCTCTATTTCTTTACATTCTCTCTAACCTCCTCCGCATTCTCCTATTCTTTCTTATATCGCCCTATATATTTACTAGCCCTATTCATCTGTTTTTACTTTTCTCATTTCCATCATCTCTCACTTACGCCTCCCTATGCTTTTTGTTTGTTTTCATGTTCTTTTCACCCCTTCATGTTCTACACTTATAGTCTTTCCCTTCGCTCTCTATCTATTTACACCTATTTATCTCTCTTCACTTTTCTATTGAACTCCTCCTCTCTCCAGACACACACACACATCCCCCCCCCCCCACTCTCTCTCCTCTCCAACTCTCTCACCAACTCTCCCACGGTGAAGGTGAGAACAGCCAGGGGTTGCGTCTCCACACCAAACACCGTGAGAGCAGCGCCCCTTTTAACACCCCAGAGGACGCGGCGGCCAAATCCACCACGGATAATTCAAACTTACGGGAGCGATCGAGGTGACAAGCAATGTAATGGGTCGGTGCTTGCCTGAAATGCACGAACGCCGTAGCAAGTCTCCGTAAAATATATTCGTAGCATTGCGATTTGGTTTGTCGTCTGGAATTGTCATCTAACTAGCGATCGAGGTGACATTGTAGGGAGGACTAAGCAGTGGGTTTGTGTCTCTGAAATTGTTGAACTCCACGGAACATCCGAAGCAAAATATTCCGACTTATAAGCAGTGAATTTGTCTGTAAACAAAATATCTCGCAAATTTATAAACCGATTTTCACGATATTTGGTCGGTAGATATAATATGCACCAAGGAAGAACTGATTCAATTTAGGAGGTAATCCGGATCATATCCTGGCACCCAGATCCAGAAGAAAATTTAGGCCTATGATAATAATGGTAAAGAACCAGCCAGGCTAGGCGGAGGTATGTGTTCTACCGAGTGCACCTCTAGTTATGAAAGCTATTAAGGGGGGATGGGCCGGTTTTCTGGACCACTATCTCCCTCATGTTTAACCCCATTAGTTTTCAGATGTTAAGATGATTGCCCAATTAGTTAGTCGACTATAATACCTTTCGCCCCATTTCTTCGTCAATATTTAGAACTTTCGTGCTATTTAGATGTCGATTTTATCCCTGGCGAACGATAGTGAGCCTGTAATGTTGGAAGAACCGCCCTTCGGCCTGGCAATATTTCTACCAAAAAATGCACAAATTAATCTAGAAGGGGGATCTAATGAATGTGTTTTTAAATTTGATGGAGGTCTGGGGACGAAACTACAAAAATAATGAATACATGCAAAACTCGCCCAAAAAGTGAACCATCTCCCCTTAAGGTGGCATCATACAAAGAGCTAAGCATGGAATATGATTTTTGTCGTATGGAATGGTTGAATCCAGTGGCAAAACTCCTAATAACATATTCGTCCTTACTATCAATGCGTTTGAATTTACCAGCTGATACTTTCGAGCTCGGTTTCAAAGATCCCTGTAAAATGCTCAATTATATGGGCAATCGGCGGGACATGATGAGGCGAGATAAGCAGTGGGTTTGAATGTGTCGCACGATATGGACGAACCCAATGAAAACACGTTCTACATAACATTCGTACTTACTGTAATTGTGTTGGAATTTATAAAATAAAATTGTTGAGCTCAGTGGTTTTGGTTTATCGTCCGAAAAGTACCCAAAACAGAGGCATAATATCTCATTCATTTAATAATGAAGTGACATCCAAGGGGGAATTGAAGCATTGGGTTTGTGTTATCTGAAATGGTTAACCTCAGTAAAAGTCGTAAACATTTCTCCGACTCAGTTGCATAAACTTGCACAAAATCTTCATACTTACGAGTACAAAATATATTGTCAGAAATTCTCAAACTCAGTGGCAAAGCTACCTTATGCGGAGGTATTTAGTTTGTTCCCTAGACCTCCATCAAGCTTAAAATTACACCCCCTGAGTCCCTTTCAAGATAAATTTGTACATTTTTCGGTAGAAAATGTCCCGGCCGAAGGCCGGTTCCTCTTAAAATACAGGCTCGCTATCGCTCGCCAGGATAAAATCGACACCTGAATGGCACGAAAGGTCTTAATATGGGGTGAAAGTTCTTAAAATCGCTAAACTAATGGGGCAAACGTTTTATAATATCAAAAGCAATGGGGCTAAACATGAGGGAGAAAGGGGTCAAGAAAAAAAATCTCTCAAGTGGATATCTCCCCTTAAACATATGCTAAACTAAGTTATGTGACATAAGTAGGTGACAACTGACACCACTAAAGAGTTATGCATTATTGTCATTACTATTATTGTTATTTAAATTTTATTGTATTATATCTATTTATTTTTTCATGATTTTATAAATTATACATGTAGAAATTCAATACATTCAATTGTATAGGCTCCATGACAAATAAGGAGTTGATACCCTATGGTGTACTGTACCGTATATGGTATATAATTATGACGTCTACAACTGACAATACCCCACAAAAGATTCATACATTCGTAACACATTCGTATTAGCATTAGATAAGGATATGGTATCTAGATTTGTCAAACGCAGTGACAAAATCCCCCACAATATATTTACATTATAATAGGCAAGGGCGTGTCTGAAATGTCGGAGCCAGGGGCACATTTCCCCATAAAACAGTACAATTTAAAGAGCTATCGAGGCCACACAACAGGAAGAGATAAACAAAGAGCTAGAACTTCTAAGTTGATATATTTATATTCTTATAATGGTGATGGTATTATAAGGGGACTGATAATATATTATAGTGGTATGAGATGACACTAATTACCACATACAGGTATGTACTGCTTAATTAATACAATTAACATCAACTCCATACATTATTGCATTGAACAGCTACATTAAGACTACAAGGTCAAATTTAATATAAGTCCACTAACTCATTATGACAAGACAATTATAGGTTACATCTTCCCGTGCATGTAATCTGCTCAGTCTCACAATTAACCAAACTTTGTTTTATCTCACAAATCTGGTACCGGTAGCCACTTCCTGCGCTAATTCAGGTTTGCAATCAAAAGAAATTGGCGGATGTGTATCATATTTTTTTCAGGGAGAGGTAAAACTGGCTGATGAACAAACAGGACATAACGTGAGGTAGCAGTCATCAGAGAACCGGCTGTTGTTTTCTGTGTGTGAGGGAGGATGCGTACAATCCTCTTCCTCCTCCTCCTCATCATAATATTAATGACATTAATATTGCCCGTTCATACAGAGGATTTAAATAGCGCTCTGTACAATTTATCATTACCATTAAATACTTAAGAAGTCTGTGATTAATTAGTAATTATCCCAGGAAATCGGTTGAGAACAAGCACCAACAACTTCACCTAATGTATTTGGAATAAAGTTAATTAAGGACATGGTTGAGGTGGCGAGGGGATATTCGCATCATAACCAACCAGTAACCAATTTGACATGGTTACCAAATCAATACAATAATCAATTCTCGCCTAAACTCCTTGCTATATTTTTACAAACAACTTGGGTATCTAAGCACCGGGGAGTTGGAACATACATTATATCGCATCCAAAATGTAATCACCTCTATATTAAAACCTGCTCGTTATATTATTAGCATTGGAATAAATATAATTTCTTCAATGTTTTATGAGTAGCTGTATCGACAATAGCGCAAAGATAATATAAGTAATTACATTTAATCTCCAGAGATAATCGTATGGCAGAGAAGTGGTCAATTGCCTTATGTACAAATGTGTAACACACACACACACACACACACACACACACACACACACACACACACACACACACACACACACACACACACACACACACACACACACACACACACACACACACACACACACACACACACACACACACACACACACACCACACACACCCACACACACACACACACACACACACACACACACACACACACACACACACACACACGATTGAAATTGAAATGTTTATTTAGCCAAATAATTATATTAAATACATACATTTGAGAGAAAAAACTATGTTAAAAAGGCAGGTCACATCTGCCTTACACTCAAGTGCTCCGACACAGGTAATGATTGGCTGATGTCTCTGGTTTCCACATAACAATTAAGGGGGGTCACCGGCTGTTTTTTTTTTTATCTTTCTCACCTTTTCTCTGGCTTGTATCCATTTGGCCCCATTCAGCCAACTGTTTTAAGACGTTTATCCCCATCCAGGTGTCGATTTGTTATCTGGCGAGCGATAGCGAGCCAGCATTGTATGGAGAAATCCGGCTTCGCCAGAGACATTTTTCTATCGAAAAATGTACAAATTTAGCTTGCTGTCAAAACACAAATATAAATATGCTGGCTCGCTACCGCTCGCCAGGAAAATATTGACACCTGAATGGGGGTAAACTTCTTAAAACAGTAGGCTGAATGGGGCCGAATGGATACAAGCCAATGAGAGAAAAAACGCGAGGTGGGGTTTCTTAAGAAGTCAGCGTTACAAGGGTTCGTGACGATAAATCCAAACTTCTCTCTCTCTCTCTCTCTCTCTCTCTCTCTCTCTCTCTCTCTCTCTCTCTCTCTCTCTCTCTCTCTCTCTCTCTCTCTCTCATGTCATTCTTGTATACCTTTTTACGAGAAGGGTTTTTGCCTGGCGCCACACGAGTACAGTTCAGTTTGGGCTCTGGCTGGTAAAAAGGTAACGTTAAGGGGAGGTTTCTGGTTTGTTCCCTAGACCTCCATCAAGCTTAAAATTACACCCTCTAGACCCTCTTTCAAGCTAAATTTGTAAATTTTTCGGTAGAAAAATTTACCGGCCAAAGGCCGGTTCCTCTTAAATTACAGGCTTGCTATCGCTCGCCAGGAAAAAATCGACCTCTAAATGATACGAAAGGTCTTAAAAGTGACATAAATGGGGTGAAAGTTTCAAACTAATGGGGCGAACGTCTTAAAATCTCAAAAGCAATGGGGCTAAACATGAGGGAGAAAGGGGTAAAGAGAAAAATCCCTCAAGTGGATATCTCCCCTTAAGCCCTTGGGATTTATAGCGTAATGCCTAAGTGCGCGGAATTTCGATGTGAGTATCCTAGGTTCGAGTCCTTGGAGTGCCACATGTATTTGTTGATTTCATTAATTGAGTTTAGAGGTGAAGTTGGTTGGTGGAAAAAAAAACATAATAATATAACGATTATTTGTAAAAGTATAAACTACACTAGGCTAACTACTGCAAACATAAATAGTGCAAACATAATTATTGCAATCGTAAATAGTGCAAACATAATTATTGCAATCATAAATAGTGCAAACATAATTATTGCAATTATAAATAGTGCAAACATAATTATTGCAATCATAAATAGTGCAAACATAATTATTGCAATCGTAAATAGTGCAAACATAATTATTGCAATCGTAAATCAATATATTTTAAACATACAAATAAGTCTACAAACAATCAGAAATCCGTCTCATATATTTGTATGCGTGATGAAAACATTGTTAATCTGACTGACTGTAGTTAAGGGGGGTCACCTGTTTTTTTAATATTTCTCTACTTTTCTCTCTTTCCCTGGCTTGTATCCATTCGGCCCCATTCAGCCAACTGTTTTAAGACGTGTATCCCCATCCAGGTGTCGATTTCTTCCAGGCGAGCGATAGCGATCCAGCATTGTATGGAGAAATCTGGCTTCGCCGGAGACATTTTTCTATCGAAAAATGTACAAATTTAGCTTGCTGTAAGAATATATATATATATATATATATATGCTTGCTCGCTACCAGGATGATATTGACACCTGGATGGGGGTAAACGTCTTAAAACAGTAGGCTGAATAGGGCCGAATGGATATAACCCAGATAGAGAGGAAGAGAGATAAAAAAACAGGAGGTGGGCTCCCTTAAATGACTGACTGTAGTTACCGTCATTGGATTACCTGAATATGCCGCTAGATAAAATGTCTAAGGTAATTTCTAAGGTAATGTCTAAGGTAACCAATCGTCTAACGGTAGCACAAACATACACATTATACCCCTAGAGGTCCTTCCTAATATACCATCATAATCGTCTAACACAACATGAAGAAATTAAAATATGTTAAAGAAGATAATCAGTGACTCGGTGAAAACTCCGTAAGTTGTTAATGCCTTTTATGTTGAAATTATTGCTCCTTTCAATACAATGATGCAATTTGACTACATTCATGACATTACTAACATGTTATTATGCAGCTTCATTAATATTTGCTCTTTAAGACAATCGGATTAACTTAATAGGAGGTTTACAGAATTACACTATCACGTATAATTAAATGTTCTCCAACCCCAAAATTTATTAAGTAACCAACTTGGTCAACGTTTACCTTGAATATTTGTTTACATTAATTATCCGCAAGTTATAGTCTATTTTGTCCAGCTGATGGTAAATTGAATCCTTTAAGGGGGGATCTCCACTTGAGAGACTTTTTTCTTGACCCCTTTCTCCCTCATGTTTAGCCCCATTGTTTTTGAGATTTTAAGACGTTTGCCCCATTATTTTGACGATTTTAAGAACTTTCGACCCATTTCTGTCAATTTTAAGACCTTTCGTACCATTTAGGTGTCGCTTTTATCCTGGCGAGCGATAGCGAGCCTGTAATTTAAGAGGAATCGGCCTTGACATTTTTCTACCGAAAAATGTACAAATTTATCTTGAAAGGGGGTCTAGGGGGTGTAATTTTAAGCTTGATGAAAAAGTAGGGAACAAACTAAATACCTCCCCTTAATATCTGATTTCTCGATTCTTACTGGAAAAATATAATACTGCAATGTCTTGTGTCATATTATTGCCAGGTTTTCATAATAAACAACCAATTTAGCTACAAAATCATGATAATAGCCGAATAAGCAGGATGGAGAGATAGCCATTTACCATCAGCTGTAAACAAACAGAGTATAGTTATTTATCTCTAACACCGAACTAATTTACTCATCTCTAACACCGAACTAATTTACTCATCTCTAACACCGAACTAATTTACTTATCTCTAACACATAACTAATTTACTTATCTCTAACACAGAATTAATTTACTTATCTCTAACACAGAACTAATTTACTTATCTCTAACACCGAACTAATTTACTTATCTCTAACACCGAACTAATTTACTTATCTCTAACACAGAACTAATTTACTTATCTCTAACACAGAACTAATTTACTTATCTCTAACACATAACTAATTTACTTCTCTAACACATAACAAATTTACTTATCTCTAACACCGAACTAATTTACTTATCTCTAACACAGAACTAATTTACTTATCTCTAACAAAGAACTAATTTACCTATCTCTAACACAGAACTAATTTACTTATCTCTAACACCGAACTAATTTACTTATCTCTAACACAGAACTAATTTACTTATCTCTAACACAGAACTAATTTACCTATCTCTAACACAGAACTAATTTACTTATCTCTAACACATAACTAATTTACTCATCTCTAACACAGAACTAATTTACTTATCTCTAACACATAACTAATTTACTTATCTCTAACACAGAACTAATTTACTCATCTCTAACACATAACTAATTTACTTATCTCTAACACATAACTAATTTACTTATCTCTAACACAGAACTAATTTACTTATCTCTAACACAGAACTAATTTACTTATCTCTAACACAGAACTAATTTACTTATCTCTAACACATAACTAATTTACTTATCTCTAACACAGAACTAATTTACTTATCTCTAACACATAACTAATTTACTTATCTCTAACACATAACTAATTTACTTATCTCTAACACATAACAAATTTACTTATCTCTAACACCGAACTAATTTACTTATCTCTAACACAGAACTAATTTACTTATCTCTAACATAGAACTAATTTACCTATCTCTAACACAGAACTAATTTACTTATCTCTAACACCGAACTAATTTACTTATCTCTAACACAGAACTAATTTACTTATCTCTAACACCGAACTAATTTACCTATCTCTAACACAGAACTAATTTACTTATCTCTAACACCGAACTAATTTACTTATCTCTAACACCGAACTAATTTACTTATCTCTAAACACCGAACTAATTTACTGGCAACAATAGTCAACCTAGTCTGTAGCCATTACATTGGCCTTGTATCAAAGCAGGATTGATGAACGCTTCTTACCGCTCAACCATAACAAGCTACGTATACACTCTTTACCTTGCAACAGAGGACCGGTATCGTCACACCAGCACACCGATAACATCAGCTACACCTACGTTAAAGGGGAATGGGCCGGTTTTCTGGACCACTTTCTCCCTCATGTTTAGCCCCCATTACTTTTCAAATGTTAAAATGTTTGCCCCATTAGTTAGTCGATTTTAAGACCTTTCGCATCATTTCTTCGTCAATATTTAAACCTTTCGTGCTATTTAGGTGTCGATTTTTTTCCCTGGCGAACGATAGTGAGCCTGTAATGTTGGAAGAACCGGCCTTTGGCCGAGACATTTTTCTACCGAAAAATGTACAAATTAATGTAGAAGAGGGATCTAATGGATTTTGTTTTTAATTTGATGGAGGAATATGGAGGAAACTAAGAAAATCATAAACAGATCATTAAAAAGGCAAATAAACGGCCCATCTCCCCCTAAGAAAAATAAGTTTCTCCCCCTAAGAAAAATAAGTTAAGATCAGAACAGCAGAACAGTTATTAAGTCTGACTGGAGTTTATATACAAATCGAAACAATGTACCGGTACGCTATAGCATCACAACACAATGTACCGGTACGCTATAGCATCACAACACAATGTTCCGGTTCGCTATAGCATCACAGCACAATGTACCGGTACGCTATAGCATCACAACACAATGTACCGGTACGCTATAGCATCACAAAACAATGTACCGGTACGCTATAGCATCACAACACAATGTACCGGTACGCTATAGCATCACAACACAATGTACCGGTACGCTATAGCATCACAACACAATGTACCGGTACGCTATAGCATCACAACACAATGTACCGGTACGCTATAGCATCACAAAACAATGTACCGGTACACTATAGCATCACAAAACAATGTACCGGTACGCTATAGCATCACAAAACAATGTACCGGTACACTATAGCATCACAAAACAATGTACCGGTACGCTATAGCATCACAAAACAATGTACCGGTACGCTATAGCATCACAAAACAATGTACCGGTACGCTATAGCATCACAAAACAATGTACCGGTACGCTATAGCATCACAAAACAATGTACCGGTACGCTATAGCATCACAAAACAATGTACCGGTACGCTATAGCATCACAACACAATGTACCGGTACGCTATAGCATCACAACACAATGTACCGGTACGCTATAGCATCACAACACAATGTACCTGTACGCTATAGCATCACAACACAATGTACCGGTACGCTATAGCATCACAACACAATGTACCGGTACACTATAGCATCACAACACAATGTACCGGTACGCTATAGCATCACAACACAATGTACCGGTACGCTATAGCATCACACAACTAGAACCAAGCATCCAATATGAGCAACAACAATATGTGGATATCTTTGGATGGCGGGCAAGAAAATAATGTATTCTAAATGGAGTTATATAAAAAAGGCAAAGCCATTTTGAAGAGTGAATCGCACGACAGTAACAAGCAGCCATGTATTATATATAAAAAGGGAAGATCTGCTTGGATGGTCCAGCATTGCTTAGAACTAGTCGAGTACGAATGTAGTTATACAAACAAATATCACACAAAACAATGTTAAACACTGCAACACACAACTAGATTCTAGAACCGAGTTTCTAAATAGACAAAAAGTGAGGGTATACTCCCTTCACAAATTAAGTCACGCACACCACCTCCACCAGAAGTCGTCACCAATATCACAATCCACATTAACTTTTCATTCCAACTTTTTATGTGTGATATTTTTTGGCCGGTTCGAGGACAACGAACTGTCTCAATTTTCATAACTCCACGTCAAGATTTTTTTTTTTTTTTTTTTTATATAATTATATAATAATGTATTGTTCAGTTACCTATCTATGTGAGGCTGGTCTTTATACCTTTATTTTCTTTTTTCAATTTTAGCTTCTACGCTGGTCTGTCTGTCTCATATATTATACAGTATATATAATATAGGTATAATTTTGTTCTGTCAAAAATAGTTTACAAAATTGCAATACAATTATTAGCTTGTATAGTCTAATTTATCCAGGAAAGAGTAACACACATCAAATATATAGCAGACCCCCATACTCCTAACAAATAGGCATACATAACATATATATTTTGGAACCATATTTATCTTCTTTCTACTCCAACACCACCATCACCACCACCACCACTACCTCTGACTCTACAATAAGTTCTCCACCACTATCTCCACCTCGCCATCAAATCATTTACATACTATCACTGATATGTTCACAGTTGCCTCTACAATATCTTACCCTGTCGTCTCTTATTACTCCTTCCCCACCAATATTCCCCTCTTCGCCTTATATTATAACCACCACTAACACTACCTTTGTATCCACATATCACCACCACTAACACTACCTTTGTATCCACATATAAACATCACTAACACTACCTTTGTATCCACATATCACCACCACTAACACTACCTTTGTATCCACATATAAACATCACTAACACTACCTTTGTATCCACATATAACCACCACTAACACTACCTTTGTATCCACATTGTATTGAGGGGAGGTGTGGTGGAGTGGTCTTGCCACTGGCCTGGTAATCCAAAGGTCCCGGGTTCAAATCCCGATGTATCAATGGGAAGATATTATTGGGATAGAATTTGTGCTGTACCTGGTATCAGTGCATTACCACAAGCCCACCGAAACGTCAATAAAATACCCTCATTGTTCCCTGATTAAATAGCACTGTATGAATATTCCCATATTCAAAATATGCTATAGGGGTGCAATGCCTGGTGAGTTATCTGCTCAACAGGTGGCGTTGTGTGTGTGTAAGTGTGAGAGTCCGAGTGTAGGGGGTGAGACAGTGAAGCACGGGAACGAGGTGGCTTCAGAGATGGGGTCGTTTCGGGCCATGAGTGAGCACCGTGCCTCATGTGAAGGCAAGATGGCAGGTGCTCGTTGTACTCTACGTGCTTCACATGTCTCACTCCCTATACTGGAACAAGACCTCACGGGCTTCACTGTTCATTGTAAAGCGGTGAATGTTAAGGCTCTCAGCCTATGCCCGAGAGGAAGTAAGTTGGGGAAAAAAAAAAAAAAAAAAAAAAAAAAAAAAAAAAAACATATCACCACCACTAACACTACCTTTGTATCCACATATAAACATCACTAACACTACCTTTGTATCCACATATAACCACCACTAACACTACCTTTGTATCCACATATAAACATCACTAACACTACCTTTGTATCCACATATAAACATCACTAACACTACCTTTGTATCCACATATCACCACCACTAACACTACCTTTGTATCCACATATAAACATCACTAACACTACCTTTGTATCCACATATAACCACCACTAACACTACCTTTGTATCCACATATAAACATCACTAACACTACCTTTGTATCCACATATAAACATCACTAACACTACCTTTGTATCCACATATCACCACCACTAACACTACCTTTGTATCCACATATAAACATCACTAACACTACCTTTGTATCCACATATCACCACCACTAACACTACCTTTGTATCCACATATAAACATCACTAACACTACCTTTGTATCCACATATAACCACCACTAACACTACCTTTGTATCCACATATCACCACCACTAACACTACCTTTGTATCCACATATAAACATCACTAACACTACCTTTGTATCCACATATAACGCCACTAACACTACCTTTGTATCCACATATAAACATCACTAACACTACCTTTGTATCCACATATAACCACCACTAACACTACCTTTGTATCCACATATAAACATCACTAACACTACCTTTGTATCCACATATAAACATCACTAACACTACCTTTGTATCCACATATAAACACCACTAACACTACCTTTGTATCCACATATAACCACCACTAACACTACCTTTGTATCCACATATAAACACCACTAACACTACCTTTGTATCCACATATAAACATCACTAACACTACCTTTGTATCCACATATAAACACCACTAACACTACCTTTGTATCCACATATAAACATCACTAACACTACCTTTGTATCCACATATAAACATCACTAACACTACCTTTGTATCCACATATAAACACCACTAACACTACCTTTGTATCCACATATAAACATCACTAACACTACCTTTGTATCCACATATAAACATCACTAACACTACCTTTGTATCCACATATAAACACCACTAACACTACCTTTGTATCCACATATAAACATCACTAACACTACCTTTGTATCCACATATAAACATCACTAACACTACCTTTGTATCCACATAAACACCACTAACACTACCTTTGTATCCACATATAAACATCACTAACACTACCTTTGTATCCACATATAAACACCACTAACACTACCTTTGTATCCACATATAAACATCACTAACACTACCTTTGTATCCACATATAAACATCACTAACACTACCTTTGTATCCACATATAAACACCACTAACACTACCTTTGTATCCACATATAAACACCACTAACACTACCTTTGTATCCACATATAAACATCACTAACACTACCTTTGTATCCACATATAAACATCACTAACACTACCTTTGTATCCACATATAAACACCACTAACACTACCTTTGTATCCACATATAACCACCACTAACACTACCTTTGTATCCACATATAAACACCACTAACACTACCTTTGTATCCACATATAAACATCACTAACACTACCTTTGTATCCACATATAAACACCACTAACACTACCTTTGTATCCACATATAACATCACTAACACTACCTTTGTATCCACATATATAAACAACCACTAACACTACCTTTGTATCCACATATAAACATCACTAACACTACCTTTGTATCCACATATAAACACCACTAACACTACCTTTGTATCCACATATAACCACCACTAACACTACCTTTGTATCCACATATAACATCACTAACACTACCTTTGTATCCACATATAAACATCACTAACACTACCTTTGTATCCACATATAAACATCACTAACACTACCTTTGTATCCACATATAAACATCACTAACACTACCTTTGTATCCACATATAAACATCACTAACACTACCTTTGTATCCACATATAAACATCACTAACACTACCTTTGTATCCACATATAAACATCACTAACACTACCTTTGTATCCACACATCACTAACACACCACCACTAACACTACCTTTGTATCCACATATAAACATCACTAACACTACCTTTGTATCCACATATTACATCCACAATCATACATTATCCAACCCCCCACCCCTCCACCTCCACCCCCCACCTACTATGGTGTTGTCTTCGCCATACGCACCCACTTCCACATATATCCACATATAAACCACCACTAACACTACCTTTGTATCCACATATAAACATCACTAACACTACCTATGTATCCACATATAAACATCACTAACACTACCTTTGTATCCACATATAAACATCACTAACACTACCTTTGTATCCACATATAAACATCACTAACACTACCTTTGTATCCACATATAAACACCACTAACACTACCTTTGTATCCACATATAACCACCACTAACACTACCTTTGTATCCACATATAAACACCACTAACACTACCTTTGTATCCACATATAAACATCACTAACACTACCTTTGTATCCACATATAAACACCACTAACACTACCTTTGTATCCACATATAAACATCACTAACACTACCTTTGTATCCACATATAAACACCACTAACACTACCTTTGTATCCACATATAAACATCACTAACACTACCTTTGTATCCACATATAAACACCACTAACACTACCTTTGTATCCACATATAAACATCACTAACACTACCTTTGTATCTACATATAAACATCACTAACACTACCTTTGTATCCACATATAAACCACCACTAACACTACCTTTGTATCCACATATAAACATCACTAACACTACCTATGTATCCACATATAAACATCACTAACACTACCTTTGTATCCACATATAAACATCACTAACACTACCTATGTATCCACATATAAACATCACTAACACTACCTTTGTATCCACATATAAACATCACTAACACTACCTTTGTATCCACATATAAACATCACTAACACTACCTTTGTATCCACATATAAACATCACTAACACTACCTTTGTATCCACATATCACCACCACTAACACTACCTTTGTATCCACATATAAACATCACTAACACTACCCATTACATCCACAATCATACATTATCCAACCCCCCACCCCTCCACCTCCACCCCCCACCTACTATGGTGTTGTCTTCGCCATACGCACCCACTTCCACCATCCTTGCCACCACAATCATTCATTACCCCCACCATTAACTTACTACCACCACCGTAGAAACTCTGCCATCACCATCACCCTTAAGGAAGCTCACCTCGCTTTTTTTCTCTTTCTCTCCCTCTCTCTTTGGCTTGTATCCATTCGGCCCCATTCAGCCTACTGTTTTAAGACGCTTACCCCCATCCAGGTGTCAATCTTTTCCTGGCGAGCAGTAGCGAGCCAGCATATATATTTTTGTTTTGACAGCAAGCTAAATTTGTAAAATTTTCGATAGAAAAATTTCTCCGGCGAAGCCGGATTTCTCCATAGAATGCTGGCTCGCTATCGCTCGCCAGGAAGAAATCGACACCTGGATGGGGATAAACGTCTTAAAACAGTTGGGTGAATGGGGCCGAATGGATACAAGCCAGGGAAAGAGACAAAAGGAGAGAAAGATAAAAACAAGCCGGTGACCCCCCTTAACTCCACCATAATTGACTCCGCTACCTATCATAACCACCTCCATAGTAACCCTTGCCTTTAATATAACTTAGAGCCTTCTTCGTACGCAAGAGATACAGCGCTAGTATGTATATGGACACATAGTGATCTGTTCTACTAAAACCAGCTTCCCTCACAAATTGTAGATAATTCTTCAATATAACAGTTTAAGAGAGAAGATACTATTTTGCCCACTTTGCAATGAGAGTGCTGCGTTATACAGAGTCTCTTTTTTTTTGTTAACCTATAGGATCTCCTTGCAATTGACCGCACGGGTTTTTAGATACTGTTCCGTGTAACTACGTGTAATATTTCCCACTACCATTGTCACCAATACCACCGCAATAATTGCCTTTGCCACTCCCAACACCAGCTCTGTCCTTCCCCATGATAGGACAATGATCACTCTCCCCCGGGTACAATACAGACGTGACACAGGGGTCGCGTGTAGCGGGGCCGGGGGGAACGGGTGAAGGGGGGGAGGGGGGTAGGGAGGGGGAGCTGGAGGTGAAGGAAATAGGGAGGAGATGGAGGGAGAGGTGGAGGTGATGGAGAGGTGGAGGTGATGGAAAGGAGGAGGGGTAAACGGGGGAGGAGGTGGAGGGGGAGCGGGAGGTGGAGGTGATGGGGAGGCTGAGGTGAAGGAATTGGTGAGGGGTGAAAGGGGGGGGGGGGGAGGTGGGGGTGAAAGGGGAAAGGGGAAGGACAGGGTGTGCAGGGAGACAGATGACGAGGGCAGAGAAGGAGATAATATAAGAGGTATGCAATATGTAAAATTAAACACAATAGAAAAATAAAGACAGGGACAGTCATTAACTTCAAATAGACGTCTATGACTTTCATACTGGTACAGGGGAGAATCATCATCATCATGGGGGAGAATACTGACCGAATATGGCTAAATTCCGTTCATAAATGTCTGAAATGTTGTATTTCAAGCAGACGCACAAACACATAGGGTATATACAGTATATGCAATATTTCGAATACACAATGGTAATCACATTTTAATAGGCAACAGAGCAGTTACTGTAAATAATTCTTGCATAATTCAGCCACCACATGAATCAGGTGGTGACATAATATAATAGAGGTGGTGATTCAGGAGGCAAAGGCACACAACACCATTACAAGGATAGAAAGGTTAATCACCATCAATATAACCAATGATCTTATAAACCTTTTTCAGACTCATTGTATACCCCTGATGTTTTGTTTATCTATGTGTATGAAGGAGACACAAAGCAGGTTGCTTATAACGAGTGTCTTCCCCAGAGTCAAAAGAGTGACAGAGCCAAAGTCAAGGGACGTTGTGGTCAAAATGCCTGGACACACGAATTTTAAGTCAATTTAATTCATAGGATGAAGGAAAGATATATTGAGGGAGAGAGTTCCAGAGTTCACTAGTTGAGTAGAAGAAAGACTGAGAAAATTTGCCAATTCTTGGATTGGAGAGTTGGACAGAATAGGAGTGGGCTGTGTTGAAAGGTGGGTGCCTCGCACTCGCCGCAAGGTATGCACTGAGAGTGCTTTGAAGAACACTGATTGTTGTAATAGCGATAGAAGAGTGAAAGAGATGTAACGTTGCGGAGTGTAGAAAGAGATTGTAGGGAACTGGTAAGATGAGTTGAGTTGAGGAGGCGAAATGCTTTTGACTGGACTCTTTCGAGAAGTGCGGTATGGGTGATACCTCCCCACACATGCGAATATTACTCGATACATTGGCGTACTGTGCCCCTATACAGAGCAAGAAGCTGTGCAGGGGTGAAGAACCCACAGAGAAGGTTGAGCACACCTAAATGTGTACTTTGGCCAAAAGAACCAAGTCAATGGAGGGAGATTGGTCTTTTAATGCTATATGTAATATAAACTTATTCTATATTTCTATATATATTCTGTCATTGGGTTGTGGAGGGAAATATATATACTTTTTGAGAAGTCGCAATTATATATATACCGGGTATATAACATTCTTGAAGAACAGGTAACTTTTTCAATTGATAACAATAATGTTTCTCAATTTAAGCAAAGTTTAATTATAAATATATTATTACAAATAATTACAACATAGTTATTTGTAAGTATATCCCAACAACGAAACTAATGCATTTTTCGTTATTTTCCGTTTCCCTATAAAACATATAAATAAACTGTAAACCAATATCACCTACACGTAACATTCCCGCTATACAGTAACACGTAGTACTGATGTAAATAATATAAATATATATAACAGTTGATCTGACCCATCAGGTATCCCGTAACGGAAGTAATCTACTTTAGTTTTTCTCCCGGTCTCAAATTGAAAAAGCTTGTGACCTTGTCGTGCGTATGTGTTGTGTTGCGTGTGTTGTGAGTCAGACGGTCATTCATCGATATTAGTGTGTGTGTGTGTGTGTGTGTGTGTGTGTGTGTGTGTGTGTGTGTGTGTGTGTGTGTGTGTGTGTGTGTGGTTTGTATCCATTTGGCCCAATTCAGCCTACTGTTTTAAGACGTTTACCCCCATCCAGGTGTCAATATTTTCCAGCATATATATATATTTTTGTTTTGACAGCAAGCTAAATTTGTAAATTTTTCGATAGAAAAATGTCTCCGGCGAAGCCGGATTTCTCCATAGAATGCTGGCTCGCTATCGTTCGCCAGTAAGAAACCGACACCTGGATGGGGATAAACGTCTTAAAACAGTTGGCTGAATGGGGCTGAATGGATACAAGCCAGGGAAAGAGAGAAAAGGAGAGAAAGATACAAAAAAAAAGCCGGTCACCCCCCTTAATACTTTAACATAAGAGAAAGCCAGAGAAGAAATTGTGGAGTCTATTAAGATGATTTTAACTTCTAAAGAGAGAGAGAGAGAGAGAGAGAGAGAGAGAGAGAGAGAGAGAGAGAGAGAGAGAGAGAGAAACTGAAACTGGTGGCATTGATGTACTAAAGGCGATCATTAAACTAAAATTAGAGCAACAATCAAAAGAACAATACAAGTATACCCCCCAGAGCATGTCAAGGAGAGAGAGAGAGAGAGAGAGAGAGAGAGAGAGAGAGAGAGAGACAGAGACAGAGACAGAGACAGAGACAGAGACAGAGAGAGAGAGAGAGAGAGAGAGAGAGAGAGAGAGAGAGAGAGAGAGAGAGAGAGAGAGAGAGAGAGAGAGAGAGAGAGAGAGAGAGAGAGAGAGAGCTAGATAACCAGAGTTGAAACTATGGAGGCGGTTAAGGATTGTATATATTCACTTCTAAAGAGAGAGAGATAACTATAGGTAGCGCCAACGAACTTGATAATAATCTGGACCCCTTAACTTCTTATAACTCAAAATGGATGAAAGCATTCGGGCTGACATTTCTATCATTTGGGAAGAGTCCACCAGGAAATAGGTGTGGAAATTTACAGCCAGTTTGCTCAAGGTCCTTTTGAGTTACGACGAGGTCAGTGGTCGAGATAATTGCTACCTATAAATAAACAGATTAGACATTATGGAGTCTGTTAAGGGGAGATTTCCACTTGAGGGACTTTTTTCTTGACCCTTTTCTCCCTTATGTCTAGCCCCATTGCTTTTGAGATGTTAAGACGTTCGCCCCATTAGTTTGGCGATTTTAAGAACCCTCGCCCCATTTCTGTCATTTTAAGACCATTCGTGCCACTTAGGTGTCGATTTTTTCCTGGCGAACGATAGCGAGCCTGTAATTTAAGGGGAACCGGCCTTCGGCCGGGAAATTTTTCTACCGAAAAATGTACAAATTTATCTTGAAAGGGGGTCTAGGGGGAGTAATTTTAAGCTTGATGGAAGTCTAGGGAATCAACTAAAAACCTCCCCTTAAGGGGGTAGTGCTTGTTTTTTGGACCATGTATTTATTGATTAATATATTTTTGATTTTCCTCGCTAGACCTCTAGCAAGCTTGAAAAAACACCCACTAGACCCCCAGTCAAGATAAATTAGTACATTTTTCGGTAGAAAAATGTCCCAGCCGAAGGCCGATTCCCTCCTAAAATTACAGGCTCGCTATCGCTCGCCAGTGAAAAATCAACACCTAAATGGCACGAAAGATCTTAATATCGACAAAGAAATTGGGCGTACGGTCTTAAAATCGCCAAACTAATGGGCCAACAGTATTAAAATCTGAAAACTAAATGGGCTAAACATGAGGGAGAAGGAGATTCATAAAAACGAAAATCACCCCTTTAGAACATAAGAACATAAGACAATGGGAGTCTGCAGAGAGCCGATTGGCCCACACAAGGCAGATCCCTCTCACACCCCAGTCATGATGATTACAAACTACAAATATGCACATGTATAATATACCGTCAAATGGGGTAATTGACCACTTGCGAGTTTCAGGCTATAAGGAAGTTGGAGTTGTAAACATTGATATTTAGCAGAATCACCAGCTAAAATACAGTTGTAGTGCATTCATAAATACATAAAACCCAATTCAACCTACTATTTATCAATCAGAAACCTACATTATTATTGCATTTCTCCTTAATATCGATGTTCACGGCTCCAACTTCCTGATAGCCTGAAATTCGCAAGTGGTCAATTGACTACTTGAGAGTTTCAGGCTATAAGGAAGTTGGAGTTGTAAACATCGATAGTAAATATAGAAATGCAATGCTAATGCAGGTTTCTGATGGCTAAAGAGAATGTTGAATTGGGTTTTATGTATATATAAGTGTACGAAGACTGTATTTTAGCTGGACATTCTGCTAAAATATCAATGTCTACAGCTCCAACTTCCTTATAGCCTGAAACTCGCAAGTGGTCAAGAGAAGACAACTCACCACAACCTCAAATATAAGTATTCTGGATTTCTGTCTTTAGCAAAATTATGGCTTAGTGGGTTGCCATAATTATGGCTTAGTGGGTTGCCATAATTTTGCCACAAACACAAATCCTGAATAATTGTAATTGAGTTTCCAATGAACTGTTCTCAATTGATCACTTGCGAGTTTCAGGCTATAAGGAAGTTGGAGCTGCAGACATCGATATTTAGCAGAATAATCAGCTATAATACGGTTTTAGTACATTTATTAATACATAAAACCCAATTCAACGTACTATTTATCCATCAGCCACCTACATAAGTATTGTATTTGTGTTTAGTATCGATATTTACAGGCCGAACTTCCTTATACCCTGAAACTCGCAAGTGGTCAAATTGACTACTTGCGAGTTTCAGGCTATACGGAAGTTGGAGCTCTAGACGTCGATATTAAATAGAAATGCAATAATAATGTAGGTTTCTAATGGACATAGAGTAAGTTGAATTGGGTTTTATGTATTAATAAACGTACTCGGACCGTATTTTAGCTGGTAATTCTGCTAAATATCGATGTTTACGGCACCAACTTCCTTATAGCCTGAAACTCACCAACGGTCAATTGTCCCAGGTATCCACAATTAATAATAATCATAAATTATATAACTACACCATCCCACTCACCCCAAACACAAACTGCGTGTGGATACATACCGGTACCTGGAACGAAACAAATGATAGATTAGCACAATTTAGTTTAGGGACCCCACCGGCTCTTGTTTTATCTTTCTCTCCTTTTCTCTCTTTCCCTGGCTTGTATCCATTCGGCCCCATTTAGCCAACTGTTTTAATACGTTTATCCCCATCCAGGTGTCGATTTCCTCCTGGCAAACCAGCATTGTATGGAGAAATCCGGCTTCGCCGAAGACATTTTTCTATCGAAAAATGTACACATTTAGCTTGCTGTCATATATTTTTTTTTTTTTTTTTTTTTCTATGTGATTGAGGGAGGCAAAAGGCATAACTGCCTATAGCGAGTGCCTCCCCCATAGTTGAAAGAGTGACAGGTCGAGTCAAAATGTATATATATATATATATATATATATATATATATATATATATATATATATATGCTGGCTCGCTACCGCTCGCCAGGAAAATATTGACACCTGGGTGGGGGTAAAAGTCTTAAAAAAATAGGTTGAATGGGGCCGAATGGATGCAAGCCAAAGAGAGAGGGAGAGACAGATAAAAGAAAAGCGAGGTGGGCTCCCTTAATGCTGGAACGTTTATAATTCATATTTTCATTAATTATCGTCACTTGGCTACCAAAAAGGTTATTCAAAACCCTCAAATATAAATACTTGCCACATAACATATGTAAAACAACAGATATTGAGAACAACTAATTGAGTGTGGCACAGCAAATTTAAAATAAAAAAACAGAAAAATAGCAATTCATATTGTCTTCAAATACATGTTAGAATCTCAGAGTCCCTAACACCATGGAAATATTATTTTATAAAGTTTACATTAATCATCCGGTAATAACCGTATTATATTTAAGTTTTGAAACTTAATGAACTTTCATACAAAACCACATTAAAAGAGAGGTCAGAAGAGAAAGATTGTAAACAAAAGACATCTATATAATAATTTCGATTGTCTGTCTGTCTGTCTGTCTGTCTGTTCTTTATAGGCGGCCGCAGTTTTTAAGCTAGAGCGTTCATACTTGGTATGCATAGTAAGGGGGTCCCTAGGCAGGTTTTAGTGAAAACATGAATTCCCCAGGGTGAAAGGGACGGAGAAAATGGGCGCGAAATCGGAAAAAGGGCCGTTTGGGGCAGAAGGAGGCCTCCGATCGAAAAGGTGTATGGAACGAAAGTTGTTCGCAGCCCCCCAAAATGGGGGTACGGATGAGGTCAGATCCAAAATCGGAGGTCATTTAGTGGCCGAAATCGAGGTCGCCGTTTAATGAGGCACAGGGAGGTCGAGGCCGGTGTGGTAGTAGTGATTGATAATGGTGATTATGGTAGTAGTAGTGGTGGTAGTAGTGATGGTGATTATGGTGATTACCCGGGCAACGCCGGGTACCCCTGCTAGTCTATATAATATTTTAGATTGTCTGTCTGTGTGTGTGTGTTCTTAACAGGCGGCCGCAGTTTTGGACCTGGGGAGCTGAAACTTTGCATGTGGGTGTCAATTGACCTGGGTCAGGTCATAGAGGGGGCGAGGCCACGATCGGAGGTCGTTTCGAGGCCGAAATTGAAAAAAAAAAATGAAAAAAACAAAATGAAAAATATGGCCGTTTGGGGCAGGAGGCCTCCGATCGAAAAGGTGTATGGAACGAAAGTTGGTCGCAGCCCCCCAAAATGGGGATACGGATGAGGTCAGATCCAAAATCGGAGGTCATTTAGCGGCCGAAATCGAGGTCGCCGTTTAATGAGGCACAGGGAGGTCGAGGCCGGTGATTATGGTAGTAGTAGTATTGTGATGATTGTGGTAGTAGTGATTGATGATGGTGATTATGGTAGTAGTAGTGGTGGTAGTAGTGATGGTGATTATGGTGATTACCCGGGCAACGCCGGGTACCCCTGCTAGTACGGTATATAGTTAAACAAAGCGCACAAAATATGCAGGAATATAGGAATAATAGAAACACTACTTAAATTTCATGACATATTGAAATAATACCAAACATGTAAGAACAAACAAATTAAATCTGACCTCCATAGCCCACAAACCTTACCTGTACGACCGGTAAGGAAGTAATACAAATAAATAAGTATAATAGCAACACAAGCCCTTGGGAGAGGAACTAATAAAATAAATAAGTTAATATAATAATAACCGCAAAACCTTGACCCTTCAAAGGATAGCAAATTAACTACGGTACCCTACAAGACAAAACAAAAAAATGATAAATAAAATAAATAAATAAATAAATAAATAAATAAATAAATAAATAAAAAATAAAAAATAATAAAGTGACATTTGCGGAGTACAACATATTTGTCCTTCAGGAAGTGTACAGTATGACACGTGTGGCGGGAAATATGTGATATACCAACACTAAAGAAATGGAGGGGTGGTGTGTGAGTGAGAGAGAGAAAGAGAGAGAAGGGGGGAGGGGGGGGGGGGGGTAAGTATGACTGGACAACCAAAGAGGACATGAAACTAATTTGAAAAACTATAATGAACAAAATACAAAAAATAAACATGTAATAGAGACACACCACATATACAAATAAGGTGGAAGGGAGAGAGAAAACATGAAGAAAATAGGAAGAAGGGAATGGGGAAAGATAAATGAAGTAAATATAAAATGCTATAACAAATTTCGTATTAAAGGTCAATACGTTCCTTTCCCTATTATATGCAGCAATGTTACTACTGTCTCCCACATAAGTTATATTTATAATAGAAAAACAAAAATAATAATATATATATATATATATATATATATATATATATATATATATATATATATAAAGCATAATACAAAACTTACCATTAACACATTTTGGTTATTAATGTTTATGGGTAGTAGTTCCTGGCATACTTCTTTATTATTTGGTCACCACTCCCTACCACATACCCATCTTCCACATAATTATAGAGGTCCTTACTCCGTATACCAGTTAGACACAACCACACTGTCTTCCTTATACGCAAGGTCACCACTCCCTACCACATACCCATCCTCCACATAATTATAAAGGTCCTTACTCCGTATACCAGTTAGTCACAACCACACTGTCTTCCTTATACGCAAGGTCACTACTCCCTACCACATACCCATTATCTCCATATTATAACGGTTCCTACGCCTTATACCAGTTAGAGCCACTATCGCACTGTCTTCCCTATACGCAAGGTCACTACTCCCTACCACATACCTATCTCCATATTATAACGGTTCCTACTCCTTATACCAGTTAGAGCCACTATCACACTGTCTTCCTTATACGGTACATGAAGTCAATACACCCTACCACCTACCTAACCTCCATTCATTTTTATAGGTCACTACACCCTACCAATTATAGTTACTACACACTACCCCATTTTCTTTCCTATATCATTATAAGGCCAGTACCCTCTACCATATAATTATAAAGGTTATTACACCCTACCCTGTATAGTCACTACACACTACCCCATTCTCTTCCCTGTAATATAATATCACTGCTCCCTACCACATAAAAAAGGGTTACTACTCCTTATCACACTCCTCTTTCCTCCCTCCTACATTCTTCTTCTATAAAATGTATGGTCACTACCCCCTACTACACTTTTCTCCAGTATATGTGGTCTTTTAATATCACTATACCGAAATTCTGATCCATTTTCACAGAGCTGTCTCATTGTTCTAAAATGTTATTTTGTTCTACTCGGATAATGTTTAAAATCTACGAAAGTAAAATCAACTCAAACCTGTACATTTCTTCGTAAAATCTATAAGTGAGTCAGTAAACTTGCAACAAGAAGATTGTATAAATCTAATAATTTCCAATTTATTGGGGCTAAAAATATATACAATCAAAGAATCATACAGATGTGCGACCCTATATAATTCAATTACATATCACTATCACTATAATCTCTATGTAACTTTTAACTTGACTAATATAGTCTTTTTGTTCAAGCTGGTGGTAATTGCTATCTCGCCATCCTGATTACTCGACTATTACCACCAAGACTGTGTGGCTAAATATGTTCCTAATTATGAAAACTTGGCATTAATATGACGCAGAGATTTAGTAGTATCATATTTTTACATTAAGAATCGAAAAATCAAATGCTAAGGGATTCAATATACTATGAGCTCGAGAAAAAACAAAAAAACAAACAATGCCTATCAAAAAGAGCTGAACAATGAATGAAAGTATTTAAACACCGAACAAGTAAAAGAAGCATACATTATAAGGATCCAACCGCTAAGACACAAAAACTGGTTTAATCGTTCAGTAAGGAATTAATAAACAACCATTGATTAATAAAATATGACTAAAGATGTTGCTACGAGGATATGAAAAAACAACTGGGCACCTAACCAATATACCTGAATGAGAAAATGGGGCTTAACAAACGAAAATTAAGATACTATCAAACAATTAGCATCAAAACCATACCTGACAAATTTGGGCTGAGCAAACGAGTACGAGAATATAAACAAACAAGTAAGTTCCTGATGAAAGAGACCAACTCACACAATAATGTTATCATACACAAACAAACGAACATCAACAGGAACCCGCAACGGACAAATTAGGTCTAAACAAACGACCACGAGAATGTAAACAATTGACTACTTGCGAGTTTCGTTCTACTGTATATAAGGAAGTTGGAGCTGTAGACATCGATAATGAGCAGATTTACCAGCTATAATATCTATCTATCTATCTATCTATATGCTCAGGCCCAATCCCCATTTTGGGGGTAGCCGACTCAAGACAGAAGCAAGAACAGGGAAAACACAAAAACAACATAAAACAAAAAATAAACACAGACAAAAAACACAAACCCTCACACACCCAGGTCCCCCAGGAGAAGACCCAGAGACCAGGGTTACAGCTATAATATGAGTATACTAAATCTATAAATACATAAAACCCAATTAAATATACTTTTTAGCCATCAGAAACCTACATTATTATTGCATTTATATTTACTATCGATGTCTACAGCTCCAACTTCCTTATAGCCTGAAACTCGCAAGTGGTCAATTGGGCAGGACTGAACTGAAGAGCACCAACAATAAACAATAACTGACAAATTAGGACTACGAAAATATAAACAAACCAATGAGCCCCTGACAAAAGAAAAAATACAAGAAAACGAAAATGATAACATACGCAACGAAAATCAAAATATATAAATAAACTAGCACCAGCAATAACCAGTAGCTGTTCGACAAATTAGGGGTAAACGAACGACTACTTCAGAAACTATGTCAACAAACAAGTGAGCAGGACTGACGAGGACTGAGGTATGACTGGTGGTGGTGTGGGTATAGTGTGGATGGCCTTGGTTGACTATTGACCCCTTGTGCCCACCTTCCTTTAGTGTGTGTGTCTCTCTCCGGTATTCTGTAGACTGTGGTATTAACCCTTTCACGCATATTACGCGATTTTGAGCCTATTGGGATACTTTAAAGCCTTTGTTACCATCAGGGGTATTTATAAACCTTTAGTTTAGTTACTTCAACCTCTGCAGTTGTCTTTGAGTTAGCTGTGGGCAGAAAACTAATTTTGGAGAGGTAATTATAAGAGTGAGAGAACTCTATATATTATTGTTAATCTGGCAACCTCTGCGTCATAAAAGCGTGAAAGGGTTAACATCACAACACGTACCCTCATCACACGTTCACAATGCGTAATTAGCAACATATAATTACCATAATATCATCACAAGCCTACAACCGCATATTACAACAATCAACCAATCAATCAATCAATCTTTATTTCGTATTAAACAACTAATACATATACCTTAAACATACATAATACAAATACATATATACCGTACAGCATATATCTCCTTAAATCTCCCCAAGACATTCACTTACATAATATAACCATAACTCATTCTTATAACACGTACAGTTGCCAAGACATTAATTAACCAGTCAAATATGTTGTCAATGAGTAACAGGATTTAAAGCTGTTGTAGGCTTTTATATAACTTGATGGTGAGCTTGATACGAGTTGACCCTTTTGTAATACTGTTGTTTGAAGTGGGTAACATATAATTGGTTATGATAATTAAATACAACAAGGTCTAGACAGCGTTTGCCTCAGATTTATGTTTTGACACTGTACATTAATCACATTTCTATAATCTTACCACAGTTCGTATCTTCATCAAAATCTGTGCCCCGCTTACTCCCATATCACCACAACACTCGTAATCTTACCAAACACCCACCATAATTACCATAATATACTGTACAACTTCTATAGACAAACATATAGGCACCTTTACATAATCATAACAAGCCTTCTTCTTCACGATAATATTACCATCACAACATCACCATAGCATCTAGCATCACCATCCCACATCACTTGTACCCTCACCACCACCACCACCACCATAATATTCGTACTCCCAAACATTCATAGCTTTTCTGCCGCTACTGTATAGCATTCTGGACAGGTTCCACAGTCCCCACCTTTGTCAATAGAAATGCTTCACTTCACCACAGCATTTAGCCCCCCCTCCCCCCCCAACACACACACACCTCTCTCTCTCTCTCCCTTATATAGCATCTCAGGATCACAACCTATCAATAGTAAGCTACATAACAGCTACACAACTATTGCATTACCCCTACACACACCATACACCCCAACCATATAACATACCCATTATATATATATATATATATATATATATATATATATATATATATACTGGATTTCCGGGATCTTCCCTACTTTGTTTTTGCTTGAGTTACATAATATATCTTGAAAGAATAATGAAATATATGGATTGCTCTTCAACACTATCTTATTACAAAATTTTAAATATCTCCACGTTTGCAATAACAATAGTAATTAGAATATAGTTTTCCTCTCTGAAAGCACGCCAGCCATGCCAAAACAATTAGAACAAGCAATTCAGTTCTTCAGGAGTATTTATTTCAATTGTTCTTTGTCGACTGTCAAGTCTTAAATTTGTTTTTTTATCAATGCATGGTGTGTTATATCAAAATACAGTAGAATACAAGAGGGTAGGTACTGTAAACAATATATTGCCTTGAGTTAAAGGTAGAATAAGAGAAGCTTTTAGATTATACTAGGCAAAGTTAAGCCAGTTTAGAATACGTTATTTTAGGGTAGGTCATGTTAGGGTACCGGTAGGCTATTTTTGGCTAGTTGGGGTTAGTGAGGCATAAGTTAGGTTGATTTACGTTATTTCTGATCTTATTAACATTACATGATCTTGAGGAAAGTAAGGTCAGCTTTGGGTTATCTGAAGGCATGAAGTTGAACAGACAAAACACCACATCACATAAACCAAGGGACTCGAATACCAAGACAAATTGTGCGAGTGTAGAAGCGAGAAAAGCGTGACATAACTCGGAGATAAGGAACTATTTGTACGAAACCAGTTATTATGACGAAAGTGCGAGACATCATCATTGCTACCAGCATTAGCAGGAATGAAATAAGATTTTTGTTTGTGATGTAACTGGCAAAATGGGCGACACATTTATAAAGGGAAAGCTTACTTTGTGTAAAGAAAAATATAAAAATGTAAGACATTAATTAGGTGACACATCATAATCATCCGACTCCATGAGGCTACTGTTAATGGTGAACACATTTGTTTAATTATTATATTTTTCCCACCAACCAACTTCACTTCTAAACTCAATTAATGAAATCAACAAATAGATCTTCAACAAACACCCGTAAGTTAACTGAGTTAATTTCCTTACGTAATAGCTAATAACTGATTTACTACTGCCAATATAATATTTTTGTGATCGTATATTTGACATTTTTTTTACTTGAACTGATTTCCATAACATTTACTAGACCTCAACATTTATGGCGACTGATCTGGTTGACTGCATCTACTTGTTTATCACTGTACCACTTCATAACACACGAAGTATTATCTTCTTTATATAATTGTTAGTGAAAGGAGAACCAGCAATCTGTGACAGCTACCTTCTAAAGTGTGTAAGTATCTTGTGTTTGTGCGATGATCCACAGAGGTTTACTGCTATTGTCTGTTGTGGAGTAAAGGTAACTGTATTGGGGAAGGAAGGCCAGGATATATATGAGAGAGAGAGAGAGAGAGAGAGAGAGAGAGAGAGAGAGAGAGAGAGAGAGAGAGAGAGTGTGTGTGTGTGTTACTCAGTTACTTGTTCGTCAAGGGGAATCCACGCAATGCGAGCTAAGCTCATTATTATCACGCCTCCTTAACTGGGAATGTATTGCGTGAAATGCATGTTAAGTGTTTTATGTATTGTTGGAATGGCTGTGGATGTGTGTGTAGTCTGTATTTTAGCCAATTAGCGACATCGGAAACGAAGGCTTAGGGTGGATCTGTATGGTACCATTCTCACTATAGACGGTACCGTCTCGCCCGAAGGCTTAGGTAGCCATCAGCTTAGGTGAACCATATGATACCCATCTCGCCTTGTACCATAGTGTGTGTGTGTGTGTGTGTGTGTGTGTGTGTGTGTGTGTGTGTGTGTGTGTGTGTGGTTGGTGTGTGTGTGTGTGTGTGTTTTATAGGTGTTGTGGTTGTTGGTACACTATTACCGTTATTTACCACTCTGCTGCTCAAGGGGTCAATTACAGCAACACAACACCACAACCCATCTTTTACGGCCACACCAATGATAAAATGACAGTATAACAGGAGGAAGAGGCAATTAGGAGAACCACTTACATTAATCGATACTATACCAATAAGAGCAGTTATGCAATATCAATCAGTTATGAGAGTAATAATTAATCAAACAAAGCCATAACATAAGGAGGTACGAAATATGAACTAACTCCCAATAGACAATTCTAATACCGGTAATTATAATTATAACACAATTCTAGACATAATTCTAATACAGCTATAAAAAAGCACATAACTTCTAGTCCCATTAAATGTGGAATGTGTGGATTAAATATAACATTTAACACTACAATTTAGCGTAAGCTGCCTAGCATGGAATAAGCATGAGGACACCTTTTTGCCATTTATGCTGGCTAAAATTAAACGATTATATGCAGCTTAGGAAGAACCGATTTTTTTCAGAGGATTTGTTGGGGTCGTATTTACCCTTTCAAGTCTTAGAAGTAGGTTATAAGCCAAAGAACATCATCTAAAAATAACCAAAATATGATGAAAATTACGTCATGGTGGTGAAGGGGTAAGTAATGAATGGGACATAATATATTTCATTACGGTATAAACATTGTGACGGTGACCACTTTGAGTCCGCATATTTCAATAACACGTAGTGACCATATAATACGGTATATAATTGACGGTGTGTGGATGAGTGTGAGAATACTGGCCAGAACGGTGTGTGAAGTATAGTTCTCAGGGTCACACATATTACACACACACATACTATACCGTCACCTCCCCCCCCCCCCCCCCCCCCCACACACACACACACACACACACACACACACACACACACACACACACACACACACACACCACACACACACACACACACACACACACACACACACACACACACACACACACACACACACACACACACACACACACACACACACACACACACACACCCCACACACACACACACACACACACATTTAAGTGTCTGTACTGTACGTGCGAGGCCTTTCCTGGTCTTCTAACGTGGTTAAGTGGGCAGTGGTGATGCAGTACTGTTGGTGTTTAGATAGTATTATTAGACTAAATGTGTACCTTCATGTGTGAACACATATGCTCATAAACAAATCATGCCTTTCTCCCAGATACGATTAACTTGGACTATTATAGAGGCTTCTGCATTATTATCCACATTATATAAGTTTACTTTTATCCAAATCAAATAAGCTTGCCTTCGCTAGGGTACTAATTGCCAACGTAAGGATTCGACCCAGGGCCGGCAGTTAAGGAAGTAGAAACACTAACCATTCGACCACTGTGGCTACGCTACGATTGAGAGATAACTGCGATTGTAAGATATACAATGGAGGCATGTTTAATAGTTATTTGATGTCATATTTCCCCTTTGTTAAACAGCCCAGAAGGAAAGGTACAAGGTGGGGGAGCCATACAGTAGCCTGAGAGGGGTGAAGACCATAACGCTGCCAATAAGAATATGTCATATTTATTGTAGTCTTATGTATTATTTTATTGTATTCTCATATGGAATTATATTCTGGTTATAAAGGCCCTGGGTTAGTTCATCAAGCTGACTGAAATAGCTTCACCCCTTTGATTTTTGAAGTCCTTCGTGCGGCAAATAAAAATATCTATTAGCCAGAGAGTAGGGAAAATATATTGGCTGCGCTTCCAACGCCTTTGAATGATCTAACAAATTATGACCAATTAAATAACTTTGGCGAGAGCGTTGCCCCTGCTGATTACATGTCCTCAAATTTATGCCACCTCACTCAGAAACCAATGTACAGTAATGTTAGTTCACACCGTGGTTAGAACATGGGTTGTATGACTCTCCTAACCCATATTATATTAACCTTCAACAGAAAAGAACAAAAGTTGATCTGAAGCAGTAATGTTACCTTGGTCATTATAATTGTAGCCTACAAGTGTTAAATACACGAACTGTATTATTAGGTCTGGAACTATGCTAAGCAAGTTCAAATAATCCTTTCTAGGTACTCCTTAGTATATCAAATTACACTATCATATATCTATCTATCTATCTATCCATCTATCTATATATTATGTAAGTACTCGCATGTATACCTGTGGCCAGTACACATATAGTATAATTATAGCCTAGTGTCTTTAACTTATAGCAAGTCCGCAAATACAAAATACCTTACCCAAATTCTATCTATATATATATATTATGTAAGTACTTGCATGTATACCTGTGGCCAGTACACATATAGTATATAGCCTAGTGTCTTTAACTTATAGCAAGTCCGCAAATACAAAATACCTTACCCAAATTCTGCCATAAACAAATCCCCGCGATACAATACAAAATACCTTACCCAAATTCTAGCCATAAACAAATCCCCGCGATACAATACAAAATACCTTACCCAAATTCTAGCCATAAACAAATCCCCGCGATACAATACAAAATACCTTACCCAAATTCTAGCCATAAACAAATCCTCGCGATACAATACAAAATACCTTACCCAAATTCTAGCCATAAACAAATCCTCGCGATACAATACAAAATACCTTACCCAAATTCTAGCCATAAACAAATCCCCGCGATAAAATACAAAATACCTTACCCAAATTCTAGCCATAAACAAATCCCCGCGATACAATACAAAATACCTTACCCAAATTCTAGCCATAAACAAATCCCCGCGATACAACACAAAATACCTTACCCAAATTCTAGCCATAAACAAATCCCCGCGATAAAATACAAACCTTCCACCAACCTCCCCGTAACCAGTATAGGGGGTCAAGGGCCGGCAGGACAATCAACTATTCCCACACAGAGAGAGAGAGAGAGAGAGAGGAATGAGGAGGTGCAAAACAAGTAGATCAACTTTGGCTAAAACCACACACACCCGTTCCAACACTCACTCACTCACTCACTCACTCTCACTCTCTCTCTCTCTCTCTCTCTCTCTCTCAGGTAAATTGCCATGCTCTGGGGGCTATACTTGTATTGTTCTTTTGATTGTTGCTCTACTTTTAGTTTAATGATCACCTTTATCACAACATCAATGCCACCAGTCTGATGGAGGTCTAGGGAGGAAACTAAAAAGACAATAAATACATACATACATACATACATGAGACAATAAATACATACATACATACATACATGAGACAATAAATACGCCCATCCCCCCTTGAGCCAGGTTCTGAAGCAGTTGGGATATAATAAAAGCGCTGTATCGTTTCATATGCGTTCAACACAGATTCCAATAGATGCATAGCTGTTAGTGGTCACGATTGTACACTATCCCTCTTCATTTAAACCTTCACCGCCGCGACAGTAACAGAGACAAATAATTGATCTCTGAACAAATATGGCTGGCTTACTAATTTGGGTTTACGTTAATGTGGAGAAGATGTGAAGAAGGAAGAAGTGGAAGAGGAGAACACACACACACACACACACACACACACACACACACACACACACACACACACACACACACACACACACACACACACACACACACACACACACACACGAAAGAGAGAGAGAGAGCGAGAGAGAGAATTAGATGAATATACACATAGGACAATCTGCTTGATGAACGTGAAAAAAAAATGAAATACCGGTACTGCACTATTATCATTATGCGGTCATATAACTTACAGTAATTTGTTCACAGCTACATAAAATACATAGGTGTGTGTGTGTGTGTGTGTGTGTGTGTGTGTGTGTGTGTGTGTGTGTGTTACTCAGTTACTTGTTCGTCAAGGGGAATCCACGCAATGCGAGCTAAGCTCATTATTATCGCGCCTCCTTAACTGGGAATGTATTGCGTGAAATGCATGTTAAGTGTTTTATGTACTGTTGGAATGGCTGTGGATGTGTGTGTAGTCTGTATTTTAGCCAATTGGCGACATCGGAAACGAAGGCTTAGGGTGGATCTGTATGGTACCATTCTCACTATAGACGGTACCGTCTCGCCCGAAGGCTTAGGTAGCCATCAGCTTAGGTGAACCATATGATACCCATCTCGCCTTGTACCATTTTTGCCAACCCCAGATGGGACGTCACAACGTCGTCCACTTATTCCAGGTACCTATTTACAGCTAGGTGAACTGATGCTAACACATGAAAGGAGACAAGCCCAATTTGTCTCCGCCCGGCCAGGGATTGAACCCCCGACCCCTCGGGTGTGAGACGAGAGCTCTACCTACTAGGCTACGGGCTGTGTGTGTGTGTGTGTGTGTGTGTGTGTACAAAGGAGTACAAAGGAAATCAAGCAACAACAGCTCTAGTGACCCTTCTAGGCTGCTTGTCCTCCAAAACACTGAGGATCAAGTGTCCAAACAGTGGTTTAGATTGGGAAAGGGAACTACTGCCCTGGAACTAATATCCGTGGCAGGATTAAGAAGTTAGTAGGGGACAGATGGGTTAGTAACTGATGGGAGTTTAAAATAAAGGTATTCATTTACAAACGCAGGCAGTCAGTCGCGGGTTTGATGCGAGATATTTGTCTAGGCGAAGTTTAAATGAATCAACGGTGCTGCAGTCTATGACATCTCGGGGAAGCCCATTCCACAAGTTGACAACTCGATTGAAGAAGAAATTCTTAGCTTCGTGTGAGTTAAAAGATTTACCAATAATTTTGCAACCGTTTCCCCGCGTGTAATTAGATTGGTCGATAGTGAAGTACTTACTACAGTTCATATTGTCGATGCCTTTGATGATTTTGAACACTTGAAGTAAGTCGCCTCTTAATCTCTGCTCGGTTAAAGGAAATAGATGTAATTCTCTAAGACGCTCCTCGTATGGTTTGTTCTTTAGGCTAGGTATAATTTTTGTAACTCTACGTTGAACTCGTTCTAGCTTGTCTATATCTTTTTGGTAATAAGGGCACCAGGATTGAACGCAGTATTCAAGAAGAGGGCGGACTAAGGAATTGTAAAGGGTTAGGATAACGTCTTTGGATTTATGCTCAAATGACCTGCCTATAAAGCCAATTATTTTGTTTGCCTTCTTAACAACTTCTGAACATTGTTGGCTCGGTTTTAGGTTACTCGATATTGTTACTCCCAGATCGGTTTCTCTGTTTACATTCTTAAGCTGTGTGTGTGTGTGTGTGTGTGTGTGTGTGTGTGTGTGTGTGTGTGTGTGTGTGTGTGTGTGTGTGTGTGTGTGTGTGTGTGTGTGTGTGTGTGTGTGTGTGTGTGTGTGTGTGTGTGTGTGTGTGTGTCTGTGTGTGTGCGTGCGTGTTGCATTTTTAATAACGATATTTTTTCCACTCCATTCATTGCAAGCTGGAACAATGTGTGGATCGCTATTGATGAAGGCCACACGGCATTATAACACACGAGGCTCAGGTAAATCGACAACACCTGCAACCTAAACTAACGCAACATCCACCGAACACGTTAGGTATAAAATAAACAAAGGTAAAAAGTAAAGGAATTAAAGTAACTTATGAAAACAGAACGAAAGAATGAAAATAATAAGACCGTATAGAAAATGGTAACCGAGCTAGTCACAGAGAATGGTGGCAAGCTGAGGGAAAGTAGCTCATACTGTTTTAATTCTCATAAAACAAAACACGATTTTTGCTAGGTTATTAAACACAGTTCACATATACAATCTATCTATTTATATATCTACTTATCTATCTAACTCACTCTCACACTCTCTCATTATATATACTGTATATATATATATATATATATATAATATTATATACACTATATTGACGCAGTTTGACAGTTTATTCTGGCTATCATTTCAAGAGTCTATACAGTTTAGGAAGGATTTGTAGGAAATAATAGGGTAAAGACTATCTCAATTAACCTTCCAATTTTCATATAACCTTCCTAATCTGAATAAAATTGTCTAATAATAGTCAGAAAACAGAACAGAAATGCATAATGCGTAAAGGGTTAAAAAGGGGTTAATGTTTTTGGGTTAATATGGCAAGAAATTCAAGCAATCAATCTTTCCTTCATCCTAGGACTTGTAGACTGCTTTAACCCCAAAGCTAAATATAATCGTCCAATAATCGTCAGATTAAATATAATAAACGTCACCCCGCACTGGAATGGTTAAGGGGTTAGTGCTTACTTTTTGGTCTATATATTTATTTATTTATTTATTTTTGAGTTACCTCGCTAGACCTCCATCAAGCTTAGAAAAACACTCCCAAGACCCCCTTTCAAGATAAATTTGTAAATATATCGGTAAAAAACAAATCCCGGCCGAAGGCCGGTTCCTTCTAAAATTAGAAGCTCCCTATTGCTCGCCAGGAAAAATTTGACACCTAAAGGGCACGAAAGATTTTCATATTGACAAAAAAATGATGCGAAAGGTCTCAAAATCGCCAAACTAACGGAACGAACGTCTTAAAACCTCACAACTAATATGCTAAACATGAGGGAGAAGGGGGTCCAGAAAAAGCGAGTAGTACCCCCTTAAAATTCGTGTGTCCATGCATTCTGACCCCAATGTTCCTCGAATTTGGCTCTCTATCACTCTTTTGGCTTTGAGGGAGACACTTGTTACAGACAGCCTGCCTTTTGTCTCCTTCATGTTCATAAAAATGTGAACCCTTTCAGTTCCGGTGCGTCCTTTTAACTTTATTCTGGCAACTATTAGAAATGTTTTCCAGTTTTAAAAGGGCTTCCAGCAATTAACAGGACGCGAGCTATCACACGTAACCCTTTTTACTACCTCAGATCCCTCTTAAACTGCACAAAATTGTCTAAATATACCAATAGTATAATGAAAAGACGTCACCGGTACAGAAGGGGTTAATGAGAGCAAAATGACGACCAACAGTAAACGGATTGTTGTGGTCACAGAGAGAGAGAGAGAGAGAGAGAGAGAGAGAGAGAGAGAGAGAGAGAGAGAGAGAGAGAGAGAGAGAGAGAGAGAGAGAGAGAGAGAGATTGGTTGCTCGCAAAACTGAGTCCCTTTTTTTCTAGTAATTAGCATTCTATTTTGTTCAATAATTCCAACGTCTCCCTCTCGGGCATAGGCTGAGAGCCTGTACATTCCAAGATACATAGTCTATGTAGTTAGTCTATGTATCTTGGTACATTCAACCGCATTTGAACGGTGAAGCCCGTGAGGTCTCGTTCCAGTCCAGGGGGCTAGACATGTGAAGCACTTTAGATGCAACCAGCCCCGGCCATCTTGCCTTTGCAGGATGCATGGGGCGGGTGTTTTTTTAAGTTTGATGGGAGGTCTACGGAGGAAATTAAAAATAATATTAAAAAATACATAAATGAGCAAATAAATACGGCCATTCCCCCTTAATGAGAGCCACATGACGACCAGTGAGCGAAGTGTTGTTGTGGTCATACAGTTTATCACACATCCTTGGACCCTTTACGTAACATTCCGACGCGCGCTAGGCTACTTTTACACTCAAAAGTAGAACACGTCTGCTGTCTTGTCCACATTATTGGCCTTTTAAAATTTGCTGGACAACCTGAAGTACCTCTAAACAAAATGTCATATATATATATATTATATATATACAGGGTGTTCCAGTAATGCTTTTCATAAATTATATGGTGGACTCATTAGACAAAAATAAGAATACATTACTCTATGAACATGAGGTTGAGTATTTATAATAACGGAGTTATTACACGATTTAAGTATAACAAACACAACCACATGATTACCGCCTGGCTAGAGCCGGCAAAGATGGCTTCCATGCTACCCCCTGGTACTGTTACCATTCTAGCGGTTTGTATCCAATCGGCGTTCTCTCTTCAGGCTAGCGAGCGGTAGCGAGCTGATGTTTTCGGTAGGAAAATCAAATCCGGCGAAGCCGGACCGATTTTTCTACCGAAAAGTCAGATCGCTACTGCTCACTATCTTGAGGCTAGCAAGCGATAGCGAAGGCCAAATGGATATAATCCACTAAAATGGCAACATTACCCCTTGGACTGAATGGCATTGTATCTATCGTTAACTTAAATCGTGTAATAACTCCGTTATTATAAATACTCAACCTCATGTTCATAGAGTAATTTATTCTTATTTTTGACTGATGAGTTCACCATATAATTTATGAAAAGCATTACTGGAACACCCTGTATATATATATATATATATATATATATATATATATATATATATATATAGTCAATTTTAAGACCTTTCGTGCCACTTAGGTGTCCAGTTTTTCCTGGCGAGCGATTGCGAGCCTGTAACCGTCTTGGTGGTGTAATGGTTAAGGTGTCTAAAAATTTGTGTGTGTGATAACCCGGGTTCGAATCCTGGTGGATCACATATATCCTTTCAATTAATTTCATCGGAGGTGTTAGGTGTTGTAGTGAAATTAATAAAAAATAGATTTAGGAGGAATCGACCTTCAGCCGGAACACATTTCTACCGAAAAATGTACACATTAATCTCGAAGGGAGGGGGAGGGGGGGGGGGGCCTTTGGGGTAATTTTTAAAGATTGATTGAATTCTAGGGAGCAAACTGGAAATCTCCCCTTAAAATACGAGTTACAATGACCAAGAAACTATTTTGCCAGTTTTCAAGTCTGGATAGGCTATAGTGAACGGGTTATTGTTTTCATACGGGAATCCTTTCGTTGATCCTTTGTTATTTTATCCTCAATATTACAACACTATTTTGATAAGGTTAGCAAAGGCCTCTCACAGTCAAAGGGGTTCAAACTATCTTATGCAATTATGCTTTGTTTCGTGTATACAAACAGAGAGAGAGAGAGAGAGAGAGAGAGAGAGAAAACAAAAATATATATATATATATATATATATATATATATATATATATATATATATATATATATATATATATACATATATATGAGTTGGATGGCACAACCTCCTCCGAATCCTTCAAAACAAACTCGAGAAAAAAACATATATTTCTCTAACTGTTCGCCTTGCTCGGTCATTTATCATCTTTATAATGTCCCTTTTGACATGTTTGGTCATTTCCCTCTGGATTTATGGTTCGTGACGTACTGCTAAACCCTTTCATTCCGTTTACTATATTTGCACCTATATGAACATGTCAGTCACAATTGATTAGCTTAGTAAGTAAAGAATATGGAGTCGTAGGGATATGATATTAAACAAGCCATTTTCATAAACCATTATTTATTTTGTTACCGTCAGCAGATGAATATTTAGTTCAACATATGTCTTTAAGCACATTTCTGAACCATTCGATTCCACATATCTTGCAAAGCAGAAATAAAAGTTTCATTCTTATACATACATAACACAAACAAACAAAATCAGATTGAAAAACAGAGTTAAAATGTCGAGATAAATCCTTTACCGGGATTTTATGAGCATTATATCTATATATATATATATATATATATATATATATATATATATATATATATATATATATATATATAATTATATACTATCAACTATTACAATGTCTTACACCCTCTGGGTAGCCCCAAAGTATTATATCATCCTCAAGGAAGAAACCAGAGTGAGGATATATAAAACAAATTAAAGTTGTTCGAATGTGTTAAAAAACTAAGTTGATTTAATCAGTACACGGGCACAAATTCAGAGTTATGTGGATAGACGAGTCAAATTGACGAAATATAGCCTAACCGGGCGAAAGGTAGATCATCGTGAGAGCCAACCTCTTCAACGTGAGCAATAATAACACAGTTGTTGGTGTGAAGAATGGCTTTGGTGTAGCCTTGAAGGGGTGGTAGCTGCAGGCAATAGTGATGAGGTGGGTGGGTGGTGGAGGGGGTTTGGTTGTGGGAGGTGGGGATGTGATGAGGTGGTAGGTGGATGGGTGGGTGGTAGGTAGGTGGGTGGTGTGGGTGGATAGTGGGGTTTTGTTGTGGGAGGGGGGTAGTGATGAGATGGTAAGTAGGTGGGTGGGCGGGTGGTGATGAGGTGGTAGGTAGGTGGGTGGTGGGTGGGTAGTGGAGTTTGGTCGTGGGAGGTGGGGTAGTGATGAGGTGGTAGGTAGGTGGGTGGTGATGAGGTGGGTGGTGGGTGGGTAGTGGAGTTTGGTCGTGAGAGGTGGGGTAGTGATGAGGTGGTAGGTAGGTGGGTGGGTGGGTGGTGATGAGGTGGTAGGTAGGTGGGTGGTGGGTGGGTAGTGGAGTTTGGTCGTGGGAGGTGGGGTAGTGATGAGGTGGTAGGTAGGTAGGTGGGTGAAGTTTGGTTGTGGAAGGTGGGGTAGTGATGAGGTCGTGGGTGGGTGGGTAGGTGGAGATCTTGATTAACATTTGCCAAATGCATTGCCTCTCTGTATTACTATTATTTCAATATATCACAACAAGTCTGCACATAACACATGAATTTAGTCTGTTTTACATATTTAGCTCATTACAAAATGACAGTCTAGGTAAAATACTTAGCACACACCCGCCCTATACAGATGGGACTGAATTTCACAATTTTGGGAATTATGGAATAACTATACCTACATGACGAAAATAATTTGAATCACTAGACACAAATGCCTAGCAATAAAGATTTAGTAAATCACGTGGGTGTAATGTATCCTCTTCTTGAATAACGCACTCTCCTCAAGACAACTTTTACACAATGTACGGAACTCTATGGCCTCCCCACTCCCGCTAACAGGACTCTCCCCACAAGACCAAACAGCTGACGGACAAATTGCAGCTTGTTATGCACGGTAAGTGGCTGCACAGCTTGCAGCACCAATTTTACCACACCAGTGCCGTTGTAGTTAGTCGGATATTAGATATATTTGAATATATATTTGTTTACTTGGGGCTAAATTTATTTTCGATGCATCTATTCAAGTCGCATTTATCAACTTTTGTTTTCACTTACATTACTGCAGCACTTGCTTGTTTGGATCATTACTATTTACTTCAAGATTTGAAATAAACTAACATGATACAAATGCAGAATTGTAATTTAAGAGTGTGCATGTGTGTGTGTGTGTGTGTGTGTGTATATACATACAGTATATATATATATATAGTGTGTGTGTGTGTGTGTGTGTGTGTGTGTATGCACATATTCAATGTGTTTTATGGTGGGGATGGTAATTACGTTGGTCTTGACCGAGACTCTTACTTATTTAGTGGCTTACAAGTTCCGGATTACCAGCTGGCACCAATGTCAAATAACCGCTGAAACACTATCTTATTTGTTTCATTAATTTGCAAGATTTCCCTTAATCTTATTTATATACGATACATGATACTAGTGTATTGTCAAGGAACACCATGATATTGTAATTGGATTATGAACATAAATGTTTTCGCATAGACATATGAAAATAAAAGTACCCCATTTCAATTCAACTATAGGCTACAGTAGGCATTGGCCCCTGTAGCATTTTTTGAATATGAGAATATTTATACATTGACATTTAATCAGGGAACAATGAGTTATTTTTTGTTTTGGCGTTTTTGGTGGGCTTCGTGGTAATGCACTGATACTAGGTACAGCACAAATATTATCCCAATAATATCTTCCCATTGATACATCAGGATTCGAACCCGGGACCATTGGATTACCAGTCCAGTGGTATAACCACTCCACCACACTTACCCTGGTAGATTGTATTACTTGTCTTATTCTTCCCTCGGTGTGTGTGTGTGTGTGTGTGTGTGTGTGTGTGTGTGTGTGTGTGTGTGTGTGTGTGTGTGTGTGTGTGTGTGTGTGTGTGTGTGTGTGTGTTGCTGATATCACCCCCATCACCTCATTCATCCTATCTGTCGAACTATATGAGAACCAAGTGTTAATCATTTCACGCACAGAGCGCGATTTGAGCCTATTCTGGGATACTTTAAAGCCTTTGTGACCATCAGAGGTGTTTAGAAACCTTTAATTTAGTTACTTCAACCTCTGCAGTTGACTTTGAGTTAGCTATGGGCAGAAAACTAATTTTGGAGAGGTAATTATAAGATTGAGAGAGCTCTATTTCTCATTGCTAATTAGCAACCCCTGCGTCCAGACGTGCGTGAAAGTGTTAATAAGAGATCTATGACACAGTACAAGCAGTTATTACAGTATGAGGGATGACACTGTTGTGACGGACGTATCACTGGCATCCTCAGTCGGGGACCTTGTATTTTGATGATTGATTAAGTGTCGTAAAATGCACGATTGAATTAAAGAAGGAAGTGTGTGTGTGTGTGTGTGTGTGTGTGTGTGTGTGTGTGTGTGTGTGTGTGTGTGTGTGTGTGTGTGTGTTACTCAGTTACTTGTTCGTCAAGGGGAATCCACGCAATGCGAGCTAAGCTCATTATTATCGCGCCTCCTTAACTGGGAATGTATTGCGTGAAATGCATGTTAAGTGTTTTATGTACTGTTGGAATGGCTGTGGATGTGTGTAGTCTGTATTTAGCCAATTGGCGACATCGGAAACGAAGGCTTAGGGTGGATCTGTATGGTACCATTCTCACTATAGACGGTACCGTCTCGCCCGAAGGCTTAGGTAGCCATCAGCTTAGGTGAACCATATGATACCCATCTCGCCTTGTACCATTTTTGCCAACCCCAGATGGGACGTCACAACGTCGTCCACTTATTCCAGGTACCTATTTACAGCTAGGTGAACTGAGGCTAACACATGAAAGGAGACAAGCCCAATTTGTCTCCGCCCGGCCGGGGATTGAACCCCCGACCCCTCGTGTGTGAGACGAGAGCGCTACCTACTAGGCTACGGGCTGTGTGTGTGTGTGTGTGTGTGTGTGTGTGTGTGTGTGTGTGTGTGTGTGTGTGTGTGTGTGTGTGTGTGTGTGTGTGTGTGTGTGTGTAAAATTTGTCATAATATACAGTATATAATCGTAAACTATAGAACAAAATGCATGTGGGCCCACGCATAGACGGTGACCGGTCAACTCAACCAGTAGACCATTTCAACCAGTAGCTCTCAACCAGTATCAAATCAACCAATACGGTTCGGTTAGGTTAGGTTAGGTTAGGTTAGTACTATATTTTGGCACTGGTTTGGTTGGTCTGGGTTAATTTGGCTCTGGTTGAAATGGTCTACTGGTTGAGATGACATGGAACCCGCATAGACATACGGCCCACCCTCCCATATTACCAATCACTAGAGCCCGTTTCTTTACACCTGGCGGAAAGTTTAAGCCCTTTAGCAGCTGGTGTTTCGAAACTTAATGACAATATGTGAAACTACAATGTCTTTGAATTAAAGTGATATCAAGTTTTCCTAATTAACAACATAATTCGCTACAATAATTTGTGTTATATTGTAGCGGAGTAATCTAATTGGGGCATGGGAATGTACACTCGGTCAAAAAAAGTATCTGCACCCCTACCCTGATAATCTGGTGTGTACAGCTTGGTAGTATAGGTAGTAGGTCTTCGGTAGTATAGGTAGATAGTAGTATAGATGGATATAGCTACAGGCAGATATGCAAACCCTACCAAGCTGTACACACCAGAATATCAGGGTAGGGGTGCAGATACTTTTTGGACCGAGTGTACAAAAAAGGAAAAAAGAAAACAAAAAACTACATTGACTTTTAACACATAACCCAAAACACGTACGAACACACATAATCACACAAGAAAATAACTATCATTTATAGATACACACACACACACACACACACACACACACTCCGTGGGAAGAATGAGACAAGCAATACAATCCACCAGGGAAATAAAAATGGGCGGGACCTTCTTGATTCATATCCCAGACGAATTATGGTCCACCTCACGTATCTCTCTCTCTCTCTCTCTCTCTCTCTTCTCAGAATATTATAAAGGCTTTTTAAAAGCTTAAAAGTGAATTTATAAAAAACAAATTTGCAATATATATGATGGAAAAGGGTTGAATCTGGAAATATATAAGGGATACGGTTTCCTACAGCACTGAACACAGATATAATTGCAGAAGTACAATTTCTAACACTGCGGATTAAACGAGTTGACTGTACATGACAAAATATATAATATTTCATTTGTTTTTCTCTCTTCGTGTCTGTCTGTCTTTCTCTCAGTATGGGCATCTGTATCTCTGCCTTTCTGTCTGCCTGTCTGCCTACATGTATGGGTGTCTATATTTCTCTGCTTTACTCTCTTGTCTGTCATTCTGTCTCCATTTTTTTAATAAACAGCTGACTAGCTGTCTGAGTCTCTCTCACTCTCACTCTCTCTCTCTCTAAATACATATATATATATATATATCACACACAATAACCCAGCCCCTGTACCATTATAAACCAGGTTGGGTGTGGTTCCTGCAGAAGACTCTCCGGTTTATATTATCATCATACCTTCCCCGGACAAAAGTATATGGTAATCATACAACCATGCTGCTTCATTCCATGGTCACTTTTTATAACGTGTTCCAGATGCTGTATTAATGTCCATCATTATTACCACTACTGCTTCTTCTTAAGTACCGGTACAATCACAAGCTAAAATATAATCCTCCCCTTGCTTTGAATGAAGTAATGGTGTGCTAATCCAGAGCTTTTATCTTCAATTTCCGATAGGCATTATATTTCCGGCAACATTTCTGAAATCTTTAGCACTGGGATCATTGGCACTCGACTAAAGATAGATTTATGGAATGGGCACAATTGTGTCTAAAGTTTGCGGCGTCATAAGCTGCCAGATCAGTACTGACGAGCAATGTTGCTGTAAAAGCCCTCCTGTGATACCGGATACACACAAAAGACCATGAGTTCTGGACACTGAAATATGCTGACGGGGTTTCTGAGTGGGCGCGGCCACATGTGTCAGAGTTATTGGCTGGATTATTTCTTACTTTTATTTTTTTTAAGGGGGGTCACCGGCTTTTTATTTTGTCTTTCTCTCCTTTTCTCTCTTTACCCTGACTTGTATCCATTCGGCCTCATTCAGCCAACTGTTTTAAGACGTTTATCCCCATCCAGGTGTTGATTTATTCCTGGCAAGCGATAGCGAGCCAGCATTGTATGGAGAAATCCGGCTTCGCCGGAGACATGTTTCTATCGAAAAATGTACAAATTTAGCTTGCAATCAAACCAAAAATATATATATGCTGGCTCGCTACCGCTCGCCAGGAAAATATTGACACCTGGATGGGGGTAAACGTCTTAAAACAGTAGGCTGAATGGGGCCGAATGGATACAAGCCAAAGAGAGAGGGAGAGAAAGAGAAAACAAGCGAGGTGGGCTCCCTTCATACAAGCAATGTTGATAACATGTTGGCAACCTAATAATAATAGAGGGTGTTCATGCCAGGCTCAAGAGAAAACAACAAAAAACTAATAAAACTTCCTGGAATAAGAACAGTATTTTATTAACAGTATATCATGTACCGCGGCCATTCATTTAAGGGGAGGTTTTTAGTGTGTTTCCTAGACTGCCATCAAGCTTGAAATTACACCCCCTAGACCCCCTTTCAAGATAAATTTGTACATTTTTCGGTAGAAAAATTTCCCGGCCGAAGGCCGGTTCCTCTTAAATTACAGGCTTGCTATCGCTCGCCAGGAAAAAATCGACACCTAAATGGGACGAAATGTCTTAAAAGTGACATAAATGGGGTGAGTTCTTAAAATCGCTAAACTAATGGGGCGAACGTCTTAAAATCTCAAAAGCAATGGGGCTAAACAAGAGGGAGAAAGGGGGTAAAGAAAAAAATCCCTCGAGTGGATATCTCCCCTTAACTCCGTGGATATTGCCTCTGGACATACGCTCCTCCGTTTTTGTTTTCGACGCGACACATATGATCATACTACTGTCATATAGAGGTGTAGATATAATGAATGCTCGGAGGGAAACAACTTTGATATTCTGAAGCACTTACCGAATGAGGTGAAATATAGTAAGCATATGGATAATTGTATATGAAGTACAATACAATGGGTAACAAGTAATTGTATATGAAGTACAATACAATGGGTAACTAGTAATTGTATATGAAGTACAATACAATGGGTAACTAGTAATTGTATATGAAGTACAATACAATGGGTAACTAGTAATTGTATATGAAGTACAATACAATGGGTAACTAGTAATTGTATATGAAGTACAATACAATGGGTAACAAGTAATTGTATATGAAGTACAATACAATGGGTAACAAGTAATTGTATATGAAGTACAATACAATGGGTAACAAGTAATTGTATATGAAGTACAATACAATGGGTAACAAGTAATTGTATATGAAGTACAATACAATGGGTAACAAGTAATTGTATATGAAGTACAATACAATGGGTAACAAGTAATTGTATATGAAGTACAATACAATGGGTAACAAGTAATAATTTGCTTCAACACTGCATACCAAACAGTCAAATTTAACCTTGGGGCTTGCATTCGCGAGGTCTCGAGTCAGATGATGCTCCCCCGATCTCATTTTCTTTACAAACACGTTTCAAAATTCGAATCGTCATTTGTAATCAGGCAAGCAGATCGATAGGTATAATTTCTAATGCCATATAGATATGTAGGTTTTTTGCATAGTTGCCAACGCATTAAGGGAGCCCACCTCGCTGTGTTCTCTTTCTCTCCCTCTCTCTTTGGCTTATATCCATTCGGCCCCTTTCAGCCTACTGTTTTAAGACGTTTACCCCCATCCAGGTGTCAATATTTTCCTAGCGAGCGGTAGCGAGCCAGCATATATGTATTTTTGTTTTGACAGCTAGCTAAATTTCTACATTTTTCGATAGAAAAATTTCTCCGGCGAAGCCGGATTTCTCCATACAATGCTGGCTCGCTATCGCTCGCCAGGAAGAAATCGACACCTGGAGGGGGCTAAACGTCTTAAAACAGTTGGCTGAATGGGACCGAATGGATACAAGCCAGAGAAAGAGAGAAATTTAAAAGGAGAGAGAAACAAAGCAGGTGACCCCCCCCCCCTTAATATATTGTCGGGGCCAGCAGCTTTACTATTCCACACACACACACACACACACACACATATATACTTTCAAGTCCGTTATGATGACTATACTTGAGCCTCCTCAGGTTGTCAAGGTCAGGGACAGATTACAATAATGCACCTCACCCTTGGAATACCCGTCCTAGTCAATCTTCACGGCAAAAAAAAAACAAGAGGATGCTATACATCTCGCCACCTCGTTACTTTTTTTATGTGCGAGTGTCCTGAACTTTTCTGGATTATCGAATTTGTTTATGAAATTTGTGATTCCCGTGGCTATTAGAAGCAACTAACTATTCTACCTAATCTAATCTAACCTAATTGTGAGTAAGTTATATTCGGCACATAGGTTCTGTAACGAATTTTCAGGATTTTTCGTTTTTTTGGTAGCGAGTTGGTGAGGTAGGGAGATGTGTTGATACCGTGGCCAGGCACGAGTCTGGTTCCTCTTCATGGCCAAGTTTGGTATACTTAAGTCGGTATCACAGTACTACATTTTCCTTCAACTTGTATTAGCAACTCTGTCTGGTAGCTAATGAGTTGAACTTTAAGGGGAGGTTTCTACGTGAGGCATTTTTTTTCTGGACCCCTTTCTCCCTCATATTTAGCCCCATTGCTTTTGAGATTTTAAGACGTTCGCCCTAGTAGTTTTGACATTTTAAGACATTTTGCCCCATTTCTGTCAATTTTAAGACCTTTCGTGCCATTAAGGTGTAGATTTTTTCCTGGCGAGCGATAGCGAGCCTGTAATTTAAGAGCAACCGGCCTCCGGCCGGGACATTTTTCTACCGAAAAATGTAAAAATTTATCTTGAAAGGGGGTCTAGGGGGTGTAATTTTAAGCTTGATGAAAGTCTAGGGAATCAACTAAAAACCTCCCCTTAAGTCGGTATCACAGTACCACATTTTCCTTCAACTTGTATTAGCAACTCTGTCTGGTAGCTAATGAGTTGAACTTTAATAAGAATCCAATCACCTCTGTTCATCTCCCTTCAGTCTAGTTGCCAGTATCAAAGCAAATTATCTCAGAAACATTGCCGCATAATGCTAGCCATGGAAAATGACTAACAACGCATAATGCTAGCCATTAAAAAAAAAAAAAAAAAAAAAATCCTGACCATAACGGGATGCTGCATGTTACTACCATAACCGAGTCTTCCTATTAGTTTGACTCCATTTTACCTTTTGCTTTTACGTTGGGCGTGAGGCATTTTCTAACTGCGTGTGCTTCTTCCTATTATTTTCAGTCCGCTCTACCGTGTGTGTGTGTGTGTGTGTGTGTGTGTGTGTTTTTTTTTTTTCTTTTTTTTTTTTTTTTTTTAGTGAGTGAGGGAGACAAAAGGCAGCACTGGCTGAATCGGGTGTGAGGCATTTCTAACTGGTTCTTATTACATTCATCTTCGCAGGCCCAATTTGTAGATCTTATTTTTCTTTGCAGTGGTTTTACTTTGAGTTTATTTTTTTGTGGCCTTCACCTTGTCTTTGTGTCGGCCTGCGGGACTTTTTTTTGCCTTGCTTTGGCTGCCTTGGCCTTGCCTTTGAATTCTCCCTTTTGGACGCAAATTTACTTATAACCTTGATCCTGTTTTTTGCGTCTCCTTTTTGGACGTCACGTATTTTGGTCAAGGTTTGATGCAGAACAGAAACCTGACTATAAAAGCAGTGAGAGGATAAGGGAGTGTTAAGGGGAGGTTTTTAGTTGATTCCCTAGACTTCCATCAAGCTTAAAATTACTCCCCCTAGACCCCCTTTCAAGATAAATTTGTAAATTTTTCGGTAGAAACATGTCCCGGCTGAAAGCCGGTTCCTCTTATATTACAGGCTCGCTATCGCTCGCCAGGATAATATCGACACCTACATGGCACGAAAGGTCTTAACATTGACAGAAATGGGTCGAAAGTTCTTAAAATCGTCAAAATAATGGGGCGAACGTCTTAAAATTAGAAAAGCAATGGGGCTAAACATGAGGGAGAAAGGAGTCCAGAAAAAAATGCCTCAAGTAGAAACCTCCCCTTAAGGCGTATTTGCACGAGGGCTTTTTCCGGCAACTTAAGTACCGTGACTTAGTTCTGGGATTTTGTTTTAGTCTATTTTGCTTTAGAATCGGCAAATAGACTGAAGAAAAATTATTCTCGTGACATTATTCTTACAAATGTACGTTTCAGAAGCTGCCAGTTGCCAAAATATATGCTGAAAAAATGATATCCCCTATTCCAAATAAGTAGGCCGAAACTCTATAACTCACAAACGACTAGACTCTTAGACTCTAGACTGAGTAATCAAGCTAATACTTATACCATTTGGGAAGGGTCAGCCAGAGAAGTCCTAGGTGTTATATTTGACAGCCCATTTACTCTAACCTTTTTTGAGTTACAGAGGTTGGGGTTCAGGGTTTCTGGCCAACCTACTTGAAACACGGTATAGTATAAATCCATCTTTAGTGCCAATATTATTGTAAGATTTTTTTTTCATGAACAATTGAAAGTGGCAGTAGTGAAAATGTATCTGCTAAGAAATGTATTTGAGGTACGAACAAAATATTACCGTACAAAAACAAATTAAATTAAAGAAAAGGTATGTGAAATTATGTAATTTGTTGTGGACAAGGTGAAATCAAATGCTCTCAGTAGTAGCAGATGCACACTCACTCTCTCTCTCTCATATATATATATATATATTTTATATATATATATCACACAAACACAAACACATACACACACATACACGTTTTCCCATCATGGCTCACCGCAACAACTACATCTCACTGTATAGTAGGCCTAGCAATCGCCGAAACCGGTATCTCCAACATCCATCATGGAGAAAATGAGAGGATTCGGCCAAACGGGATGGAGGAGAGGGGGTAAAATAAAATAAATAAAAAATAAATTGGGGGGGGGGGAGGGGAGGGGAAAATTGGAGGGTGGAGGAGGAGGGGATGGGGGAGAGAATAATAGAGAGATCGACTGGGGAGTAAGAGATAAAGAGGAATAGAAGGGGGGAGAATATAAGAGGTTGGGAAAATTAGGTGTATAGAGGAACGGAAGACACGAGGGAGAGAGGGAAGAGAGGGGAAACAGAAAAAAAAAATTGGATGAAGAAAGCGGGGAAGAGGTAGACAAATGGAAGCTTAGGAAGGAGTAGTGAATGAAGAGAGAATGGGCAGAATAGACAAAGGTGTAAGGAGAGAGGTAGGGAAGGGAGAGGAAAGGGTGGGGAGAGAAAAGAGTGTGAATTTCTGTAAGGGTGAAGGGAGAAGTAGACAAGGAAAATAAGTAATGCAGAATGAGTGTGAGAGAGAGAGAGAGAGAGTGTGTGTGTGTGTGTGTGTGTGTGTGTGTGTGTGTGTGTGTGTGTGTGTGTGTGTGTGTGTGTGTGTGTGTGTGTGTGTGTGAGAGAGAGAGAGAGAGTTAGTTAGTTAGTTAGTTAAAAGGGGACAGGAGAGGGGTAAGAGCGTCTCCCCATCATATAAAGGCATAGAGTAAGAGTAAGAGAGGGGTGGTAATACATCTCCCCATCCCCAAAGTGACATTTCCACTACAGTACCGTATATACGACACCTGGCTCTGAACGGGAAAAGGCGGATCGGTTGAAGGGAAAAACTTAATATATTATAAACCTGGACAGATCGTGAGTGGAAAGATGGATAGGTTAGGGTGGACAAAATGTGATAGCTCAGACAGGAAAGGAGCGCAAAAAAAAATGTATAACTTGTAAAATGTAACAGAATATACAATGAGGCTTGACTAAAAGCTGAAACAGAGAGAGAGAGAGAAGGACAAAACAAAAGAAGGTGAAAGGAAAATGTGCGTGAAGGATAGGAAATGACAGAGAAGAGATGGAACACGAACATGAGAGATGATGACGCGACTGACAGGATGGAAATGATAGAGAAATAGGAACATGTAAATAGAGATTATATACCACATGTCAAGGATTGGAAATGACAGAGAGGAAGAGAGGGAGAACGAACAAGAGATGAAAACGTGTGTGAAGAGAACAGCGAGAGACTGGCGGATGTTGAAATAAATTAGACCCGTTCCGATGCTAGAACATTGATACAGACGGGAAAATATGGTTGGAATGGGACTTAACCCTTTCTATCAGATGACACTAATTTGGCCTCGTTATAGCTACTTCCAGATGATAATATTCAACTTAAGAAGGACTAGTCAGAGTTAAAGGATTAATTGAACAGACTACCCCATTGATTCCTACGGGTAAATTCTAAGCCAAGTACAATAAAATAACAAAAATATCATAATCTGATTGGATAATGGACAAAAGGATATACAGTGTGTGTGTGTGTGTGTGTGTGTGTGTGTGTGTGTGTGTGTGTGTGTGTGTGTGTGTGTGTGTGTGTGTGTGTGTGTGTGTGTACTTACTCTAGTTGTACTTACTCTAGTTGTATTGCGGGAGTGAGCATGCTCGTTATTTCCCGCCTCCTATATGTGTAGGTGTTATATGTATCGTTGGAATGGCTGTGGATGTGTGTGTAGTCTGTATTTAGCCAATTGGCGACATCGGAAACGAAGGCTTAGGGTGGATCTGTATGGTACCATTCTCACTATAGACGGTACCGTCTCGCCCGAAGGCTTAGGTAGCCATCAGCTTAGGTGAACCATATGATACCCATCTCGCCTTGTACCATTTTTGCCAACCCCAGATGGGACGTCACAACGTCGTCCACTTATTCCAGGTACCTATTTACAGCTAGGTGAACTGAGGCTAACACATGAAAGGAGACAAGCCCAATTTGTCTCCGCCCGGCCGGGGATTGAACCCCCGACCCCTCGTGTGTGAGACGAGAGCTCTACCTACTAGGCTACGGGCTGCACGGGCTGTGTGTGTGTGTGTGTGTGTGTGTGTGTGTGTGTGTGTGTGTGTGTGTGTGTTTGAGAGAGAGTGTCTGTGTGTTTGAGAGTGAGTGAGAGTGTGAGAGAAGCGTGAGCGATAAGCTGGATTAAACGGTAAACAGAAAAGTTATTCGCCTAAGACCGTAGAGAAAAACGACCAAGCAAAAGGAAGTTCGAATAAAAGGACAAAATGTGCTAAATGTAAAAGACCTAAACAAAGAAGTTAATTAATAAAAAATAATAATAGTAAACCATAAACAAAATTAATACAAAAAATCAGTATAGATAGATAGATAGATAGATAGAATACAAAAAAAGGAAAAAAAGGTAAGTTTAAAGAAAGTAATATATAAGAGCTAAGAGGATGGGGTAGATAGTTAAAAAGGGAGGAGGCACAGAAAGAAAGGAGTTAGAAGCTTAAAAAAGGAAAATAAAGTTTAGAGATAATGGATATTGTCAAGAGGAACGATGAAATGGAGCAGACAGACAACATAAAGAGACAAACAAAGAGGAAGCAAGGGGGAAGGGTGCACAAGCGAAGACATGCTGACAATTATAAATAAATATATATAAGACTAGGAGAGACAAGGCAGATAGTTGAGCAGAACGAGGAAGTAGAGCAGACAAGGCAGCAGAAAGAGACACGCAGAGAGAGGTAAGAAAAGAGACAAGTGTGAAGGAGAGGTGAAAACGTGATGGGAGGTGAGAGGTGAAGATGTGAAGGGGAGAAGAAAGATAGGACTGGTAACAAGGAGAGGGTGTGGGCTTCGGAACATGAAGAAGGAAGGAAGGAAGGAAGGAAGGAAGGAGAGAGATAGGACTGGTAACAAGGAGAGGGTGTGGGCTTCGGAACATGAAGAAGGAAGGAAGGAAGAAGGAAGGAAGGAGAGGAAGAGAGGAGAGGGGACTGGTAACAAGGAGAGGGTGTGGGCTTCGGAACAAGGAAGGAAGGAAGGAAGGAAGGAAGGAAGGAGAGAGAGAACTGGTAACAAGGAGAGGGTGTGGGCTTGGGAACATAAAGAAGGAAGGAAGGAAGGAGAGAGATAGGACTGGTAACAAGGAGAGGGTGTGGGCTTCGGAACATGAAGAAGGAAGGAAGGAAGGAAGGAAGGAAGGAGAGAGATAGGACTGGTAACAAGGAGAGGGTGTGGGCTTCGGAACATGAAGAAGGAAGGAAGGAAGGAAGGAAGGAGAGAATGAACTGGTAACAAGGAGAGGGTGTGGGCTTCGGAACATGAAGAAGGAAGTAAGGAAGGAAGGAGAGAGAGAACTGGTAACAAGGAGAGGGTGTGGGCTTGGGAACATGAAGAAGGAAGGAAGGAAGGAAGAGAGAAGTGGTAACAAGGTGAGGGTGTGAGCTTGGGAACATGAAGAAGGAAGGAAGGAAGGAAGGAGAGAACTGGTAACAAGGAGAGGGTGTGGGCTTGGGAACATGAAGAAGGAAGGAAGGAAGGAAGAGAGAAATGGTAACAAGGTGAGGGTGTGGGCTTGGGAACATGGAGAAGGAAGGAGAGAGAGAACTGGTAACAAGGAGAGGGTGTGGGCTTGGGAACATGAAGAAGGAAGGAATGAGAAGGAGGAAGGAAGAGAGAAGTGGTAACAAGGTGAGGGTGTGAGCTTGGGAACATGAAGAAGGAAGGAAGGAAGGAAGGAAGGAGAGAGAGAACTGGTAACAAGGAGAGGGTGTGGGCTTGGGAACATGAAGAAGGAAGGAAGGAAGGAAGGAAGGAAGAGAGAAGTGGTAACAAGGTGAGGGTGTCAGCTTGGGAACATGAAGAAGGAAGGAAGGAAGAAAGGAAGGGAGAGAGAGAGAGAACTGGTGACAAGGAGAGGGTGTGGGCTTGGGAACATAAGGAAGGAAGGAAGGAAGGAAGGAAGGAGAGAGAACTGGTAACAAGGAGAGGGTGTGGGATTGGGAACATAAAGAAGGAAGGAAGGAAGGAAGAGAGAAGTGGTAACAAGGTGAGGGTGTGAGCTTGGGAACATGTAGAAGGGAGGAAGGAAGAGAGAGAGAAGTGGTAACAAGGTGAGGGTGTGAGCTTGGGAACATGTAGAAGGGAGGAGAGAGAGAGAGAGAGAAGTGGTAACAAGGAGAGGGTGTGAGCTTGGGAACATGTAGAAGGGAGGAACGAAGAGAGAGAGAAGTGGTAACAAGGTGAGGGTGTGAGCTTGGGAACATGTAGAAGGCAGGAAAGAAGAGAGAGAGAGAGAGAGAAGTGGTAACAAGGTGAGGGTGTGAGCTTGGGAACATGAAGAAGGAAGGAAGGAAGAGAGAGAGAGAAGTGGTAACAAGGTGAGGGTGTGAGCTTGGGAACATGTAGAAGGGAGGAAGGAAGAGAGAGAGAAGTGGTAACAAGGTGAGGGTGTGAGCTTGGGAACATGAAGAAGGAAGGAAGGAAGGAAGGAAGATAACTGGTAACAAGGAGAGGGTGTGAGCTTGGGAACATGAAGAAGGGAGGAAGGAAGAGAGAGAGAAGTGGTAACAAGGTGAGGGTGTGAGCTTGGGAACATGTAGAAGGGAGGAAGGAAGAGAGAGAGAAGTGGTAACAAGGAGAGGGTGTGAGCTTGGGAACATGTAGAAGGGAGGAAGGAAGAGAGAGAGAGAGAGAAGTGGTAACAAGGAGAGGGTGTGAGCTTGGGAACATGTAGAAGGGAGGAAGGAAGAGAGAGAGAAGTGGTAACAAGGTGAGGGTGTGAGCTTGGGAACATGAAGAAGGAAGGAAGGAAGGAAGGAAGATAACTGGTAACAAGGAGAGGGTGTGAGCTTGGGAACATGTAGAAGGAAGGAAGGAAGAGAGAGAGAAGTGGTAACAAGGAGAGGGTGTGAGCTTGGGAACATGAAGAAGGAAAGAAGGAAGGAAGGAAGGAAGGAAGGAAGATAACTGGTAACAAGGAGAGGGTGTGAGCTTGGAAACACGAATAAAGAAGGACGGGAGAGAACTGGTTACAAGGAGAGGGAGTAACATTAGATATAAGTAGATATTTTAGATATGTGGAGAGATGTTAGGTATGAGGAAATGTTGGGTATAAGATGTTACATATGTAGAGAGATGTTGAATATGAGGAGAGATGTTAGGTATGAGGAAATATTATGTTGGATATGAGGAGAGATGTAAGGTATGAGGAGAGATGTTGGGTATGAGAAGAACTGTCTGGCATAAGGAAAGACGTTAGGTATAAGGAAATATGTTAGATATGTGGAGAGGTATTGGGTATGAGGATAGATGCTGGGTATGTTGAGAGCAGTTCGGTATAAGGAGAGACGTAGGGCATGAGGGAGGTGGGAGGGAACTATGCACACGTTGGTTATTTAAAACTGTGGGAGGACGAGGGAGAGAGAGGGATGGTGAGTCTGAACCCGCGCATAGAGTGGAAGATAGAGAGCATAGAGAGAGCGAGAGAGAGAGAGAGAGAGAGAGAGATCAGAGAGAGAGAGAGAAACCATCAAGAGAGAGAGATTAGAGAGAATGAGGATAGGGCAAACAGCGAGACAGGGCAAGATATATCAATCTAAATGTCCGGGGGCTGCATGGGGGCATAGTGCAAACATGAAACATATGAGGAAAGGCAGGGATGTGAGAGGAGAGCTTGTGATAGAGGACAGGAAGAAAACACGGTATATATAAAAGATAAGAAAGGACAGAACAAGTAAAAGTGACGATAGGATAAAGACGTGTAGAAATATTGAACACAAGATGAGGCATAGATACGATAAGACATGGTGAGAATAAGAGGTATACATTAAAGTACGGGAATGTAAGAAGCAGAATTACTAATATATTTTGTCATGCTATCGAGCCGAGTTAAAACAAAGAAACATATAACATTTAAGGTGGTATTGTGTAAGGATCAGAAAAGGCCAGGTGAATATACAAGCATCAAAGAAGCAGGGTGTCTGATTTTATTCGATAAGCCTATTATGCATGGCTGGAAATAAATTAATCGATAGGTTTTTGAGGAGAAGGTACCTTGTGAAGAGAGAGAGAGAGAGAGAGAGAGAGAGCGTGGTTAGAGAGAGAGAGAGAGAGAGAGAGAGAGAGAGAGAGAGAGAGAGAGAGAGAGAGAGAGAGAGAGAGAGAGAGAGAGAGAGAGAGAGAGAGAGAGAGAGATTGCCATATAAAGTGTCTGTTTTGCTATATTTTAAAATATGTTGTATACTTCGCCGTTCTGGGCACATCGTTTATTATACAAGCTATTCTACCACCAACTCGTAGCATAGAACAAGTAAAATAGGCAATAAAGTATATAGATCGTAAAGTACATAGACAAGCATTATAAGTGTATAATTTAATCCTAGGTGTAAAAAATGTCCGGGCCTGGCAGGGCAACATGCATCAATCAATATGATGCAGGCCTAGCGTACATAACATCAATTAACCTTTGCTCATGAAACACGACTAGATTGATTAAACATAAGCGTTGTTGAATGCTGCATTATATTACTACAGCAAAATATAACTAGTAAAAGTGAAGACAAATATGTGGCGGGGAACAATGATAACTAAAGAGAAATGTACAAGGGGAAAGTAAAATAATTATATTTAACATCGTTCCAAACACCAATAACACACCAAATTAAGTCTATTAAAGCCTGCGATTCTCCCAGGATATCACATACAGAACGTGCACGCTCTAACCGCTCTACACCATCAAGGTATTGAGGGACAAGCCTTTACAACGGCACATCGGGGGGAAGGATCAAGAGTGAGGGAAGGTAGAAGGAGTGAGGTCATAAGAGGGGATGACCCAGCCTTGACCCCTGCCACAAGAGGTCACACCCACACAAACACACCAACCCACACATACAGTATACCGGACTGACGACTACATGACTCTCACCTTATATCCGGATACACCTGATATCATACATGCCTTATACTTGCTAATATTTTGTAAAGAGCTTGATGTTACCGGTACCTTTAATTTACTATGACGTGTACCGTATATATGGATACACCTCACACTCTACATTCCTTGTACTTGAGAACAATTAGCTTATATTTTGTATTTAACATGTATTACAGTATAAATAACTGCGCACCCCTAATCCCCTATACCTCATACCTTAGACTATTCATTTTTGCAAGTTAAGGGGAGATTTCCACTTGAGGGATTTTTTTTCTAGACCCCTTTCTCCCTCATGTTTAGCCCCATTGTTTTTAATATTGTAAGACGTTCGCCCCATTAGTTTAGCGAGTTTAAGAACTTTCGCCCCATTTCTGTAAATTTTAAGACCTTGCCTTTTCTTCGCCCCCCTTTTTTTTTTTTTCCCCCCCCCCCCCCCCCTCCCCCCCCCCCCCCCCCCCCCACCCCCTGCCATATGGGTGTCGATTTTGTCCTGGCGAGCGATTAGCGAGCCTGTAATTTAAGAGGCACCGGTCTTCGGACCGGGACATTTTTTCTACCGAAAAATGTACAAATCAATCTTGAAAGTGGGTCAAGGGGTGTAATTTTAAGTTTGATGGAAGTCTTGGGAACATGCTAAAAACCTCCCCTTAAGGGGAGGTTTTTTAGTTCGTTCCCTAGAATTCCATCAATCTTAAAATTACACCCCCTAGACCCTCTTTCAAGATAAATTTGTAAATTTTTCGGTAGAAAAAATGTCCCGGCTGCAAAAGCCGGTTACCCTCTTAAATTACAGGCTCGCCCCCCCCTATCGCTACGCACTAGGATAAAAAATCGACACCTGAATTGCACGAAAGGTCTTAATATGGGGTGAAAGTTCTTAAAATCGCTAAACTAATGGGGCAAACGTTTTATAATATCAAAAGCAATGGGGCTAAACATGAGGGAGAAAGGGGTCAAGAAAAAAATCCCTCAAGTGGAGATCTCCCCTTAAGTATTCATGTGCTACTTTAAACTAACTACAGCGCATATTACACAGTAATTAATAATTGGCTAACTATAAATTATATTACAATTCCGTTTGGGGCATGCTCTCTGGACAACTCTGTATTTGGTGAAATATTATAAATTAATATTTAATACAAACATTCAGCATAACATGATGCATTTCTTCCTTTTATTCTTCATGTTATTAGACGATTTTAAGGATTGTAAAAATGAGTCGGTGGGAGGTAAAGGGATAATTAAGATCCATTTTACCCCTTTAATTGCTGGAGGTCCTTCCTAAGCTGTACAAAATCGTCTTATGATAGCCATATAATGAAACCAAGCAGCTATGTTACTGGAAGGGTAAAAGTAGACGGTTACCACAATAATAACATATTTCAAAAGTCTATGGAAAGCCGTATCATATTTCACTATCTATGTTTTTTTTCTGTTCATATTCTTTATTTGCCACTCAATACAAGCCCCAACACTTTGGGGAACGTTGTTGCTGAAGACCATCCACCATATTTCACTCCAAAATCATCAAAATAACTGATGTATCTTGATGGGAACTTTGCATTTTACCGTCAGTTGCAAAGAAACAGACCTACACACCATAGCACAGTCGGCCTAATAAGTGATGTATCGGCACCAATTATGTTTTGATCAATAATTGGCATCCGCAATATTTACACATAATTTATTCTTTGTGAGTGAGATATACAAACAGGTTCCTACACTTACCCACCCTATTCAACATCTGAGAGACATTAATACAGCACAGAGCGAGCCCAACGTAATGACAGCTGATCCATGACTTATTAGCGCCACCGTACATACGTAGTTTAAGGGGAGAAACATTTTATGAATGGAGAATGCCTTTAGGCACATGGACCTTTTTGTTTTATCTGTGTTTTTCCTTCCTCCGTTCATTGTCTCTTTAACCCGTGGCAAGCCCACGGCCCACTTAGTTTGTAATGGTTTGTTCACCAGAACCCGGGGCCGGTTTTCAAAAAATGGGTTTTATTCCAGAACACAATAGCGAAAATGGGGTTAGGATAGACTGGAAAGGAAAAAAAAAACCACGAGAACAACCGCCTCAAAAAGCTTAAAGAATGGTCCTACAGAGACGCCCCCGAAAACGTTCTATTTTACAAGAGTAAAAAAATGGTAAGGCAATTACCCCAAAAAAACAGGTTATTGCG